>JBBPDB010000001.1:7055921-7092078 GCA_037974465.1 Brachypetersius altus
GTACCCGGTGGGGGTGGAGTGAGTAACTCATCCCAGTGGGGGTGGAGTGAGTAACTGTACCCGGTGGGGGTGGAGTGAGTAACTCATCCCAGTAGGGTTGGAGTGAGTAACTGTACCCGGTGGGGGTGGAGTGAGTAACTCATCCCAGTGGGGTTGGAGTGAGTAACTGTACCCGGTGGGGGTGGAGTGAGTAACTCATCCCAGTGGGGGTGGAGTGAGTAACTGTACCCGGTGGGGGTGGAGTGCGTAACTCATCCCAGTGGGGGTGGAGTGAGTAACTGTACCCGGTGGGGGTGGAGTGAGTAACTCATCCCGGTGGGGGTGGAGTGAGTAACCATGCCTGGTAGAGTAACAATTTATGCCCCCTCACACCAAAGATTTAATCTGCTTTAATTAAAACGCTCATTGTATCTTTGTTGCGCTTTGATAAACAGTGCCATTATTCCCATGTTAACAGTTTTAAAACAGGACTGAACCACAGACCGCTCATGCATAGAATGAAATAAATAGAAAAGAATTAGTTTCATAGTTGTTATTGATAATTATCGCTAAATTGACAAATGTTCCCAGAGTGGTAGATTCAGTAGATTCTGCTGCTACTGAAGCCTCTTCATCAACAGACAGTGCAGCAGATTCAGAAAGCTAGTTCCTCTAGTGCAAGTGGAAATTTTAAAGTGAAATGGCTAATTCGATGTTAACAAGCGCTGTCAGGACATTTGAGTTCTCTCTCTTATTTATTTTCTCTCGTAATAAGATTTCAGTGCGGAGTGTGTCTGCCTGCCTCCGGTTCTTCACTCTGTCTGTTTTAATATAATCCATTAGAGTCAGTAGTTCACAGGCACAGGCGAGTTTAGCAGCTCGTGGCTGTGGAGGCTTCTCTTTCCTTATCCTGACTGCCCGACTCGCTCTGCCAGCTGTGACAGAGAATTAGCTGTCCCATAACATACATTTATATACAGATTACTTCATTCTTATACAGATTACATCATCATATAAATGCTGGTGACTTCATGTATAATGACTTCACCCGCTTCTCTTATCCTGATGGTAACTTCCTATGAGAAGTGTGTGTGTGCATGTATGCACGCGAGTATGAATGAGTGTAAAAGGCCAATTAGGCATGTGGACAGAGCTCTGCTTGATCTGTTTGATCTTTTCATCTGTTTGATGTTAGTGGCTGATTTGCTTGGTCACTAATTGACTATATATGTATACATATGTATACTGTGTAGACATACATTCATGCATAAATATAATTGTATTGCTTTTATTCTATTTTTCTTCTGTTTTTTTTACCCTCTCCACAGCGGCTGTGCAGGGGAAGGCTCCATGAATGTACGTCACCATGATGATGACGGACCAGATGCTGGAGCTTCCGCCACTGCTCAACGGCGAGGTTCCCATGATGCCCCACATGATTAATGGAGATGCCTCGCAACAGGTGAGCAAACGGCCCAGACAGATCACTCTTGAAACCCCTCACTGTGGCTCTGAGTAGTTGACTGATGAGATTTCTGTCTTCAGGTGATCCTGGTTCAGGTGAATCCTGGGGAGACATTCACCATTCGCAGGGAGGATGGAACCCTGCAGTGCATCCAAGGTCTGTTTTTGATGAATACAACTTTGTATAATCATCTGCCTGAGAGAAACTGACTCCTTTAGAGTATTGATGGAATGTTCCATATTGTGCTATTGGAGTATTTAGGAAATGTAAAGCATCAGATGGCTGTTTCACAGTGGTTTTGTTCACACATTTTCTCTCTCCTATCACCAGGAATGTGTTATAGAGGGATTAAAACGTTTGAGGTCTTATGGTGCTTGTTGTACACTTGGTTAAACAGTTTAACAGCAATAACAAAGTTAACAGTCTTAAGTATGAGTATTTATACGGAATCATTTTTGCATTTATTAGTGTTTAGAATCATGAAGTACACTTTTTTCTTCTTTCTCCATACTTACCGCACACTAAGAAAACAAATTTTCCACAGAAACGATAGCATTTTTAGTAAATGTTGTGACATTTTGTGATAAATGTTCAATATAAAGGGCAAGATCAATATCTGAAAGGTAGGGGCAGATGTTTTTTACCCTACACATTTGATATGCAAGGTGTTAGGAGAATTTACTGCTTCACCAACTTGTCATTGGTCATTAGGCCTAGTTTGCATGTCCTAAAATGCGCACGTTAGGCAAATTGGAGATGCCAGACTGCCCTAGGTGTGTGAATATGTAGGTCTGTGATGGATTGGCGATCTGTCCATAAGTGGTTCAGACAATGGATGGATGGATCATTTGAATAAAGAAATTAAATTGTTCAATTTGTCAAGAAATTCAAATTCATAGATGAGAATTTTCATGCTATAGTTCATGTCATGATACTGTAGTTACTGTAGATATTGCACCAAGGATTTGGTTCCATACTGTGAGCTAGCAGCTCAAATAGAGCAGAAACTGCAAGGCCTTGGTAAGCAAGTTTTGCTGCTGATTAAACTATGCTTCTTAATGCCCTCCATAACTCCATAAATGCTTCAAAAAGGTCAGCCATCTCTGCACCCTTTGCATCAGTTCGCAAAGGGAATTGCATTTTCCCGCCAACAAATAAACCTTGACCAACTGACAGTCAGGAGAGCACTGTCCCTCTGTGGTCTTGTGCTGCTGTTTGCACAGCAAAGTGGTGCTGCAACTATTACCTAATGCAATTTGCCCAACGAGAATAGTGAAGCCTGTGGCACGAGGCCGTTTGGCATACAGAGAAGTGGATGGGCAGGTTCAGTGGAAAAACAGAGTGAGAAGAGGCTGCTTACAGCATGAGAAACTCTGAGCTTAGCGTGTTTCCAGATGGACGTTAATTATTAGTGTAGCAGCCGCTTAGGCATGCATGTTTTGTTTAATATTCCAGTGTCCTTGTATATGATCCAGGTGGCCCAAAGGCTATCGGCTAAGCAGTTGTTTTTCTGTGCTAACTTGCTGTTTCTGCAGAAAGTTGCTGATAAATGTTTTCCCAGGCCATGGTAAAGCAGCCCACTGTGTTCATTTGAGCACCATTTTCAACATTTGTTTTAGTGTGTGTGTGAGTGTGTGTGTGTATATGTGTGTGTGTGTGTGTGTGTGTGTGTGTGTGTGTGTGTGTGGCTCACATGTCTTCAGTGGGCAGGAATGTCTGTGCCTGCGTTACCTAATCGTCTTGGGTTGCTCAGAAAGCCCATGACTCTGGATTTAATGCAGTAAATCGTGCTGATTGTCATTTTTCTGTCATTACATCCCCGCAGCTTGGCAGCAGTAGTTTGGCCTCCTGCTGGGGACAAAATCTTGAGTAACAGAGCATGGCAGAGCTGTGGGCATTAACCCAAACCGGGTTAGGACACCCACAGGCGTCTACCAGCCGCCTCCTAACTCCCTGGTTGCTGCTGTTCCACCTCTGGCCCCTTGGCCTGTAGCTCATAATGGGTGGCCAGACGACTGGCAGGCAGCTCTGGGAAGAGGGCCTGGCCCTTTTTGGATTTTCTGAGCAATTATGATCTGTAATTACTCCTGCCCAGCTGTGTGTGAAGTTGGTGTAGTAGGACACCATGTTTTCACATTACTTGGCAAATCATTACTTTCTATAATTGATAAATATAGTATTTACGCCTGTTCACACCAATTGTTTTTTTCCCAAATGGAAAAAAGCAGATGCAATTTTTAATGTAGTACACACTTCACAAGCCCAAAGTTTTTTTTTTTGTTGTTTTTTTAAACACTCAGAGAATGCAGGAAGAAACTGGAGGGGGAAGTAAAAGTAGATTCCTGAAACACCAGCAACAATTAATTGAACGTTTTTCTTTTAAGGTAACAATAATGATCACAGAAAAAACATTGTAAAATCAAATATGTTCTGTAATAAGTTAATGATGTACTGCTGTTTCTTTTTACTTAGTTAAGTGGTTCTTGCCATAATGTGGAGTAGAGCTGTAGTGGAATAGGATAACTGTGTACCAACCCGACAATCAAACACATTACGAAGGCAAGAAATTCCACTACTGACGAAGAACACCTGTTAATTAAATACCATTCCAGGCCGATTCCTCTTGAATCCGATTGAAAAAATGCCAAGAGTGTGCAAATCTGTCATCAGAGCAACAGCTGATGTTTTCAATATTAATCTACAATGTAGCCAATAAGACTACCATCCAAGAGCAGATCCAGGGGGCCCCTGCCCCAGCTGAAATCTGATTGGCCTTGAAGTGCCTCTCTTCAGTTGATTCAGTTCCAGCACTTTGTTGCTTGGATCTTTACTGATGTGCATACTTCAGACACTTCTTGTAAAGTGATGTTATGTGTGGTGTATTTCTAAGGAAATAAAGTGGGTTGCTTTGACTTTTGGAGGTTGTTAGCTTCATTAGTGCGGTTGCTCCAGTGCCTAAAGCTAAATTTGGAAACATTCTTTGGCTACCCGACTACATGAGGAAGAGAGAATTTTTTGCTGAGCCATTGCTAACTAGAGATAACTAGATACTCCCCATTCCACACATACAGACCGGGCGTGAACAAACAAGATTAAACAAAATAATAACCGAAACATTCTGCCTTATATTTTCTTTAAGCCAATTGTGCTCTGCCACAAGCAAGATGACCTGATTTGCAGCTGTCAAGATGCACATTTGTTTGAAATGCAACCATGACAATGGAGTTCTGACTGGTCAGCTTCATTTTAATGCATCAGCACAACGCAGAAAATTGAGCTCATTCTGAGTAGCCCTTTTATTATCGACAGAATATTATCCAAACAACTGACTAATCTAATTATACCTTCTGCTGTTTTTTCCTTTTAACACATCACAGCACCATCATTCGAAGTTCTGTCTGACAGAAGTCCTCCCAGTTCCAGCCCTGGAGACCACACATGTTTTTTTCACGGTTTTTCTGCACCTCTGATTCTGTTCATTGACTAACAAACTCCTTGTTGGCTGAGTCATGGCTATTGGGGAGCTAACAAAAATGGTTCCAGTAACACTAGAAGCCAAATCACTCCCATTGCTTCCTGTAATGAATTGCAATCTGCTTGATTAGCCTGGAATGTTATAGAACTATTGAGTCATGAATTGTTCTATAGTCAGTGTCTTAAGGTCTCCTATTGTATTAAGGTCTCCTATTCTAAGCTGGGTTTGATCTCCCACCTAATATTGACTGCTGTATTGTGGTAAAAAGAGAAAGAGTGGTGCAATTTGTGGCAAACTGTCATTTGGACATCTTTTCTTCATAATGTCGAGCACATGCAACTGTTCACTAACACTGAAACTTAACTGGACAAAACTATTTTTTTCACAACAGAACAGCACAAACCAGCGTCCTGAAGTGTGTACATACGGAGTTGCAGAATACGTCAGTTGACAGTTGTGACCAGCTTTACTTCCTATAGATATCAAGCTCTCTGTCTACATGTGGGTAGAGTGTCTGGAACTGGGACTACCCTACATACAGACACACCTTCTCATTCAATGTTTTTTCTGTGTATCTTCATTGTAGAATATTGAAAACAAACTAAATTAATATTGAAAACAGACAAAATGATGAAGGAACACATTGAATTATGCAGTGGAATAAGAATGAATTATCCTGGAATAAGGTAATGATAGACTGTTGTTTTTTTTACTTAGTTAAGTGGTTCTTGCCATAATGTGGAGAAGAACCGTAGTGGAGTAGGATCACTAACTGTGTACCACAACTGATCACAACTGATGTCACAACACCGTACCATTCCAGGTCGATTCCTTGTGAATCTGATTGAAAAAATTGCGCAAAGCTGTCATCAGAGCAATAGGTGATGTTTTCAGTATTAATCTACAATGTAGCAGATAATAAAAACAAAGGAAATTGCTGAATGAGAAGGTGTGTCCAAACTTTTGACTGGATGTGTATGTCTCCTTAACCACCTTCAGTTCAGACCATCCTGTGACATTTGGATGGAGACTGTCTATATTATTAAGTGTGTCTTGGAACATTTTGGTTTACACATGACATTGTGTTGCGATTTAAAAAACAAAAAAAACAAAACAGCTTAGACCTGAATCTACTAGTATGGTGTAAGTATCATATATCCTTATAATGAAATTGTATTTTCTTTCGTTACTGTCAGAAATACAGCTGTGACATAGCTCATATATGCCTGTTCAGTTCACAAATATGGAAGATCAATCCCAAAGTGGTCAGACAGAGATATAAAATTGCTTAATGTGTAAGAATTTGCTATTTTTCTAAGGCTTTTTTGCCTTTCAAACTGGGAGGTCGGTTCCACCAAGAATGACCATAACTTTACCAAGCTGACAGAACTGGAAAGCCTCTTTCTCTCTCTCTCTCTCTTCATTCCTCACTCCTCACTGTACGTCTTTAGGCTGCACAAATATATTTCCTGCTGATGTGGCAGAGGCCTTCCCCCATCCCTCTCTCTTCTCTTCTCTCTGCGCCCCATTCCTCTCGTTTCTTCTCATCTCTCTTCTCCTCAGTGACCCATTACCTCAAAATTTCAGTGCCTTATATCACCTGCGGCGCCGTCTCAAACATCGAGGTGAAAAACGGCCCTTAAAGTCCTTTCCTCAAGCGTCAGACAGAGCGAGTGAAAGCTAGGCTGTCAGGCAGTGAGGTTCTGGGGGAGCGACTGAAAGAATATGGCCTTGTGGAGCTGTACAGCTGTTAACACATTACACCTGGCTGCTGATCTCGCTCTCTCCAAATTATCTATGAGCAGAGCGCAGCCGCTTTTGGACTGCAAAAAGAGCCACAATAGCTTCACATCTAGGTCAGATGTGGTTACAGCCTCGAGGAGAGAGGAGCATGTCGGTCTTTTATGTGCATGCCGGATGTGTATACACACACACACACACACACACACACACACACACACAGGCCTCATGATGGATGGTTTAAAGCTGAACTGGGATGAAACAGCTCTTAAAGTGATAGTCCAGAGAAAAACTTTGCTTAAAAAGAATCGATTAGTCAAGGACTCATTTGGTATCTAAAATTTACTTCTGTAGTTTTGCAGTATAGCTGTGAGGCTAATGTAGCTTTTGAGCCATGAAACGTGCCTTAAACTGAATTATGTAATCTCAAGCAAATTTATGGTTTATGACACAAAATGCATCTATAAGAAATGGGAAATATTTTGTCTTAGGTCTTGAGCTAATATATCAACTATATTAGTAAGTGATCACATACATATTCATAATGATGCTACCAAATACAAACACACACACATGTTAGATCCTTCAGGTGTGGATTTTTTCTCTTTCAGGCTGCTAATAGTAGATTTCCAATGGAAATGAACAGATTAAGAGAATATTCTGTCACCTTGTGGAGAATGTTCAGACTGAGCTCATCTTTTTAAAGATCTGATTTCAGTCTGAATGATGAACAGGAAAACAGATCATATTCTGATTCATTGGGAAATTCACTTGTAATCTGTTCATTTTTTAAGTAAAGTGTCTGTTTGTAATTTGAGTAACCAATCTTGCATAGATGAAAAGCCTTTAAGCCAGATTTTTTGGATTCCCAGATCATAGTTTATATTGATTTAGTTTAGATTCTTGTTAATGCACCAAAAAATCAAGCTCCTGCTTATGCTCTGTCAAAGTTTAAAATGGAAATGCTCCAAAATGAAAATCCATTTTATCTACAACTTCTGCAAAGTAACATTTTTAAGTGCAGTTTTATTGTGGGACCATTAATGTTACCAAATAACTAACAGTGACATTGCTGTGTGTAAGGTGTAGTGTGATGTGCCAGCAGAGCTGTAGTGCAAAACGGTTAATGAAAGCAATAAAATAGCAGCAGATAATGAGGGGATGAGATTTACATTCAAACAGAGATTCTTAGATTAAATAGATGAGGGGGGGCAATAAACATATATTTTTCTGGGGTTTTTTTTCACACAAGGGGACTCAGGGCAGGCTATAGTCGACCTGAGCACGCGCGTTCCAAGCGTGATTTCTCCATGAGTTCGATTGATCTCCAGGAGACCTTTCCAACCAGCCCTCATTTGTATTTTTAGCCCAATTAGATCAGGGGTTTTTCCCCAAAAACCATTCACCTCGCTGCGATGTCCCAATACTTTGGTCCAGCGACCTTCCGAGTAGCATTTCTCGGCGGGGAATTTAAATTAAGAGATCACAGATTAAATAGTGAGATATACAGTTACCCCCTAGCTTTACATGGATCAGGAGTCGCGGATTCAGTCACACGCAGGTTTTTTTTAAAGAACCTAACTTTTAAAATGAAATTAAAGTGTTCTGGGAGCGTATTTGGTGGCATATTGAGGGTTTTCACTATAAAAATAGTGAAAAGGCATACGGCTTACTATGAGGCTAATTAGTGCCTCAAACTGAATTATGTAATCTCAAGCAGACACAAAACGTATCTATAAGAAATAGAAATATTTTGCCTTAGGTCTTGAGCTATTATATCAAATGAATATTAGTAAGTGATCATATACATACCGTTCATAACGATGCTATTAAAAAGGCATAAGGCTACACTGTTTTTTCTTTATTTTTATTAAATTGTACTTTCAAAGGGAAGCAGCGGTCATATTAGAAGCAGTGATTTAGCCGCTCCTCCCAGCAGGACCAGAGGTAGGATCCAGCTTTTTTTTTTTTTTTCTCTTGCTGCTGGAAGTCGACGCCTCCTCCAGCCCTAAGGGAGGAATGGCAATGAGCAGGAGCTACGGGACTGGATGGTGTTCGTTCTTTCAGCCAGGTTCATTCCAAAAAGTGAGGAATGTCACATCTAAATTCCTCCTTATCCCAGTCTTTTCACTGCCCCCCTGCTTCTCTCAGTCTTTGTTGATTTATTTTTCCCCCTCCCCCCTTTTTGCTCTTTTATAGCGCTGTCTTTTTGGGATTTTTGCGTCCGCTCTGCTCCCTTTCCTGCAGCGGAGGAAAGCCCCTGCGCTGCAGATGATCATAGCAGAGCCCTGATTCCATTGCTGTGAGTCACCCAGCTGTGGAACAGTGCATTTTTGTGTGCATCATGGAGAAGCACAGGCTAAGAGAGCAAGCCGAGAAAAAGGGTAACATTGTGTCTCACCCACGTCCCTCCACGCTGCACTGTGTTTGTTTTGTCTCACTCTTTACTTAGTCCTTTGGCACACATAGTTTGGTGGAGCTTCTGAAGAAAACGTCTTTCTGCAAGGACTGAATATTTTTCACCTGCTGGCCCCAAACATTCTACAGCATTACACTGTTTTCTTTCTCACTTTCTCTCTCTCTCTCTCTCTCTCTCTCTCTTTCTCATCCTTTCCTTTTCTTTTCCTTTCTTCCCTTTTTCTCATTTAATTTTTTTCTTCTTTTCCTCAACTTTTGCCTTCCCACCATCCTTGCCTGCCTCTCTTCCTTCACTTGTGCATCTTTTTCTTACTCTTGCTTTTTCTTCTTTCTCCCTCTTAGTCTTTGCTCTCTCCTCCCTATTCCTTACTTCTTTAGCGTGCTTGCATTTTTGCCTTTGCTCTCTTGCTTTTTCTTCTTCTTGCTTCACCCTTCTCCTCCCTCTCTCTCTCTCTCTCTCCCACTCTCTCTCTCTCTCTCACTCTCTCTCACTTCTCTCTCGCTCCTCTTTCTCTCTCTGACCTACTAATTTTGGGTGGTGTTGTGTCGTGTGTGTTCAGCTCTTGATGTGTCTTTATGAGGCAGTGGCTTATGCTCCAGTTTCAGGATAAGAAGGGCACTCAAAAAAATGCAGTTGATTGACATCTCCAGTCCAGCCGGCGTGCTGCTCCTTGCCCTGCACCTCTCTGACCAGGCTGGACTTCGCAGAAAAAATTATGATAGTGTAGCATATAGACACAAACCCCTTAACCTCCACAAGCAAGAAAGCTCATCTGGAGAAGCACACAGGCACTAAAAACAGCTGCACTTCACAAAAGCCACAGCTACAGTACAACCCACTGCACTGCTTATGTAGCTTTTGTGCTTTGTGTGCTTTGATTAAAAGATTCTCTCGTTTAAATGACATCCCAAAGTTCCACTGACTTAATTCTCACCTAATGCAGTAATGTGAGCAGATCTTGAGGGTTTTGGGGAGTTTTTCTTTTGGACAATGGTGCCATTTATGAACACGACAGACTAGACTTCACGACTTCACCCAGACAGGGCAGATCCAGAAAACACACACACACACACACACACACACACACACACACACACCCTTCAGATCATGTCAGAGCAAAGGAAACTTCATTCTGAGCACAGAGCATGTTGGTGCAAGTCTCTCTCTTATTCTTGCTCCCTGCCCCCTTCGTTCTTCCTTCACTCGCTGTTCTCTCATTTTTCTATCTCTTCCCCTTCTCTCTCTTTCTGTCCTGCCTCTCTGTCTGTCTCTCTGTCTCTGTCTCTGTCTCTCTCTCTCTCCTTTTGTCTGCCTCCTCTCTCTGCCCCCCTCTCTCTCTTTCACTCTCTTACTCTCTCTCTCTCTCTCTCTCTCTTTCTGTCTGCCCCCAAATCTGTTTTCCTGTAAAGGAGCAATGATTTGAGGTGCTGATGTGTAAGCTGGAGCTGCAGTACTCCCCTTCCCTGCTCCAGCTGTGGTAGAATTGGGTCAGCCGAGGAGCACAGTAGAGGGCAGGGGGGTCAGACGCCCTTCCACCACATTTTTTCCACCCGCTGCCTCCAGGGAGTCTCCCTCCACAACAGTCCCTTCACAGGACCCACAGGGCTGCAGTGTACACTAGAACTGCACAATATATCGTTTGTTAATCGCTATCAGGATACTGGTCTTTGCAATACTGACATCTCAGAGGCCTGCAATGTGGAAATGAGCCCTCTAACTAATAACCATGTAGTCCTAAGCCTATTATTTTGGTTAAAATGTAGCATGCCACTCTTTAGCTGTCACATTTTTGATTGACTTTTTTTATACATCACAAGATCCATCATACTTTCACAGTATGTAGCAATGCAGTGCATTATTAAGTAATAATTAAGTATTTAAATAAGGGTTGTGTATGTAAACAGAACAGACCATGTACTGTCTTGTACGGTCTTTTTTTATTTTGAAAAGCGTTTAATTGGATGCTAACAGCTTATATTCTGCCATGTGTTAAACCAAACAGCCACTGGATGGGAATTGGTGATCACAGTAAGCAGACAATATGTTCCTGTGTCCCTGTGGTCCAGGAGGGCAATGTGTTGTCTCACTGTGTACCTATTGAACATGGCTGAGATGACAATAAAGCTCTACTTGACTTTGAACTAAAGAACAGAAATCTGTATGGTGTAAAGTGATTCTCAGCTGGAGTTCTTTGGGCAGTTACTAGCGTGTTAAATCACCACCAAAAACACAAACATGAATAATAAAATTTTTATGAATCATAAAATTTTGGCCAAATTTTATTGCCTGAAGCTCATTGTGTGGGCCGAATAAACACATGGATCTTGTTCAATATTTTCTATCATCCAATATCGCAATATTAAAGTTTTATGTTTAATGGTTTTGGCATAGATGCAGCAACAGCATTCAAATACAGCATGAATCCATTTACATTAAAAACTGGTCAGAAGGAATGAATTGGCTGATTGCCAAATGTACATTTAGAGCAAAACAATGCTGGCAGCCTTACAACAGTATTAAAACTTTTGCACTTTTTTTAAACCATGTCAATATTCTGATAACAAAAATAGTTATGCTCATTTCTTCTGAGAGAGTGGGTCCTTAAAAAGCTGTTGAGCACAAACCAGACTGGCAATTTTAAATCGGATATCTCATGGTGTCTGGCCGTGATTGGCCGGGGCTCGCCTTGTTTTCGGTTCGGAACGGAAGCTCTGGGAGGGAAGAGAACGGGAGGCTTTGGCTGTGTCTGCTCGGGAGAAAGGAAGGGGAAACAATGCCCAGACAGCAGCGGCAGTGGCCTGGCACGATAAAACGCTTCAGTGCTTCCATTCCACACAGTCCGACTTGCCCATAACAGTACAGTAATGCGGCCAGCGGTCGCCCACGCAAAGACCAGCCTGTGAGAGGACAGTTGACCGGGGCGGGTGGGTGGATGGAAAGGAATATAAAGGGTGAAGTTGTGGTGACTAGTGGCGCTCAGTCTTCCTGCCTTCCGGCTGGACTGTTTGCACAACCGTCTGAGAACGGGAATGCAAGAAGTCTGCTCAGCTAGTCTACTGCACATCCCAAAAACTATCACCCTAAAGCATGCTGGGAACTCACATTCAGGTCCAGGAGCAAGGGAGGGAATAGGAAATGTTGTGAATTCATCCTCCCAAATAAAAGGCTAAAATATGATAATGAAGAAAAGCCACAACAGCTTTAGAGGGCAGAACTGTCTTTATTATACATATATATTTATTAGGTTCTGTCGGGCTAGTGGCGACCACATAGAAAGTGTTTCTCCAGAACAGCACTGTGTATCGTTTGTTTATTTATGCTCAATCCAATGCCTGTTCTTTAGTTCAAAGTCAAGAAGAGCTTTATTGTCATCCCAGCCATATACATTAGTTACACAATGAGACAAAATATTGTCCTCCTGGACCACAGATGCAAACTGTTACCACTTATTGTGATTCCCAGTTCCCATCCAGTAGCTATGCATTATGCTAACATGCTTCCTCCAAGACACAGAAAACAGCCACTTATTTTTAGGCCCTTTTCATATCTGTTAACATTAGCTTGTGCCTTGGGTGATCTGATCAGAAGTGGACAGGTTTCACTGTGTGGTGATTCATTGTGGTGCGATCACACAGACTCCCTTCAAGATAGCCAGGGACGATGACCCCAATGACAATGAAAGACAGTTTAAATCAAAGCAGCTGCACCGTTTCTATCATCCTTTCCTTAAAATTAAAAATAATATAAACAGCATTATTATTTTCTTAGATTTTTCTTCTAAACAGTTTTCTGAGGCTGAGGCTAGGTAGATTCTATCTCCGTCTCCATCATAAACAGTCAGGCCCTTTCCCAGGACCCAGATTCGCTGTACGAAACCATGGCCTGAGCATGGCTTGATGTACTCTTGACCCATAGGTTTGCTAGGACAGCCCACTTTTTCTTGTTCAGAAGAAATGGCCCCACAGTCGGCTCATCAAGGCGCCAGCGGCACTTCAGTACTCTCCTATAAGTTGCAGTGCTCTCTGACCGCATGCCACAGACACTCACTTCGAAATTTTCAATCATTTTTAAGCAAGTATTGGATTATGAGACCTTTGGAAAACTAGCTGCCATTCATCACTGAACTTCTTTCAGTCTGTCTTATTTTATTTGGCAGCGAAATGTATTCTTTATATCCTTGAGTGTGCTTTATTTAACTCTGGCC
Source organism: Brachypetersius altus (assembly GCA_037974465.1). Classification (NCBI taxonomy): domain Eukaryota; kingdom Metazoa; phylum Chordata; class Actinopteri; order Characiformes; family Alestidae; genus Brachypetersius; species Brachypetersius altus. The sequence goes on from JBBPDB010000001.1 coordinate 7,069,204, forward strand.
CTGAGACTTTTTCAATGTTCACCCAACATATATGTGACTTATTTCCCCCTTTCTGCCCATTAAAATGTCTGTATATCATCCAGTTTGCGTTTTACAAGAAAAATGTAGCTCATGCTCTGTCTTATAAAAACGGAGGAGAAGCTTCTGTTTTGCGTCGACTGTCGTGGTTCATTTTTGTCCTCCGTGAGAGATGGTGTGTGATTTCTGAAATGGCAATAAAAGTGTACGTTTTTAGAAGAGTTGGAATGGACGAGCTTTGGAGCGTGGCAGTCAGATGTAGTGCGGTTTACGCAGCAGTGCATTATGGATCCAGCAGCTTAGAGAGCAAAGAAACAAAAAACAGCCTTGCAGGCCTGCTAGAAGAAAAACGTAGAGAAACATAATGATAAAGTTTTTATGTTAACTAAAATGCAGGTTAAAGTGATTTCTTCAAAGCCCAACACATGTACAAGCTAAAAAAATACACGCTTGTGGAAAATGATAGAATCAAAGCTTTAATACTTTATTTTTTCTATAGAGGCTTCCAGACACTGTTCTTTTTTTCCTTCTCACTTCTTTATTTTTTTTCCTGTCCCCACACTTTTTTCAGGCAGATTTGCTTAGATATTAAGCAAGTAAGTGGGTTTGAGTGTCTGAGTGTGTATGAAGTACTGTGTGAAATAGGACTCTGGTGACCTCCTTTTATAATAGAAGAGAAGTCATTTTACACCAAATATTTGGAGCTGTAATCTCTCGGCAGCTCATCACCTTCAAGGACTCTCTCTCTCTCTCTCTCTCTCTCTCTCTCTCTCTCTTTCACGCTCACCCCCACATTACCATGAAAAGAATGCTTGTTGCTTATAATATTGAACCAAAAGTAATCAGTAGCATTTTTTATCCACTCTCTTTTCTTTCTCTCTCTCTCTCTCTCTCTCTCTCTCTCTCTCTCTCTCTCTCTTATTTTCTCTCTTTTTCTCATCTCTCACTCTCTTTGTGTCTCAGTTCAAAGGCCTGATACTAGGATCAGTGATGATAATTTCACTCTTGATCAGCGATGGTGTTTATTAAACACTTCGCCTCACCACAGCTCACATTTTCCTCATCTAAAAGACAGAGAGTGATAGTGTTTATAGGCAGGACAATGGACCGTACAATCACAAACAGATGAAAGGGACACACACGCGCTCGCACACACTCGGCAGGGAAAAATATGATCACTCAGCGCACTCGTACATAATTATATTTTCTGGCGCAGTGTCTCTGTGTTTACCCAGTTTGGTTTGGGATACAGGGAGACAGAGACAGAGTGCGAGGGAGCAGCATGCAGAGTGAGAAAGGTAGTGTTGGTTGGATCTGAGTGTATAAGCACCAGTGTCTCTTCCAACCCAAACATTTGCTGTCTCTCTCAGTGCAGCAGCGCTGTCATTTTTTGCAGAGGGGCAAAAGAAAACAAGATGAAGCTGCAGAAAACTGTACCCAGCTACTTCCTGTTGTTCTGGTAGGGTTCCCTTCAGGGGGCGTTCACCTTCCAGCTCAGCTCCGGGATTTGACTCTTTTACATTAACACACGTGCATGCACACACACACACACACACACACACACACATACACACACACACACACACACACACACTTTCTCATGATCATTCTCAGGCTTTCATACACACCAACCCAAAAACACATGTGCCCTGCCATTTACAGATTGAGTTTTCAAGAGTTCTTTTTTTGCAGCCCCCCCTTCACTGTGCACCACACTGTAGAGTCCACGTAATACATTCCTTCCAAAAACATTGCACTCTTGCTCTCTGTCTCTCGCTCTCTCTCTCTCCCTCTCTTTTGTCCGTCGTCTAGCTGTCTGGCCAAACTACTGCAGCTTTCCCAGCTGAATTAGTGGATCTTTTGAAAGAGCCTCTAGTTTGTGGAAAATCGCATTTCCGTGTGTGTGTGTGTGTGCGTGTGTGTGTGTGTTTTTTCCCTTCTTTTTGATTGTGTCTACATAAATATACATTAATTCAGATCTGTCATTTCATGAGAATATTTCAAGGCAGATTGACGGATTCTGTCTAAATATATTCAGATCCTATATTATACATTGATTGAGATCTTTGAAAGCGCTGTATGTCTGACTGTCAGTATTACAGAGTGATTCGACTCTTTTAAGGCAGCCTATATCTACAGATGTGGCTGGTGGTATTATTGAACAAGTCAATGAACAAATATAATTTTGAAGGAAAAGCCATGTTCTTTTAACTGTAGATTTCTATTTAATGTTATATTTCACCCGTTCTAGTGGCTCATTCTTCTGGAATGTTTTTCTAAGGATCATATCAAACAGAGTTAAACAGGTAAACCTATGGTGTGCACATACAAGCACACAGCAGCTGCTCTGGGTTTGACGGAAACCTGGTTTGACTCAGTCAGTCCTTCACGAAATTAAATCAGATTCTGCTGAAGGAATTTCACAAACTCAAACAAGGGCTGGAGGAACCGAGGAGGAATCTGGAACCGAACCGGTGTTCTCCTCACCAGCTCACAAAATATCGCTTACGTGTTTATAAACTCTTGATACATTTGACTGCTTTCTTGTTTGTTTGCATTTATTCTAATGTGAACTTTGCTAGCAGAAAGACACATTATTCATTACATGCTAAGAGCAGTGGCTTTAAACAATTTGCATTGGCACCTCAGACATTTGAACAGTACTGTAAGTCTCATACACGCATCCTTACACATTCGATGGACAACGACTGCTGTTCATGCGTTCAGTGGTTCTGTCAGTTCAGTGGTCCTCTCTCAGCCGGATGCGAGGACCATGCCGGAGACCCGGGTGTTGTCTGATGCAAACGATCAGCACAGGCAGCGGAGTGAGGAACCAGAGGAACGGCTAGTAAACTAATATGCTCAGGGCTAACTTTAGGCAAAATGCTGTTGTTACCCCTGGAGACTGACATAGAGGGAGCAGACATTAGACAGATATAATAACAGCCCGGGCTTAGATTACCTCAAACTGGATTTGACTTGAAGCTCGCAGAGAGATCCCCTTCCTTAGTCATTCAGCTCCGTGTTTTGTACTGTTTGTACATTTTCTACTCTTATTTGTGGCTTACTGGCATATGGTATTGGAATCAGTGCAACAGGGATATAGTGTTTTAAATGCCAAAATACAATTTTAATCAACTTTCTTGACTACTTAGTTGGCCACATTCAGATCCTATAGCTCTCCCCCTAAGAGAAAACAACTGAAAAGCATCCTTTTGGCAGCTGCCTGTTGCGAGTTTATCTGGCACAGCAGTGAAAAACACAGATACAGAGAGGCACACACGGAGGCAGTGGTGGTGTGTGAGCGTGAGCTGCAGCCTCCTGCGGGGCTGAATGGTTTGTGTGAGGGATCCTCAGGCCCCTGAAGAGGGAAAAGGCTTCTCTCTCTCTCTGTGCAGCACAAAGAGGGGCTTGTTCTGAGGAGGCCCCTCTGCTCCTGCAGGCTCCAGGGAAGCCTGGTGGGGGAGCAGTGTAGAACCTACCTCAGCCTCCCTCTGTCTACCTCTCACTAATGTTACCTTCTTCCTCTTTGATCGCTCGTCTCTGTCGACCTCTAACTCAGTTGAGTTATCTCTTACTCTCTTTACTCTTAATTTTTAGTTAAAGTTTTACCAAAGCCTTACTGGACACAGATGGAAAAGTCTTATGCTTCAGTCGCCAAAAGGTATATTCAGTTTTTGGGGTTGAAATCCATTCAGTAAGCCTTACTCATATGACAGACTTTATTACGTTACTCTAATCATAAGACGGAAAAAAACTAGAGCGTATAGAAGAAGAACAGAAAAGCTGTTTACATTTTACAAATACTTTATTTTTTAACTGTTTCTGAATTTTTGCATATCTCCATCTTAGTCTCTCTTTGCTCTCACCCTCCCCCCCAATTCCCTCCTGTTGAGTAGGGAGGAATGTTGCTGTTTGCCCAGTGTCTGGGTGGCAAGCCGTTGAGTGCCCCTCTCTCTCTCTCTCTCTCTCTCTCTCTCTCTCTCTCTCTCTCTTTCTCTCTATCTACTACTTCTTTTTCCTTCCTTCTCTTTCTCTCTCTTTCTCTGCATGAATGGTGTCTCTTCATGCTTGGGAGCCTAAGACACCCTTACTTTCTGTCCCACCATCTCACTCACTCTCTCCTAGTCTCAGAAAGGTGGGGGGCAGGGCCTGGGGGCTTCTCTCTGGCATACCTGTGCTCTGGCCGTTTCCAAGCACAGAGAACAATCTGAATGGATTTTGTTGTGTGGTGGTTATTTTAAGCCACCACTGCAGCACACTGGTGTTCCTATGAAGCCAAACCACACGTATCTCTGTGTACATATAGCCCTCCTCTGCCTGGATGAACGCCGTACTGAGGCTCCAAACACCAGAGCGCACAAACAGGGGCCTTATTGAGAAGCCAAGGCCACTCCGGGTCCTCCAGGGGCCAACGGCCAGGGCGGTAGAGATGAAACTGTAAAGTCCATCACTGCAACGCGGTGATTTACAGGCGTGGAGTAATCCGGAGGTCGTCATGCTGCGCCTCCTCACGGCCCTACATGGGAAGAGGGGACCTGAAATGTCTTAAACAGCTGGCGGGCTACCGAAACCCCGCGGAAAAGGAAGAAATGGTCATGGAAAAAATGCAGCCGAAGCTGCTTTGAGTTATTATGTGGGGAGGGCTTAGGTAAAGCGATTTTGCTGTAGTGGTTTTAAGTAATTGTTAACTTACAATACCTGTTGTGTCTCAAATATTATTCACTTACTATTTCTGTTTTATTGATCTGAACTTTTTACAGGCTCCAGATACCTGTTGATGTAACCAAATGTGCGCTCGTCCTCAATTGAAAAAACAGTGTTCTTTACATTTATAACCATATTCTTTAGGATTTGATTTAATTCTTTTTTTTTAATCAAGCAATTGACATTGCTGCTAATTAACACGGTTATGTTGAAAACCCAGACAACCCACCTGGATCATAACATTTGTTGTCAATGTAAAGTGATGGCAGGGAGGGGAGTGATGACAGAAAGGCATGTTTGGCATTGGAGCAAGAAACACTGACGCTAGCCACGATGTACAACATGCTCTCATTTCAGTGTCTTTCACTAACTTATCTTGCCTTGGGGTGCAGAATCGTGTCGTTCTTTGCACCTTTAACATCGCCTGATATAAATATTTTTATAGTCTATTGTTGCATCCATTTTTAAGTAATTGCCAATTTTTTTAATTAATTCAGGATCATCAAATTTGATCATTTTCTAAAGGATCAAGTGTTATGAGACAAGAGATTTAAAACTAAAACTGTAAGAATTCAGAAATGTAACATTTAACTGTGAATGTACTTGACATGCACTTTGCAGCTGTATTATCTGATAGACTTTCAAAAAAAAGTCTTTGGGACATACCTAGATACCTCACTGAAAAAGGAGCAAAGCAGAAAAAATGTGACAGAGGCTTTTGTGAGTTATTGGTGTTGCCTTAAGAAGGCGGGGGGGCTTAGTTTCTGACTGCAAACGGAGGGCAAAAGGGGGAATGTGGGGTCCACTCTGGCCACGTCCCGGGAGAGCTGTGACAGAGCGGGCTGTATGTGCTGTGTAAACGGCATCAGCGGCCATCCCCCCCCCCCACTGCTCCCGTCGGACCCTGCGGCTCTGTTTCGGCTCCAGGACGCAGAATGAGAAGCCATAAACAATGACTCAATCTGTTTGTTTAACCCAGTGTCATAGTATCCGATACAGCCCTACTTGAATGGCCTCAGCTGGATGGGAACAGATATACCTGAGACAGAGAGAGAGAGAGAGAGAGAGAGAGAGAGAGAGAGAGAGAGAGAGATTGACTGCTGATCTCTTTAAATGATGAGGGGTTTTGCTGATGATGAATGGAGGCCTGTCTGTGGCAGGCAGCTGCTCTGCTGCATCAGGTATTGCGGTTAGTTTAAGGTATTTTGGATCTCTTAAGCAGAGGAAAGCTTGGTTAAATCATATGAGGAATGGCTGCTTTTCTGCTCTCTCTCACTCAGCATGGGGAATCTGCTTTACTTGTATGCCTTTTGTGTTGCAGTACAAGGGGTGGGGATTCATAGACAGTGTCGTGTTACTGTTTGGCCTGTCTCTTCCTGCCTCTTTTTGATTGACATATTTTGTTTTCCCCTTCTCTCAGGGCCTGCCGAAGTTCCCATGATGTCACCAAATGGCTCCATCCCACCTATTCACGTGCCCCCAGGCTACATCTCCCAGGTAACACGGGTGAAATTAACTAAGGCAATCAGTTCGGGTGGTCTAAAGTGACTCGGACAATGGGATGTGATTTCACCCCGGTGGGCAAATAGAATGGTGGCCCCACCGCAGCATGTGTCCGTCAAATATTCCAAGCCCTTCGTTTTCTATCACAAATGCTTGCACAAAACAGAGAGCACGTCTATAAAGTTCCTCTGTAGTTTTGAGAGAAGTGACGTCATGCTGTAGTTAGGTAAAGGTCAGCTATGCTGGCATTTCAGCGGAAAGGTCAGTAAAGGCGAAAGAACGTGCAGTGTGTGGACATAATGAATTAAACCCCCTGTCCTTCCCACAGCTGGCTCCATAAAGCATCAAAGACTTTAAATGATGTAGAACTCAAACCTAAAAACAGGACATGGCCAAACATGTCTTTGGCACTGATGCCGAAAGTTTCACCTTTTAACCCGTGATGATCCTTATGTCAGCACAGTTCATGTTGTTTGTCTGAGTTTCATGTGAAGCTAATCTGAAATGCTGGCTCTCGTTAACATCCATTGGAATTCATTTGGTCACATTTGTTAGCATGCTCTTGTTTTGTTTTCATTCTGGATTAGCGTTGAAAGTGGTGCTGGATGGTTGTGGTTGACACAGCGATGGCTGGTATGCTGAATCTGTAGGCTCTCTGTTGTTTGATGGGAGGACCACTAATGGCTATCATCAGAGGCATTAGGCCCAAAGGCAAAGCTGTGTTTTTTCCACAATATGCATTTCAAGCCAACTATGTTAATTTTGTTTGCGTGTGTGTGTGTGTGTGTTTTCAGGTCCTGGAGGACAACACAGGGGTTCGGCGAGTTGTGGTCACCCCTCACTCTGAATGTTACCCCCCCAGTTACTCCCCTGCCCTCTCCCCCACCCACCACCTACCCCCACCATACATGACACACCCCCACTTCATCCCAGCCTCACACACAGCCTACTACCCCCCTGCCAGCCCTGGAGACGTGGCCCCCCACCAATACTACCAACACCGTCTACCCCCCATCTACCCAGAGGGTAAGCCTATTCAGCCCTGTTCCTCTTCACACCAACATAATACACATCTCCCTATAGTCTGGTAGTCCAGACAAGCTGGGTGTCCAAAGCAGACATTATTTATGAGGTTATTATAACAGGTAATAGTAGCTATTCAAGCAAAGACAGCAGTAGAAGCCACCCTGAAGAAAACATTGTGCCTAAATAAGCAAAGCTATTTGACTTAACAACATGGTTTTAATGAAGTATGTAGTTTGCACAATGCTAATTTGTTGATGATCAACTTTCCATTACTCGTAGGATTCATTAGCATCCAAACATATCTTGACGAAGCATGTACTTTGTTGGTTGGTATCATAGCAGTACACTTAACCACTAGGCTGTGCTTCTGAAGTGGTCGGTGATATGGGAAAAATATACTCCATGATTTTTTTATAATACACAATATCATAACATGTACCTTTTCTGGTCCAGTAAATTGGAAAAGGGTTTAAATGATTGAAATTTTTTTTGTGTAGTGTTTGACACACTACACCGCTCTATATTCAGTGTAACATTACTAATCATGTTCTGTTTGTAATGCAGTTGGTCTGTGATATATTGAGACATATTGAGACTTATCATGTAACTCATCAACGTGAGGGTGGATATAATCATCATTTTGTTGGTTTGTGCCTCTTCCAGAGATCATTCCCCTGTATAACATGTCGACGTTCCTGGGCCGGGAGGAGTATTGCAAACCTCAGCCCAAGAAACCGAAGGAGCGTCCGGCAGAGCGGCAGAGCCTGTCCAGAGTCAGCACGCCCCCAACGTCCAGCTACAAGAGCAGCCCAGCCTGCAGCACCACTCCCAACGGCTATAGTAAGAGCCACACCGGCACCACGGCTACAGGGGCAGGGGGAGGAAGCCCTGGGAACAAGAGAGCAGAAAGGAGGGCCAGGGGAAGCCCCAAACACACAGAGAGTGACCAGCAAGGTGAGAAGGTCCACCCTGCACAAAAGCACCCAAGCTACAGTCTTCAGTTTATAGTATCTAGTGGCTAGTTCCTTAGTCAGCAGAGTTCTTATGAATTAAGCAGTCGCATATTGAAAATAGGAGTAGCAAAGTTTATATGTTTGAAAATGAGTACAAGAACAAAAAGATCCCTCAAAGGCTTCCGTAGTGTTATGAGCCAAGTTTGCTATAATCAATTATAATAATATTGGAACAAATATCAAAACTATTTATCCCTTCAAAAACTTGCTGTTTGTCTAGTCAGTGTTCTTGGAAAAAAACCTCAGTAATTTAATTGAATTGTGGTGAAATATGCAGTGCATAATTTTTAAAGAATTCAAATCACTGTGGTCAGAGATTTACCCCTAGCAATGAACAAATATTCCCAGAGCACTACGCCGACAGAATCTAAGTGTATTGTGTCTCTGTGCTTGCTGGCTAGAGTTAAAGAGAGTTAAAGGCTTGTGGCGTGATCTCCACTGGTTGTTTCTTCTTAGCGAGAGACCGGTCTGGCTCTATGCGTGAACATGTGTGGAGCTGTGCTCAAGTTGATGGCTCTCTCTGGATCATGCATGACCCGTACGCAATGCATGGGTGAAGCATGCTTCCATCTGCACTTCTCGTGTCTGCTGGTGGAATGTAAACAGCTAAAACTGCAGCAGGGAGTTTTTCTTCCACGCTGGTCGTATGGTGTTTTTTCTAGGGCCAGAATAATGGAAACCAAAACAGGACTCTGTGAGTGCGCCAACAAATCATCTAACTAAAGAGGACTACTGGAAGCACAAACGACAAAAACAATCTCATATGGTGCACAAAAAATAGGCAATGTCATATGAGATGCTTATTTACGTGCTTATGGGTATTATTCTTATATGGAGACTGTTATTTAAAATGTAATAGTACTCAAATGAACATATGTGCTTAAATGCACTAACAAGATTTACCGAACAGTGCTATTTATTTTATGGTAACCATAGAATTACTGTTGGAGTATTGTTCATAAGGGTCCCATAAGAGTCAGAATATTACTCAGCAATCATACGGTTGTCTCCTTGCTTTCATTTACCAGTAGCCCCCCAACCCCCCCACCCCAGAAGGGAGCACAGCATGTCCTGTGAGAGTCTGTAAACTGGTCTGATGTGAGAACAGCTACACTGCTGATTCAGGGCCCTGCTCATTTTATAGCCTGATTCTATTGTAATGCTGGTGGAGGGAGAGTTTTAAGCCATTGTTTTTATATGCTTGCAGCCTCACACATTGTGCACACATTCACACATACCGGATAAATTATAATCATGAAAAGGCAGACATGCATAAATGCATCCTTGGATAGGAGTAAATAAGATTACTTAAAGGAAGAGGATAGACTGTTAAATTGATAGCCAGAAATCGTATATAGAGTTCCCCCCCTTTAACACAATTCTAGTTGTTTTAGGCTAATGTAGCTAACAAGTAATGGAAACATTGAGCCAGCAGTGTAGCATGATGCTAACTGCATACCTGAATCATCATACACTTGTTTCAAACCACAATGAGTTGTTCTGCTTATGTGGTTTCTGACACTGCATAACATACTGTTATATATAGTGACCATCTATGCCATCTATTGTTGAAGAATAGGTTTCCATTAGCTAGATTAGCCTTGTGGCTCCGGATCTGGATAACTTGGCTCTGCAATGTAAATCACCCATGGTGATCTGGAAGAGTCGTACTGTATTGGTTGACCTTCCCTTGCTTAGTACCCTCTGAAAACCCCGGCCTCTGGCTCTCATTTACCTCCGCCCGTCTTTTCTGTCTTATCTCATCGTTTTTTACCCTCACGCTTTGTTCTTTTCATCCCTCTGGTTCTCATGTCTGGCCGCCCATGAGTGCCTGCGGTCTGGCCGCGCTTGGCCCCGGTTCGTAACGAGATGCAGACCTCTTCCTGTCTGCGCAAGGCCGGCCTGTGTTGCAACACCCAGATACCCGAAGAAAAGACAGAAAATTAAAACAAGCAGCGAGTATAGGGCAGTATGTGCTGATCTGTAATGTGTACTTGAGTGATAGAGTCTCTCTCTTAAACCATCCGCAGAGAGATATTGCATCCACAGCAGGCTTGAAGACCAACCTAAGCCATGCTGCAAAAATAACACTCCTGAATGGATGATTACATGCCTTGCCACGGAGTAATTTAAAGATTTAGATCAGTGCTCTGCAAATATAGGCACCAGGGAATTTTTGGGTGCATGTTACAAGCACTTTCCATATCCATTATGTCTGGTCAAATTTTAGTTTCATTTTATTACATTATATTTTTATTTAAAAATATTGGATCGTTATAGGCTTACACACTTAGGACCAGACAGAATGTAAGTGTATGTAAGTACATTTTAAAGATTTAATTTAACTGTTAATAGAAATATTACTGCTATAGTTGCAAAACTAGTTTTCTATAAATGTTTTAACAACAAGGTCATGTATATTGTGTACATTGTATGTCAGAGCTTGAACTCATTGAATTAACCTTTGAAGCCTCTTTTAGTCATTTTTCAAAGGAATGTGTTTTTGGAAAAGGTACACACATACATTTAAATGAAACCGATGAATTATGGCTTTTGCATGTGATATTTGAACCTATGCCATGAATATAAAATGGCTTCTGAACTAATGCAAGCTTTCTTGACCCTATATTTTCTGAAAATATTTTTTTCCCTGGAAGACTAATGTCTCATAAATGTGTTACTGAACAAAATGTTGCATCTCTGTTACATTAACCTAAAAATGCTCAGTACTGACAGTCAATTTTTGATCCAAAATATTCAATCCTTTAAAAAATGTTATTCTTATAAATGTTATGATTCTTACACAGAATCTCTTGCAGAGGCAGGAAGTACGTTTGAGCATAGCTGCGAATAGTTGCTCAGTTAGTATAGCAAGATATGCTTTTTTCATTAGCTGATAATCCTAATTAAATGCAACATTGCATGATGTCAGCCACAGTGGTGTTTTGTTTTGCACTGTGATTGTTTAATAATGTGATTTTGCAGACAATGGGTCTAAAACCACCTTGCAAACCTCTAAATGATAAATCAAGGTGTTCGGCAAAAGTCAAATTATTTTTGCCCGTCTTGAACGACTAAAGTAAATTTTACTTCTGTTTTAGTTTTTCTCTGATGTTTGATGGGTTTGTTTACCAAAATAGTCCTAATTCATCATAACTCATTCTTACATGAGCGTTTTCATAGACAAGAGGCTGTTATATGTATCCAATCTCTTTTCTGATTGGTTGCCCTGTACAGCAGTTGTGGTGATAGTGCAATGGTTCTCAACTGTGTCAACATTAAGGCCCACCTATCTGTCACAGCATGTTGCCAAGGCCTACTTGGCCACATTAAGTGTTATTAAACAACCAATTGTGGACCAATGGCTTGTTTCGATTTTAGATTCACAGCCCAATCAAAAGCCTTCGCGGCCCACCAGGGCCTAGTGTGTAGGATACTTGCCTCTGGATCAAAAGGCCATGGGTTCAGATCCTACTTTAAGCACACCACCACTTGGTCCCTGAGCAAGATCCTTAATCCCAAGTTGCTCTAGGGAGACTGCCCCCTGTAGTTAGGGAACGGAAGTCGCTTTGGATAAAGGTGTCTGCCATATGCTCTAAATGTAAAGAGACATACGGAAACATGGGGTTAATTTGAAAACGGGCTGTTTTTGCAGACTGTGATGTCAGGACAATGAGCCTTTACATTCTTTCCAGAGAAGTGGTGATACAGACCTTGTAATATATTGAAAGAAATCACAAAGTTAATATATAGCAATATAATGGCGATACTGGTATTCTGTCCACATCATGTAGCCCTACAGTGGACCAGTGATTTAGATTGACTGAGGTTTTACATTTGTAATGGTTTAGAATGGTTGTCTGTATGTGAAACAGAGGCTTGATTTTTTTTCCACCAAACTTCTTTAAAAAGCAATTCTGCAGTGAGAAGATCTCAAACGCCCCCACTCCCCACCCCCACCAGCGTCTTGGAAGGGAAAAAATGATGCACAAAGGTCATGATAAGGTTGTGCTGCCATGACTTCATCAGGGTAGTGACTCACAGTCGGACCCCTTGGGCCCAGTAAGAGAAGGACCAGTGTACTCACTTTCCCGCAGAACCCGCTATTCCTCTCCGGTGTTGCCTGGCTACGTGACGGCAGCTCCATCCATCAGCCTGTCACTCGTCCCACAGATCTCTCCATTCCACAGCTACCGCTGACCTCCGATGATTTACTGTTTATTCAGCAGCCACAGAGATGCTTTCTATAAATACTGTTTTCAGCCCACATCAACAGAGCACAGTCATACCCCTAAAGGTTTGATTACTTTGTGTATTTTGGACTGATAATGGATGAACAAATAAGAGCACACCATGATTCATCGATCTGAACTTTGTTATTCAACTGCATCGAGTTTGGAAATTATGATTTATTATACACTCCTCAATAAAGTATGTGCTCACATTTTGACCAAAATCAAACCCTCAGCCCATTTTCAAACTCTCAAAAGCTCTATGTGTATTTCACTGCATTTTCTCCTTTTTTGTGTGGATGTTATGTAGTTCCAAAATATTCAAAACAACTAAAAATCTGAACTTTTATGAAGCATAGAATTGTTTTAGTAAAGATTTAGTCACCGCGAGGCTGTGGCGTTACTAACATTTCTCCCTTGCCTTGTCCTCCCCTCTTTGCAGATCCGGAATTGGACACAAGAAAAGACCAAGATGTACCATCAGGATTAGAAAAGCCGCAGGTGGGTGGCTGTCGTCATCTCAGTACGGTATTCTCCCCCATAATTGAATGCCACTGGAAAGTACAGTAGATTAGAACCATGCTTTAATTTCACAGATGGTTTGGTTTGATGGTGAAATCAAAATTGTTGAAGGAGGCATTTATGCCATATGGAGTGGGCTTTCTTTCCACTAGAGGGCAGCAGCACAGTGTCCATGACTGTGCACAGTGTTCCCATATATATTTTGCTTGGCCGTCTCTTCTTCCGAAAGACACACTTCATCACAACTGCTCATTTAAGAGACTAAGCAGCTGCCTTAGCTGTTTAATAGATTAGAAAGATTGTTAATTCTTCTGCATAAGAAACTGGTTTAAAATGTCAAGATGTTCCTAAGAAAGGAATTTTTCTTTGTCCTGGTGCTTTTGTATAGAACATAATGAACATTTGTCAAATGGACATATGTTTTCAGTTTTGTACTTTTCAGGTACAATTGAGCCCTTCGACATAACACTGATATAACCATACCAGTGTGAAGTAACTGCATATCCTGTAACAAGTAACTGATTGGATGACATTGGAAGCCTATTTTTCTGTCACATTTTTTTTAAAAAGGCAATTTTTCACATGTTCTAAGTTGTGCCAAATACACAAATATTGTGAAAATGCATCTTATTATTTTGGTGATAATTTTTTTTTTATTTGTCATATAGAGTGTTCTTGCATTTTTGAGGTCTATATTGCTAGTGTGGCAATATATCTTTCCTGTTAAATCATTCTGCCAGTATTACAAGGCTTGTGTAACCAAAGTCATAGCAATACAGGTGTCCAAGGTACAGCATGGCCTTAAGCCATAAGAGGTCTCATTATTCACCGATTCCTTTGCGAATAACAATATTCTGGAGTAGAATAATGTGATAAAACAGCCCAGTAATGTGGTAAAATGTCCCAGTATTTTTCAAAGGACGCTTTTGATTGCTTGTCCTTTTCCCCTTGTCACCTAATTGATATTCTTGCACTTGACACAATTACTGGTCATGGAGATTGTTGCCATGGCTCTGGAAAGCCCTACTGACTTTTGTTTTTCCTTTTTGAATGGATGCTGCCTTTTCCATGCTGGCTCCTCAAGGGTCATAATAATATACCTTGACCTCATCTGCGACTCCTTCACTCTCATTGAAATGACACTTGCTGGATTGTTCTCAACAGCTCCCATACAAATGCTGTAATCGTGGTGTGATAGCATAATGGTACAGCGTTTCCGCCTAAAGCTCTTATCTGTATTGTGAAAGAAGCCCTGCTCTGTGGTTTGAGGAGCTGTTCGTACGTCGACCTCGAGTCCCCATGTGACTGACTAACGGCTCAGCCTTAATGAGAAAGCCACGACTTCTTGATCCAGCTTATATCAACACTGGGAGAAGCACAGTTTATCTTTCACATTTAACTTCTAAAACATATGCAAAGGTATAAAGTAGGATTCCACTGATCATGAATTTTTATGACCAATTCTGGTTTCTTTACAGCCGAAAATCGTCTGACGTTTATTTGTCTTTTGTTCCCTAGAGGGGCCTACAAGAACGCACAAAACACATTACCACATCCTCAGTACTGTCTATTAGCCAAAGTGGCAAAATAAATAACGCTTATTTTTCTCTTTAATGAGCTAAAATGAATGTATTTTATAGCGGTTGCCTGTTTAAATAACATAAATCAAACAAAGTTCTACGTGGAAAGTAGGAGACAACAGGCTATTTAACACAGTAAATCATGGATATCTGTGCTATTTTGGTGTAGCTGTAGTGTACAGCAAGATCACCTTTAGTTGACTTATGTTATTTATATTATAAACCTGGCCAAAATTAACATAATAAATTTGCTGATTGGAGCAGAAAATATGCCAGTTCTGATCTTCACCATCCCTCGTGCATTCCTAGAAGTATACAGCAAATACAACTTAACTTGAACCGTGTTTGATATGACATAGACTAGCAAGGTATTCTTGATCATTTCTTGTGATATTTGGTCATGGAAGTGATATGACTGCATCTGAATCATCTTCTTTTTACCACGTGGGCACACACGCGTGGGCTGGGCGATTAATCGAAAAGTAATTGAAATCGTCATTCAGAACCTATAATCGATCAAATTTTTCCAGGTCGATTATTTCGATTACTTTCCCTTTAACAACACTACCGCATGTGGAGTCAAGTGACCCCGCTCCGTTATGTTACGTTATTCAGCTGACATGTCGAGCATGGAGAGCTTAAACACTGAGACAACTGAGCAACTTGTCAGTGAACTATGAAGGCAAAAAAAAAAATTAAATAAATAAAATTATCGTAATCGAGTTAAAATGTTCAATTAATCGAGATTTTTTATTTTAGGCCAAATCGTCCCGCCCTAGCACACACCAGGCGACAAAGAAAAATTATAACCAGTAATTTGAGATTTTTCGTTTCTTACCCGTCTCCATGGTCTCAGACTGCTGAATCATGGTTCCCAGTGCATGCATGAACACAGCGAATAAATGGTCTCAGAATGTTTCATTTGTGGTTCACTTTGTGGTCTTCTTAATTTGTGCATTTGCTTTATGGATAAAGAACACAGTCACTGTCTTCCAGCACTTAGTGGGTAACTACAAACGCGTTCTCTGGAGAAAGGCTGCCTGTGTGTTTGTGTGATCTGTGAAGAGATTGCGGTGGTAGCATGTTAAAGCAATAAGCCACAAGAGCCCATGTGCTAGCAGTGATTAAAGGGTGATCCTAGGCAGGTTGCGAGCCCTTATGCATGGAAAAATCTCAGTCACTCATAGCCTCGAGTGTTTTTATGAAACGATGACAAAGATATAAGAATTTGTAAGAAGTGTTAAATCAAAGATGATTCCATCAACAGCGTTTAATGGGTTTTCATTGTACATTGAAGCCATTTACTGGTTTCTTTTCAAGGCTTTTAACAGAAGCAGTTATATGTGAAAATACATCTAACCATTTAATGCGCTAATTGCTATTCACTAGTATTGTATATATAAAGAGGACGACCCTGTACAAAATTACATGAAATCGATAGCACCTCATTAGGGTTATAGATTTTTAAGTAGCTAAGAAATAACATATTTTCACAAGATTTGCCACATTATGCCATTTATTTCCCTTTACACACTGGCATGTGCTTCTGTGTCAATCTGTGGTTTGTATCAATAAATGAGTGAAATTCGGTGTGTGATGTTTTTCCTCAGGTGTGTAAGATTCAGGCACACTCGGCTGTAGTATCCTGGTCTCAAGTCACACAGACAGGGGCTTCAGGTCGAGGGCAGTCTGACGGAGCGCCGTTGTCTTGCAGCTACGAGCTGCTGCTTGCTGATAAGAGTTGCGATGGGAAGTACAGGGTGGTCTACAGGTAATAACAATCCTAAATCATTACCATTAAGTAGGACTAGTAGTGCATGACATAACTGACTGTACAGCTGTGCATTTATATTTTATTATAATATCGCATGAAATTTACATTGTGAATTGACTGTTTTGTGTCTGCACAGTACACTCCCATTTGTTTGTGTTAATAAATGTCAGATATGACAGATGTGCCAATTGTCTTTCAATGAAACAACCATAACAACCTTCTACCAAATTCAGTGAGGAATTATTAATATAAAAAGACTTAAAGAGAGGCATGTGTGATGCAGCCTGCTCACTGTATCCTGTCCTCTGTTAATTAGCGGGGAAGACCTGCAGTACGCTCTCACTGACCTGAGACCTGCTACGGAATACCATGTCAAGTAAGAACTGTCAGAACTCCTTGCTTTTTTCAGAGGCTCTCAATGGTTTTTATTTCCTCTGAGATAGTCTTCACTGCTTTGTATATCTGTGATACACTTCTATTCTTGGATCCTTTGTTCACCTATTGCACACTTGTCCTGCTGTAAACATTCTCCTTTTCCAAACTATAATAAATACATTTGTTCAGAAATGAACTGAAAATGCAGACACAATTCTGGGATTATTCTATGGCTCTTTTAGAGGGAACTTATAGAGGCTTGTATTTATATGGTTTAAGTAAAGTAAAGTGGCGCCACACCACAGCACACAGTGTGACCAGTGTGAAACTCTTTCTCTGCATTTAACCCATTCACCAAGTGAAGCACTGGGCAGTTTCTGTTACCTTATGGCAGTACCGTAACTCATTGATATATGTTAGACTGTTGGTTGTTTCTCTTTTAATTTAAGAAGTTGTTTATTTGCTAAAAATAGTATTAATGCATTTTACATCACCATTTTCCAGTCAGTGGTTGTGATGTTCAATTGGACAACCACCGTTATGGGTTCAAGCAATTTTACAGCTTAGTTTCTGTCTATGTATCCAGTGAATAAAATGGGGAGCAAATACTGTTAATGTTAATAGCACATACATAGTTAACAGCACTTATGTTAACAGCTCTTACATAGTATTATCAAACTTTTAAAATCAAAATAAGTTTAGTTTTCATGATAATGTATTCCTTTTCCCCTGCCAATCCAGTCTAACACTTCAGACTTCTGTTTGCATGTGTGTGTATTGCAGAGTAAGCGCCGTGTGTAACTTTGTGAAGGGTCTCCACTCAGAGGCAAAGGCATTCACTACCCAAAGTGCCCCTCCCGAGACCCCCCTACCTCCCCGACTTTCCCACCGTACCAAGAGCTCCTTGACTCTTCAGTGGAAGGTAGCACCAGTGGCTGATCACATGGAACATGCATAATTACTGCAAATAATTATGAATTACAGTTCATTTGCATCCACTATTTCATGCAAGAATTAATTGGATAATGTCTCATTTCAGCCACCTGTTGATAACGGCTCAAAAATCACAAGCTACCTTTTGGAATGGGACGAGGTAAGCACTTTTTCATGAACATGCAGTATAAATTAAATATTACACATGTATTCAGGTTTTTATGACCACTGCCACCCTGCCCTCCCATTCCACTGATCTCTCCATTACTCACCGCCTTAGGAAACGGGTAGTGTTTGAACAGCGGGAAGAATAAAATGCTGCTATTGACTATGATCTTTCCATCTTTATGTATTCCTACTCATCATGCACTTTAAAAACACGGAATGGAAGTTTTCTTTCTCCACTGCAGTCATTTTTCTGCCTCTGCTCCATTGCTGAAGCCATTACCCTACTTAACTCTCCATTTACTCTCCATTTACTCTCCATTTACTTAAGTACAGTCTGTCTGCACTCTTGTGTACTTTCAAACTCATTGGGAAAATATTATAAAGCCATTTCTGCTTCTTTTTTTGTTTGTTTGTTTTTTAAAATGCATTAACCAGAGTCAAACAGATTTCAGTGAAGCCAGTGTGCTCATGGTCTTTTCTACTTTCTTATGTGCACCGTGTGTAAAAAATTTAGCAAAATTTGACTTCTGAAATGAAAATATCTATAATTAGCTGAACACTTTCATCTATTTGCTGAAGACGTTCATACATTGCAATACTAATCTTCTTGTATTTCAAGGTGTCTTTGATTTGTCATTCCTCCCCCAAAAAAGACACATAGTGAAACTCTTCTGCCCCGAGAGGTGTCTGGTTGAGATTGACCTGATTGAGTTTGAGGGCTGTCTCGTATTGGAGTTTTGCAGAATGTGTGTTTTTTAGTCTTTAATATGTTAATATTGTTGCTTAAACCATTGAGCTCTGACAAATATGTATTGCTTGTGTGTAATGATAATGTTAAGGTATCACCAAATGGCTCATCACTACACCTCCATAAGTCACAAACTGTGTGGACTGTGGCTTCTGTGCCCTCGAAATCCTGTCAGCCCTGCTGTATTTTCTGGGTGCTGCTGGAAGGCGCTTTCAGACATTGCTCTCGCCATTTGATGAACTAAGACGTAACTGCAGGCCCTGCTGCGATTGCTGTGGAGCAGTACAGATTTAAACCCAGAGACTGGCTCCCGAGAGCAACGTCTTTACACCAAAAGGTCACCCAGCCTCTGCCTTTTATCCAGACCATGTCATGAGAGCTGGTAAATAAGTACCCTACCGCTTCTTCATTGCTTTTCTTTTGTCCAGTGTCCTGTTTTTGTCGGAGAGATGTTGGCGCCATCCTCTTGTAAGCCGGCTGCATTCAATACATTCTTCCTCTGAGTTTCTTTGTACTTTTTGCCTTTGCAGGGGAAGAAGGACAGCGTCTTCCGGGAGTGTTATTCTGGCCACCAGCGGCATTTTAAAGTCATGCGGCTGTGCCCTGCAGTTGGGTATACGTTTCGAGTGGCGGCACGCAATGAGATAGGATCCAGGTGTGTGTGTATGTGTGTGTGTTTTTGATTGTGATTTTGTATACTGGCTGAGTCAAAAGTCCTGAATCATCAAAGTATCAAAAGGAATGTTAGATTGATTAATATCATTGTAATGCATTAGATTAGGACCTGCCAGCCTTTTACAACTTGCAGCACACGAAACCTTCCACAGACTCATACCTTTATTTGCTAATATGTCTCTGTGCTAGATGATCCACTTTTGAGGTCTTTTAATTTGAAGACCTTGATTTTAACCATTTATCAGGAATGAATGACCAAATTCTAGATAATCAAAAAGAGAAATCTTGACTCGATTGCATACAATAATATTTGCCATGTTGTTTTGTAGTAAAACAAAGCCAATGGTGAACCACAGCACTGCAGTGTTTGAAGGATTTCTGATCTAGTTTGTTAGCTGATGCAGTTACAGTGGAAACTGCAGTGATGTTGCTCTCCCAAGCGCAAGCTTTAGAAAAAACAAAACAAAAAAAACAACAATAATGAAGAGATAAATCCAAAATGACTTGTCTTATAGATCTTTTGGTGGTTGCTGGCTTTTTACTCGCTGTGTGTTGGTTCTTGGTATGGAATTGCTTGTTCAGGTGTGTTTATGAGGATGTGAGAACCAATATATCTGTGTTTGTTTTGCTTTAACTCGTGAAGACTATGTCGGAAATATAACTCCCTGGTGTCTTTAAAGTAGCAGAGTTTTCTTCTCCCTGGTGTCCTTTTCCTAAACTCCTGCTGAGCCTGACACAAGCTCAGCCTTTCAGAAAGACAGCCTGTTTGAAAACACTTCGAAATATTCCAGATATCCTAAAGGGATAATTAGAGGTTAGAAATCATCATGTAAAAATTTTAGCTACATATAAACCACATAAATGTAACTTATGTGAGAGGAGAAAAAAATAAAATACAAAAATATGGGTCCTTCACGTGATGGTTGTTACTCATTCAAGAGACACTCGTGTCGTCCCCAGTGGGAATGGTTTGAATTAAGCTATTATAAAGTCTCTCCTCCTCCCTCCCCTTTACCCCCCACAGCGGCTTTAGCCCAGAAGTGGTTTTCCACACCACGGGCAGCCTACCCCAGATGAGCCTGGCACCTCGCCTGCTCCAAGTTGGGACATCCTGGGTGGCACTGGAGTGGACCCGCCCCGGTGGCTGCAGCCCAGACGAGGCAGTCACGTACACCCTGGAGATGCAGGATGACGACAAGGTGACAGTTATGTTCTCAGCCGAACAAATGGGAGTGAAAATTCAGAGCCCACACCATACAGGACTGATGTTTTCTAGCTTCACCCAAATTCTCTGCAAATGGCTCATTGGTTGCTCTGGCGAACCTGTTGCCAGTTAATTACAGTCATCCACAGCTGTCAGAGTAAATGTAATACTGTAGAACTGTGACTAATGCCTAACACTGCATTACCATGCTGAGAATCAATATGCTCTAATAGCTGCTGTGGAGTAGTATGTAGGCTTCGTGCCCATTTTTGTTTTTTCAGCTACCTGGCTGTTAGGGTTAGACAATGTTTATACTGACCACTCAAAAAGACAGCAGTGGGGTGGTGTCCTCCAGGGCACATCTTCAGTAACATTAGTTTGGGAAAATATTTGTACCATATTCCATTCCTTTCATATTTAAAGCATTGGGTCTCCCTGTTTTTCCCTCACCTTTTATATTTTTTATTTTAAAAACTGATACATTTTGCTCTGGGAAAGTGAACATATCATGTCCGTTTAAGGGTGTGCATTTATTGTTTGTAACTTGGGAGCAAAAGTCTACCTGTAAAGTACCATTTTTTAGTTATACATTACTACTCAAGGTTTAGAATCATGTCGTATGATTAATTTGCCATTGTTTATATCTGTATATTCAATACAGATAGGTTTATTGTGCCCTTGTGACTGTAGTGTCTACAGTGATGTGTGTATCTTTGTAGGGGCCGGATTTCAAGGCTGTATACAGTGGGACAGAGCTGAGCAATAGGGTGGAGGGGTTGAGCAGAAACACCAGCTACAAATTCAGAGTGAGTAAAGCATCCACTTTCACTATTCTAACTCAGATGCTCCACTCATTCATTCCAGTAACGTGCCCTTTCCATAGCTTTAGGTTTGAGTCATACAGGTCTTATTTTCACACACACTTACTTTCATTTGACATTAATCACAAATTTACATCTGTTCTGGGGTCTTGTTTGTCAGCTATAATGGTCCTGTGTTCGATGCTGTCTAATTAAGCGTAGGGTGTTCATCTTCAGTATACAGCAACACCTACAACAACAGCCTCCCCTTGGTTTCCATGCTGCTCTCTTAATTAAAAGCTTTGTCTCAGTAGAGTTAATCTTAATTCCTCAGCTGCTGCTGCTGCCCATTTGCTCCACAGTTCTCCCCTGTCTCTTCTGGGAACAATATATGAAAATATGAAAGGAGGAGCTGACGCTGGTAAAATGCTTTTAGCCAAATGTACAGAAAAGAACAGCGTGGCCACTTCTTGTTGTCAGGGGATGAAGGCTCCGGTTTGCTTGATTAAACGTCACTTTGGGAAAAGCAGCAGACAAATGGATCCAGTGCAGACGCTGTCTCATCCTCTATTGAGGTTCAAATTCAGTCCCGAGAGGAAACAGCCTAGGCGCTCCTTTGATTTGTTTATTTTGCCACGATTGTTTTTAAAAAGGAACACTGAAAACTTAACTGGAGGAACTAATTTACATGTCACACAGTGGAATATAGCACCAAGCAAACCATTATAATCAGTTCAACTGTCCCAAACCACCCCACATTCAGATTGATGCTTCGTAATGCATCAGTGCACTTTTATACCTTTGGTATGCATATAGTGTTAGGTCTAATCATTTTTTCTGTGAAGCATGAAAATAATATCAAATGAATGGGAATTCTATCGAGACGATTCAAGATGCTGCAATTCAAGATGTGTGTGATGTAAACAAATTCAGGTGGTTTTATTGCTTCCAGATGTGAAGTGTGTGAATCTAAGCACTATGGTATGGATGTCTGAGGCATTCATTAAAGCTAGAGAATGACATAAAAGATACTGATAAATACCTTAGTTATCCATTTTTTCTATGCATTCATTTTCTGTGTGTAATCAGTGATCATTCTTTTGTCTACACCACCTCTTTATCGCCCCCTTTAGCTCACAACCAGCAGTGCAGAGTGGCGAAGCACCCCCGGCTCTGTCGTAGTGTGTAGGACTAATGCGGACAAACCTGGACCTCCAGCAGCTCCCAGGGTCACTGCAGTGACATCACATAGCTTCTGCGTGACATGGGGTGAGCTTTAGATATTCAGTCAACCTGAAGTGCAGATGTCTTTGAAAGCTTTGCAGAGACTCTTAACATTTTCCATTTTCCTGTTATTACAGACCCTCCACAAGATGATGGAGGCTGTGGGGACTTGACATACCTCTTGGAAATGTCTGAAGGGAATCCGGAAGGTATTCCATTACATTCCTATTAAATGGTCCAGCATCTGTTTAAAGGGCCCATGAACAACAACTTTTTTTTCTTCACTTTTTGGGAATAAAAGAGAGTGGTGCATTTAAAAAAATGTTAAAATTCGTCTGTCCATTCCATATACTGAAAAAAACACTTTTTGTAC
>JBBPDB010000001.1:7092880-7116854 GCA_037974465.1 Brachypetersius altus
GCCGATACCGATAGTTTGGAAAATGACTAATATCGGCCGATAATATCGGCCTGCCGATATATCGGTCGGGCTCTAGTATAAAGTGCTGCCCTTATTGAGTTATCTGTGCGGTCGTAGAGCAGTGCCATGTCTCTGGTATAAGGAGGCTGGGATAAGACTTTAGACTTTTGATATCTGCTGCTTTCTAAGGTCCAACTACAAAGCTAATGTTATCCCCAAGGTAGCACTGGAAATTCAGTGACACAATATGAAGGCTTAGCCTGTAGTACAGTGCATTGCATTGAAGTTGAAGTTGAAGTTTATTGTCATGTGTACAGAGTACAGTGTACAGTGTACAGAGTACAGTGAAATTCTTACTTGAAAACCCTCTTCACAGATAGAACATAAAGTCATGAAGGACAACACAGTGCAGCAACAGTAACAGTAACTAGTCGCGGGTTGTCACGTAGTGATGAGAGTGCTTGGGAGATGCTATTACTAGGGCAACAATCATAACATTACAGCAGGCACTTTCCGAGCAACAACAAGTTAACACTTTTAAATGTTTTCTTTTTTTAATGAACAGGTACCAGCAGAAACATTTTTCTTTGGTCAGGGAGCAGCATAAACAGTATGTTCAGTAGGACGTGTCCCTGTTAGAATGAGGTGAAGTGGTCTACCACAAAAAAAGCAACAAACTTTCAAAATAATGGTAATTAAAGGAACCGCGTTAAAACCGCGACAAAACAGTTGTCGGGGTTAAGTAAATAATGCGTTAACGTGATTATTACGCACTGACTTGCCCAGCACTAGTTATTACATTACATATTTCTGCGGTAGTGAAAATGGAAATGCTGATCAATGGACAGATACATAATTAAATGATCAGATACTCACCGGGCAGATTGGGTTGTAAACAGTGTAGTGAATAACTGAAGCTCTTAGTAGATAGGAGATCTAATTGATTTGCATGTACATAATTATTAATAAAAATGCAGCAAGGGATTCCACATTCCATCCACAAGTGAGTCTTATTGCTATTTGTTCAGCTTTGGCAACGCAATCACAGGTCTGAAGGCGGCTCCTGATTGATGTGTTTGTGGTGAAGGCAGCTGTGTGCAAATAACCTGAGCAATGTTAATTTCTTTTACCACCTGCCCTTTCTATCCAGTTACATTGTGTAACACACAGCTCCTTTACAGGAAGGGAACCTTTTTGTCCGATATCAAAATACAGAGTTTCATTCCAAAATGCATTTGTGAAAGTTTTGAATATGACAAGCTTTTGAAAGTAATACATGATGATTGTTGTTTCTTGATCGTGTACAGCATGCTCTCAGCGTTGTTTATCATGAAAGCAAATAGAATTATTGAAACTGGTCTATATTGCGTTTTCGAATACACCTTTTTAAATATGGATCTCTAAGAGTGGGTCGTACCATTTTTGGTAGTGCTCTGACTGTTACAGTGGTAATGAAGTGTAGCCTGCTGACAGGAAACAGTGTTCTCAGAGTTAGTTACATGGAAATATTGTACCTTTTGACTTCTTTCCACCACTATAAGTAATTTCAAATTCATACATTTTTACTGATAAAGATGACAGTTTTGACAGACCTTGACAGTGTTTGCACACTTAAGTGACTAAATAAGTCTTTATTGTTTAACTCCAGAAATATGAGAGAAACTATAATTTAAGTCAAATTATTTTTTAAAAATGCTGGGCATGATGGAAGTCCATTCTTCTTTGGATCTTTCAGCTGATTTTCCGAATGCTTCACTTTTTAAAAACTTTAATTTTGTCAAAGTAGTACCACAAGTACCACCTTTTCCTTTCCTTTCTGGTACTGACACCTGATTGTCAATGATCTGCCCAGTTCAACAATATCAATATTAACTCTGTCTAACCAAACTACGTGAAACTCTACCCATGAAATTCTAATCCCCATTCTATTTTTTTATAAAAGTGATGTTTAAGAAGGAATATACAGAATTTATCTGCCGGATTACGTACACAGATGAGCCAACATTATTTGGAACATTATGTGGAAGAAGGGGGCACTGCGTAGCTCAGCTGCTTCTGCAATGCTCTGAGAGTCAGTGCTGTAATCTGCCTGGTCCTGCAGTTTGAACAACATGGGTCTGTCAGGCCTTTTGCTGTACTTGTGTGTTACTGCAGTAAGGTTGAAATGAATCTGCAGGTATTTGGAGCTTGAGAACAGTGGGCAGCGCAGTGAGGTCCGGCTGACCTACTGGACGGCAGAGCGGCGCACCAACACTGAGGTGTTCCCCTACAGGCTGGCAGACGGACGCTGGCACAAAGTGGCCCTGTCACTGAGTGCCTCACAGCTAGTGCTGTATGTGGACTGCAGCAGGTGAGCGGGACCTAAAAACTGTTGTGCCTTTCACTGCTTACACTCCTCATATCCAGGAATCTCTTTAAACACTTGATATTTGCAGAATCTATGAGAGGGTTGTGGAAACACCATCCATGGACGTTCCTGCCGGGACAACGGTGTGGATAGGACAAAGAAATAATGCTCACGGGTTCTTCAAGGTAAGCAGCTCTTTGAACGTTTCTTGGATTTTTTGTATCTCAGATTGTCCTGTTCTTTTACAGAGAGCTCATTTGTACAATTTATCAGGTGCTGTCATTAAATCAGTTTCTGACACACTGTGGAATGGATAAAGTTCTGCCAGACCTGTGGTGACTAGTGATTAGTTTCACTCTCGGCATATATTCTGTGTTTAAATGCCTTACTCTTGCTGTCTCTCTTTCTACTACCCACTTTCTTTTCTCACTCTTTTTGTCTTTCTATCCTTTTTCTCCCTCTCCATATATTTCTTTCTTACTTTATCTCTCTCTCTCTCTCTCTCTAGGGTATAATGCAGGATGTTCAGTTGCTGCTCGTGCCTCAGGGCCACATCTCTCAGTGTCCAGACCTTAACCGCAGTAAGTGTGCAACCTAAGCCCATAAAATGCTCATATATTACGTCTTATTAAGTTTGGATTAAGGTCTGTTGGATTGCAATTTGAAAGAAATGACAGTTCATCTCAAATGTTCCTTAGGCTATAAACAGTATTGCTTGACTGTCAGTGCCATTTATGCTTTTGAGCTTCTCCATTTTAGCTTGTCCCACCTGCAATGATTTCCACGGTCTGGTGCAGAAGATCATGGAGCTGCAGGACATTTTGGCCAAAACGTCTGGGAAGGTACAGTTCTATTTAATTTGGCTCATTTTAACCACAATTCTTCCTTCTCCCACTCTTTCTCTGTTTATGGCTTCTCTCTCCGTCTGATTTCTGGTTTGTAGCTTTCACAAGCGGAGGAGCGAATGCGAGCTCTGGATGGGTGTTACTGTGAGCGGACCTGTTCTCTGAATGGAGAGATCTACAGAGACGAGGAGGTCTGGATAGACGGATGCAGGAACTGCACTTGTTTGGTATAAATTTTAGTCAGTTTTATGGCCCAGTTTAAAGGCTCTCTGTTGAATAGCTAGACCATATTCTGTCCTCATCAGAGAACGTTTAGCTAAGCAAAAAGGTGTGTTAAAACTAACAGACATTGTGTTTGAGCTAACGGTGGTGTGTTTGTGTCCTGTTACCTTTCAGAATGGTACCATTGACTGTGACAGCATCTTCTGCCCCACACCTCAGTGTCCTCCAGACACTGCCCCAGCATACATTCCTGGAGCCTGCTGTAAAGAGTGCCAGCGTGAGCGCGCGCACACACACACACACACACACACACTTGTGTAAGCATGCATGAACAGAACCTGTGCTAATATTTAAACTTTGATCCTCTGTTTTGTATGCTGGATATTTTTCATTTTATGTCAAAAGGTGAGTTTAATATTAGAATTGCAGTTAAACAGACTGGTGTAGTTTTTCAATTTCTGTCCTGTGTAGTGCATCATTGGAAAATCAGTCCAGGATGAAACATCCCTTATAACTTCAGCATGTAGAGGCGAAAGCCTGATAGAGGTGGATGTATGGAAAGATATTAGCATTCATGACTCAGGACCAGTGAATTTTCTCTTGAGCTCTCTCTTTCTCTCTCTCTCTCTCCCTCTCTCTCTCTCTCTCTCTCTCTTACTCTCTCTCTCTCTCTCCCTTTGCTGCATGTTTTTTTGTGTTTCTTGATACTCTGCCTAATCTACTCAGTCTTAGGCCTAATGTAAACCCCAGGCTTGTCACACACCTCATCTTAAAACCGGTCTGACTGTATAGGAATGCTATGAAAACACCCCAGCCACCCACTCACACAACACAGACGCAATTATACAGATCATAAATAATTCAAGGCCAAAGTCGACCGGAGCAGTGGCATGTTCAGTAAGCAGGACTAATGGCTGTTTGAGTAATGACTAAATCTGCTATTTAACTGGAGCACTAACTAATCTAGTATGCTGATCAGATATTTTCCTCTCTGCCTAAATATTTATCTCTCTATCCCTGTGTAGGTCTTTCTCTCTCTCTTTTATCTCTCTCTCTCTGTATATTCACCTTGTTTTTTTCTTTGACTGCTCTCACTCTTTCTTTATGTCTGTCTTTCTCTCTCTCTGTCTATCTCTCTAGCGGTGTGTCTTTTCAGGGGGAGAGTTTATGTGGAAGGTGATCGTAAGACAGTGCGTGACTCTACAGGAAACTGTCTGCTTTTTGAATGCAGGGTAAGCAGAAAGCAGCTGAAATGGTTGCATATAATCTCTGCCTGATTTGCACATTGATTTTAAGATGGTCTTTTAGAACACTTACTATACACGTTCTTAGAAACACCTACTGCATATTTTCCCGTCATTCATGCGGTCCATCTACATTATGGTGTCTACTATAATATGCCACAGTCTACAGATGCTATCTAGTTAGTCTGGATCTAGTTAATTTTTCGACTGTTGGCACAACTGGAACCAATATTGTTTGTGTTAGACTATTCTTAGCACAGCAGTGACACTGACATTGTTGTGTGTGTGTGAGATCTTTGTATGAGTGGATCACAGTATTGCTCAACTGCAGTTTTATGCACCTCAGTTCTACTGCTAGGTTAAAGGGACACTTTTGGTTAAAAAGTGAGGTTAAACTCACTTTTTATCCTTTCGTATTTCCATCTGGGTCTCTGCTGCTCCTATAAACACTCCAAGCACAAAAAAAACATCCATTTGGAAAGATTTTGGTGTCAGGAATCATATGCTTCTATGAGCCGTTGGGACTTCCTTATCGTGACATCAGGATAATGAAGTCTGCATAGAACCACCTCATCTGTCACCCACTAGATTATTTGAAGATCCGCCATTTTTGTCTGCTGGTTTTATGAGCACGCATACGATGCTGAGCGCTGTGGCTACAGGCAGAGGCAAGTCACACATGAAATGTTGAGTTCATCTTGCTCTGGGTCCGACCCGGGGTCATATAGGGCTGGAAAGCGCCTGTTTTCTGCCTTTTTCACGTGTGATAAACGCACAGTGTAAGCATGGGATGGGTTGGCCGTGGCCAGCAACAGCTTATTTGCATAAAAGGGGCAGAGTCCTTAAACGTATAGCCCATAGAACTATTATAACTTGTTTTAAAAGAGGTATGTCACCTTTAAGCCCCTCAAAATATCCATCCAATAGCGACCATCCAAGAGGGATCTGACTATTTTTGAAGGGCTACAGGATGGAGGACACATATGATAAATGAACAATCTCTCAAACTGTGTACCAGCAAAGTGGAGGTACGAGGGAGTAATTATGTGTCCAGTGAATTCCCATAAATAGCTAAACGCAATATGTGCATTTGACACACACACACTGATACAAATTTTTCAAACGTGAACAGTAAAAAGAGAAAAAGGGCTGTTAATTTTTTTCCAAGGCTGTATTTTGAAAGTAGAACATAATTGAATGTAGAATGGCTTTAATTAGATTTTCAGTTTGGACCTCTGTTAATGTGTTTGTGGGTGGGAGTACAGGATCGCAGTATGCGAAGAGTCGACAGCAAACCATGTCCAGAGCTGACCTGCCCTGAGTCGGAGCAAATAACCCTCACAGACCGCTGCTGCAAAGTCTGTCGAGGTGAGACACATACACACAACTGCATCCACAATTAAGGCACTATGTGTATGGCCATGTATACAATATAACATATTATAAAAAGTCAGTATTTTTTTATAAAGAAGTATATTATTACTATGTCTTTAAGATTTAAATATGTTAGTGAACTGTTCTGACTGACGGTCCTGTTTTGGATCTGCCTCTCCTTATAAATTCGCCAAGAATGGGCAGGACCAAAGTGACCAAAAGGTTGTTTAATCAGAAGACTAAAGTTTAGAAGTTACGTGTCTCATTTGAGCGTACGTGTTACAATTACCTGCTTTAAATATTCAAACAAATATAAAACAAAAACAATATATGTAAACCTATACAGCCCACAGCCTTTTCAGAGCTTATATTAAGATATAAGCTGTAGGTGTTGCACAATGTAAATTATTCATTGATTGTTTTTTACTTACACCGCTGACCTTGTCCATAACGCGCCTGTTTCTGGTTTTTGATTCATTTCTTGCCTCTTCCTGTTTCTCTGCTTTCTTAAATTAAAAAAGGTTTACTTCATATCACTATGTGCTCATTATATAGATTAACAGATAAACAATGGACTCGGTCAACACTTACCCATTAATCTTCCTGACGCTGCTGGGCTATTTTTATAGCACAATATACAAACCCACACACATTCTCTCTCTCTCTCGCTCTCTCTCTCTCTCTCTCTCTCTCTCTCTCTCGTCTCTCTCTGTCTCCCCCTCCATCCTCTGTGTCCTCTGTGTATTGATGGGAGATGCCAGAGAGACGAACACAGAGGTGTGATGTGTTTTGCCTGTGCCTGTGTGTCTGTCACAGGACATGATTTCTGTGCGGAAGGCTACAGCAGCAGCTGTATAGAGAACTCTGAATGTGTGAATTTGGAGGCAGGAGGCTGCTGCAGGTGCAGAGACGGGTACCGAGCGCTGCGGGATGACAGCGCATACTGTCAAGGTACTTCACAGTTTTCGGACCCCTGCGAGCAAGTTACATAACCTGCCAGACAAAAGTTTGAGCAGAGTTTCTAGAAAATAGTTTATGTATATATATATATTTATTAGAGGTGGGCTTAGATTAATTTTTTTAACGGCGTTAATCTCATTGGAATCTTGGCGTTAACGGCATTTAAAACGTGCGTGAACCGGACAAAAAATCACGGGTCGGATCGGATCATGATCAAGTATTTTTGCCCATTAAAAACATTCCACGCAATTATATAACGACAATATAGGGCATAAGTATTTCCTTTAATGTGGACACAAGCGGAAGCGTCTGTCGTTGCTAAGCAACCATCAGCCGTGCTCTCTCACTCTGTCCGGGGGAGAGACTGAGACAGGTTTAAAACGTCACTGAAATATCAAGGTGAAATTCATCATAGCTTGCGTAGTATAGACACATCTCATTCTATACATATATATATATATATATATATATATTAGGGCTGTCAAGCGATTGAAAAATCATCTAATTAATTACAAACACTGATATGCTGAGGGGAAAACAATACGCTAAGAGAAAAAACTAAAAAAAAATGCTTCAGCAATAGCAATGATAGAACTAAGTCAATCTAAAAGGTGCAGTTTAAGACAGTGTACGGTCAAGCACAAATGTCAGAAGCATTTTAATCGGGGGGGGGGCGCTGGAACAGGGTTGGGGATGTGAGGGAGTTGGGAGGTGTTGGGGTCTCACCCACTAAAATTCACCCACTAAGGCATCTCAAGCCTGGGATCAGGGGCTGTTCTGGCTCGGATCCCCGGGTTCGCTCCTAAATGTTTTGCGCTGAGGTGATATTTTACACATGATGTTCTTCGTTAATACAAAAATGTCTTATTATATGAATTGCAGAGAACGATACTCCTATCAACTATTCCCTCTTTCCATTTTAAACATAAACTTTCCACTCACCGGGCCGAGCAGCACGAAAAGGCATCAGCTCAAAGTCACGTGGTGTGGTTTATCAGTGTTGTTTTTTATTCATTATTATTTCTGTAATTAATTAAAACATTCAGTTAAAAATTCAGTTAAAAATGTATTAAGTTAAAAATGAATGCATTTATTCGACACACCTAATATATATACAAATCCACATTTGTTTTGTGCTCTGTGGACATGACAGTGTGTTCTTTTGCTTTCAACACAAGGGCAGCTGATGAGACAATAGGCTGTGGTCGAGAAATGTCAGCAGTAATTGGTGTAACAGCGGTTTCAGGGAAGATGTGGTGGAATTTCTAATATGCTGAGAAAAATGAAAACAGGGTCATAAAGCCAGCTCTCTGTCGGGGAGCTCCAAAGGGTGTTTGTTTTTGGTTGTTTTTTTTGTTTCCCCTTT
Source organism: Brachypetersius altus (assembly GCA_037974465.1). NCBI lineage: Eukaryota > Metazoa > Chordata > Actinopteri > Characiformes > Alestidae > Brachypetersius > Brachypetersius altus. The sequence goes on from JBBPDB010000001.1 coordinate 7,101,239, forward strand.
TTCTTTTTCTCATTTCCATTTATATCCATGTGTGTGTCAGTCAGATCCAGAATGTGAAACCAATCAAAAACTGTTCTCTTGGCCTCCTCACTTGATTGGTTCCACAAATCAGATCTGATTTTCAGCTGGACCATAGTGTCCATGTGGGTGGGTGGGTATTGTAGCTAGGCATTGTTAGCAACTCTACAATATGATACACATCAATGTACAAGCACTGCTATAGAATGAAGTACAACCAATGTACTGACATTAAAAAAACACCAGTAAATAAGATTAAGCACAATTCTAGTCTTTTAAATGAGTGTCTACTTCAGTTATTTAAGTTTTAATGCCAATGTATGTTAATACCAGTGCATGTCCCTGTGTGTGTGTCCTTAGTCCTGGGCTGTGGTGTTTGGTGTGCTGCAGGTGGATGCCCTGTGTTTTAATGAGCCTGGCTGTTCTATCTTTGTTGTATAAATTAGGAGTAAAGACAGGGTTGTCTTGACCCCCCTCTTTAATACCCGCTCACACTGCTGCAGCACTGCCCCACTGATTGGCGATTTGAGGCTAATTGAAGCTCCACAATTTTCCCCCGCTCAGTACTCCGAGCCAGCAGAGTTCCACGCAGTACAGGGGATGCAGTCTGAATTTATAAAGCTAATCTAAATGGAGACTAATAAGGAACTGCTTTATTAGAGCATTTTTGTCTCCAGCATTTACCTTCACTCAGTGCTCTGGTACACGAACCTCAAATCTCAAAAATCGTTCCGTCTCTTAGTCTAACGAGTGTGATTGTAAACTTGAGTGCATGGCAGTGGCTTTTCTTTTCAAAGTTTGCAGAGCAACTGTTGTAGAGCAGTTAGCGGATTTGTGTCTTTTACTGTAAAAACAAGAATAAAAGCTTGTGTATCTAAGATGATTAGAAAAGAATGTTGGTCCCTTTATTGTGAATTGTAAGGGGGAAGCTGTCCCCCTTTGTCAAGCAGTTCCCCAGTAGATTAAAAATAAATTCTAAGAAAATAATGGATTTAAAATAATGCTGTAATGCTGAAGTCATCAGTCTGTTTCATTTACAGGTTTGTGCCAATCTACCGCGGGCCGAGCCACACGTTTAAGGTGCAGCGCCTGAGTGAGTCGAGCCGTTACACTTTCAGGATCCAGGCCGTGAGTGAGGCAGGCGAGGGCTCTTTCTCTGACACCTACTCCTTCACCACCGCCAAATCTGTGCCCCCAACACTCAAAGGTAACCAGCCATCCTGCACAGGCACATTTTAACTCAAACAAGGAAGGGAGATTCAAGGGAGATTCTGCCGCATAACTGCAGTTAGAGCTAGGGATGTTAAACCACATCGCAAGATTGTTACTAACTGTAGAGATATAACATGCAAAACATTTCTGTAACAGTGCAGGTCTGACTCCTGTTAACTGGTTGTGTGGTGATGCAGAGTCAAATTCTAGACCAGGGGTCACAAACCTTTTTTAAACGAGATACTTCACGGGTACTGAGCCATTCGAAGGGCTCCCAGTTTGATCCACTAGAACAGAATTTACCTAAACGTATCTAAACTTTGTGTATAATAAACATGTTTTAAATGCTTTTTTTCAGATAGTCATTTTCAAATCTATATAAATGCAAATGTGAAGAATAACAATAGGGTCAAATTAAATGTTAGATGCTGCTCATTAGTGAGCTATTTTTAGAACAGGTCCGTGGGCTACTCATGTGGTCCTTGGGGGCACCCTGGTGTCTGCCGGCAATTTTTTGGTGAGCCCGGTTCTAGACTGTCCTTTTACTTTAAATCCATCCCATTGGCTGTTACTTAACTCATTAAATATCTAACATTTTGCTTGGTGACACACATAGCAGTGCAATACAAATAAATTCTCTAATGCATCTACAATGTGAATTCCAGATCCCTCCATGATTTCTAAGTGGGAGAAGAGTGTTCCAGTACTTATGTTCCTCACTGTATATATATATATTTGTCTAATAAATATAATCAAATAGTGAGTATACTGTACATGTGTTTTTTGCATAGAATATTCAGTGTATTTTTACCAAATATTGAATAAGATTCAGTGTGCCTGAAATTTTGAGTGGTAGTGTATATGCAGTCATACTGATATCTTTCTCGCAATATCCAGTTTGATTTAGACTTGAAACCCCCTACAAATGTCATTTTATCGGTGTGGTGTCTTGAATCCAAATGAGAAATTTCTTGTGGCTTTTTGTGGCTCAAAGTTCAGAAAACCTGTCCTGTTCATATTAGATATGCTGAAAACTCTGAAGTGCTGTTCACTGGTTTCTAAATAACCCCTCTCTCTCTCTCTCTGTCTCTCTCTCTGTCTGTCTCTCTGTCTCTCTCTCTGTGTCTCTCTCTCTCTCTCTCTGTCTCTCTCTCGCTTTCTCTCTCTCCGTGTCTCTCTCTCTCTGTTTCTGTCTCTCTCTCTCTCTCTCTGCAGCTCCTCGGGTGGCACAGTTGGAAGGCAATGCGTGTGAGGTTACCTGGGAAAATATCCCACCCATGAGGGGAGACCGTATCAGCTACGTGCTTCAGGTCTTGGGTGGGAGGGAGTCTGAATACAGACAGGTAGGTTTTTTTGGGGGGGTTTTTTATTCATTATATAGTGAGGACTTTTTCTTACTCAGATGTGAACAAACAACCTCTTTCCCGGCTCCAGATCAGGCTTAATTTGTTTTAAAAGAAAACCAACAAAAATACTTAATTTTAATTTTTGTTTCATAGGATTAAGAAAGAATTTATGTGTGTATAGCTGTTTTCATGTGTGTATGAGAGAGATTCGATTTCTAGACTGAATGCACTGCAAAACCCATTGAAAGCTCACAGAAATAGAAATGATATTTGTCTGAGCTTGAGAGTGACATGATTTGCTTTGCTCATTCTGTGGTCGGCACTTGTTCAGGTATGTCATGTTTCTATTTATTGCTAATGACCTGTTGCTCAGGAGGCAAGTAGGCAAGTGTTTCTATTTTGCTTATAATAGTTTAGTTCAGCCTGTTGCCGGATGCCATCACTGTGTATGGCACCGCTGGCTCTAGTCAGCTCTTGTTGGTCTATATTTTGGCCTATTGATATAACTTCAGTGTGTGAAGTGTTAAAATGTAACCCACAACCACACTCGACTCTGGATCATATACACTATACATTCTAAAGTATCCAGATATTCAAAGGCAGTTTGCTCAGCTTCTTTGGCTATTGAATGAGATGCTCTGAACCACAGGCCATCTCAGGGTCCTTGAGAATTGATTTGAGAACCACCACCTTAGATGTAAAAGAGTCATATTAGAGAACATGGTGGATCAGTGTGGCATATGTTTACATCTCTGAAGTAGAGCAGGGGTGGTAAACTTTTTCCTGCATGTAATAACACACACACACACACTTCAGTAGGCTCTGTCACTAACAGTGTCCCCACCTCACCCCCCCAGCCATCAGTACACCGAATATCCACACATTAAAACACACACACTCAGCTGCACGTCACAACAAAGCATGCCACTGTTGCTACCCTATTTCCTGCAAATAATGACATTCAGCCCGGCTCCTTTTAATTTTACTTTTTAATGGTGCAGTATTGAGTGAACCCAATATGAACAGGCGTACGAACCATTTTGCAGAAAGAACATTTGTAGGTAATGTCATTTACGAAAATTGTGTCTGGGCTGTAGCACAAAGACAAACCGGTAATAGAATATAAGAATATGGTACGTATTTTAAGAATGTAAGTAAAATAGAAATGAATTCCATGTTTTTTCCTTGTAATTCATTTACTGTACGTACTATAAACTCCAGTTACTGTAAACATAAGAGCAAGGCTTTAGACTGGAGGCACCAGTGTGATCCGTAATTGTCTGGTGTGGCCGCTTGGTTTTAGCGCAACCCTGCAGCCACTCCAGCCCTTTGTGGATAAGAATGGTGACCCCTGACTGATACTTTGTTGGTAGGACTGTTAGCAGGAGTAATAAAGCGGAGAGAAATCCTGGAGGATCAAACAGCATCGGCTGAAGCATTTCCATTCACATTTAGATGAAAGGGTTTTGCTTGCTGTTGTGTTTCTGATTAAGAGTATATTGCAGAAGTAGTTCATTCCACATATCTGTTCAGATGATTTCCATCATTACTGTCCAAAGAATACCATGCATCTCTAATATTTTACTGTTTTCATTCACCTGCCTTATTTGAGCACAGCAGCTGTCCTTTAGAGTGTGTTCAAAAACAAATCAGTTACTTGGGTTGAAAACTTTCTCTGGAAAAAAAGAAACAAACCAACGTGCCACTCTTATATCAGTGTCAAAAAACAATCCCCAAATCTGATATTACCTCCTCGCTGGTGGTCCTGTGTGTGTTCTGAGCGCTCATACATTAGGTTGTGAGTGTATTTCTAATTGAATGTCACCATCGTACAGTGTTTTTCCTATTTGAATAGAGTCGTTACTCACAAAACCTCTAAACGGACACAAATTATAGCCTTATGTGCAGTTTGGAATCATAAACATTCCCAAAGAAATAAAAGAACAACAGCTGCTAGAAATGTGCATCACATCATGTGTCTCTTTATTGGTGGAGTTACTGGTGGTCCAAAGCTTGAGTAGAACTACAAATGTCAGACATTGATATAGACATTTGGTTGACGGTTTCATGTAGACTCAAAGTTCTCCCATTTTCATATTTCATTGTTACTATTTTCAACTTCTTGTGTTGAATAAATAACTGCCAACATCTCCTTTCAGATAATAATAAGATGACAAAAAGGTTTACACCTTTTACCTGGTAATGTGAACACAGCCTTGACTAATGTTTATGTTTCCCTCTCTGACTTGCTCCTCAGGTGTATAAGGGAGAAGACACAGTCTTCCAGCTGTTTGGCCTGCAGTGGAATACGGACTATCGCCTGCGAGTCTTCGTGTGCAGGCGCTGCATGGACACCTCACAGGAGCTGTGCGGGTCCTTCAGCCCCTCCACACACTTCTCCCTCCGCCGCTCCAACATCGCCGTGGCCATGGAACCGGGCTCCGTCAGCACGTCAACGCCCAAAGCGCTCACGGACGAACAGTTCGCCAGCCTCATCGTGCTCGGGGTGGCCTCCCTCTCCATCTTCATTGCTTACCTGCTCCAGCTTCTCATATGAGGACCCTGGACAGGGACGCACCCAGGCAAACCACCCAACAAAACTTGAGGTCCGTCAAAGCAAGGTTTTTTTGTTTTCCTAGATGATCAGCTTGGAGAAAACATTCAGTCTCTCCCCCGTTTCGATACGCCTGCTTGTACTCGTCTGTCTCTTTTTATATGTTTAAACTTGGTGTCTTTGTTGCACAGATTTTTTTAAAACTACACCTACATTGAAAGTGGTAAATGAAAGTATTTTTATATGTTTTTAGGTCCTTCTTTTTCTACGTAAGAACTTCTCGCGAGGCCCCCTGAACAGGTTTCATATAAGCGTTCAAATATTTTTGTATTTTTACAAAGTGTTTATTATGTGATACAGCTTTAACACATCAGCTATGATGGGATGTGTCATTTCCTATTGTCTGTTTAAAGGAGCAGTTCGGCAAAAAAATTCTAGTTTACCGTTTACCTCCAGTGGAGTCGAACAGTCAAGGCATCTTGGAGCCTAAATTTTGCCTCATCACTTTAGCACTAGAGCTATTAGTTGATGCACAACAAAGTCTAGTACTAGATGGTCACCCAGATCCTCAGTACTTTTCTCACATGGCATCCAGCTGTTCATTAAGGTGGCACAGACCTGATGTGTTTTTAAGACATGCTATGATTTACATTGCTGGAAAAATGAACATAAATGCAGTTTGATTTGTTTTAATTGAAACATTTTCAGTAACTATTGACTTGTAGTGTTTATTAGGAAGTGATTCACCTCTTGGCTCTAGTGCTAAACTGAAGAAGGAAAATTTGGCCTGCTTTACCTGCGGGACCTCATCTGGGATAACTATAAAAGATCTGTTTTTTTTTACCGAACCATCTCTTCAAGACGTAGCGACTGTTGCCGATTCCTAAAACAGTTTGCTTCAGGTCACCAACACTAAAGCAGTGGTAACTGAGACTACACTAGTAATACAATGAGTAGCCTTTTATAAGTAGAGCTATTGATATTCAATGTAAAGGAAGAAAATAGAAGTGTATTAAATACAGGTACAAAAGAGAGTTTCATCTCATTGTTTAGGCCATTGTATTTATTGTGCCCATAAATTAATTATCATAGTGACTAATCATAGTTATCATCGCCCACACCTTTACAGTCTTTTCCCCTTCATGTATTCCTGTCTGTTCCTTCAAAAGCTCCCTCCTATTTTGATGTCTTTACGCTATCTCTCTCTCTCCCGCTCTTTGTCTCTCTCGTTCTCTCTCTCTCTCTCTGTCGCTCTTGTTCTCTCTCTCTCTCTGTCTCTTGTTCTCTCTCTCTCTCTTTTTCTCTCTGTCTCTCTCTCTGTTGCTATCGTTCTCTCTCTCTCTCTCTCTCTCTCTCTCTCTCTATCTCTCTCGTTCTCTCTCTCTCTCTCTGTCTCTCTCGTTCTCTCTCTCTCTCTCTTTTTCTCTCTGTCTCTCTCTCTCTCTGTTGCTCTCGTTCTCTCTCTCTCTGTCTCTCTCGTTCTCTCTCTCTCTCTCTGTCTCTCTCGTTCTCTCTCTCTCTGTCTGTCTCTCTGTCGCTCTCGTTCTCTGTCTCTCTCTCTGTCTCGTTCTCTCTCTCTCTTGTTCTCTCTCTCTCTCTCTCTCAATCTCTCTCGTCCTCTCTCGCTCTCTCTCTCTCTCTCATTATGTCTCTCTCTGTCTCACTTTCTCTCTGTCTGTCTCTTTCTTTCATTCCAATCTATTTGAAGTAAAAAGGGAAAGTGCCCTTGGGTCCTTTAAAAACAAAAGCAGCATTTGTATGGCCAAAGATCGTCTTAGCAACACCCGTGGCCCACTGGCAGTTTAGCGCAGAGAAGTCTAGTGTGTTCATCCCGTAGGGACCGGTAGGGGGGACCAGATAGATCGCTCAGACAGTCAGTGGGCTCCTGCCTCCTGCGCTGATTGCAACGTTTCATTGTAAGCTTTTTTTTTCCTTAAGTCATTTCAGACTCGCAATTCCATTTACACTCTAACCTCTCTAGCTGAGACTACATTATGCAGTACATGGAAAATGTTTACTAGCTCAATCATACCTTAACCAAAGTTAGTGAGCAAGCAAGGTATAACAGTTTGTGTTAGGTTTATTTATACTATATATTGCATACAGTACTTTATAATGCAAATCACAGTGCAATCTCTTCATTTATTTATTTCTTTAAGAATCAGACAAACTGTCATTCAATATTTTCTCATGTAGCATGTCTTTTTTTTCTTGGTTATGATGAATTATGTTTCCAAATATAGAGCAGTAATCTTTTATTATTAACCTGTTTCGTTTCAGATATATTTTTATTGTGCGTATTCCATTTTTACTCACGTCTGTCCGATTTCGTTCAAGAACTGCTACGAATAAAATAGCGTATCTCTCTGTCTCTCGCTCTCGCCTCCTCCAGTCAGCAAGTTCAAAGCCAAGGTTTATTGTCATATGAAAGAAATTTGTATTTTCTCTTCGTTTAGTTGATTTCTTTTCTTTTCTTTTTTCTTTTTTTACATTAATGTGGTCCTCACCTGTCATGCAAGGACTTCCAACATTCCAGTGTAATATTAAAGAGAGATGTGACTTGATGCTAGATGTAAAACTTGAAGTGGAAACACTTGAACACTTTAATTGCCAATGTTTCACCTGACCCACTGTCCAGTGGTCCAACTTTTCTTTTTTTCTTTTTTTTTAATGTTTTTACGTAAAAGTGCAGGTCGGGACTACATGGATCTTCTGCCATCATGACCTAAAGCCTCATCTGATATTAGGGTGTCCTGAAAACAGCTGCCCTGTAGTCGCTCATGTTAACACGCGATGAGAATCATTCCACACTGCCATTTTAAACATAATCTTGTCACATTTATTGTTGTAAATTATAATCATAGGCATTATAAAAAAAAACAAAACAAAAACTACCATATCAGTTTAATGTATAGATTTGAAGTACTACCCTTTGTATTTAAGATGATTATGTATCTGTAGCATATATGTAATATATTTATACACAATAAATGTTTAAAATTTTCTGATATGACCCAAAGTGTCTGTGATTATTTCCAGCCCTGCTTTTCTGATTTTATGGATTAATTTTTAAAAGAGGCACAATTAGTGACAGATCTGGGAATTTTACATATCATATTAAAACAGAATAATGTTTTGTTAAACACCACTTAAAAACACCAGCATTGCATTTTTTTGTGGAATGGACCAATAAAAAGGATCCAAATTGACAAAGAATACATTCTCAATACATAAGCAATGTTTTGTTACGACTGTGACAGACTAACACGTTGACTGATGTGCTGTAAACCTGGTTGTGATTTTACTGCTTAATATGCAATGTGTGAAAACTAGGCACACTCACAACACAAATTGGATGCTGTACGCTCAGAGCAGCACTTACAAGCACTGAAGCCACTAATGTAATTCTGTAAGGAATGCCTGAAACTGAATGCTGAATTTAAACACAAACAGCAATATATTTGCCACAAATGCACACACAATATCACACGAGTACTATATATATTAACACATCAACACTGGTATCTCCAAAACCTTCATCTGCATCTAGTCTTTTATACAAAGTTACTCTTCTGGAGATGCAAGGTTTCGCTAAAACAGTGACAGTAAAAACGTATTGTAGTTTGATCAGCTAACACAACTGAATTCTCCCAACACAATGTACAGCGCTTACATCTACAGTGCTACCTTTGTCATCCAGTATTTCAAACTGTTTAAGGCATTCATGTGTTTGATGCATATATCTGCAAGAGTGATGTGAAATTCACTGTGTAAACACCAGGGTTGCAATATTACAATCAAATCATCTCAAAGTACAAAAAGTCGATGTGTAGCATCTCTTTGAATGATGTTACACAGTGGTGTCTATGACATGTCAGCATTGTGCGCATAATACCGCAGCCTATGGATCCTGACACGCTACTTCTTCGCTGTGTAATGAGCATGAGAATCTGCACGGCTGCTCTGTGAGACCATCAGCTTCACGGATCCACCTCTTTACAAACAAGCCGGAACATCCCAGGACCGGACATACTGACCTGACTGTGTCTGGATCAGACATGCTAGCCTAACTGTCTGGATCGGACATGCTAGCCTTCCTGTCTGGATCAGACATGCTAGCCTTCCTGTCTGGATCGGACATGCTATCCTTCCTGTCTGGATCGGACATGCTAGCCTAACTGTCTGGATCGGACATGCTAGCCTAACTGTCTGGATCGGACATGCTAGCCTAACTGTCTGGATCGGACATGCTGGCCTGATTGTGTGTGCATCGGACATGCTAGCCTGACTGAGTCTGGATCGGATATGCTAGCCTGACTGTCTGGATTGGACATGCTAGCCTGATTGTGTGTGCATCGGGCATGCTAGCCTGACTGAATCTGGTTCGGACATGCTAGCCTGATTGTGTGTGAATCGGACATGCTAGCCCGATGAATGTGCAGCTCAATAAAAAATAATACATAAAAAATGGGGTGAAATTGAGTAAATGTGGTTGGAAAGCTGTGCTCCCTAGAGTCCTTGTGTCCAGTGTTGAAATGAGTCCACTTTGTCCTCTGTGCTTGTTGCAAGCATGGCGAGCATCAAGTTGATTTTGTCTGCTCCCCTCATTGTGTGACGTCCCTTGAAACCATTATGTGTGTCAACAACAGACGATCAATTAAGGACACTGGCTCTGTACAACCTCTACTCTCTCCTCGGTCACGTGCTGCCACTGGATTCGTAACACGCTGCTAAGCTTTCAGCATTAACAACAGTCGACACCGAGCGTTCAGGAGCGCGCTGTAATCCGAACAGTCTGCAGGCCGCGACCCGGTACTTCTTTGACATAATGTTGTAAAGAATGGGGTTTATTGCGGCGCTGAAGTAGAAGAGGACGAAGGAGATCAAGTTGCAGTATTCGCTGATTTGGGTGATAAGTGGGGAATTCACTTCAGATGACTTGGAAAACAAATAGCGCCCCACATGGAACGGCAACCAGCAGAGCACAAACGCCAGCACCACCACAGCTGTGGAGATGAAGACAAGAATGTTAGGCTCACTTAATAACAAAGACAAACTGACACATTTTGTACATTAGTGAACTGAAGGTATACACATTGCTGACACAGGTTTTAGAAAAGGGAATAGAATAGAATTCTATGAGAGTAAGATCATCAAGTCCACTGCCAGAGGGGTACAGATGCCCCTCCAGAATTGGGCTGTGAAACAGTACAGCTCCATTCTCTGGAAGGATGGAGCTCCATCCAATACCTTTGGGATGCTTTAAGAACTAATCATCCAACATTGGTACCTGGCCTCACTTATGCTCTTGTGGTTGAATGCAAACAAATCCTCACAATGTTCAAGCATCTAATGCAAAGCCTATCCACTTAAATTCAGAAGAAGCATTAAATAAACATGTGTCTGCAGATGTTTGGACATAGTGTAGATGGATTCAACAAACAACAAATCTCTGCGTCATGGTAAGACCTGATGAAGACCCAAATGAATGTTAATGCTAAAACTAACTGGGACTGTTTTTATTGCTCCATTATCATGTAACTGTTGTGGCTAGTGATGCATCTAGTGTGTCTTTGCACTTATTTTTACTCTCAGGTAGATGAACACATGACTGAACCTTTTTCATCTGTATAATTATAAAACATTTCTGACCACAAACTGGATGCAGTTCTATGCTTCATGGAAATTTAAGGGGACGGTATTTTAAAAAGCACACTTTTCAATAATGAACTACATAAAACTACATCCCGAAATTCAAAAATAATCCCATGATTTTGATCCAATAAGTCAACAATAATGAAGTAAATTACCCCAATAACCCAATATTAATTCATTTTAAAACAATAACCCCAAAATATCAGAGAAATGTATCCCAGTAACCCAATAAGAATGTAATCATTTTAACCCAATAATGTCCAACAACACGTCCAATCTTGCCTTAACAATATTGTGTCTGTATGTTTTATCCAAATTTTAGGATTTGATCTTTTAAATAAAAACAACCAGAAAGCAAGAGGTTTCACATTTGGTTAAATTGTGTTTTTATGTGGGTGTAAATAGCCAGGTCTTTTTATTAAAGAACCCAAAAAAGATGTATAAAGATTTAACTAACCATCAACTTCACTACCCCCTGTATAAAGATGTAACTAACCGTCACCCTAACTAAACAAACGCTGAAGACCTACATTTATTAATATGTAGAGGTGGGAAACGACCCTCGGCAGTAGTTTGTCCCTAACAGACCTCTTTATAAAGATGTAACCATGGTTCGAATTACAGGGTGTACTGGGTGTACCCCCGGATCAAGACCCAAACCCCCCATAAGAGACAAAATAGCAATTTTGGGGGGTGTTTCTTAACAGTGTAAGGAAGGCAGTACCCTCAATTATGGACGGGTAATTCACACTCTGGGTGTAACTACTGATCACATTTGCCGAAAAAAACATAAAGACTCATGAAGGATAAGGACTCATGAAGACCCCCTTTACGAGGACTAAACAAACCATCAACTTCACCACACAACCCTTGAAGACCCCCTTTAAAAGAGTATTACTAACCAGCCCCTTTTGCTAAAGAACCCTTCAAGCTCTTCTATACATGGGGTGTAACTGAATACCCTCTTTATAAGACTGTCACTACAGAGCCTTTGAAGACCACTTTATTAAGATACAGAAGTGGGAGAGCGTCGCCCCTTCAGAACAGTTTTTTTCCCCAGAACTTGCCCTCATCTCTTACCCAGCATCTTGACGGTCTGCTTGTTACTCTTGTCCCGGCTGGATAGGGGTCCGACCGGGTTCTCCTTCCTCTTCCAGAGGGTCCGTCCGATGAGGCTGTATAGTATGGTGAGGCAGAGCACGGGCAGGAAGAAGAAGACACTGGAGACCCAGACCATGAGTGTGAGCAGGCCGGACTGGATGGCTCGCTCGGTGGCCTTGCACTCGTTGGTCTCCCAGGGCTCCGTGCCGTTCTCGTGCTCCACGCCCACGAGCGCGAAGATGGGCCCGGCGCTGCAGAGCGCCACCGTCCAGAGCAGCGCGATCACGCCCTTCACGCGGCCGCGCGTGACCAGCACCTTGGCGCGCAGCGGGAAGCAGATGGCGAAGTAGCGCTCCACGCTGAGAGCCGTGATGCTTAGGATGGCCGAGTAGGTGCAGCACTCGCTGACGAACTGGAAGAGCTTGCAGAGCTCGTCGCCCAGGTTCCAGGGCCGGTAGCGCCACACGCGGTACAGGTCGAGCGGCATGCACAGGAAGATCAGGAGGTCCGACACGGCCATGCTGCACAGGTACAGGTTGGTGGTGGTCCTCATGTCCTTGTACTTACCGACCACCAGGATGGTCAGCAGGTTCCCGGCGATACCCAAGAGGAACAGGAGCGAGCACGTGGCCGTGATGCCCGTCAGCACGTGCACGGGGAACAGGTGGACCGGATAGTCCGCCTCGCCGTCGTCCGCGCGCTCCCCGAGGCACGAGCTGATGCTGACCGGACACAAGGACGCGTTCGTCCAGTTGCTCATAACGACTGGAAAGTTTTCTTTTCTTTATCTATTTAAAGTTCGTTTGTTTTGCTTTTGTGATTATTTTTCTTTCAGCTAGATCGGTTTCTTTTAAGAGCGTCTGTCTCAGGAGGCGCGCGTAAAAACGCGCACAGCAGCGCGTGGCGGATTGGTCGCATCCTGCAAATCCTTCTCGTTTGAATTAAAGAAACACAAAAACGAGCGATCCAATGCACACCGAGAGATAAACACACACGAGGGTCTTCAGCCCTCAATTCACATAGAGCGGTAAATGAGGAAGGTGGTAGCTGATGAGCCAACACATGCGCACGCGCTGCTCCGGTGTCAGCCCCTCTTCTCTCATTCACGCACTTCTGATCAGAGTCAGTGCGAGCGGGTGACAGAATAAAGGAAACACCTCAACAAATGGGTGGAGAAACATCATGAGTGCAGATGTTACAAGGCAGGTGCACTGATGCTCTGAGCAGATCCAGAGGCAAAGGTGACACTTTGAGAGGTTTCACTCATTACTGGGACATGGAAGATAGTCGCAAAGGATGCTCAACCGATTAATACAGCATCTGCATTTACATCTGGGGAAGAGCATGTGTAAACAGGGTCAGAAACTGTGCTAGGAGTGTAAGATATAAGAGCAACTGCTTTTCAGATGGGAATCACATTTCCATTTATTCCATTCACATCCTGTGCTTTATAGTCCCTCATACTAAACCTGGACTTAAACTAAGAACTGCTAGAACTGTGAGAAGACATTTGCAAATATGGTGATAAGTTGTGGTTGGATACATGCACAGTGCGAGATAATAAAGCCCTTCAGATGATAATGTCATTTCAGGCTCACAGCAAAAACACAGTGAGAAGATTATCGTGGGGATGGAGTGCACCCCCTCGTTGCCAAAGTAAGTGGCTGTTTTAAGCAGGGTGTGCCTAATTTTGGTCCATTGCTCTCTTACAACACCCCACATTTATCTCTCTACAATTAATTAATTCATGTTTTAGGCCAAAGGCTTCTTAAAACTATTGTAAAGCAATGCCTCAGACAGGCAGTGTAATAACCTGTTGTTATAATTTATAACCGTTTTGTGAATTAGGTTGCAATTCTACAGACAACTGGTTCCATTCACCACCATTGTGAACAACTCTTTGAAGAAGTCACTTTCTCTTGAACAGGGCATTTAACATGAAACCAGTACATTATATGGATTCAACTATGAAGAACGGTTGATAAATCAGTGTTTTTAAATCAGTGCTTTCAGTGTTAGGTCAGTCACAGTCTTTTTTAATAAAGTACTTTAGCTGTACATGGTAATGCTTCTTGGTATCCTGGCCTATGGTCTCTGGACCTAAACATTAAGTGTGACCTATACATCAAGTCATCAGGACCACCTAATCACTGCTGGGCAATTTGCCCTCTTTCACTGGTAACAATAATGCTGTTGGTTCAAGAAACTGCTTTTTGATTTCTTTGATTGCCTCTTCTATGAAGCACTAAGTCCTGGAAAATGGTTCAGTGCATGAGATGGTACAAAGTGAGGTATGAAACAAGGACATTATTTATGCTTGCTTTGTGTGTACAAAGAGACAAACAATTCTTCTGCCATCTGGTGGCATTACAGGATTATTCATAGTAATGGGATTAATGTTAACACGGCTCTGAGTTCCATTTGTTTCACTCAATTTTTTATGTAAATTCGCCTGAATTAATTTGATATTTTGCTCTTTAACCAAATATTCCAATAAACTGGTATTCTGTCACTGGCTTCTTACTTGGCTGTGCTGGAAATGATTGTTTTTGCATAGACATTTAGCCACATTATTCAGCATTTCTTTAAATTCTAACTCAATACACTCTAGGCCTGCAGTTTGCACAGTACTGATTGATATAGAATGAGCTTATGTTAATTATTAGCTACAGTAGGCTTGTAGCTCCAGGACAAAGCTAAAGAAGGACATTTAAAACATTAAAAATGTCTTAGCTGATTGACTAAACATGAACTGAAGTGTGAACTGTCAGTTTGATTTCTCTCTGAAGACTAGTTCTAGACTGATGAGGTTTATTAGTAGTGTATTGCCACTGGCACACTGCTCCAGTCCTAGGCTTAATTAATCTATATCAGGGCAAACAGCCGATTGTGTACCGTGACACAAAACAGCTGCTGTCCAAGGTGCTTAGTCTGGTGGCGCATTCAAGCAGGGTTCTGAATGTACGTTCACACCGGTGAAGCCTGTTTTAATCCGATGGATGCAAGAACAAAATCAAGTACGACCAGCAACGTTTACGACTTTTAATATTGCGATCTTATTATTATTCAAATGCTTGAATCACCCAGAATCATTATAAACATATCCAGTAGGGGGCAGTCTACAGCTCAAAGTCAAAGCTCAAAAGTCAAAGTCAAAGTCAACTTTATTGTCAAATCTGCCATATGTACCAGACATACAGAGAATTGAAATTGCATTACTCTCAAACCCCAGGTGCATACATGTAACATTAAATACAAAAGGTGCAATTTTAAAAATACAAATACAATTATACATATAATCTATAAAAATATGGTGCAAAAAGAGCAAGATTGTAGTAAAGTGATATAGTTATAGCAGACAAAATCTTTAGAGGTAGACTGAGGGTAGTAATAAATGGGTAATAGTAAGAGGTAGTTAGCAGAGCACCAATGCTACACAAAGTGACTGGTGCCGGTCGGTGGGGTGAGTGTGTGTGTGTTTTGTGTGTGTGTGCGTAAGTGTGAGTGCGTGGGTGTTTTTGTATGTGTGTGTGAGTCCCAGTTCAGGAAGTTCGTGGGGCAGGAGAAGGGAGTGGGGGCAGAGCCGGGAGAAAGTTTAGCTTCCTGACAGCCTGATGGAAGAAGCTGTCCTTCAGTCTGCTGGTCCTGGCCTGGATGGCAGCAGGCTGAAGAAGCTTTGCATAGGGTGGGAGGGATCAGCTGCTATGCAGAGGGCTTTTTTGGTGAGACG
>JBBPDB010000001.1:7122095-7173743 GCA_037974465.1 Brachypetersius altus
TTTAACCGAGATACTGCAGTCAGCTTAAATCTGAGTCAACTATTTAACCGAGATACTGCAGTCAGAGCATCTGTACACACTGCTGCTACCTAAAATGTGAGGTAGCAGCAGTGTGTACAATGTGCAAATAGAATGTTAAAGTGCATTGTGCCATATTAGCTCAGTAATGTAACTAATTGAAGATTAAAACTTTGTTAGTCCCACAAGTAGAAAATCTGCTTTGTCACAGCAGAATGTGGACAGAAACAAAGTTAAGAGCAGCAAAAATGAAGAAAACAATAGAATAAAATACTCCATCAACAGTACAGTATCAATGTACACTATCCAATCTAGAAATATAAATATGGACATCTGCACTGTAAAATGTAATATACATATAAATATATACATATATGTATATTAAATGTAAACTATATGTAAACCTATATATATATATATATATACACAGAGTGGATAAATAAGTAAATGTAAGAACACTGTAGATACATACACACACATACAGTGTTGCTGTGTTACAGTGTTGGCTAGTGTTGCTGAATCTTAGGCATTTTAAAGCTGTGTTTGATTTACTTGTTATTTCTGCCCTTCTCTTCATGTGAATCTGGAACATAAAACATACAAAAATAGGGGAAATCATGCAATTTCGTCAGTGAGTTTAGGTGCAGGGTGAGTATACATAATAAACTTTAAACCTATCTTGTACATTGATGGTTTACATGGTGCTCTCTGTAGGTGGCTGGTGGTAAAGGACTCCTTCCTCCTCTATATGAAGCCTGACTCAGGGGCCATCTCATTCGTTCTTTTGGTGGATAAAGAGTTCTCAGTCAAAATGGACTCCAAAGACACTGAGACCAAACACGGTGTTCGTGTAGACAGCTTGAGCAGGTATGTGGCCTAGAGTGTGTTCGATCAGTGTGCTCTGTTTGGTACAGATTGATGGAAGTGTGTAGAAACTCTTCATGATTCCCTGCAGGAACCTGGTTCTGAAGTTCACCAGTTACCGCCATGCTCGCTGGTGGGGCCAAGCCATCGATGAGTTTATTCGCAAGTATGGTAGTACCTTCTACCAGGACCATCGTTTCGGCTCCTTTGCCAAACAAGCAGAAAACATCCCTGCCAAATGGTAATCATTTCTTTCAGTTTCAAACACAATCACAAGTACAGGACCTGTTTTACAATGACTACACCACCAGTCAAAAGTTTGGACACATCTAAGCAGACTAATACAATTTTGATTACTGGACTCATTTGATGAATAATACTGGAACTTACTACTCATGTGTATTTGCAAAGAGAAATGTTAGCTACTTATATTTGTTATATAAGTTATTATGTAACATAAGTTTTACCTTTTAGCCTTACTAATATTTTACATTTTAGCCTTTGAGTTCTGTTGGTTCACAACCTGGACTGCTTTGCTATTGCTTTCATCTCCTATTTTTCAAACATTATCTTTTTAGACCAACATTAACATAGTAAAGAAGAAGAATGTCATCCAACAAATTTTATTTCCTTTGTTCATAAACACTGGATGTTCTAAGAAGTTTCACCTGGAGCAGTTCTACAGGGAACTCATGACTTAAGTAGTTGAAAAAAACATCGTCAGTGTAGCATATTGAGTAATATATCTACCCTCTGTGCACTAGACTGGAGTTTAATCCCCTGTACAGTATCGCAAGCACGCTCCTACTCGTTTTTTTTAAATCATACTTTATTCAATAATAAATTAATTGTAATATTAATAGTTTTACCTGAGTATGAGTTCCTCCACCACCTTTGTTTAGGAGCATGTGTTTTTTTTTTTGTTTTTTTTTTACAATTACAGACAGACTTAGGATTGTTCTTTAGTACTTGGACTCCTTGAATGTCTCCAGGTGAAGTCGGTTTCACTGGAGTAACCTGAGAGAAAAGGAGTGAAAGTAATACGGCAGCTGCGATCCTCTGCTGACCCTTTACAGGAATGTGATATTGTCAGTGTGAGAGGCTGCAGCTAATGCTCCAACAATGAAACACCAGTCATCCTCTTCAGCCAAGGCCGGTGGAGCTGTTGGTCTTGGCTGAGCAAAATCATTTGGGCTTTAGTATTGGAGCATTAAGCCCCATTAGCCTGCTTGTTACCTGAATAATTCATTTGTTTAATGGGGTAGCAATAAGTTCATGGCTTGTAGACAAGAAACAGATGCCTTTAGTCACACAAGGATCTCTGATTTCCAGAAAAAAAAAGATTTTATGTAATGTAGTGGTATCTGATTGGTTTTGATGCTTGGTTGGTGGTGGCCTAGTGGGTAGGATACGTGCCTCTGGACCAAGAGGTCATGGGTTCGAATCCTACCTTCAGCATATCATCCTGAGCAAGACCCTTAGACAAAAGTTGCTCCAGGGAGACTGTCCTTTGTAGTAAGGGAATGGAAGTTGCTTTGGATAAAAGCATCTGCTGAATGCGTAATGGAAATGTAAACATAAATATTGCCAGTAGAATGTCCTGCAACCCTTTTCTCCAGCCCAGACTGTCTGTCTCCCAAAAACAACCACTAGCACATTTACAAACACACGCGAATATCTGCTTGAGTTCCTGTTTTTTTGTTTGTTTGTTTGTTTTTTTACTTTCTACAAAAATTAAAAAAACAATATCCTTTCAATATGCCTTTCAATATGCTTCTGGATAAATCTTGTCTTATTATATCTCCTTAGCTAAGAGGCTAATAGAACATGTTTAATTTGTGGAGCTAAACAACTATTCCTAAGTGATAATGATTGATTTCTCTGGCTGGTATTGTGTGTTTTAGGTATGTGAATGGTAAAACATATATGGAAGATGTCGCTAATGCACTGGAGGAAGCTGAGGAGGAAATCTTTATCACTGATTGGTGGTACGTATGAACAAGACACAATTCACTGACAGTGTGCATCTCTAAAGCACAGAAAAGTTTCCTATCTTAGGTTACTTGGAGCCGTCAGGCTAATAGTAAAACCTCAGTGAACCAAAGAAACAAAACTCTCCACATCCTCTAACAGAAAATACACAGAATGTTAATGCAGCCTTATGGATTGAATGCATTTTGTCTCAGGCCGTGTGTAAATACTAAACCGAAACATGTCCGTTCAGACATGGAGCAGTAAAATGTTATTTTACGTCCAAGAATGCAGATTTTATTATATATGACTTGGTCCACTCTTCCCCTAAAGGCCTCACATGTCTATGGATAGAGAACAGCAAGAATCACTGGATGAATAAAAGGTCAATTTTTCAGAGAGAGACATACATAGACCTACATTTGTCTTCATACCATGTCAGAATATGGGGTCATAAATATGTTCCATATGTTTTATGTATATGTAATTCAAGAATATGTAAATGTAATAGGAGTCCTCTGTATCGCTTTACATGCGGGTGACATTCATAAGGCTACACAAAGCACAACTGGAATAAATCTGCGTATGCTTTTATAAAGGCTCATGCAGTCAAGCGTCAGTTCTCATAACACTTAATGCGGTGAAACCACATCTAATTTGACCGAGCAGCCTTTGTCACAGCTGACATATGTAATAGGCTCGTTAAGGTTTGTCACTTGTTTTTCAAGTCTTATGTCGGTGTCATACAAATGCCGCCTATGGAGTGAACTGTGTAAAAAAACATTGAACAAGATTTTTGTCCTGATAGTGCATCAAAACAAACACACACATACACAGACAAGAGGGCAGTTGCACAGAAGACACCTACAGGAGGGCACAATGGTCAGAGAGATCTATTACCTCTATCAGACAAACAGTAGGTGCTCTGTTACAAGTCTGTCAGTCGGTGTGTCAGAAATCCTCCTATGTGTTTGTCTGTGTGACTGTGTGCATATGTCTGATTGAAAGGGTTCGACCTTGAATCAGACAATAAACGGACTGAGAATCTTTGTTTTAATGTGTTATAACATCTGTTAATATTGCAAATGGGCAACGTTTTATTTGAAGTCATTTTTGTCTATGTCTATAATTGAATCAGTTATTCATAAGATGTATAGGGCTGTCATTTCCAGGAAAAGGAAAAAAAAGACATTCTTAAAAAATGTTTTAGTGTTGCTTATGTAATTCCAACCTGTGCTGTTGATTGGGATGTTTCCTCCTTTAGGCTGAGCCCTGAAATTTTCCTCAAGAGGCCCGTTGTTGAAGGCAACCGCTGGCGTCTTGACTGCATTTTAAAACGCAAAGCGGTAAGTTAACATAGCAATATTTTTCATGAAATCATCTGTCCTTCTTCACTGTTGTGCGATCAATCATGTCTATAACTGTAAGCGCAGCACTTTGCAGTTATGTAATGCAGTCTTTGCAAAAGAACGATATAGACCATCCTTGATTAATGATATTTTAATATCTGTGTCTGTTGCAGCAAAAAGGAGTGCGAGTATTTGTGATGTTGTATAAGGAAGTGGAACTAGCCCTCGGCATCAACAGTGAATACAGTAAGAGGACACTGTTGCAGCTTCACCCCAACATCAAGGTAAAAATATGAAAGTTAATAAAGCAGCAGCAGTGGCAGAGAGGTGAAGGAAATGATCAGAAAGGAAATGTCTCATCACCTTTCTTCTTCAGGTGATGAGACATCCTGACCACGTGTCTTCGTCCGTCTACCTGTGGGCTCATCATGAGAAGATTGTGGTTATCGACCAATCAGTGGCCTTCGTGGGAGGCATTGACCTGGCGTACGGCCGCTGGGACGATCGAGAGCACAGACTGACTGATGTTGGGAGTGTGACCAGAACTCTAAACACTTCTGCAGAGGTGATTAACATTTAGAATTAGTGAGAACGAGGGGTTTATTAAGTCAGTTTAATCAGGCACCTTGCTGTTTAAAATACACTGCATTCACAAATGAGAGAAAGAATTTACACAGTGTAATTCAGGACGTGAAATTACAATGCATGTTATGTTTATTAAACATTATTAGAATTTATAATCTATTATAATATTTTAACATTGATGTAGTTAAATCATTGCCAGATTGGTTTGTCACAGTGAACTGATGAAGTTTACACCCCTTATCTGAGCCATTCTACCTAATAAGTGAATAAAAGATCAAAGTTGTCCCAATCTCATTTGAAACATCCGGTGGTGTTTGCCTGTGAGCTTGAGCCCTGGTGGTGCTGGAGCCGAGCAAATTGAAGTGCTACTGGCTTTACTGCCATTTCGGGGGTCCAGACCTCATCTGCCACGCCCCCTTGACCTCTGTGCGCCAAACATAAACAACCAGCACGAGGACGAGGGGGCATGGTGGACGTGGCCCTGGACGTCACAGCTTTTTTCGTGGCAATGTATAAATGTTTTTTCACTTGTTCTTCTTAAAGCCCTGTATTTTTATTACAGTAAATTAAATGAATTTATTTGTTTTTACCTGCTTATAACAAAGAAAACATACGTGCATGAATTACGGTTCAGGCTATACATGGGTAACATATGTATTGACATTCTAGCACTGCAGGAGTTCAGTGTGAAATATGAAATTGAAATGTTTTGGGAGAATATTTGGAGGCATATTTAGGGTTTCACTATTAAAATATGCATTTTTAGTTATTTTTTTTTTACCACATCACATCATTGCGTTTTATTTTTTTACTATACTCGAGTGCTCTTGGAACATAACTCCCGCAATAAGCAAGGGTTTACTGTGTAGAACTTATCGCTATACATCACTGTTTAGGACAACGCTTTGAGTTCTATCACTAGGGCCCAAGTTTGAATTCCCACTGCCGTCGCTGCCTACAAGGTACATATAAAGTAAAAATAAACATTACAAATATACAGTGACACATGTTGGCATGGCTTCAGATTTGACAAAGTTGAGAAAACACATAGAAAACACATATGTAAATAAAATACAAAAGTAGTTTCAGTAAAAAGGTTTTATTTTCCCCCTCCAAAAATTGTATTGAGCAGATGTTGCAAATACTATATCAGCAGTCAGAGCAAACAGAACACTGTAATGTAATTGTGTGATTTATATGTGAAAAATGTTAGTCTCAGTTCAATATAAATATACAGTCACTCTATGAAAAATACTGTATGATTGTAAATGCAGTCACTGGCCATGGTGAGTCCTGTGATCTAATCTTGCACTCCTCTGTACTGCAGAATGTTGGGGAGGTTTCTTCTACCATGGCTGCTCCAAACGGTCCTGGTCCAGCTCAAAGCAACGGTAAAAGCTTGGGCACAGACTCGGTGGAACAGCCCAAGCTGAAGGGTTATGGGAAGAACAAGCGAAATCGTTTCAGTATCCGTAAACACCTGCAGAAACATGGCCTGGCCCCTGCAGACAGCGTGAGCAGTATAGACAGCTCAGAGGAAAGTAAGTTCAACCTTATCTTAAGTGGAAGCTTTTCGTTGTTTTTTAATTTTACACGGTATCAATATTGTGACCATTTCCACAATATTGGCCTTTTTAATATTGATACTACAGAAAGCAATATCCTACATACTACTGCTTTTTGTGCTGTGAGCATCCTGTACAATCTCAGGGCTTTTAGATAAGCATTCTCTGGGTGTTTTGCTAAGTGGTTTAATAATACTGGCCAGTTTATCATCAAGTTTGTTCTGTGCTCTTTTTTAATATATTGCATGGAATATTATAATCTCAATATGATAATCTGCCCATCACTGTGATGGCTATACTAGAATCTATTGAACCAAAAGACAGATTCTGGGTAATCTGTTTGGGGTTTTCATTAGTTGTCAGTTATAATCATCAACATTAAAAGAAATAAACACTAGAAATATATCAGTCTGTGTGGAATGAATGTATACATTATACAAGTTTCACTTCTTGAATGGAATTAGTGAAATAAAGCAGTTTTTGAAGATATTCTAATTATATGACCAGCACCTGTATATCACCATTTTTTATTCTTTCCAGCAGTGAACTCCTGTCCAACCATAATGCAACCTTTTGGTGAATGGTTCCTATTTACTCAGTAGTACTGAATATGTACAGAATGTACAGAAATTGCACGCCATACCATGCATATGGAGAGAGCACTATGACATACATGTGTCAATTTAGGCAAATCATTTTTATTAAATGTCTCAAAATAAATACTAATTATAAATGTATTAAAAACAAAACAGAATTTGGTCCATAGTAAAAAAAAAGTAACAAAAAAAAACATTTAAGATGAGAGATACTGCTTTTAAAATTGCAAGCCATCAGATAAAGACTTTTCCCAAACTTCCAGACTGCAGTGGTAGATGTACTTGATTATATCTACTAATATATATATCTGTTATATTTACTATGCAACAGATGTTTCTGTAAAGTCAACTTCAAATGCAATCTGCAAACAAGGAAAAAAATAATCTTCCAGTAATGCTGCTCATAACATCTAATGTTTTTCAAAGTAAACAAAGAGCACATATTTTGTACATGGCATACAGTAAGCAGTTCAGGTTAAGACAAAATAAATAAACATCTTTGAGAATAGACTAATGTGCAAGAATGGAAGGTCATGGGGGACTGGGTGGATCCCGGTTAGATAAAAAAAGCATTACCATGGAAAACAGTTTCTAAGTAACATTTTTCCTGTTATATAATGGCGTTTCCTGTAATGGCGTTTTACATTCCTGTAACAGCTTTTTGTATAGATTTTTTATGGATTTATTTCTGTTTTAAATTCTTAGTTGACCTACTAACAGAAGAATGGCAAACATTCTTAGCATTTCTATTTAAGGGGTCCAACGTTGTGTGCATGGCTGCCCTTTTCTGCAGGTTATTCTAACAGTATTTGCAGCCAACAGAATTTGATTCCACTTAAATGGATGGAGTTAAGGGTGGCCATACCCTCTTGTCTTTGCCAGGCTGGTGAGTGAGGCTCACGATTGGTTCCTTGCTGCCTTGTGTGTCCTGTGAGTCCTGCGCCAATTGCTGACCCAGGGCAGTATTTCAGTTAATGTGACGAGAATTCCAACACACTGTAACAACATTTTAAAAATCTGTATCTTGGTCCGTGGTCAGCACCGCAGGAATCACTTTTTTTTTGAGTGATCTGGACTCTGTGTGATGTGCTGTGGGTAACTTGAAGGAATACTCAAAGGTTTTTCAAGATAATCTCTGTCTGCTACATCTGTAGATTACAATTAGTTGCCATGAATAATACATATTTATAATAAAAGTCATTGGTAATTGCAAAATTTTGTGTTATATAGAACCCTTTCATAAATATTTGATTTGTGCAAAAGTTGTAGATCTGTTCAGTTCATTTCAATGAGTCCTGGGTTCTACTCCCAGTCTTTTCTGTGTGCATTGACACCGACAGCCAAAGTAATTGGAACTGACTTTATTGCTAATTGTAGTTTTGTGTCATAGTCACATATTTCACGTGTTTTATGTGTGAACTGCCCAGTGACTTCCAATGTAATTGAGTAGTATTCAGTTTAATACGTTTTATCATTAGTACAGAGAAACTCTGTAGAAATTGACTGTATATTCAGATGCAACACATTGAGGTCAGGTTAAAAATGGTAAAGTATTCCTTTAAGAATTAAGAAATTCTACTGACTTCTACTGGTTAAGACATTTATGAGGTGTGGCACTGCTGTCAGGCTCTGTTGCTTTCAGACTTCAAGGGAAGAGTTATGAGTCATTTTGTGTTCCTCACAGACGGCACTGCCCCATTGTTTTTATCCTGCCTTTGTGATCCATCTTACTGTTCTGTCTTCTGTTGCTGAGCCACAGGCTGTATAAAATGATTGATAGTGCTTTTTGCTTGGTCTTGTATTGCATGGATTGCTGGAGCATTTTATCTTAAGGATAAAAGTTTGCTCTTCTGTGTTTGTGTGGAATCTGTCTTTATCTCCTTCTGTTTTCTAACTGAATATTTGATGCCCTCTTCTTTTTAGAGGCAGAATCAGCGCCGGATCTGCAGGCTGATGTGGTCGGGCTGATGGGGAATACACGCTTCTGGCACGGCAAAGATTACTGCAACTTTGTCCACAAGGACTGGATCCAGCTGGACAAGCCATTCGACGGTAGATAACTTAAATTGAACCAACAGATTCAGTTATTATTTCATTTATCAGGTTAAAGCACTGTGCACCAAGAAACCCTGTGTTACAGACATTTTACACTGGTTGATGTATACAGTAAACCCCCACTTTAATGTTGATCAGCAGTCACGGTTTCAGTCCAGTGCAGATTTTTTCTAAGAACCAAATTAATAATTGCTCGCTGAAACCACCGCACTCCACCTTTTTTTTTTACTTTTGTGACGTTCGGACCTCGTATTGGGTTGCTAAGCGCCGCCCCCCAAAATAAACAACCAGCACAAGGACAAAGGGGCGTGGCAGACGAAGCACAGGTATCGCAGCTTTTGTTGTGGCATTATATAATTTTTCATGCATTTTAGTGAAACATCATAAATATTAATATTATAAATTCAGCCACATTTCCATATAAAAAATAACTATAAATGTTTTGGTACTGTGGAGAGAAACAAAGAAAGACGTCTTGGTATGGTGAAATACTGCTGTCCTCAGGGACGGGAGGTTTAAAAGTAGCCAATCCGAGAACGTTATTTATTTCTCCTTGCTAATGATTGGCTTTTGCCCTTCGACACAGCTGCAGTCCAAAATTCCCCCTTGTGGGGCATCTCGAGTGTTCTTGTATTTTTTTGTTTTGTTCTTCTTAAAGCCCTGTATTTTTATTACTATGAATTAAATTAATTTGTTACTGTATTTACCTGCTTATGCCAAATAAAATGCCCGTGTATGAATTACAGTACAGTGTACACAGGGGTAACACTGGAATATACAGTCTAGCGCTGCAGGAGTTCAGTGTAAACTGTACAGTATGAATATGGGTTTACCTTTAAATTTTCTTTAATGGTAATGTATTAAGATGTAAAATGAAATATATATAAAAAAAAGTTCTTTGGAACCATATTTGGGGCACATTTAGGGTTTACACTATAAAAATAGGCATTTTAGCCTTTTTTTTTTGGTACCATATCACGAAATCGTGTTTTTTCACTATACGCAGGTGCTCTTGGAACGTAACCCCGTGATAAGCAATACATTCAAATATGGGTCAGACAGTCACAAGCGGAACTGTACATTTAGTAGTAACAATTTTATCTGTTTATCAAAGAATAATTAAAGTATTTTGATTATATTCAACTGGATGTCATGAAAGTTTGCCAAAATTTCAACAGCAGCTATGTTTTTTTTTTCAAACGAATGGTTCACAATTTTTTCTTCAACACTGACCGTTTACTTAAAGTCAGTCTTTAATGTACTTCTCTTTCAGACTTTATTGATAGGCATATAACTCCAAGAATGCCTTGGCATGACATTGCTTCAGTGGTGCATGGAAAAGCTGCCAGAGATGTTGCGCGACACTTCATTCAGCGCTGGAATTTTACCAAGGTGATAAAGCAAAACAAACCCCTCTCTGTGTGGTGGCTGTTTCACCACACACATGCTTGACCTGCTTCAAAACCACATGTGTTGGGCTCTAGTTCTCACAGGCCTGCAAGCTTCAGGATCCTGCCTTAGTAAACATACCTGATTTAGCTCATGAGCTAATAAACAAGATCATCATGGAATTTAGAACATGAGAAAAGATGAAATAGAGTTGTGGCCTAGCAAGAAACCCAGTTTTACATGCCTGTTCTAAACCATGACAATTCCTTTGCTTTCTCTGTTCTTAGATCATGAAGCCAAAGTACAGGTCGCTCTCATACCCATACCTCCTCCCCAAATCCAACTCTACTGCAAATGAGGTCAAACATCAGGTTCCTGGATGCATCCCCACTAAAGTGCAGGTATTGTGCAAAGCTGCATTTAAGCAGACGGCAAAGGAAAGACTACTATTAAAATAAAAAGGCCTTTTGTTTGCAGGAGAATTTAGTATTTTCTTGCATTGTTTTGTTCTTCTGACCGTCCTATTTTTTTCTGCGGACCCCCCCAGGTGCTGCGTTCTGCGGCAGACTGGTCAGCTGGTATAAAATACCACGAGGAGTCCATCCATAATGCCTACATCCATGTGATCGAGAACAGCAAACACTACATCTACATAGAGGTGAGCGACAGTCTTCCTGATTGAGCTTGAGTATGACTCATCATGGTTAACCTGATTTTGACTGTGTGGCATGTAGCGCATTCAAGCTGATCACTGTCCCTTTTCAGAACCAGTTCTTCATAAGCTGTGCTGACAACAAACTTGTCTACAACAAGATCGGTGACACTATTGCCCAGCGGATCATCAAAGCATACCGGTTAGCTGGGCGTCAAACCTACCCTTAATGCTCAACTTTAGTCTAGTTTGCATTTTTTCTCAAATAAAATTTTGTAAAAAGCTCTTTAAAAGTCAGAACCATATAACAAATTCACACACACACACACACACACACACACACACACACACACACACACACACACACACACACACAGTGAGCTCACGACTCCAGACTGTAGCTTCCATTTTTTCACAGAGGGAAAAACTGACTATAAATTTGAAAAGGTTTTAATCCACTAATCGTTTTTTTTGTCCTTAAAATCAACAGGGAGGGCAAGAAATACCGTGTGTATGTTGTCACTCCTCTCCTGCCTGGTTTTGAGGGAGACATCAACACAGGAGGAGGGAGCGCCCTCCAGGCTGTCATGCATTTCAACTACAGGTAGATTCAAGATAAAGATCAACATTCTCATGCAGCTGATAAGCTATGAAGGCTGTAGTAATCTGTAGGCTCCCCCACAGTCTTCACAAGATCTGTTGGCGTTCTTCATTTAGAAACATATTATACTGCCCTCTAGAGGGCAGTGTGCTTCTTACCTCCAGATTCTACAGCCTTGCAGCTTGCATATATTTGTTTTCTACAGTCAGAAATGGGTCCACTATGAACTTAATGATGAGGTAGTACAAAACCTAGGAAGGGCTTTAGGGGTTAAAGTGCTTCATGTCATGTGGTTTTAAGGATGCAGTCACAGTTCAGGGGTTTGAAGTTTATTGGTTTGACATTTCTGTGCCATTTTTGTTCTCTCTGCATTTCAGAACAATGGTTAGAGGAGATTGCTCCATCATATCCCAGCTGAGGAAAGAGAGTAAGTTTGTTATCTAAACTTAATGATGTATGTTTATTGAAGTCATATTGGACATCTAGAAGATTTTGACAGAAAATCCTACTTTCTGTTGTCCAACATTCGGTTGATAAATGGAACAGTGTCCAGCACACTTTGGTGATTTATCCTGCTCAGAAACTCCTGGTTCACCACACCAGTTAACTGCCAGGTTTAGTGAATGTGTTTAAGTAGGAGAACCATTAAACAGTGCTGCTTTAGATGATCATTTAACAGTTTGATTATGTCATTTCCATGCTTTTCCCACAATCAGAATAGGAATTTCTAATTGTTTTTTTAAATGTTAGTATTCCTACATGATGAAATGATTTTTTGATCGGGAAAAAACCTCTGAGAACCAAACGAAATGTTCAATTTTAGTGTGTTTATTTCACTCCTTTCCAATGGTTGTGTCCTACCTGTCTGTATGGTAAGTATATTCTTTAAAGAAACAAGAACTTTCTGTTATGTAACCTGCAATATTGCGCAAGCAGGCCGCAATCATGGCTCTGTACAGATGAACTTAAATGGCTCTTAAGAGGTCTGGTGGGTTTCTTGCACAGCTGCACTAATCTGCATTTTATCAAATACATGCCCTTCTTTTTTTATCAGTACTGAAAATAGCCTAATGCTGTAGAGACAGAGTTAGAGTTCATACAGGTTTCTCTGAAAGAAATAAGATGAAGCCTCTTTTTCTTCTGCTGGTTTGGTTTCGGCTGTTTGTTAGAGGATGGGAGGAATGCACCCAATGACCGTGTGAAGGAGGCAGGAGTGAAGTTTCTCTGTGTGTGTGAATAATCCAGCAGCCCTCTGGTGTTTTGTTGCACCGCTACAGGAGCACAGTGTTCTTAAAGCTAGTTTACAAAGTATGCTCTTTGCATCAAAGCGATAGTTTGAACAAAAATGTATGCAGTTTTTACCCCCTTTTATCCCAGATGTTGTTGATCAACCAAGACAGGTTTGATTTCCTTCGATACCTTTGCACTCCAAGGGTATTAAAGATGGACATATATTGTGGTTGCTTTGCATTGCACAAACTGACCAGTTCAGTAAACTTAGGCTTGCTTTTGTGGGTTCTGACACTGTATGACATGCTGTTATCTCTGCTTGGGGATTTTTGAAGGAGCATGACACATATACCAAGCAGAAGAAATGTACGTTTGCACCAGTGTGCGGCATAGCATTTATTTGAGCTCCTGCTGTGCCACAGAGCAGTGTGAGGTTTTTGTGGTAAAGACTGTTTTGGGGAAGATCTAATGAGCTATGTTCTGTTCATAGCACAGTTAATTTACAGCAGTACAACACTGAAGGAAGACAGGTTACTGTAACATGAAAATAAAACACCTTCAGGCCACTTCTAGTGTTTTTAGCAGAATTTGTTTCCCTTTATAGATAATGGTATGCCACACAGTGGTTGAAGGTGCTGTTTGGTCTAGAAAAAGCATTTTCTTTATCACAAACTGTATCCACTTCCTCTTTCAGAAGTAAATGTTCTTTTCATTACAGTTGACGTTTGAGGAAATTTGATTACAACAGACAGCACTGCCTTTTCGTATTCATTTGACCTTTTTAAAATATATGATTATCCCTGAAAATTAAATGAAAAATTCTGGTTAATGTAAGTTGTCATGTCTCATATTTCACACTTGCTGTATTTTAGCATTTTCTATGGCAGGCAGGGCTTGTTAGGCAGGTCCCAGCTTCTACAGCACAATCACTGAAATAAAAACATATGTTTCTACACAACCTCCTGTAGGCATGTGTGCTTTGCCATTACCAGAACTTGTATATATGACATGAAGAACTGTAAGTATCACACATGGGTGGAATGAAAATATCAGTAATAGACATCTTACATGGTATCACCTGTAAAAAGGAGAATGCTCATCGAGGGTTGTGGTTTTTGTCTTTTTTCCTTTTATTTTTTACCGATAGCTCAATAGGGGTAGGGGTATTCCATATCAGAAATATATATGTATTTGAAATGAGTAAACCACAGCAAGTTGGTTTAAGCATGTGTTCATTTGTGGGTTATTTGTGGCAATTGGTGCCAATCGTCTACATTTGGTGTGAATTGTATAATTGAGATTTCAAAAGTAATTTTCAACCAAACACTCAAAAACGAGAGTGGGAGATTCTGTGTGTAGTCTCTCCGTATACTCTCTCTCCCTCCCTCACACACACACACACACACACGCACGCACACGCACACAGATAGGGAAGGAGGGAGTGAGTCTAACCCTAATAGCCTGAGTGGAATGGGCCTGGTTATCTGAGCACACAGATTCCTGAAGTTATCTTGTGTTTAAGTAGGGCAGGAACACTTTATCAATAGCTTGAAAATAATCTTGAAAGAAGCTTTACAGCAGCAGTGGGGGATTTATGATTTCTACAGACAAAAGCGCAAAAAAACCCAACTTGCACTGCCTTGTTGTTCTCCAGATAGTTTGCAATGTCACACACAGTTAACTTTAAGATTAAATTGGAGAGTTAAGAACTCTGTCATCCATCATATTTCTACTAATTTTTAATTCAGCAAAGTGCAGGCATTTTCACCAGAGGGCAGAAACCCTGGTTCACCCATATGCATATTGTGACATAGTTGTACTGATCCACATCGTGCATGGGTTTAGCAGAGCTTAACCAGACGGAGAGATGCAGGACACAGAAATGACCGACCAAAATAAATTTTAAAATGTAATTTATTATCACAAAGCAATGTTTCATTTTTAAAACAGTTTTTTATTTTTAAATCTTTAGTTTAATACTTTATGATTTCTCAGACAGTAAATCTCTCTCACTTTCTCTTTATAGTGGGAGATCAGTGGATGAATTACATCTCGCTTGGAGGTTTGAGGACTCATGCAGAGTTGGAGGGCAGGCTGGTTACGGAGCTGATCTATGTCCACAGCAAAATGCTTATTGCAGATGATAATACCGTCATTATTGGTAAGCGAAGGACTCTCCATCGAGGCAGTATGACTTTTGTTATTGTACTGTTGGTATTACAGGTTAGGATCAGTGGCAGGTGCTTTAAGACAACACAGGTAGCGCAACGTCCCCTAAAAGTTCACTATAAAAAAGCACTAAAATGGTTAACAATGCATCTGTATAGAACTATTTAGGAATTCAAATATCAGTTCCCGTTTCACACATGCAGCTTGTATATATCTACATCATTGTGTTTGTAGAAGCCAGTGGTGGCACAGCCTGTATAACTCCTTGGAAGTCCGGCTCACATGGCACATTCAAATGCATGCTGGTTTATAGCAGTGAGAATCACAACAGGCTTTTATTGTTATTTCGAGTCCAGTTTGGACACTGGGTTTCACAGTGAGTTTATAATATTATCAGGAGGGCTTTTTTGCATATTAAAATATGTTTATGCTTTTCATGCGTTCATTGGAACTCCATCTCCTGTGTGCAAATGTTGCTGGAACTCACAAAGCGCCAAAAACTCAAACTTACATAATTGACATAATCTCAGCTGTGGAATAGCCAGCTGCAGCGAAGTCGATTACACCAGTAAATATAGAGTTCCAGTTATTTTCCTTGTATTTGGTAAGTTGACCAGCTATTATTGAATATAAAATAATATTTACTTAATACAACAATGGATTACAAAAGTTTGAAGGATAGTTTATCAGTGCTCAGCTTTTTCCCTCATATCCCTGTGTCAGAAAAAAATCAGGCATCGTTGGTTATAAACCAAAAATATTACTGGCAACGTAGGAAAGACAGGTTTGTGATGAAATGGCGCCACCTGGTATTTTGGTGCAGTATTATTTCTGCACCATTCAACACATTCTAGTTATTAGAATGTCTAGTAAAGCTTCCACTGTGTAATTAATTAGGCAATGAATATATGTGTTTGCATGGTTAGGACATTGATATTCATTAGTAAATGCTCATCTAGTTCTTTTTGATTCTTTTGTCAGTCACTGTGTCTTACGCTTATGTTACATTTCAGTCTTCAGGATAAAAGATTCTTTCTCTTCATTCTTCCAGGCTCAGCCAACATCAATGACCGCAGTATGCTTGGGAAGAGGGACAGTGAGGTGGCCGTCATCTATGAGGACACAGAGACTGAGACGTCCATTATGGACGGACAGGAGTACCAGGCAGGACGTTTTGGACTGCACCTCCGTCTGGAATGTTTCCGGTATCTACACGCTTTCTGGCTGCACATGCCATTTTGGGGTCTGAACTAATGAAGTTTTTCAGTTGCAATTTTTGAGGCATTAACATTATATCATCACTGGAACAAAACCTTATCTTCGGAAGAGCAGCTTTACAGTTGTACAAGCTTTACAAGTTGTAACAAGATTTTAGATTTTCTGTTTTAAGTGACGATTTCTGTTGGGCATGAAATTCAGACAAGTATAAATAGCAGCTGGTATTTTCATATTGTGAAAAAAAAGAAGAAAAATATTACACAATAAGTAATACTTTAATATTTATCAGTCAA
Organism: Brachypetersius altus; assembly: GCA_037974465.1. NCBI lineage: Eukaryota > Metazoa > Chordata > Actinopteri > Characiformes > Alestidae > Brachypetersius > Brachypetersius altus. The sequence continues at coordinate 7,138,651 of JBBPDB010000001.1, forward strand.
CTATGATACCTTTTAGTTGAAAATTTGATTAGATGCTAATGTTACTTTTGCATCTTTGCAGTCTCCATGTTTATTGTACATATTCCATATCACAAAATGGATTGCATAGCACAATAAATGGACAAACCACACTCAGATTGTGTAAATGAGCAAAATTTGACTTTGGAACAGGATGATTCTGGGAGCTTACACAGACCCCAGCATAGACGTCACCGACCCTATCAGTGACCAGTTCTACAAGGAAGTGTGGATGACAACTGCTGCTCGCAATGCTTCCATCTACCAAAAGGTCAGTTCTTTTCCATGTTGCATTCATCTTACACACATTTTGGTTCAGTACAAACAGATTCACTGATCAGTGACAATGTTAAATCCACTGATTTAATACACTGAGGTGAAGTGAATAACATTGTATATATTTTTACAGTAGCATCTGTCAAAGGGTGGGATATCTTAGTCAACGGTTAGTTCTTAACATTGATGTATTGGAAGTAAGCAAGCCTAGCAGAGCAGCTTTTAAATGCACAGACAATGGGCAAATAAGCATCATGGAGCACATACAGTGGGCACCGTTCAGATTGCGATCTTTGGATAATGCTGAAAGAGGAGCATGACAAAGAATTCAAGGCTCAAGGTTGCCTTCAAATTCCCCAGATCGCAGTCTGATTGAGCATCTATAGGGACAGGCTGGACAGACTAGTCTGATCAGTGGAGGCTTCACCTCTCAACTTAGAAGACTTAAAGGATCTGTTGTTAACATCTTGGTGCCACACAGCCCAACACACCTCCAAAGGACTTATAAAGTCTTATGTCTCGATGAGTCATAGCTGTTTTGGCGGCATGTGGAGGACCTGCGCAATATTAAGCAGTTGGTTTTAATATTATAGCTGATCTGTGTGTTTTACACAACGTGGTAATAACAAACTTGCCATACTGAAGGTCCGTGTGATTGATTACATTTTTATTATTGCTGTATGACTTTCCACAATAAACACCAAGCAAATAATAAACAACTGTGATAAAATAAAACAAGTAATATGTATGCATGCAGCTAGAGGCGTGTAATTATATTAGTAGGGACACTATATGAACAAAAGAGTATAAACAAAGACACAAAAATGAAATTGATGTGTTAAGTGGTACTTGGCATTTTTAGGCATTGTGAATTGTTTCCAGCCCATTAGTGAAGCTAATGAGGTTTCTGCTGGAGGACAATTTTCAAATGCTCTATAAATCAGTGGAATTCATACTTTTTAGAAATCAGTCATGAGTTATTTTGACTATATGTTTGGTAACCACTAGCTGGTGGCCTAGTGGTTAGGGTGTTCGCCCTGTTATCAGGAAGTCGTGGGTTTGATTCCCAAACTGCTACTGAGGTACCCTTGAGTAAGGTGCCATCCCCACACACTGCTCTTCCTGGCTTCCCTCTGCTTCACTTGGTGAATGGGTTAAATGCAGAGGAAGAATTTGCTGTGGTGTGAAACTTGCTTCTCATCTTTCTTGGCCCATGTCATGATAAGTCATGTACCATCATGTATTTGTAACTTAGGCTCTTCTCTCCTGCAGGTGTTCCGTTGCTTGCCCTCCAGTGACGTGCGAACGATCGTGGAGCTGGAGGGCTACCTGGCCAAGCCAGGCCTGGATAGGGATGACCCTGCCCGGGCTCAGGAGGAGCTGAAGAAGATCCGTGGCTTCCTGGTCCAGTTCCCTCTCTACTTCCTCAGTGAGCAGAATCTTCTCCCACCCATCGGCTCCAAGGAGGCCATGGTACCCATGGAGGTGTGGACCTGAGACACAGAATTGTTCTTTTGGAGCCTGGCCTCTCCACAACTCCAGTCAGCCCAGGGCACCGTCCAAGAGGGGCTGCTGATAGACTCAAGTGGGCTTTACTACAGTGAGAAACAGAAAAGAGAATAGTCGAGTCTTGACTACTAATTGCTTGAATACTAGCCAGACTGATTTGTGTCGTCCCTTCCTGAAATAAGATTAACATTACCTGTTGTTTAATATCATTTCTAACACTATGCAAACCGGAGCAAAAACACTGCTCTCCTACCTGGTGCATGAGAACACAATACACTAGCGATGTGATCTCATGCAACAATTCAAGATCATTCCAATTCTTAAGGAAATTATTCATTTCATCATAAAATCAACAGTTTGAATTCAGTTCAATGTGATTATCTCGGTTAGATTTGTTGTTTTTTTATTTTATTTTTAACAATACAATTGACCTGGTCGTGGAAAATGAAAAAAAAAAAAATACACCAAGCTTGTTTTTTGGGGGGATTTTTTGTGTCATTTTGGCCAAAAAATTGATTATAATTGATTCCAACACTCTAAAATTGATGCGGTGTAAAATACCTGCAGAAGCATTTTTACTCCACTTGTATAAACCTGATTCGCATCGTTTTAATGTCCTTGGTATCTTCAAACATTCCATGAAATACTACAGTGTGTAGAACTGTGCGGGTTTTGTGAAGTGGTCTCTGTTGCATGCCTTTTCCTCAGCTCGGCAGTGCTGTGGCCTCCACTGCATTGAATACAATGCAGATCTTTTTCCGGATCAAAGTGCCAATTGTTTCCGTTCAGTATATGCAGTACATTGATCGTAACACTGCTTTTATATATGGTTCTTTACATTTTGCCTTGTTTTACTCCAAGGACCATTACTGTTCCAGACTTACAGTAGGCCATGTTCTAATGGACGGTTTCCTCAGTGCTGTCCAGAAGACAGTGACATGATTCTTTTATTGTTTTTTTCTGCTCGGTCCTATGTGCCCTGAACATTACAAAGCTATCAGAAGACTCCTCTTTGGAACATGGCTTGTTGAAGTGCCTCGGGGAATGTTTCGCAGAAACAGCATTATTCAGTTCACACGGTATGTGTCCCCATTACTGAATTTCAGTAGATAAAACAAACCTGTGTGTTCACAGCCTCACAGCGATGGCATGAAAATCAGCAAATACTGTAATGTGACGCTTTATGTGGGAGGCTATACATTTTTGCCTTTAACTATTAATATGGCAGTCTACTGAGCAAATAACTCATATGTGCAATGAATGAACAATGTTTGTCAATACAGCAGTTTGAATGTTCTGTAGTCTGGAAGTCTGTGTGCTTTGTTGTAGATGTTGATTCTGACCACAGCTAGCATAGCGCTCCAAACAGCATGATGATGAGTGTATTTAGTGGGACGTCTCTGGCTGATCTTTCCTTCTTTTTTAATCCTGTCCTTTTTTTGCACTAACTTGTCAAATTCAACGATGAGCTTTTTTGACAATGTACATGGGCACTTTATATGTTTTAACACAATTAAACATTGATTTTCATGCAGCTCATTGTAAAGATTTTCACATTGTGCTTGGGATTTTGCTAGTACTAGTGTGTGTGTGTGTGTTTGTGTGTGTGTGTTTGTGTGTGTGTGTGTGTGTGTGTGTGTGTGTGTGTTTGTGTGTGGGTGTTTGTGGGTGTTCAGGCTGTACAGATTTCATTGTTTATTTACAATATTCGTCAATACTGATAGCATAACAATCTGCTATAGGCAAGTGAGGTCTGTAACTCGCTGGTTACAGACCAGGGCCTCAAATTTTTTGCTTCACCACTGAATATTTCAAGTTGGAATCAAGCAAAAGTGTGGATCATCTTGGGGTCCCAGAGGATCTGTTGGAGAACCAGTCATTGAATATTCTTTGAATATTGGAACAAATCATGTTGAAACATGATGCATCAAACACATAATGTTAGCCCAACATGCTTTTAGAGCATTTAGCTTTTAGAGGCTTTACATTTTCTGTGTGTCTGGTTCCTATCACCAACACTGTGAATGTTCCTGATTCGGTAAGCTTCTCTAGGATGGAGTCATTTATACCAAAGTCCTATTTTTCTGTAAATTTTGTGGTTCCTTTATCCAAATCATTTCTATGATGCCCGTAAGTAGGACACTCATACTTTGAAATAGTCCACAAGTATTCCTTTCATTTTTAATTATAATGATTGCTGACATGACCGTATCCAGCAATATAATCACAATATTGTTTATCATTGTGTGTGTGTGTGTGTGTGTGTGTGGCAGCTGCTACATTCCCTATGGACAAGGAGTCAGTGTAACACACACCTGGGCGGCCGTAGGCCCTGAGGTTGACCTTTTGACATCCTCACTCTCATTAAAGGGTCAACACTGATGCCCTTGTGTGTCTCAAGGGAGAAAGTGTGAGGAATTACTAAGCTGTAGTGTCTTCTCAGCTATGGGCAGATGCTTCATCCTTCAGCAAGACACTTACCAGCTTTTCATCTGTAATCTGAGTGATGTCAACACACATCACTTTTACTTCCAGCTGCTTGGCTTGTTTTGCACCTGATCAGAGAGGGTTTAAATCGCCTTTGTTCTGTGTTTCTATTAGAAGGAGAGAGATGCTTTAAGTGCTGCTGGATACGTTTCCATTTGAAATGTCTAAACATGAGTACTAAAGTCATGCCCAATTCACACTATTTTTAGCCCGATTTGATCTGTGGCAGCCTCCGATATTGATTTTAACAACTCCAAATGTTCAGCCGTCCTGTAGTGTGACCTGAGGACCTCTGTGGCCTGAGGAAACAGATCAGCTGTTTGATGAACACACACACATCGGAGCCTTTCTAGTAATTAAAATGTTTAAAAGTGAAGACCTAAATGTCGAGACCAATGGCAGTTTTAGTCTCACAGTGATTTTTGTGTTTATCAGAGTCAGCTTTGTTTATGTCGTGGGTTTAAGTGATTTTTTTTTAGCTGAGACTTGTTAATGGTGAATCTGAAATGTGTCTCTACTCGCTATACAGTGTGTCCTGTCATTTCTGAATTCTGTCCAGTGTGGAACTGGGACTGAATCTAAAAGAGCTTTTGGTTATACATGGTGTGGACTATGATTGTAAAGGAGCCTGTGTTTTAATTCCAACATAATTCCAATAGGGAGCTATTTGAGATTCAGCCAAGGAATCCTGCAAAAGACAGAATGATGCTCTCTATTTCTGATCTCAGGATTTTTTAAAATTCGTGTAGTTGAGCGAACGTCCAGCTGCTTCTGTTATGTCTTGGTTTTCCATTTGTCTAAACATGAGCTCTGCTTAGTTGTAATTAGTGCTGTCACAGTTTTAAACGTGATTGATTAAAACTACCATCTGGATCAACAGTTATTATATTTTTAGAAATCCCCACCTGGTGTTTCTTTTTTGCTATTGTGGGGATTTATCTGCATATTTTAAGCCGTTTCTTTGTTTTCCTATTTGATCTTTCTCCAGTTAAACTTAAAATAAAACAATGTTTGTCCTGTGCGAATGTTACGGCACATATTATACTTTAGGTTTTTTTCACCAATATGTTACATTTTAAGGGTTTAAATGTGAAAATCTGTGTGCTTTAATAGTTGGAATCAAACTTGTGTGTATCTAATTGATAACCCAGTTCTGCAAGCTTCAGTTTCTTGGTTTTGCATGTAAAAGCAGGACTTTTTAAGCTAATTAGTTGTGGTTGTTTCTGTGTGACCTCTGCATGTGTGTTTCACTACATAATGAAGAAAGAGGGGAAGAGGTGTGCCTTGCCTGCGTTGAGAGTTTCCTTGTTTTCTGGTTTGTCTGGTTTGTTTGACTGCTTTGAACCGAGCTCCCTCGTGTTTGTGTGTCAGTTTCTGCCCCGGGGCTGCCCGACATGACGGAGTGTTCACACGTGGGTGAGGAGCAGCCCTGAAACTCGTGAAAACTGTTTGAAGTTGATGTGATTCTTCCTACAGGATCTGAGCCAAATGTCTCTTCGCTGGGCCTCCAGCAGCTCAGTCAAGAAACAATCATGTTTTATTGATTTTCTGTATGGAGCATGTATGAAAACTAATCTGCAGAAACAAACTTTTAAATCAAGCATAAATGCAGTTTAACCCTGCCCATTAAAAAATAAGGAATGTTTCAGCACAGACTGGCCAATCAGAGCAGAGATCATTTGCATAAATTAGTCTTAAAGAAAAATGCCTGTCTGTATGGATGTTAAAGGATCTTGGGGGCCAAACCACAAAAAAAATGCCCTTGAAGGTGCAGGAAGTAAGCAATGTCACTTTCAGCGTCTGTTTTTCCAGTAAAATCGTTTCTCATATTTCTTTTCACTCTTTGTTTGTTATTTGTGATGCCTTTTAAAGGGCCTGAGATATTATTCCCGGCCTGATTAAGCTGGTTGATGTATGAATCACGCCTCGACGCCGGCTGCGTCTCTAATAACGTCTTCCAGAACGAGCGGCTTGTGTCAGCACAAGGTTCGTCATCTTCTGCTAAAACAGTGTTTGCATGGGTTTTTAGCAGCCTGGAGGATGCAGACACCACAGCTCACCATGGATTCCAGGAGGTGGGAGGGGAACTCTTCTCAGGGCTAAAAATATCACTTACCCGAAGAAGTGTGATGGTAATTATTTAATCAGGTCATGACTCATCTAATCTAATCAAGTCCTCAACTAAAGCGAAATGTCTCAAAAGCAGGCCTGTCACGATCACTCAATTCATCTGGAATTACTGATTGAGAAAAAAATGAATTAAAGTATTTGAATCGATCAATCAGCAATGACTGATATGTCTAAGTGTGACCTGTACTTGTGGTTATATATTGAGCTGTTAGTTTGAAAAATAAATAAATCTGCAATGGTTTGATATCAATATGCATAGTATGCATATAAATATCCATATTCTGTAAACATTTATACACATTTTTAGGTCTTCAAATGTGGATGGATTATTATTGGTTCATTTTTATTATCTGATTACTCAATCAATCTTCAGTACATTCCTTTTTATTAATAAAATTGATATCAAAAGCCCCATCATAAGACAAAACTGGTGCAAGGCCAGAAACCTTTATTGATCATTGCTGGTTGTCACAATTCTGTCTTGAAGCCACAATTCCGAGAACCAAGGCCTGGGTCGCACCGGATAGAGAGGCTACAGTTCTTTCTGGAAGTCGGTCAGAGGTGGGTTTGGTGGGTTTACTTATGAAGCCAAAGGCGTATGACCTGTTTCTGCAGGTGAGTGCGGTGGAGCAGCAGAACACTGGAGCTTTGAAGTGCTGAGAGTCCGTGGCTGAGCTGAGAGCAGGAAGGCATGAGAGCAATGTAGCACACACACTTCAGGGGCTTTGCTGAGGAGGTGAGGGGTAAACTTCACTGTGTTTGAACAAGAACATCACCTACTGCTCAGGCACGATAACAGCAACAAAACAAGCCTTAAACTTTCACAGATTTTCTGAATTCTTTTCAACATTTTCTGGCCCCTCTCATACAAAATGTCAAACGATATGACATGGTCCGAATGGACAGAATGAAAGTGTTTCAGGTGCAAAAGAACATGTTCTTGTCAAGATGTGGAGATTTGACATAAGGCCATGTGGTTTTTGACCTAGAAATATGTATGAGTCACATATTGGAAGCTTGTTTTATAATCAGAAATGGATTGTAATATGTACATGTAATTACTTCTCTGTTGTTTATTTGTGGTTATTAAATTGCATATACATTCGTCATAGAATCAGTACATTGGGGGTCCCATTTTCCGCTGTGTTCCACCCACTTGGTAGGACTCTCCCAGTCACTCAATACACCAACATTAAGAGGCTGGTATGTGCTTCCTCCAAATTATATGAAGCACCACAGCATCCTTTAAAATTGCAGCTAATGCATCATTGGTCATCTCAACACCAGAGCATTAACTGCCAATTCTGCTCCACCAGCTGACAGGCTGAGCGATGGGGGAGGGAGGACCATCGGCCTCACCCTTAAAGCCAAATGTGCTCTCTAGAAGTCCCAGTCTTGGATAGCTGAAGCATCACTAGGGATCAAAATATAGAGTTTGCAACTTTACTGCAACGTTAAGTCGGATACATGTAAATTACCTCTGATCTAAGCATTTTTTTTTTTACAACCTTGGAATATGTAGCACAAGAAACACTGTCTGACTTCATGATTAAGACTAAAGTAAGGTAATTAAAACAGCAACACTGATTCATTTATATACATAACACCTTTGGGATGAACTGGAACAGAGAGCCAGACCTTCTTGTTCAACATCTGTGCCTGACCTCATAAGTGGTCTAATGAATGGACACAAATTCCCACAGAATCTCCAATATCTTGTGGAAAGCCTTCAAAGAAGCTGCTATAACTGCAAATGGGACCAGCTCCATATTAAAGTCTATGTATTTGAATGCAAAGTCCCTGTTGGTATAATGGTGTAATCCCTGTCTATTAGTGTATGTATGTATGATGGTTTATTTTTTCTACTACAGATGTCACAAAGGGTTGGCTCTGCCATCTTTTTGGTGTGTCAGTTGTGTGGACCATAGCACAGAAGGTGAGAGAAGAAAAGGATGAGAGGAGCTCGCCAGAAGAAGGAGCATTTTCTCCCATTTCAGAGTGGGTTTCTGTCAGGTACTCTGGTTTCCTCCCACAGTCCAGAGACATGTCAGGTGAACTGGAGATGGTGAGTGTGTGTGTCTGCCCTGAGATGGACTGGCAGCTTGTCCAGGGTGTTTCCCCCTGTGACCACTGGGATAGGTTTCAGTAACCCTGTGACCCTGTTTGGGATTAGCAGCTCTGATTTTGGGTGGATGGGTGAGGTCTGCCTGATTAATCTAACAATCATAATCCTTAACCTGGCCTGGAGAAAGTAGATAACACAAAACGCCATGTCTGCCTGCACTAAAACACTTAATCAGTTCATCATTAATGAGTTTAAACCTTTATTAGTTGCACAAGTGGGAAATCTGCTTTGCCATGGAAACAAGTGGACAGAACAAAGTTAAGAACAACAAAAAATAAGAAAACAATCGAATGGATTAGAATAAAATAGCATAGAATAAAATACTATACCAACAGTACAGTAGAAAAATGTACACTAAACAATCTAGAAATATAAAATATGGATGTATGTATTGTAAATGTATACATATATGTATATGTAAACTAAACATGTAAATATATCACAAAAAGTGGCATTATATAAATAATTGTTATTATTAATAGTATAATAAAAAAATAATTTATTTTTGTAATTCATTTAGGATATTTAGTCTGTCTGACATTTATTTCTGTGCGCCAGCACTGCTGAAGTCATTTCTAAACACTCTTAATAGAGGAACTCCCCGGAATTTGCTCATTAGCCAGTCGTTCAGTGCAAGCTGTGCCCGTAAAACACCAGATGTCTCGCTTTAAAAATTCTCTTCTCTTTCCTTCCTCTTTTAAAGATACTTCAAAGATTTTCCGCCTAATCTCTATCTGCTGCCTCTTTGGTGTATCTCTGATTTTCACAGACATTTAGACACCATGAGCCTGAAAAAGAGCAGAAAACCTGCAATACTAGAAACCAATGCACAATTGCTTCAGCTGCAGATGGAGGACCTCTTTAAAGGGGGGATTCCAGGAGTTTCTCAGATGTTCTGCATGATTCAATCGTTGAGATGTAAACAAGGTCATTCACAGTGGTTAGATGGTAAATGGGCAATTGTTGCAAAACTTGCTGACTCAGGTTTCTTGACAGTGATGGTGATAGGAACCAGGGGTCATGATGTCTGCAGCACAAATAGAGACATTTTATTAAGTGTCACAAATGTCTTCTGAGAATTTATATGTAATGCTGATGGTGAAATATGGGTAGATCTGAAAAAAATGCCTTCTCTCTCCCACTAATAGCTTATATATATATATATATTTGTATTAAAACCTTTCCTTAAAGCTATGTCTCTGGCTTTAGGCAGCATATTCTTATATTCTTATTAATTTGTGTAATAACTTTGTGAGTGAGCTTTCTGTGTTCACCTCCACTGTGAACAGTTCTGAACCGGTAAGTTTCTCCAGAATGATGCACTGAACATTAACTGATTCTGAATGGCTTTATTTACATCTTAAGCAATTAATTATGCAGAAACGTTTGAAAAAGAAGAATTATGCTTTAAATTGACCTCCTGTTTGCCAGACAGCTCCACTAGATGGCACTCTAATTAGTGTCACCACTCGCCTTTACTCACTGCTTTTCTTGAGCAGCATGGTGCCTTAAATCAGCTTCTGAATGAATGTGTGCAACTCATGACACCAGCAGTGATGTAATAGAGCTCAGGTTAGGCTGAAGCGTTTGTTTCTGGCCTTGCGGAGGGAAGAGTTCCACACAGCTGGCACTCTGCCCGACTGAAAAGCCTTAAAATGGCCATAGAAAAATATCCGGCCGCGCGGTGTCCTGCATTCATCCGCACTGTCCTCATGGAAGAAGTGAGTGTAGCAGAGGGGATGTTTCCTGCCACTGCAGATGCACAGAGGAAGGGGGAGGGTGGTGCTTACATAAAGGGAAGGTGAAAGGAAGCCTGCTGGCAGCGGAGCGGTGTGTCTGAGCCTTCCTCTTTCTTGCTGCTTGTACACAGCATGTGCTTTAAAGCACATACATCATTTACACAAGGCTGCCTTCGTCTGCTGCTTTTTCCTGGAGGAACTATATTTCATTTTGTTTCTCTACATGTGTGGCGAGAAAGAAAGGCCATCAAGATGATTTTGTTTGAATAAAAGAAAATATATACACTACAGGCCAGAAGTGTCAGTCCACCCTCTGATTAAAATAGAGAAGAACCGATAAGCTGCTATTTTATTGCAAGAAAACAAATGTAACTGGCTGGTATTGAAGTGTATGTGACACTTAATTGATGTGACATTTAATTGATGTGAAAAATAACCACCCCTTGCCCTTTTCTCAGCAGTACAGATTAGTGGCGTTATTTCAATGATTTTTTTTGGAAATAATTTGTATCCAAAACCTCCTAGGAGCTTTTAAACAGTCCTGTCTTGTTTGTTGGACGCTCATTTCAAACTTGTGGGTCCAGCTCGTTCCCGGCAGATCAATGAGAGAGAGATTTGGAGACTGAGGAGGCCAAGACATAAATCTCAAAACGTTTTGCTTTTCTTTGAACGGGATATAATTTTGGCACTTTTAAAGAACACTTGGGATCGTTATTCTGTTGAAGAAAGAAAATTTGTCCAATGATACATAAACCAGGGAGAATTGTGTGCTGTTGAGTGATACTTCTCTTGTTCAGGAGACGAGGGGTGTATCTGAGATACAGTTTTACAGTCTACAAATTTTCTACACATTTTTTAAATGTGTATGGACATATACATTAACATTAATGTACATTAATGGGAGTATCTTAGTTTTCCTGTCAAGTTACCATCTCAAATATAGTTTTGTAATACAGTGACAATCCACTACAGCGATGTAAGCTTCTTTTGCATTTTAACTTATTTTGGGGGAAATTGTACTGATGGATTCTATTTTATAAATTATATGAACTAATGGCATCATTTTTCCAAAGCATAAACAGTGAGAGCATGCTGAGTCGTTTGTGGGTCAAGGCATATATTCTTGGTTTAGTCGTTTGTATGCGCTGGCCATCGTTGGTCCTGAAGATTTCTGCTTCTGAGGGCTGTCACTTTAAATCAAATGTTTTTCCGTCCTCGCTTATGGATTGTGATGAGCTCCCTCTTGGATCATATTTGCCCTTGTCTTTGCCAAGAGCTTTGCGAAAGATGTTTTTCAGAAGTGTCCCACTTAAAAGATCATGGCTGAAAGAACCACGGACATACAGTAATAACATGCTTGGAAAACCAGCAGCCATTTCTGAAGCAGATTAGGTATTTCTAAAAGTGGACGAGGAAAGGGCAGAGGATCAAAACCAAATACACACAGCTAGAGACACACACAGTCACTAAATGGGTATTACAGCGGGAATCCCCTCATTTTCCCAAATGTCTGCATTAATCAACAGGCAAAGTCACTCAGGGTGGTATGATGTGAAATGCTCTGCCCTGGGGAAAAGGTCAGAGTTGTTCACAGTGGTGGTGATAGGAACTAGATCTTAAATGCTTCTGAAAGCTCCCTCATTGAAAACTATCAGAATAACATAAGATCATTTATTGTCATTGTGACTTTTCCAAGGATTACCGGAATTTAAGGTGCAGTGTGAGACAAAGAGATAAAAGCAGGGGCGTCAGAAGCATTTATAATGTGAGGGGGGCGCAACGATCTACGCATAGGGGGTTTGGGGATGGGGCAGGGTTTGCGCCAAAGATTCACTTCACTTGCATGTGGTGAGTTGGAGGCAAACCTGGAGCGGACTTCCAGTGGTATGTGTATTTTCCTAGCAAAAATAAGTGGAATGGATTCTATCGCTCAAGATTCACCAGCGCTGGGTGAACTAATATTTTATGTTAAATTAGAGGTGGCCGATTTATTGATTTTATCCATTAATTCGAATTTACAGTTCAGGACGATTTTTTTGAGGAAAATCGATTTTATTAGTTACTTTACACATGGAACTAATGTGACACACCGCTCTACACAGGTAAATTAGCATGCCGCACCCAAACACTGTAGCAGTGTTTGTGCCCAAGAAAGATCTTGCTACATCTGTGATATGGTCAGTCTAGTAATATTCTATGTCTGTGCCCGCAGTGTTGACAGATTGAGTTTCGTTTGAAACAAAACAATAGCCTGGCAACCCACTGCAGAGCGTGTTCTAAAATATACGAAAATATATACAAAAAATAAAAATTAAGTACATGAGAAACATAGTTTCACTATGTTTCAAAACGAATAAATATGAAATGTGAAGGGTGCACGTCCCATTCAGACTGAATGGCCATAAACCCACAGTTAAAAGGCAGGAGTAAATAAATGGTCAAAAATAAACAGCCTGATGCCTGAAACATTAACTGATGATATTTTTGGGGTTTAATCTAAAACCTGTTCGATGGTCTAGATGTACTGACTATTAGACATCACAAATAACATCAAGTTCAAATGAAAATATAAAAACACAGACGCAAACACAGGAAAGTAAACAGTAATTGGCTAAAAACTCACTCATTGCCAATCCATTGTTGTGTGTACTGACTGTGTGTGTTGTGTCTCTTGTACACAATATGAACAAAAGTATTGGGACACCTGACCATGGACATTACATTCAAATACACGGCCTTTAATATGGAGTTGGTCCCCCTTTGCAGCTATAACCACTTCCACTCTTCTTGGAAGGCTTTCCACAGTTTGTGCCTGTTTGTTTTGTAGAGCATTTATGAGGTCAGGCACTGATGTTGGATGAGAAGGTCTGGCGGTTCCAAATCATCCCAAACGTGCTGGATCCAGCCATGTGTTTATGTTGTTCGCTTTGTTCCCTGGGGTAGAAAATGTTTTCCCCACTGTGTCCACAAAGCATGGGTTGTCCAAAATGTCTTGGTGTGCTGAAGTATTAAGATTGATCTTCACTGGAAGTAAGGGGCCCGAAACTTGAAAAACAGGTGTGTCACAATACTTTTTTCTTTTGTGTTTGTGTGTTTGTGTGTGTGTGCGTGTGTGTGTGCTCTGCTCGATGACGCCACGGTGGGGCGAGCGTGTCCCTTATAGCCCCACCCCCTCGTCCTCGCCCCTCCTTAGAAACGTAGCTGATTGACACTCTCGCGCCGATCGAGGCGTGACGCGCGCACCCGTGCGCTTTTGCTGCTTTTGGCACGGGAGAAACCGGACCGGTGCGGGCTCTGGACACTGGACTTAGACTGGACTCTGTACTGGACACCGGACTAGACTGGACTCTGGACTGGAGCGGAGCCATGCGCTCTTTGCACGGGGGATCCGGTGGAACCGGGGGAGCAGAAGAGTGAGCGCGGGGGGCTTCGAGCACCATCAGCACCACCATCCTCCTCATCCTCGGTCTCATCGGAGCGAAAGCGAGTCAGACGGAGCACGTTAAAGCCTGTATACATGCTCTTGTGGACACTGTAGGTGCTATTTTTCTGAGGAGGGGGTCGAAGGGGGGGTCGATCCTGCGAGCTCATGATGGCGAGTGATTCTCCGGCCAGGAGTCTGGACGAAATCGACCTGTCCGCGCTGCGGGTGAGTATGGAGGAGCGGGAGGAGATATAAGAAGGGTGGTTATGATGTGCAGAGCCATGCACCTGACCAACCAGCAGCAAAATATAATAAAGAGCTTTAGTAATATTGCATGGATCTCTAATGGATTCCCATTATAGTAAACCAGCAGACAGTCCCTATGATAAACAGCACCCTTCTAATACAACTAGACTCGCATCATAGGATTTAGGAATTTAGGCTGAAATATTGCAGATTAGAGCTGAAGCCTTCCACAGCACTGCCTAAATCCGCTCCTTTGCTGTAGATGCTGTAAATCAGCACGGGTTCGGGCCGAAATGCTCGTGCACGGGCCTGTGATTGTCTTCTAGGGGTGGGATGCTTCAGCGCTGCAGTGTTAATCCTCTGATCTCAGATAATGCACTGAACACCATGAATAAAATCAGAGCCATATATAAAATCAGATGGGCATGATTGGGACTACAGCTTGGGCTACAGCAGCCCCTCAGAACAATGAAAGACCCCTTCGGAGCGCTCGCGTGTGTGTGTTTGAATTTGTGTTTGAGGCCCATTTTGGCTTCGAAGTTGTGATATTTTGAGACGCTTTGATTCGAAACTGGCATGATCCGCCGTGCTGCATTTTCTACCCTTAACTACCCCTCAGTGCAGAGAGAGACACGGGTGTGTGTGTGTGTGTGTGTACACATTCCGCCATTTCGCGTTATATTGTAACACTGCTGTTAAAAAATCCAACCTGCAACGTGATCCAACCTGCAGCCCCTCAGTCAAGCCTGGGCATGAAGAGAGCCCTGCTGATTCAGACTCATTGAACAGGCCTGCTTTAGTGGAGAGAAAGGGGGGGTGGAGAGAAACTGGGCCATTCAGGCACGTAGGCTGCTCACATTCACTCTGAGCTTATTTAGGAGGCATTTCTTAATGGTGCTGGCTGATTTAGGGCCTCCCAGGTGGTTCACCCTCAGCTTTTTGGGCAGGAAAAGCCATTAAGAAGTGCCTGTCCTGATCTTAGGTCAGACATGATGCGGTGACAGCTGCCCTCATGTTGGGGTCAGATATTACACTCCATTTTTAAAAGTATCGTATCTGTTAAAACTCTAAGAATTGATGAAACCTGCCTGCTGGGACTTTCACAGCCCTTAGAAATTATAAGACTTTAGAAATAAAAGTCATGGGATTTAAGTGTGGGTGTGTCCACAGCCTAAGCCCCGCCCCATTTCTTCCCTCTTTTTTAGCAATAGTTCAGATGTCTTGTTTTGATGAGTGACAGAAAACAACAGCAGCAAATGAGACTCTCAGAAAAGATCAGCAATGCAAATGTAAAATTCCGTATATTTTTTTTGAACATTCAGTTCTTTTTATACTGTACTGGAATTGATCTTTTTTCTAACAGTCAAAACGGTCTGACAGAAAACTCAGTTCACACAACATGATTTTATCCTGATTTTTTAGAACCCAAATTTAATATAGTAGTGATATGAAGATTTGTGGACTGCGATGAAAAAAACAGGGGTTAAAAGTATTTCAGGGCTCAGGAATCGGCTCTGTGTGAAGAGGCCGTTCGAGAGGACACCTAGCAGACGCCCGTCAGATATCTAACATTCTAAAACTGTGGCCCTGTTTTTGAGTCCCGACCCGTAGTGTGGAAAGTGTTGTGACCTGGTTAAGACGGGCGCTTTGTGCAGCGACGAGCTACAGCCAATGAGAGCGCAGGACGCGAGGTGAGGGGAAACCCGGGGGAGGAGTTTATGCTCTTTATATTAATATTCATATTCTTTTCTTTTTCCTCCTAGTAAAATAACTTGGATTGCTCACTGTGTACCGACTAAACCTCGTGTCTCGTGTACGGTATTTTGTTGAGCATTCTTACGTGTGTTTTGGTAACATGGTGAACAATTTTTCAATGTGTGATCAATTATTTAATGTGCAAACCGCAATGACTTCAGTATATTCTCCTGCAGGACAGCCATCTGAACACATGGCATATCTAGAAGATATGATGGCTGTTTTTTATAGGCCACCAGCTAAAGAGCCCTAAAATAGCTGGTGTGTAGGAATAGGAAAACCAGGCTAAATAATCTGAGCAGGATGCCTTTATTGTGCTTGATATTGTCTTTCACAGGATATCAGGTCATCTTTGAGAAAAGCACTGAAAATGCAGGAAATCTCGATCACAGGTTTAAAAGGCAAAAGCGAAGATATTCAGCCTACAGCCTGTAACTCTAATCTGGGTCATGAACCATGTCCTCCTTCTGTCTTCTCCTCAGTCTTGACATGGGAAGATGGAGGTTCCCGTTGCTGCCTGCCTGGTTTGATTGACTGTAATTCAGTTTTTAACAGTGTCAGATTGCCTGGTTTCAGAGCAGCTGCCCCAGTAGTACAGATACAGGATATTCTGTTCATTAATCATTACACTGGCCTTTGTAATACTACTATCTCTGAAAGCTGTAGTATGCAAAGGTGCTTTTTTACCAATCGGAGTGTTCTGTAATGTGTGCTGTGAGCAGTCTGACCAGTCAGAGAAGTGTTCCTGTATGTGTGTGTGTGTGTGTGTGTGTGGGTGTGTGTGTTTGTGGGGGGTGGGGGGGTGGTTGATGAATCCAAATTATTGCAGGTCAATCTTCAACACCTTGTTTATTGCATTGCATTTTAGCACGAAGGCCTACAGTTCCAATATGAAGTAATATAATCTCAGTATTAACATTGTGTCAGTGCTGTGCAGCCAAATCTGATACGGAATATGAAACCAGTTTGTATGCGTATCTCCAGCCTTGGTGTGGTTCAGGTGTCTTGGATGCTGTATTCCCTTCGCCGCCACCACACCCATGGGCAAAACCGCCTTCCTAGTGCCTAGCCACGAGCTCCTTGCTTTCCCAGGGTCCCTTGTGCCTGAAAATAGGTCACCCAGTGCCGTGTGCATGGTCTTGCCTCACTGGGGAAGCGTATCTGTGCTGCACGTTTCACTTGCACAGATCTGAGGGCCGGAGCTGATACGTCTTACCTTCTGGTGCAATGGAGATGTTTTTGTTTGTTTGCTTTGTTTAATGGGGATGCATTTACAGCTCCTGCATGTAAAAATCTGGTAGTATATTAATACCACCTCAAATGACATCATTTAGGATTTGCCTTAGAAACATAGGTGGATATCCTTGCTTGTTGTGAAGCTCCTCTGAATGAAGTCATCCACCTTAAGATGGCAATGATGTCCAAAGCCAGGGTCGAACTTTAGCTGACAACAAAGGCTTTTAAGCAACAATACCGCAACAAGACGGCACCTGCTAAAAACACACTACATTTGCCATGGTCTCTAATCTAGAGGCTCAGAACTAATCCCGAGGGGGCCGTGGTGCTGTTTCTGCAGTTCCCAGCTGGGAAGGGTGGTGGTGGCGTAGTGGGTAGGATACTTGCCTCTAAACCAAGAGGTCCTGGGTTCGAATCCTACCTTCAGCACACCGCCAATGGGTTCCTGAGCAAGACCCTTAATCCCGAGTTGCTCCAGGGAGATTGTCCCCTGTAATTAAGAATTGGATAAAAGCGTCTGATAAATGCCGTAAATATAAATGTAAAAGGAAGTTAAAATTACGGGAGGCCTGCTGCAGTAACGCAGCTTCATGCATGAACACATAAGGTGCAGTAGATGTGAACGCATCTCTTTGGCTTAAGCACATCACATGCTCTGATCCGTAAACGTGTTCAACGTGTTTGGGAGATGACATGAAAGACGAAACACAAAAGGAGATCCTGGCGTTTTGCTCCATCAATAATTAATGCTGAATAAAGCCCCCGTCCTGGGGACACATCAAGCCGAGCGCTGGAAAGTGGAGTGTCGGCCATATTTATCCTGCATGTTTCATTCCGGTTGGTGGTTTTGGAGCCTTGGGCCCTCTGCGTTACTGAAGCGCTGAGCAGCGCCAAGTCGGCCTGGGCTTTGTGCTCGGGAGGCGAAACGTTCCTGTTGTGAGTGGTACGTGGGAGGCTGTCAGAGCCAGACTACAGTCTCTTAACGTCCAGCTTCTCTCTGGACTATTACTGCCTTCACACGCTTGTCGGATGGTCCTGTTTACCCCTGGCTAAGTTGTAATTTGAAAGTCTCTGTGTTCTTTGCTTTGTTTCCTAGCTGAGCCTACTCTGTAAATGCACTACTTGGTTAGATCACTCAGCCTATTTTACCATCTTCTGAACATTTTGCTTGTTGTGCGTAATTCAAACAGGCCCCACACTTTAAACATCTGTCAATCAGTCAAACGCTTATCTTACCTAAATACTGTGTATACATTCTGATATTCATACCATTCCACTTTTCAAAATACCTTTCTTTGGTAAATCATCTGTATTCTGTGCAACATATCAGACATACTTAACTTGGTCTTAAGACCTTTAGAATTAGTGTTAACACTACAGATACTATGTCATTTGTCTTGCCCATCTCCAAAGGTGGTCTGTGTGATTGGATCCGAGTGTGTTCCTGACTCTCTTCACACCCGTACTTGCTGCTGTCCACTTATGATCGGGGCTGTAAAGGGGCTGTAAATGTGGCTGCATTTCAAAAAATGAAAGAATGACCTCTCATTGATCACTGAAACAACTCTTTCTTCTGCCGTAATGGAAGGGTAAAGGTCAGTAACAAGAAGGAAGCACAAAAGTTAGCATCAGAATTGTGCCTGAAGTAATTATGACCCAAAGAGCTCTTCATCCTGATTTCTTCTGATGGCACATGAAGGGAGCATATCACTACCATTATCACCGCAGAGGAAAGTCTAAGCCTCTTTTCAGAGGCCCTGTATTGGCACTATAGAGAGGATTCTTCTTGGGTTGTGCTCGTCTGTGAAGTGGAGAAGCCGTTTTAAGACGACCCAGTGCCTGCCTGAACTGGGCCTGTCAAAAGAGCGGTAACGAAGCATTGACAGCCAAGACATAGAGGTGTAATGCGCTAATGTGCTGCCGTAATTGGCCCTAAATTAGAGCTCCTGCCGGATCATTTGATTTATTTAAGGCCTGGTGGTTTAGGGAGCCGCGCTTGGGCGGATGACTCAGCGAGGGCAATCTGTTTCTCTTTGCACGGGTGGAAGACAGCTGCTCTCTTCAGAAACCTTGCCACTCGCATCCCATACTTGAGGGTTCTAATAGCTTTTGTGGAGGGTGTGGTGAATGGAGTCTTCTGCGCGCTGTTTGAAAGGGTTTAATGACCTTTAATGACATTTCAAAGATGATGAAGATAATAAATTGTGCCTCCTTTTGGAAAGACCTTTTCAGTTATTGGTCACTTTCTTCCCTCTTTGCCGTTTTATCTAGTATCATAGATACACAGGAGGGTTTGCTTTTTAGGGCAAATATGTGCTAGTCATTACCATAATGACCCTTGTCAAGAGGTCACAGTATAGGCATTGGCTCAGTTGGTCCTCCAGGCACTTTATTGCAATGTAGCTGCTAAGCTGAAGGCTTTAGCTCCTCTGAGCGTGTCTGAGCAAGTGTTTGTCAGCACTTGCATTTAAGGTTTTGTGTGCCACTGGAATGAACGATGTAATGCACCTCCACTGTAGAGGCCCATATGTTTGAGAGCAGAGAGGCTGTTTTATTACTGCGTACAGTATTGTACACCAAAGTGGATCCCTACCCCCTCGATAGTATTTTAAGGCTATATAGGGTGAACTACTTACTTAAGTCAGCTTCTTTTCCTTGCTGTGGTCAAGGGTGTGCAGTTTTGAAACGTGTAGGGGGTAAGGACCAGGCTAAGCTGCACACAGAGTTTAATAAAAAAATATTGTCAATGATTACAATAATCAACATCATTTACTTTTCAGTGTGCTTGCAGTTTTTTTTAATTGTGCAGTGCTTTTTTACCATTTTAACCATGCAGCCGAGGGACCTAAAAATCTGCCAATATACATAATAGGGCTCTAAATCATACATAGGTGCACTTTGTAGGTTTGCAATTACTGACTGTAGCCCCTCTGTTGCGGCACAGTTTATCAGGCCCTTCTACCACATCCATCACATTTACAATAGGCCCATCCCATAACCAGATATAACTTGGATGCCAGAGAACAGCAGTGACACCAATGTGGCAGAGACATGGTTGAACTATGCATATACACACATATACACACCTCAGTGTTACTGTCGGGTTTCACAACAGTCTTCCAACCAAAAATATCCAGGCAACAGGGGGCTTGTAGGCAAAGCTTCAGTCACTAATTGTACACCAGCAAAAGGAACATGGCAGATGTGTCTAATAAAGTGAGCAGTAATTGTGATTTTAAACTGATCTTAAATAGTACTGTCTGTGGTCAGAGTGATCCAAGATCTAGCAGTGTAATAATGGCCTTCCTAATGGGGCACCTTAGCTCGAATTAATTTCTCTTTTTTGGTACATTATCTTTAGACTATATCCTAACAATAAAAGAACCTGGTTCTTCTCTTTGAATGATAATAATAAAGTGTATTTAAATGAGTTTGCCTAAAGGTATAATGACTGAAGATTATAAGTCCTAGTGAGCCAGTGTTGAAGGATTTGAATCTATACCTGCATTATGTCAGCTTTGCTTTCGTGGGTCTCTGTAGGGATCTTTATGTTCCCTTTCCTTTCATTACACTTACAAATTTAAGACCTAGAGGTATGTATACTTTAATGAGTCCCGGTCCTTTTTTCCCATCGCTGATCGAGCCTCTTGGGGTGTGATTCATCTGTCTATGAGAAATCATTTGCATTGCTCAGCTGCGGCTAAGAGTTTGCGACTCATACTTGAAGCGCTTGAGACGAGTTCATTACGGCGTAGATTCAACAAGGTGCAGGAAACTGTCCTCTGTGATTTTGGGCCATATTGACATTAAAGCATTACACAATTGCTGCAGATTTGTCGGCTGCTCATCCATGGTGTGAATTCTTGTTCCACCACATCCCAAAGGCGCTCTGTTGGATGGAGATCTGTATGGAGGTCACATGAATCCAGTGAACTCACTGTAATGATCAAGAAACCAGTTTGACATGATTTGAGCTCTGTGACACGGTGCTTTGTCCTGCTGGAAGTAGCAATTAGTTAACTGTGGTCATAAATGGATGGACAGGATCAGAAACAATACTCAGGTGGCCTGTGGCATTTAAGCGATGCTTCGTTGATATTAAAGGGCCCAAAGTGTGCCAAGAAAATGTCCCCCACACCATTCCACCTCCACCAATGTCATTGATACAGGAAGGATGAATCCATGGCGTCCAAATGTGGGAGCAGAAATCGAAACTCATCACACCAGACAACATTTTCCAAATTTTCCAATATTATTCTAATAATAAAAGCATATTGTAGTTCTCACACAAACTGGGCAAGGTAGTGCACTACAGTGCTGGAATTAGTAGGGGAAATTTGGCAGCAACTGGTTTAAAAACATTTTCTTATTCAGAAAAAGCAATAGTTAGCATTAGATTCGGCTGGGGTAATGAGGTTTGGGCCATCAGATTACTATATAGGACTCAACTCTTTCTCACCTAATTGTGATAAATATGCATAGTTTTAAGATAATTGGACAACATGAATGGACACCTGGTTGTTTCTTGGCCAGATTTGTCTCTTTGTATCATTAGTTCATACACAAGACCTAACCAAAGGTCTAACCAAAAGCATCTCCATCTGGAGACTGTGGATGTTAGCAGTGTCAGTGAAAGACATCCGTTTCTGTCATGTGGGCTATCCTGAGGATGGAAAGAAAACAAATCAACCAGAGAAGGAAATGAGACATTTGCTCAAAATGACTTCTGCTCACTAACAAGAAAGCGCATAGCAGAGCTTAGCATTAGCAAAGACCCCATTAGTATAGAAAACCTTCCAGTAATTAAAAACTGAGTCTTAAGATGCACTGGTCTGAGAAGGCCCACCACAAGATGTTCAACTGGTAAACCACAGGTACACCCACGTTAGTTCTGAAAAGTACATTGAACTGGTTGTAGAGTTTTTAGCTCATGGTAAAGATAGAGGTCAATATAAACCCTTAGAATTATGGCTGCATGTTTCAGAAAAAATGCAAATGATGATTTTTCTGACCACTTTTGCAGCTAATCTCTAGGCTAAAAAATATCTAGGTTATTTGAAATTGTGTGTTTTTTGAGGATACACTTATACAACCCTGACCAACTGCATGATTCATTACAAAAATAGCATGATTAGTTCTGCTTGATTGGAATTAGTGCAGGATGTGAACATTAAGGGGCAGTTTCTCAGATAGGGATTAAGCCTAGTCCTGGACTACACAGTATTGTGAATGGAGTTTTTCCATTGAAAGCGAAGTATAGTCCAGGACTAGTCTTAATCCCGAAGCGTCAATTGTTTTTGATGGTATTCTTGCCACTGCTGACTCTTTTCTGTCTCTTCTTCTTGTCAGAAAACAAGGTCTATACTTGAAATACTTACTTGAAATATTGTGTTATGTTTCCTTTCCTTTCCCCTACCACTACTTCAGACCCCATGTTTTGGAATGTAGTTTGCCAGATGGCCAGTTCGTGTGCTCTGTGTTATTTGATTGAATTCCCCCATTTAAAACACAAGTCAGCGTCGAGTGGGCTTCTGCGATTTGAAAACGACGCTCATTTAAATTGTGTTTGAAAGAATGATCAATAGTTCAGCTTTGCCTAGAGATTGAGGGTCATTTGATTTGCCTCCTGTAGGTCTGATGAATGAAGGGCGATTTTTATGGCCATAAAAAAAAAGGCTGAATGCACAATGTTACATTTATCATCCGTTTCAAATCCTAATGAAATATCTCTGTGTCAAGTCATAAATACTGATTGAGACGTTAGTAATTTGCATCTAAGGAAGAATTCCTCCGCTTGTTTCACTGAGCTCTGAGTGAGTGATGATCAGTTTCACACCCTGCTGCTGTTACCTGCTGGTATAGATTAACTTTGGCCAGAATGATGGAACGAGAAAAGTTTGGACTGCTCCTGTGGAAGAGAATCTGTGCACAGTCATGTTTTGCTCTCTTGTTGTTACTGACAACGTGACTGCAGACATCAACAGAATGAATTGTACAAAAGCATCTTAGCCATTCAAGATGCAATCAAGTGCCAGATTCATTGTGCTGGAATACAGAGCAACTGTGTCATTGAATAATTGCTCACAGACTGCACTGTTCTTCACAAAGTTCCACAAATCTGACATCTCTATGCGACATGGTGAAAAACGGCAATCATAAAAAAATGTTTGGACCATTTGTTAGACAGTGTGAATGTGATGGTTTGTCAGAACATGCACAACTTGTCTATGACGGGAACATCTCTGACTTTAACAAAAATATCTGTGATTCTATCAAAATATTCACCACAATAACAAGGACTGTTTGAACCTTTGGCAGCAGAAGATTGGAATGGTGCTTTTTTCCATTGGCCGGTGGTCCAGAACCAAAAGTTTTATGTGTTTTTGAGATTGGTGCCAACAGACCCAACAGTACTTGAGCGTTTTCTCCTCTGTCTTTGCTAACACTTGCAGCTGAATCTATGGAGAAACTAGTTAGAAGATACCAAGTACCCAACACTGAAACTTGACCAGTAAAGGCACTAGGATGTAAACAAGAATGGCATGCTCTGTGTATGACTAAAGATTTACTTTTTCAAGTCCTCTAAGATGACCACTATAGACAGATGTTGCAGTTCCTGCAGCACTGTGGGTGATATCACTCCATCCAGCAGACTGAGGTTCACTCCAGTAAATGGGCCGAGCACTAGCTTCGCCTACATCTATAAAGAGAATAGATGATAAACATAGTTTACACACGTTTTTGAATGTCTACAGATCATAGTGTAATAATGAAAAGTCATAATTGTATCAATTAGTTCTGTCAGACTAAGTCAGGTTAAGAGCTGGAAACGGCTGTTTTTGCGCTACAACGCTAACAGCAACTCTCTGCAGTCTTGTAAATGAATAAACTAATGTTGCTCAAACCTTTTCATGCATTCCACACATATCTGCCCAGAAGTCATTCAAGCAAATCTAGGAGAGAATAATAATAACGTTTGGTAGTTATGAAATTACCTTTTGTGCTAGGCTCTGTGGAATTGGTGGATTCCCCACACGATGGGTGTTTTTCGCATAATTTCACATCTAAGCTTTTTTGATTCTACTAATCAAAAAAAAAACTATTCCGTCTAGTTTTTAGACGAATGTCGTAGCAACACAAATGTCCACGAATAGAAGCTGAACTGTGACACAAGTGAGACAGAAGTGCTAATAAACAGTACAGAACAGCCATCTTGAATTTTGCGGTTGCGGTTGGAAATCTGCCTTTAGTGAGTGTTCCAGTTGAAATGTCCCTGTTTAATTTGGATTGCTCCCATTATTATCATTAAAGTGGCAAAGATGAAAACTAATTTTTACGTTTTATTCCCTGTATGAATCAGCTTTCAACTCCTCTGATTTTGAGGTTTCAGCCATATTTGAGGTTTCACACATTTCATTGTAGAAAAGCCCCAGTGTCATTATATGTTACAGATTAAGAATGGCACATTTGCATCTCTAGTCATCTGAAGCGTATTACTTGGTGTCCCTTGCATGTTAGGGTCAGTGGTGCTAAACAGTTAATATGTCGCTTGTTGGACCGATCTGTGTTTTTGGTAGGATGATGTGAGACTCATGTCCCTGAAGTGTAAAACTACATCAGCTTTTCCATGGAGAGGAAGTGATCGACCCTGTCTAATGCTTCGTTCTTCACAGTTCTGTGGTGACCGGACCATTTCCATGGTTGAATTCAAAGTGTAATGACAGGCTGTCCATCACACTGTAGCCATTCAGTGGTAATATGGACCAAATAGCATATTTCTGTTCTATTTCTGCATATGACCATTACAGTATGCCTTCAGAGACTTTAAAAGCTTTAACCGTTTATCCCAAGGTGACCAATTTCCTGTGTTTTTTTTTAGCAAATTGCTGATGTTAGATCATGTGAATGCCTCATGCAATGGTTTAAATTATTGATACATTGATTATTGAAACAGGAGAAGAAATGCCATTCAGAGTGTGGATTCTAACCTTTAATTAGGGGTGCACCAAGCATAAATGTTAATGGGGCTGTTTTTGGGACCTTACTGGCCTTTATATATAATTAAATAACAAACAACAAAGTCATGAAGTGTTCGTGATGATTTACTTCAAAAAAAACAAACTGGAAACAACGTTTTGTGATAGTACAGGATGTGCTGGAAGTTAGTGATGAGTAATAAGCCCTAAGGCTTCTATGGAAGAGCAACGCTTCACAAATAAGTTTCTTCAAAGGCTATTTCAAATTGTAGATATTACAATATCAAATCTAGAAACATAGTCCAAATTCCTTCTCTCTCCCTGTATGGCAACATGGCAACAAAATAAAAGTGTATTCTGTGTATTAATGTGCATCACAAGATGCAATACAGATCGGGATCCAAATAACTCATTTCAGTTCTGGCTGATTCTGATTCTGCTCCCTGTCTGTCGCATATGTGTAAGAGAATGTATTTTATTTATTACTTGAATGGGATAGATTTTTTTTGGTGTGCAGATGTAAGTGGAGATTCATAAAAAGGAAGAAGGGAGACTTAGCCTTTATTTGGGGATGCGATGGACTCCAGTCTTCATAATATAAAGACTCTTAAACATGTGATTTTGGTGAATTTGACAAAAGAACACTTCCAGTCTAATGTTTTTTCTTTGTTTTTATTATTTTCTACATTCATATTGAAAATAAACAAAATGATGAAGGAACACATGGAATTATGCAGTAAACAAAAAAAGTTAAACAACCCAGAATCTACTTCTTGTCATAATGTGGAGTAGAACAGTAGGGGAATAGGATCACTAACTGTGGACCAACCCGGCCATCACAACTGATCCCAAACACATTAAGAAGGCGGGAAATTCCACTAATGAACTATTGACGACGTCCTGTTAATTAAATACCATTCCAGGTCGATTCCTCATGAATCTAATTGAAAAAATGCCAATAGTGTGCAAAACTGTCATCAGAGCAATAGGTGATATTTTCAGTATTAATCTACAATGCAGCCAATAATAAAACCAAAGGAAAGTGTTAAACCAGAAGGTGTGTCCAAACTTTTGATTGGTAGTGTATATGTATGAGGAATGTAGAATAACATATTATAAAGTCTCCAAAATTAACAAAGACCGCGTTGTCTGTTTACACCTGCTCTAAATACTGCAGTGCGGAAACCACTTTAAATCGCTTTCTCAGTAACGTTAGCATCTGTTCATCATCAAGTTTCCCCCACTGGCTTATTGCTAGCATTGCGGCTCTCTCCTTTTGTATAATTGATAATCCATTAGCAGGTTAATGAAGCTTGACTGTATCATTCAGCTGCAGCCCAGACCGTCCCCTGTGTTTTACAACCCACCCTTTAGTTTATTGTGAATTTGGAGCTGTGATGGCATGGCTGAACGAGGAAAAATGAAAAAGAAATACCATTGATAATTAAATCAACAAAGCACAATGATTTGTGTGTGTGTGTGTGTGTGTGTGTGTAGGTGGGGTGGGGGATGCTAGAAGGCTGCAGCTCCTCTAAAACATTCCTACTGACTTTAAAAAAAAAAAAAAAGTAGAATGAAGTTGAAAAAGCGGGCTTGTAGCTGACGATGCAGAATGTAAACTCAATATCAGTGTGATACATTGCATAACTCTCTATATAATGAGATACGTAATTATGTTGCTACATCTGGGTAGAATAACGTGATAAACTGGCCTTGCTTCCTGAAAGTGTGTGTGCTCGGCAAGGCCTGAAGTGTTATCACCCAGGGAGAGGTGAGCTCGCGTTTGTTCGGAGCTCGAAGCTGCCCTGCTTTAAAACAGGCTGAGTTATAGTGTTATTTGCCTGTAATGGAGGAAGGAACAGCAGTAATGGTGTGTAATTTAAGGCTGCCGAACGCAGCTCCAGACTGCCCTGGGAAATCAGGCTGTTAGCGGCCGGCCGTGGGAGGCACAGCCATTCTCCCACTTTCCCAACCCTGAGTGGACGCAGGTGAATTCTCGCTCCTTTTTCGGTTTGCACGGTTCCCAGTCTCTGCCTACCTGTCTGTGTGGGTGTGATTTTTGAGGCAATTCACACTGTTTGGCAGGAGAAGAAGAAAAAAAAAATCTCGCTGCTGTAATCCCTGCCCAGAATCCCAGAATAGATGCTCAAACATGGCGCCTTTCCATGTACCTTTTCTCTTTCCAGGATCTGAATTATAAAGGGTCACGTACAGGCCGTGGTGTGTTTCTGCACCAAAATCTGGGACAAAGTGAACAGTGCTATGCTGCGGGCAAGAAAGGCTGTGGGCTGTGCTGCAGGGTTGGTGATATGTTGTGCTCAACACATCATTAGACCATATACAGCACTGGTCGGAAGGAAAAAAATCTGAAGTATGATGCAGTTCATTCAAAAATCTGAACGTGGTGGAATTAGTTTAACCGAGGGCTGCGCAATATGGACAAAATATTAGTATTGCAAAGATACTGCTACATATATTAGATACCAGCATATTCATATGCTTGCTGTGTACATACTCATCTAAGTTTACATATAGTTTACATAAATAAACACTACCGGTCAACAGCCCAGTGTATTTTTTTTATTGAATATCATGAAATGGTGCAAGAGGTTTAAAAATGGTTAGATTACCCAGAAGAGGAAATAATTCTGGAGCACCATGCAGTCCCTCTGGTGTGAGCCTAGTTGGTCGGGTTCGTCCTACAGCAAGATAGTGACCCAAAACATCAGTCCAAGCTCTGCCAGAACTACCTTAGAAAAAAGAACAAGATGGCGAACTGGAAAACCATCTCCAGACTTAAACCCCATCTAGCAGTGTGTCAAACTGGTGTATGTTCTCCATGTGTCTGTGTGGGTTTCTGCTGGGTTCTCCAGTTTTCTCCCATAGTGCGTGTTTTCTCTTTGTTTTTATTATTTTCTACAATATTGAAAACAAACAAAATGATGAAGGAACACATGGAATTATGCAGTAAACAAAAAAAAAAACCAAACCAGAACCATAGTGGAATAGGATCACTAACTGTGTACCACCCAACCATCACAACTGATGATCCCAAACACATTAAAAAGGCAAGAAATTCCACTAATGATCTCTTGACGAAGAACTCCTGTTAATTAAATACCATTCCAGGTCGATTAATCAAGAATCTGATTGAGTGTGCAAAGCTGTCATCAGAGGAATAGCTGGTATTTTCAGTATTAATCTACAATGTAGCCAATAATAAAAGAAAGTCTCAAACTCAGTTATGTCAGATGTGAGAGGATTTCAGAAATTTTGAGAAGGTTTGTTATTAGCGTAGCTCATTCAGTGGAGGCGTGTGATTTTGGATGGTTTAATACAGTCTCAGGACAGAAGGGGACACATTAGACTCTTCTGCACTGCAGTTCAGTGCCCTGACCCTCCTAATGTAGGCCAGAGACCATGCTAGTGCCATGCTAGTGTGACGGAACCCAAACACAGCCTACTGGTCCGCTTGACCTAGTTCTCCTGTGTGTACTTAGTGGTGGGGTGTTGGAAGTCACGAGCGGTTTAAAAGAATCTGGCTAAGCTTTTTCCAGTCTGTCCACTTCCTGCTACACCAGACAGCCCTCAGTGTCAAGATCCACCTAATGTCTGCATGGCATGAACTCATGTTTATTTCAGAGGAAGGGTCTTTCTCCCAGTCAGCATCTTGGTTGAAATTCATGAGGCACCTGTCAGCTGTCCTCTACTAATTTGTGGTGATGCTAAGCCTACTTTCTGTGTGTAGATTCCAAATGATTTTGCAACGGATTCTGATTTTAGGCCGCTGCAGATTCCAGTATGTGATATATACCTCATAAACGTCCAGCGCTTTGGTTATGTTCAGTTATTCACTTCTGTAACTTAGCGGTTCGCTTTGCTTTCCATATAGATACAGAGCAGTAAGAATCAGGATGTAATAAATTAGCATTTTCCTTGAATGAACAACAAAATAAAGTGCATTTTAGATTAGAAGCGGAAACCACAAAGCTTGTGTAGTGCACAGGCCGTGAGCAGCAGGAAGGGAAGCGGTGGCCACCGCGCTCAAAGCTTCAAGTTCACCATGAGACGTGCGAAAGAAGATGGTGGTTTTGCAGCGTTGCAAAGTGTGTGCTAGACTAACTGAAGTTCAGCTGAGTTCGATGATGGAAAATTGATTTTCAGGTCAGACCAGCTGCTGTTTTACATGTTAAATCATTTGCTGTGTGAGAATGTAGTATATACACACACACTGCACTTCACAAAACTGAAAAAGTCCATTTTAATCAAATTTCTGTGAGTTTGTGTACCAAAAATATGATTTATATTTTATCATAATTCATGTTTACATGAAGCTTCTATTAATCCCCAGAAATGGAGCATGCTGTTTTTGTTAATGTACCTTTAAATAAGTAAATAATCCCTTTTCTGATTGGTTGCCCTCAACAGCAGCTCATTCAAAAAGCAGCACGGGCCGAAACAGCTCAGCATTAATGGGCAGGGTACATCAGGAAAAACTGAGTTTCAGTATATGTACTGTGTGGATGTGGAAGTGAATGTATGTTTTAAAATAGTATTTACATCCTTTTTAAGTGATCATAGGGGCCCTTTAATACACTGAAAGCCACTGCAATCGCAATGTGCAGCAGTATCACTGCAATGCTATTTGATTGTCCATATCATACAGCCCAAGTCTGTATTTCATTTCATCAATTGTCCTGGATCTGATGCTTTGGAAGAGCTGCAGAAGGCCAAGTTTGAAAAGATTCCCCCTCCGGTGACAGGAATGGCAGCTATTGTTGGACCGCCATGACGACTTGTCTTTTCATTCTCATTGTTCGAGGTTTCGCTGCATTATTTATTTACTTATTTTTCATGAGCTTGGTGCTCGCTGATGCACGCCGCCGCTCTGTCAGCTGTGATAAATGCGGTGGCACGCGCCGATGCAAATGGTGCTGACTGTTTTTACTCCAGCTTCATTTTGACAAGGGGCCATGATGTCATGTTTTTTTTTCTCTTGAACACAGTCATTGACTCCCATTCACTTTCCCATCAAATCTTACCGGCAGAAGGCGGGATGGATCCCAGAGTGCTGTCACGATACATTTTTTTAAAGCTTAATAGTACTTTAGTCATGGTTCATGGTCTTGATATCGCCCCCAAATCCCAGAGATGCAGAGCTGACTCATTCTGGTGCTTTGTATGGTAAATAAAAAGAAAGGCAAGAGGAAATTTGGTGTAAAGTCATCTCTGATCTGCCACATCGTTATGATACCAGTGACCCCATTTGCTGCCCATTGGTTTCTACTGTAAGCGTATTTTGAGTCAGCTGGTTGCAGATTTTTTCAAAATGCCGAAGCAATTGCCTGAGCGTAAATCCCCTAAATTACGATTAGTTTGAAAAATGCTAGGGTGTTCGTTAAAGCCCACAGTTACGTAACTGTGTCAATATGGTTATTGTGCCATGCAGTTCATATACTCCTATAAAATCTTATTAATACTTTATTTACAGTTTTAGAGAAAGATGAAGATGGAATAGATGAAGTCTAAGGTTTGATTCTATATAGTTTTTCGATGTCTATGAATAAATACTGTATTATTTTAAAAATAACTCAATTGTGGCAGGTAAAAAATTAAAATGTTGTGATTAGTCACATTTTTTGCCTATCTGCCACTATAATTGATTAGTCGATTAATAGAAATGTACATTATTGATAAATTTGTGTGATGATCAATTCCGTGTGGTCTCCATTGTAAAGACCTGCTCTGCAGTCTGAACAGCCTGTACTAGGGGGAGCTATTATCACTTAAAGCTATTAACTATGTCACTTTTACTTATGGTGCTGGGAAGAGTTAAAATCTGCTTAAAAATCTAATATGTTTTATGATATGCAGTAATTCCATCATTTATACGAATCAGTAAAGTGTTCTGAAAGCATATTTGGGGTCATATTTAGGGTTTACACAATAAAAATAGGCATTTTTTTACCCAAACACAACATATTTTTTCAATATCCGCGGGTGCTCTTGGAACGCAACCACTGCGAAAAGCGAAGGGTTTTCTGTATTTTCAACATTATGATTCTATGGCTGTTATAGACCTTTGAAATAAAATAATTTTATTTTTGTTATTTTATCTGTAAGAAATTCTATATGGAACTCTAGACATCTGTTGGAGTCTAAACAATGACTTGCAACACAATGGATTGCTTGATTGCCTGTTTGTGTTGTTAATCTCCATTATTCACATTTGTCTTGTTTGCAAATATGTGACTAAAGATTAATATATATGAAATTGTGTATGATTCATTTTCCTCATTCAACCACAAGAAGACTAATCATATGAATCCAAGAGAAGCTGGAGGGCTCTTAATTAGACCTTCCTGCCGTCAGTTGAACTGTGTTTACTGTAGAATGTATTTGCCACACAGTGTGTGTTTACTTCCTGGTATGCAAAGGGCGCACATTTGCAGCAGCATCTGTATGGCATGGATTATCTCGCAAATCTCCTTGATGCTTGTGTGGGAAAGATAATAGTTGCTAATCTTCTTCTCTTTTTTCCATATTTCCCCCCCAGGACCCTGCGGGCATTTTCGAGCTTGTGGAACTTGTGGGAAATGGCACATATGGACAAGTGTATAAGGTAAGTGCTCTTCTCGGGATTCATTTATGGTCTGTTTTGACTGTTAAAACCAGTTCACATGCGGAAATGGTTAACCCTATCTGACCCAATATTATAGACCCAGTATTATAGAGGTTACAGAGTGTTTTGTGTGTACAGATCCCGCAGAGCATTCTAGGCTTCAGAAAAGGCCTCAATATTTCTAGTAACAAAAAAGACACACCTATATACAATATAATTTTCTTCGTATATATATACAGTATCTATTGTAGTAATGCTGTATTTTTATTTATAAATGTTGGTTTCATAGGAATAGATAAACTGTTAAAACACAATTGTTCAATCAGTTTGCTGAGTCTCCCATTGGTGAGGCCTTCAGGCCCTGGTTTGAGGTCCTACCATGTTAGATGAACCGCCAACACAATTAGAAAGTGACAGAAGACTTAACCAGTCGAGTTTTGATTTCCAGTGGGGTTGGAAAATATTGCTCTACGGCGTCTGGAAGCCCTTGATACCTCACAGACGGGTAAACGGCAGCAGCTCAATACCAAGACTACTGAAGGAATCACCATAGAAATGCTACAAGTGAATAAATGCCTGTTACAAGAATGAGTTAATATCGCTAACAACGTTCAGATGTCAGATGTCCACATGCAATGTTTTTAGATGAGGGCCAACAAACTACGATCCTGTTAATGCCTGGTCACATCATGCTTTATGGGTAGAGGAGTAGATCTGGAAAAGGCAGAGCCACATAAATTTGCAGGTGTAAAGACGCATTTAAAACAAATATAAAACAGATTGTCACTTCAGGAGGTGGTCTAAGACACATTCGAAGCACACATTAAAGCAGTGTAATCTCATGTACGTCTCAGAGACACCCAAAACCTCTCCCATTACGGTCACAATGCCCCCTGCTGTTCTGCTCCCACCCCCTAAGCAATCACCTTTGGACACTCAGTGTAGCATCACTGCTCTTTCAGTTCATCTCCCTAGATGAGTTCAGGTTTTATTCACATTTAATGCACATGAAACAGGAGAATATATTTTAACAGCCACTTCGTGACTGGGTTGTGCAAAATGTGTGCTTTTCCTTGTAATAGCACAGGCAACTGGTTGTTGTATGCAAGCTTATTTGCATATTACTGGCCAAGTAGAAGTGAGTTTTTAGTTTGTCCGTCCGTATATGCATTTGCCTACAAAATATAACTGCATGTGGTTAAAATCTTATCAGTTTGCAGTCTAGATGCTAGTCATGTGATGTGGCACCTTATAGTCATGTGTGAACACACTGCAGAGTGTGAACCATGTGAAACTTTTCTCTGTATTTAACCCATTCACCAAGTGAAGCAGTGGTCTGTCCCAAACTGGGGCGTCCGGGCAGCAGTGTGCGGGGATGGTACCTTGCTTAAGGGTACCTCAGTGGTGGCACTAGCAGTCCTGAGATTTGAACTCACAACCTCCTGATCAGCGGGGCAACTCCCAAACTAGGCCACCAACTGCCCAAAATCTAGACAATCTAAACAATTACATTCAACATTCAAGATTTTTATTTGCCATTTGTGCATGAGACCAGCAGTCCATGTACATTGGAATTCTTGTGCAAAGCTCACCGAGTCAGGTTACATTTTTTGATAGGTAGAAAAGACAGGAAAAAATAAAACAGAGAATAGAGCAGTCTACCAGTCTACTAGTGATTTACCTCAGAGGAAACAGGGACAGGAAAGGCTGGCATCCATTCTTGTGCTCTTTATTTACAAACTGAACAAACAAACAAAACCTGGCACGGGGGCCGCTACGAACATGAACATGAAAGACAGGTTAAACTGAGGCAATGGACTGACAGCAATGGGCTACAAACGACAACAAACGGAACTTAAATACAGACAGAAATCAGAGAACAAAACACAAGTCAGGTGGAGACGAGACACGTGACACTAAACAGACAAAGTCAAAATAAAAGTCCCAAAGCATAACCAAAAACAGTGGCACTCACCGGCCACTGGCCGAGCCGTTACAGTCAGGGGGAAGTATGAACGGGGAACAGACACATAAGCAAAGGCACATGGTGAATATAAAAAAGGGAAGAATACAAGAGGAAGTTACATGGGAGGCTATGATACATTCATCAATAACAGAAATTTGCATGGCTGAAAAGTCGGACTGCATATGGACTGGTGTTGTGTGTAGAGAACACATTACATGTTAGTTAATGATAGCATTTCACCAGCTAATGTTAGCTGGTTTTAGACTGGTTTTAGGGTTAAAAGTATAGTAAAGTAAAGTGGCCCCTTAAAGTCACACGTGAGCATGCGATATAGTCTTCCATTGCAGATATTTATTTTAACAAAACAAAACTGGCCTGAGAGCCAGACTCGGGACTGTAGCTTTCTATTAACCATAAAGAGTAATCAAAGCAATCATGACGGTCAACTGACCACGCAGGTCAGTCACACACAAACTAAACACTAAATCCCAAACCCCACAAACCAATCACAAAACATAAGACTTAACTTTAAATAAAACCCAGCTGCAGCCATTCAATACCTATACACCCAATAACACTTCAAAATAAAAGCACAAAAGGCACAAACCTACATGTCATGGACATGACAGTAACCCCCACTGGGCCACAAAGGGGCCAACCCAACCACCCCAAGGGCGGAGGAGGGACCAGCGGTGGCAAAGGACCGCGTGCTATGATCTCCACCTGGCCGTCTCTCCCAAGACTACATCCTGGCCGGCGCTCTGCATGGCCAGGGCGGCCTGGGAGGGTCCCATTGGACACTCATCTTTGAGAGTCCTTGCATGTGGAGCCCCTACCAGGATCCTCTTACTGTCCTTGGGGCAGATCGCCCTCCACGAAGCCCCTCACTGTCCTTGTGGGCAAGGCCCCTCCAGGGAGCCCCTCTGCAGGGAGTCAATCACTGCCATACAGTCTGAGACACCTACAGGGAGCCTCTCATGGCCCCCTCCGAGGAGCTCTACAGCTGGGAGCCCATCACTGTCCTGCTGGGCACAGGCCCCTATGGGCAGCCCCTCCCAGTCCAGGGAGACCCATGTTGTCCTGCAGGACCAAGCTCCCTCTGTGGAGCCTTTTGCTGTCCTTTGAGCCCAAGCTCCCTCCTTGAGGGGCTACTACCTGACCCCCAGGTCCAATTCCCCTCTGGGGAGTTCAGAGCCCTCTAAGGCTCCAGTACCCGCCCTAAAAATTTCTGGGGATGGACCCCCAGCTGCTGGTGGGGTTGATGGTCCTGCTCGTATTGTTGAAAGCCTTTCTGGAGGGGTTTCTGGCCCTGCTGCTGCCTCACCAATCAGCGACCGAAAGCAGGAGCTCCTCTACCGTTCAGTCGAGGACGAGGGGGTCCACAATGTGCTCTGGAGCCAACTCAGTGGTGGCCATTCCCCACATCTCCATTTACATTTACGGCATTTAGCTTCCATTCTCTAACTACAGGGGGCAGTCTCTCCCTGGAGCAACTTGGGGTCTTGCTCAGTGGTGGTGTGCTGGAGGTAGGATTCGAACCTGTGACCTCTTGGTCTGGAGGCAAGTATCCTACCCACTGAGCTA
>JBBPDB010000001.1:7193191-7210814 GCA_037974465.1 Brachypetersius altus
CATATAAGATAATAATAATATGCATGACTCCTAATATGTTAAGGTTTTAACCATGATTTCAGATTCTGATTAGTAAATAATCAAATATTTTTCTGGATTCTTACACAAATAGCTGTATTAGGTGTGTCAGGCACTAACACACACACACACACACACACACACACACACACACATTGCATAAAAGCCTTTAATTCAGATGACCCCTCGTGCAGTGTCCCATTACAGACCACTGTAATGTGGAGATGAGTGTTTTTGATGGCCCACTTCCTTACATAAACCCCTCTCTCTCCTCCATCTGACTCACAACCCCCCTGGGAGGTAAATGTTCCGCAGGAAGGAATGCATATTTAAAACCTGCTCCTGAAGGAACCAGCCCTGCGCCCCCCCCCCGCCCCCCCCACCCTTCCCATTTCTAACCGTGCAGCACCAGCGGAACACTGCTGCGATCTCTGACCTCACGCCAATTTACTTATGATTATTTAAGAAATTATTCAGTGCTTCTTTAAATGTCAACAACCACTGTAGTTAATTAATTATTTTTTTATACAGTTTAGATTCTTTTAAAAATACTCCAAACACATGATTGTCACTGCAGCATATCCATATACACTAACAAGAACAGCCACAACAAGAACAATACTGACGGGTGGAGTAAGTAGCACTGATTATCTGGTTACAGTGGCACCAGTCAAGGGTAGGAAATATTAGGCAACAAGTAAACTGATGTGTTGAAAGCAGGGTGTGAAAAAATGGACAAGCAGATTTGATTAACTTTGACAAGGGCCAGAGACTGTGATGTCTAGATGACTGGGTTAGAGCATCTCCAAAATGTTGAGGGGGGTGTGTAGTACCAACCAAAAGTTGTCTTAGGAAATCCACTGCTGGCTATGACAGAAAAGTGTCAAAACACACAGTGCTATGTAGCCGCATGCTGATCAGAGTGACTATGCTAACCCCTGTCCACCTCTGAAAGCACCTTCAGTGGACACATGAGCATCAGAATTAAACTGTGCAGCAATGGAAGAACGTGACCTGGTCTTTTATTCACATCATATGAACTTCCAGATGCGTCTGTGATGCTCTGGGCATGTTCTGCTAGGGTCTCCTTGAGTCCTAGCATTCATTTGCATTCACAGCATTTTATCAAACGCTTTTATCCAAAGCGACTTCCATTCCCTCGCTACAAGGGGCGGTCTCTCTGGAACAACTTGCTCAGGGACCCAGTGGGGGGATGCTGAAGGTAGGATTCGATCCCTACCCCTAGACCGCCACCACCCCATTCACTGGGATTGTACTTAGGACCTACTCAACATTAGACTGGTGTTATATATAATGGCATACATAAAATATGCTGAAACACATTTTATTATTTAAAACATTGAAACGAACAGTAGTGCTACACACTGAAGCCTGTGATGCTGTAGTATAATCCATGATTGTAGTCCGCTTAATAAATATTTATCACTGTAATATTTCTTTAAATTATGTAAAAAATAGTATGATGAACCTTCATACTCAAAAACATGATCAAAATGCTTCATTATTAATAAATAAAAAAAGTATCTGAGTATCTGCAGTGTAACGTAGTGGAATAGCATAATGTCAATAAAAGCACATACATTATCGAACAAAGAATAATCAATTTTGATCAATTCCACCGTTCCAAAATTGATGCAGTTGCATGTCCGCAGTTTGTACATGACTGGGGACTCGGTGGCGGCGCTGCTGTTTCAGTATCATGAAGGAGGCTGTTCAGTTTCACTCCACTTGTACAGACACAAAGGTGTTGAATGGAGAGCGTCGTTTTAGCTGGAGTGTGAAGCACAGTGACACGTCGGCCCTTTTGCATCCCACTCGTCTCTCTCTCACTCCCTTTCTCGCACAAACACACACACACACATGCACACAAAGACACAAATAACTATTCCATGGTCAGGCAGCACTCAGAGACAGTGCTTAGCAGCCAGAACTGTATTTCTCTCGCTCAGCTCTTTGAAACAGACTGAGGGATTCTTTCAAAAGCGCATATTCTGTACTTTCAATCAGTAGAACGTTTGTGTTCATAAATAGAAGGAAAAATGTGAAGAAAAGTTAACATTGAACATAAATAATTTTTTCTAAAAACTGTATTTCATTTGTGCTTTGAATTTTCTCCAACCTGTCAATTCAGAATGTATACGGAACGTACGAGGAATTTATTATGGGCGTAATTTATTTACTGGCCAAATTTTTATGGTATCACTTGTTATCATATTACATGTGATTTATAAATACTTTCAGAATGATTGAAGTCATACCTTGTCCAAAAGTGTGGAGACATCTTCTCAGCTGGTGTTTCTTCTGAAATAAAGGGTATTCATTCAAAAGCTTGTTGAATCTTTGGTGCAATAACAGCTTCTACTCTTTTGCACCAAATGTTTGAACACTGCTGGTTTGATTGCATCCTGCCACTAGAGCATTAGTGAGGTCAGGCACTGACGTTGGGTAATTAGTTCTGGATCACAAATGCTACTCTAACTGATCCCGAAGGTAATGGATGGAGCTACATCACTCCAGAGAATGCAGCCCCACTGCTTCACAGCCCAATATTGGGGAGGGATTTATGCCCCTCCAGCCGACACTTTGTATTGGACATTGACAGTTATTCTATAATACTGGCAGGGTTGTTTATAATGTTAAAATGGGATAAAGTAGCTGAAATCATTGGGACATCTGAATGCTTTGGGCATATCGTGTTTGTAAGAAAATTGAATATATAGATAAACTTGAACCACTCTAGACTTTAAAGGGTGCTAAAAGGGAACCAGCCTCTCCTCATTAGTCGTAAAGGATCTCTGAAGAGTTCCTCTGATGGTGTCACTTACAGCATCCTTGTCTCCATAATCCCTCTCACTGAGAGGAAGAATGCACTTCTCTTATCATCCACGTTTCACCCTTTAATATTTTTGAGGCTAATGCCTTGCGCTTGTCTTCCTCTTTTCGCAACGACTCTACACTTCACTTCTCAAAACTGCCACGTCAAGATGTTCTTTGAACAAAAGGCGATTCTCCTAATGCACTCCTCTTTCACTTCTAATACTCCTCACCCACAATATGCGCTCTCCTCTAGCGCCCCTCTGTCAGTGTACATTACAGAAAACCCAAAACTTATTCCAGCTTTTGAGCTATCCACCCATATTTAAATTTATACTTCTCTTTTAGGCTCTAATTCTCTATGATCGTCTTTCAATCTCAATGTCTGTCCACCTCAGTTGCCTCTCACTTTTCTCTTCTTGTGTCTTTCTATCTGCCTGACTGTCTGTCTTTCTCACTCCTGCTCTTTTTGTTATTCTACCTCTTTCTCTCTGCTGGGCCGCTTTCTGCTCTGCACGCCGCTGGCAGGAGTATATCCGGCGTCAGCTGGAGGAGGAGCAAAGGCAGTTGGAGATCTTGCAGCAGCAACTCCTGCAGGAGCAGGCTCTCCTCTTGGTAAACTAACCCTATACTGACCCCTAACACTGACCCTGACCTGTCACCCTCCACACGCTTTGCATGGGCCTTCTTCCACTTCAGTGCTTCCTCACTTACTCGCTTCAGTTACTCCCTTCCTCTTAAAAGATTGTCATGATGTGCCATTATATGATAATGTATTGTTGCTGCAATAACAAAACCTAAATAGAATCTTATAGTAACTTTTAAAGTATTAATTAACTGATTCTGTACGATTTGGTGGTGACGTCTTCATTTGATTTACCAAACACTTCATATCCATTTGGCTTAAATAGACTATTTTTCTTACTATGATAAAGTTTGGACACACATTCTCATTCAACGATTTCCTTTGTTTTTATTATTGGCCACAACCTAGAATGGTATTTAATTAACAGCTGTTCTTCGTCAGTAGTTCATTAACGGAATTTCTTCCCTTCTTAATGTGTTTGGGATCATCAGTTGTGATGTTCGGGTTGATACACAGTTAGGCTGCGTCCGAAATCGCATACTACATAGTATATAGTATGCGAAAAGCAGTATGCGAGGCGAGTAGTATGTCCGAATTCGTAGTATGGGGAAAAAAAGACGGCATATTCAAAAAATGGAGACGTAAAATGTAAACGGAGACGCGGCTCTTTTCAAGTGTAAGTATCTTAAAGAAAAGGTTAAATTACACGTTCATTGTG
This sequence comes from Brachypetersius altus, assembly GCA_037974465.1. Taxonomy (NCBI): domain Eukaryota; kingdom Metazoa; phylum Chordata; class Actinopteri; order Characiformes; family Alestidae; genus Brachypetersius; species Brachypetersius altus. The sequence goes on from JBBPDB010000001.1 coordinate 7,197,349, forward strand.
GTTAAATTACACTTGTGAGAAAATGCCTTCTGTAAAGGTAAAAAATAACGCGCTGTTGTGACGACACACGACACGTGACATCAACACAGCGGATGTAGTACGTCCGAATTCCATTCATACTGTCCTCATTCATACTGTATAGAACGTACTATTTTAATGGTAGAGCAGTACGTAGTAATTCAAATGTAGTACGTAGTATGTAGTATGCGATTTCGCCCGCATCCTATTCCACTACGGTTCTACTCCATATTATGGCAAGAACCACTTAACTAAGTAAAAACAACAGTCCATCATTACCTTATTACAAAACATATTCTGGTCTGTTTTAACTATTTTTTGTTTATTGGATAATTCCAGGTGTTCCTTGGTTTGGTTTCAATATGAATCTACAGTGTAGAAATAATAAATACAAAGATAAAACATTGAATGAGAAGGTGTGTCCAACCTTTTGGCTGGTAGTGTATATGTAAATGGCCTCTGTTCAGATTGGCTGCCCTTTACTGTGCCTCATTCAAAAAGCATTCCAGACCGAAACATAACTTCAATGTAGTTGGCAGTACTGTTGTTGGCTAAGTGTGGGGATTTGTAAATATGTTGGCTTTTTGTGACTTTATGAAAAAGAGCACAGGTTCATTTTCTTTACGTTATGGACAAAATGTTCCATTTAGAAATGTTGATGCCCCACTAGCTGACGCTTTGCATCAGGCATGGTGTCTCCAGAGCGCCCCACTCTATTAACACAGTTTTCTATAGGGAAGTTTCAGTAATGGGTTAAAGGAGCTGAAATCACTAGTCACTAATGATGTGAAGGGTCTATTTTTTGGAAAATGAAAAAAGGAAAAAATGGAATTTCCTTGTTACTTCCAGTTCTGTAGATAAATGCGTTTAATGTGGTGCATGAAAACCAAACACGCCTTTCATGTCCGAGCACACACAGTCTGTGCATGGAAACTAAGCTGCGGAAACAACTTTTAATTCACTTTTTCATAATGTCATGAAAACCCATGCGTTTACATAAATTTTCATATTCAACTGAAGGCATTTTATTCCCACCTGTTCACACTGAAATTTTTAAATAGCGTTTAGTACAAAGCAATCATTCTGAGATTATTTACGTACGTCAGGTTTAAAGGCACAGTAAAACTCCTGACCTGTTTTATCAAAGTGAGACAGATGTTATAAAATTGTTTTTGACAGCTTTTGGTACATAAAACCACATAAATGTCATTTGTGAAGCTCCAGGGACCATTTCTACTGGTGCCTTTGTCATTAAATGCTAATGTAAATTATGGCTAGTGCTTTCAAATGGTTACATTACATTCATTTGGCAGACGTTTTTATCCAAAGTGCCTTAAATGTTTACAAGGTTTTAATAAGACTGGATCAATATTAACATCTAATTCTGAATGCAAGGTCATTTCTGTCATTTTGACTAAGATTTTGAATAAATTTGGTAGGAAATTTAATTGAATACGTGTTATTTTAAAATCCCACGTGGTCAGAAACATCACCGAAGACTTTTAATAGTTAGACTAAGTCTATTTGAGATTGCTTAACTGAAGTTAAGGGAAGTGTGTAATTTTGGCATGCAGTTTTCGCAATTTCAATTAGTGCTTCCATTACTTGTTAGTCACATTAGAGTTGCGATTCAAAGTTAACAAAGCAAACTTTAGATGAACATGTCTTGACTGATTAGCTTCCAGAAAAGGAGAAAATTGTCTAAATTAGCCAAACAATTGCTTTAAGTGGAAATTAAAGAAGTTACATCATTACATACATTACAGACACTTTACATGCTCCACTAGATTTTCGGCAGTAAAAGTGGCCGTGTGTCATTTGCTAGAACTATTTTAAATGAAGTCCCGCTTACAGCGGTGCCTGTTTATAAGTTCCCTTTGGGAGGGGTGTTCTTTAGGCTGCTGGTGTGTATGTAGTTGTCCTGTGTTCCCTCCGCAGTGCAGGCAGACTCTTATCGACCGGGCAGATTGATTTTCGGCAGCCCTGAGGTGATTAGCAGCAGCTCTGTAGCGTGTGCCTCATTGCTGTGGGGAAATTAGATTTAGAGTTGGGAGATAATTGGCTATCAATAGATTTATCTCACACAGCTAATGGGTTTGTATAAAATTGTTTCCCCATAGAGGGTGGATGTAGATAAAAAGGCTTCAATTAAAAAGTTTCAGAGAAGAACCAAAACTGTCTTCGGTCCACATCCAGTTTGATGATCTGCCTGGCTACCCACCCGGGATTTGCCGCATTGTTTTGAAGTACCAGTACAGGAAGGCGGTGGGATCTATTTACAATGCAGAGAGGGAGCAGGTTTGATAAGCGAGCGAAGCCTCTGGTTTATGAAAGTTATAGAGTTACCTAACAGCCGCCTGTCTGTTTTGTCCAAGCATTCAGCATTATGAGATTCTGTAGAAGTGTGAAAATGTCCTAATTTCCTCTTCCCAGTGCCTGACTTTCTGTCTGTCTGTCTGTCTGTGCCTGTGTCTGCCTGCTGGTCTGTCTGCCTGTATGTCTGTCTGTCTGTCAGCCTTCTTCTGTTATTTATCTATATGTCTTTATGTCTACCCTTCTTTCAGTCTGCCTGCTTTTCTGCTTATCTGTCTGTTCGTCAGCCTTGTTGTGTGTTTTTTCAGTTTATTGACCTAAAACCTTTCTATCTGTCTGTATGTTTACCTGTCTTTCTGCCAACTATGTCTGTCTGCCTGGCTGTCTGTTAATCTGTCTTTCTGTGTAATAATCTGTCTGTGTGCTGGTCTGTTTACTTGCTTACTTGTCTGTCTGTCTGTCTGTCTGTCTGTCTACATGCCCGTCCATCTTTTTGTCTGTTTATGTGTTTATCTGTTTTGTGTCTGTCTGACAGTCTCTCTGTCTGTTTGGTGGTCTGTCTGACAGTCTCTCTGTCTGTTTGGTGGTCTGTCTGACAGTCTCTCTGTCTGTTTGGTGGTCTGCTTGTTTAATTGTCCAGTAATTGTCATTCTCTCTTCAGGAGTATAAGCGGAAGCAGCTGGAGGAGCAGAGGCAGGCCGAGAGGCTGCAGAGGCAGCTCCAGCAGGAGAGAGCGTACCTGGTGTCCCTCCAACAACAGCAACAGCAAGAACCTCGACCCACAGACAAGAAACAGCTCTACCACTACAAAGACTCGGTGAACCCCGCTGACAAACCCGCCTGGGCGAAAGAGGTACGAGTATTGAGTTAGGTGACTACTGGTCTTGCACCACTGCATTGGAACACCGCAGATCTGTCCATTAGTGTTGGGCAATTATTCGAAAAATTGTTTAATATTATATTCAGCAAAAGTATTAAGTACTTTAAGTATTAGGTATTGGAATGGCTACTATTACTTAAATGTCAATCCTTCAAGCTTATGTATGGCCTTTTTAATTCTGTATTTAAAAAAAAAAAAAAAAAATTTTACATGAAAAATAGCTAGCTGCCTGACTCACATCGCCACCTGGTGTACCACAGTTGTTACTTTCAAAGTCAAAGTTCAAAGTCTTTGCCACAACAACAAAAGGAATAGAACAGCATGGCTCCTTTTTTTTTTTTTTTTTAGAAATACCTCAAACAAGTATTATAAATATCAGAAATACTAGATAATAATCAAACCTTTTTCCCATAGCTACGAAGAAAACGTTCCAAGTTCAGGCCTGTTCTGTTCAGTCACATGTGCAATGCTGATCTCTATGCAGGTGATGAGGCAAGCTCAAAGTAACTCGCCCCGACTCCCTCCAAAGAACCAGCACTCCTCTGGACATCCGGAGGAGGGGCAAGTTTTGCACCTCCTCCTTTCTGACCACACCCCTGGCCATGTCCCCGCCCGCCCCCCCTCCTACCCAGCAGCTGCCCCTTCCCATGCCCAGAAGGAGCGTGCTGAGGTCCAGCTGAGGCAGCTGGGCGCGAACGCCAATGTCCCCAGGATCCGAGTGTCCTGTGAGCCGGATCTGGCCCAGTTTGCCCACCTGTATCCTGGCCAGGAGGGCCGCGGTCGCAGCCCCGGCCGCCCCTTCGCACAGAACAGTGAGGTAGAGAGGCAGATGTCCTTGTGTGAGGACCTGTTTACACTTGGCATTAAGATGTCTCATGTCTGGATAGACTGAATGGAAAAAATGTTATTTGAAATTAATGGCACACTCTAAATGCAGGTGTTTCACTGAAGAAGCTCTGTTTTCTCATTAGGTTGAATACTTGTGCTAATGTGAAGCTCACAACTGTGACTCTGAAAGATTCTTGAGCATGACTAGACCGGTCATGTCTACTGCACATAAGCCACTATCTGAATCTCCAGACACGTATTACCTTTGTTTTATGTGTAGATGTTAATGTCAAGTGTAAACAAAGCCTGTACGCCGACAGCCAGTCAGGCTCAGTCTTACTGTCTCTGGATTCAGTCATGATTGGAACTTCTGCAGGCCCAATCATGCCTTTCTTGTCTAAGGGCTTCCTGTATCAAGATACTTCTGTATTTTCTTCCAAATACCTTTCTGCTCTCGTTGGGGTCCTGTAGATTATTTTTCTGGGAAAGCCCTTTACTCTTTTGTCCTTCTCCTGTTGCAGACTCTGCTGTCGGCCCTGTTCTTTCACAGTGTGTGGGATCTGTACTTACAAAGCTCGTTTCTGGCTGCCCTTCAGCTGCTCCTTCTGACATTTTCTGTCCGTAATCTCACCAACCATTCATTTTGCTCCAGGGCTGGCAGTGTGATGAAAATGGGGTTCTAAGTGTTTGGGCTGCAGAAGCAGTGTGGGGTTTGGGTAGGGAGTTATGAGAATCTGTCATTAGCTATTAGATCAGAGAAAAGATTAATCTACTGCTTAATTTAGAGTTTTCAAAAAGGACAGACATCAAAAACAAAAAGCTTTGTAGAGTCTTCCTATAATTATTCCATAATGTATAATGTATAAACTAAAAAGCTAGTAATAGAGACAGATCTTAAGTAACGTCTACCAGCACATCCTTGCATTATTAGTCTGTAAACATCTGATTTTATGTAGCACACAAAACCCCCTCGGTTGATTAATAGGAATAGAATGTGGTCAATAGCTGGGCTTTCTCTCTACACATAATAGGAGCCTTTTGATTTCTTTTTCTCCAGGCTATTTTCTTCTGTCTCCTACTGAGAAGGCCATATCGACATTTCGGATAATGCCTGCATACTTCAGAAACAAAAGACACATTCTTCTTGTTTCTTGTCATTTTTCTGTAAAAACAAAGCTGTCCAACCTTACTCTTGGTTTTCGGATGATGTCAGTGTCTCCATCAAGAGCTTTATGAGTTGAATGACCTCCGATTCTGAGCTTTGTGTTTAACACCTTGCCTTGTAGTGAATGAGTGGTGGCTATTTTGGCCTTTACTCAAGGAAAGCTCACGTTAGTCCATTTCCATTTGGCAGTTTTGAGTGAAGAGACAGATGTGTTCCTTCAGGCAGGTCAGGGTTCTCATAGCAGTCTCAAGGACGGATTTTGAACCAACCGGATTAGAATGAGGACCTGTTGATATAGGAGCGCTGGACTGATATGCAGCACATATACTGCTCTGCATACTAATTTGATTTAGATATTATTCTACTCATGCCACCACATCCATGTCTTTAGCCTTAGGGTCCTTGCATGGCATGCATCTCTCCAGCAAAGGGAAGGTTTTCCTTCTCTAACATTTCTGACTCATTTCTTAGTCATCTGACCAGGTGTGGAGCAGGGAAAACACAAGACTGTCACATGCATGGGGTTTCCAAAACTGGAACCGGTACGCTTCGGTTCAGATAGTGTTCCACATCATAGCTAATTTTGCGTGTTCTCTAGGTGGAGGAGCGCTCCAAGCTGAACCGGCAAAGTTCTCCAGCCCTGCAGCACAAAGTGGCAAATCGAATCTCTGACCCTTCGCTGCCCCCTCGCTCCGAGTCCTTCAGCAGCGGCGGCATTCAGCAAGCCCGCACTCCACCCATGCACCGCTCTGTAGAGCCCCAGGTATGACTCTAGCTGAAGGTGATATGCTCTCCTATCCACAGTCGTTAAATGTATTCATTGTAGCATCAGGTGTTGACCATGAATCCTGGCTTCTCCAGATGGCCCACCTGGTCTCAGTGAAGTCTCATGGTTCCTCAATGACGGGCTCCCAGTCGCTGCATGATCAGTCTTCCCAGGGTGTCTCGGCCTTCCAGGAGAGCCTGTCGCCCCATCGGCCTCCAATGCCTCGGCAGAACTCTGACCCCACCTCAGAGACACCCTTACCACCTCCCCGCGTCTCCAGCCGGGAAGAGAAATTTGACCGCAGCTCCTGGCTGAGACAAGAAGAGGAAGTTCCTCCCAAAGTAAGACAAATATTTATATCACAATATGGAAATAATATGAGTGTTCTAACTTGATCTCATGTAGAGAGTAGCAAAAACAATTTCTCGAATAGCACTTCGTCATATAGTGCAAGTTTCAAATAGTCCAGCTGTAGTAAGGTGAGTGCTTTGAGAAGGGAGGGGTCAGAAAAGGTGCGTAGCTGTTGAGCTGAATCGAGGATTACCACTAGTATTACCAACAAATGTTATTCCATCACAAATAAAGCGACCCGTACCCGAGCTGTACCTGTGCTTGAAGGTGTAGCGAAAAGCGGAACACAGCTGAGCTGACTGCATCACTGCTTTTTGATTGGTCGAAATGTTGTCATGACAACAGATGGACTTGGAAAGGGGCCTTTTTTTTTTTAACTATCTTTAAGTAACAGAACAAAAAACAAGAATGATGATACAAACTAACAACTGGGAAGTCGATAAAGATCAAATTTAATGGCGGTTTTCTAATGGTGTGACAAACATGAAAGTGTACCAGGTCATTGCTTATGAATTAGCTGGGTTAGATTTTCATTGCATGGCTAAACAATATAAAAAAAGTTTCAAAAATCTAACAAGACTACGCGTCTTTGGTTCATTTCAACCATGAGTGACTGGTGCGTCTAGTGAGAATATAGCCAGTATGAAAACAGGAAAATGCACAGTGCTCCCCAGTGCTGCAAAATGCTTACAAATAAACAATCGTCTCGATGTTTTTATGATCCTGTTGCACTGCCAACGTGTGAAATCCTTTGGAAAACCATGCCATGCCATCGCAGTACAGTTTAGGTACAGCACGATTCCTGTGCACCTATAGAAAAGTGCCTTATTTGAAGTTGCCCCCAAGTCTCATTATCTTTACCTGAAGTCTGTTCCCTGCTTTTAGGTTCCTCAGAGGACCACCTCTATATCCCCTGCTCTGGTAAGGAAGAACTCTCCCGGAAATGGACCAGGAGGTCTTGGGCCAAGGCCTGGTTCTCACCTCATCCGAGCCAGGTATGTGCAGACCGCTCCAAAAAGACACCAGCCTGACCTAAAGCTGACTAACCACCCTGACTTTATTATTATGATATTATTATTATTCCCCATTAGACCTGACAGATACCGTCTTATGGACGTTTTTTTTTTTTTTGTTTCTAAGTGACAGTAACATCCTGTACAGAGGAAACTCTGTTTAGGATTCTGTTTTTTTGCTTAATTTAACATTTTGGGAAAAATATTAATCATAAAACATAACCTGTACAAAAGTATAAAACAAATAAATAGAAATTGTGCACTAAATTTTACAGAAAACAAATTATTTTCAGTTAGGGAGTAATTAAACCCATTTAAAATCAAGGTCATTTATATGCCACCAACAGCCACCAACATTTGCCAGCCCATTTCGTGTTTATACATAGACTTTTCTATTTTCCTTGGCTGTCAGATCCACGAAAATGCCATAAAGGTGAAAGAGGTCAGTTTGCATTGTAAGCAACGCTGACAGCCTCTGGACTCAAAAAGCCAATTGCTTGTTCAGCCCCACATGTAACACCTTTAAAAAGCTGCTAATCTTTCTAATCACCTCTGGCTTGTGATTCTCATTGCTGTAGTAACCCAGACCTGCGGGTTTCCTTGGAGACGGGTCTCCCGAGGACGAGCAGCGGGAGCTCCTCCAGCTCCAGCACGCCCAGCTCACAGGGGGGCTCCAGTGAGAGGAACCGAGTGGGAGGTAAGAGCCATTCAGAGATCCACCGCGATTAGCCTTCTGAGCCAGTCTAGCACTTTCCGTGCATACTAAGACCCTGCAGCTCATACAGTACTATGCAAAAGTCTTAGGCACCTGCGGATATCATTTAAAAACTGTGCAGATGAGCAGTGAGTGTTTTTTCACTTTAATATTACTAAATGTACTAAATAAATACAAATAACACTATAAAGTAAATAGTCATTTAAAGTCCAGTATAGTTCTTGTGGAAGTCCAGTCTTACTGTAGTTTCCATCAGAAACCTGGTTCGACTCGACCAGTCCTTCAGTAAATTAAATCAGGAGCTGCTGGTGGAGTTTCACAAATCCAGACAACGGCTGGAGGAACCGAGGAGGAACCTGGAACCGAACCTGTGTTCTCCTCATCAGCTCACACAATATCAACTACTTTTACAAACAAAACAAATACTTCTTGCTGCTTTCTTGTCGGTTTTCATTTATTCTAATGTGAACATTCCTAGCAGAAAGACACATTATATATCACATGCTGAGAATAATGGCTTTAAATAATTTGTATAGACTTTTGCACAGTACTGTACACTGAGTGTGTGTTTGTGGAGTTTTATAGTGACATTTTTAAATGTACTTAGTAATCAGTTATGTGCATTTTCACACAATTTTTGTTTCAGCTCATATAGATTCTGCAATTATTGTGCTAACATACTTATGTATCAAGGGAATTTCAAACTTGCCTTTACCCATTTTTATACATTTTAACAATGGCAGTGTCACAAACAGCATACACTTGTCTATTTTAAATTGTGGATTTGAGAGTACAGTAAAAGGTTTAAAAAGTGTTTTATACACAGTGTGTACCACAGCTGCAAACCAAGGATCTCCACTCTTTTCAGCAAATGTGTGTTCAGCTGGGTGTGTGTTTTATGTCCGGATGCCACAGGTTCTGGTAAGCCTGAAGGATCCCCAGCTGTTTCCCAGGAGGCCAAGCCCAAAACTCAGGAGGAGGGCAGGGAGGTGACCAGGCCCAGTCGACCAGCAGTAAGTCACCAGTTTACACATCCTACATCTTTTAACCCCTCACTGGTGGTCTGTAGTATTCTCTCTTTGTATCCATTATCAAATCATTCTGAATATGGACAGGTACTGAGTTTTTTTCCAGGTTGTGATCACTGTGGACCAGATCATCAAGAACATTTGTTTCTCAAAAAAATCTTCCAGGTTGTAAATGTACCATAGTCTTCAGTAGGAAGATTTCGCTACTTTGTTGTGGGGCTGCAGCTAAATGGTTGTTTATAAAAGACCTTCATTATAACAGAATATTAGTATTGATCTAAGAGACTATTATGTCTTCTGCTGTTATCTCTCATAGCTCTGCTGCCATTCAAAGTTCCTTCTTTGCAGCAAGTTCTTTTATTATGGAGGATATATCGCCCCCTGTGCTTCCTGTAGAGCATTGCAGTCTGTCAAAGTGGCTGGACGTATCATGTAAACATTTTCAAAAGCAACTTTATCCAGTTAATCACTGCAGCTACTTGATCATAAAGCAGTATAGTTTGTGTCTTGATTTCCGTGCATTCTCCTTTCTTGGCTCAGCTCTGTGCGACTAACCATTTTCTCATTTTCCATTTTCTTGCATCCATCTCTCTATTCTTTCCGTACTACTTCCAACATTCTCTCTGTCTCTGATCCCTCAGAGTTATAAAAGAGCCGTAGATGAGGTTAGTGTAACCTTTGTCCTCCTTATACCTCTCCCTCTCTCTCTTTCACTCTCTCGCTCTCTCTTCTCTTTTCTCTGTATCTCTCCCTTTCTTCTCCCAGTCTTTCTCTTTATATCTTTCTCTTTCTTATATCATCCTATTTTTATTTTTTTTATTTTTATCTCTCTCTTTCTCTCTGTACTTATTTTTTCTTTCCCTGTCTCTCTGTCGCTCTTTCTGTCTTTCAGTCTCCATCTCTATCTGTTTTACTTGTGTTCTCTTTTTTTTCTCTCTCTCCTCTCTCTATTTCTCTCTCTCTTTCCGTCTCTCTGGCACTCTCTTAAACCATAGACACTCATTCACCAAGTTATTCACTCTGCCAATCACTCTCTCCCTCACTCAGTCACTCCCTCATCACTTGCTCTCCCCTTCCTTCACTCTTCCTATTTGCTGCTGGTTATAAATGGACCGGTTACTCTTCTCCTCCACAGGCTCGTACACACACACTTACACTTACACACACCATGTCAGTCACCTTCATTAGCTGCTCATTTCGGCGTCGCTCTAATTTGACACACTCTTTCACAGTCTCAATAAATCCCTGACACCATCTCCGGGTTCTGACTGTTACCGTGGCAACAGCGGTCTCCGGGCAAGAGAAGGAGGAGTTTGTTTGCTTAACCTCTCAGACTTGGAGACGCTGTGTTCCTGCACTTCGGAAAAAATGTCCTGCACTTCAACAATGCAGTCGAACATTAATAAATGTAGCTCACAGTATTTGCACAATTCAGTGAGATTTACACACTTGTTTAGGAATGATATGATAGTACACATTCCTGGATGGCCACCGCACCACAGGATTTACTGGTTTCCTAATACACTTGATTGCCTCATTAAGGAGCTCATAATGAGCCGATGAGCTCATTTAAAAGTGTTAGAGCACGGTGGGCACTAAACCCTGTCGCTGATTTTGTGTACATTTCATCAGTTCTTGTCTTCCTCACTATACATAATGTTTACGCTGTCTCACATACTGTGTATATATATTAGTCTTTGGCCTCTCCGTGCTCTGCCCACAGATGTGCTTTCATAGGTACTCTAATGAGGCTGGACATGTTCAAAATGCTGGCAAAGTTCTATAAAAAAAAATTAGCACCCAACCCAACTGTCGAAATATTTCAAGTCAGGGATGCATGATATCAGAATCATCTGTATTCACCATGGACAGATGTTTAAATTTGCCTGAATTGAATCCATATATAACCGCATTTATTGTCCTCTGGAAGAACAGGACCTTTAGGTGATCCAGATAGATGTAGTCTCTGTTTCCACATTTTATAATGTGCATCTATCAGCATCAGCAGGTGCACATGAAAAATATGGCATAGCATCATTGGCCCACATTTTTCAAATGCTAAACAAACCCGTGCAGGTTGGAGAGGAGTCACCTTGGTAATGTTTTTCAAAAAAAACCTAAACAATATCAACAAATTCTGGCTAACTGAATTAAAATACATTAATTAATTAATTAATTAAATGGTTCATTTTCTGTAACTACTTAATCCTTACCAGGGTTGCGGGTACCCAGAACCTGTCCTGGGGTCTAAGAGAGCATGGTAGGGACAGAGCAGCTATAAAATAAAATGTTGTGCAGAGCATAGGGAGGTCAGTTCTGAGTTTGGTGGAGCACAATATATTGATCTGAACTGAACTGCAGTATCTCAGTTCCGTTTTCTCTCTGTCTGGCTGCCTGGTCCTCGGCATCAGGAGGAACTGGTAAGAGGTGCAGGCTGGTAGGACTGACCCCCCCCCCACTAACCCTCCTGCATGTGATATAGAGGCCTGAACAGCCAGTCTGCGTTCTCTCTTGTGCACGAGGCTGCCCCCTCCGTTTGGCATCATTCGCTGAAATGATGGCTGGGTTCTCCTCCTTGATTTTGTTAGCACTGTTTATCATTTTGTTTGGTTTTGTATGAGATAATACCTCAGCTGTGCAAGATTCCCTGCTTCACATGTATAGTATACAAATATATCCTTACTGTATTATTGCTTCTACTAACAAATTGGTCACGATTTTGTTTGTTTTCTGTTTTTTTGGGTTTGTTTTTTTTTACTTTTACTTTACTTTACTTTTTCACTTCAGCATTTCTCCCCCAGGTCTTTGAGGAATGTGTGTTTATCAGGGGTTTGAGCCCAAATAAAACCACATATCCAGATGATCTTTTTTTCACGACCTCTGACTCACAGGACCTCACTGCTCTGGCCAAAGAACTCCGGGAGCTGCGCTCTAATGAGGAGACCAACCGGCCGCCCGTCAAAGTGACCGATTACTCGTCATCCAGCGACGAGTCAGAAAGCAGCGAGGAGGATGAGGGAGAAGGTGGAGCTCATGATGGAACTGTGCCGGTCAGCGATATCCCACGGATCATGTAAGGCTTTATGGATCCTGAATTGCTATTAACATAGCAATTAATTATTAAGGGTCACAATAACGGTCTTGGTCAAATAATAGATTTTGCTACATACATACACTACCAGTCAAAAGTTTGGACACTCATTCAATGTTTTTTCTTTGTTGGTATTATTTTCTACAATGTACGTTAATATTAAATAAACAAAATGATGAAGGGACACATGGAATTATACAGTAAACAAAAAAGAGTTAAACAACTCTCAACATTATGGTTCTTGGCATAATGTGCTGTAGAACCATAGTGGAACAGACTCACTAACTGTGTACCAACCCGACCATCTCTGATGATCCCAAACACATTAAGCAATAAATTCCACTAATGAACTCTTGATGAAGAACTCCTGTTAATTAAATACCATTTCAGGTCGATCCCTCATGAATCTGATTGAAAAAATTAGTCATCAGCTGTCATCAGACCAATAGGTGATGTTTTCAATATTAATCTACAATGTGGCCAATAATAAAAACAAAGGAAATTGTTGACTGAGAAGGTGTGTCCAAACTTTTGACTGGCCATGTATCTTCCACAGAGAACAGATTTGAATATAGCCTTTTTATCCATATTTTAGGTCATGTTTAAAATAAAATGTTGAGCAGATTCAGCAGGAAAAAATCAGCATTTATGAATTAAACTATGCTGAAATGTGCGTGGTTGAGGATTCCTGCTTATTTTTATTCAGAAGATGGAATATAGCAAGAGTTACTTGTTATATTTGCATTCTGCTGTAAACAGACGTCTTGGAGAAAAAATAATTGCATGCACCATTTCCTCTCTAATGGTTATGCATCACCTTTTCCAGTCACTTGTAGTTCCTGTTCATTTTTGCTCATTCTTTCACATGCGCTGAACACGGGGACATTTTGAGAGTCCAGTAGAATCTAAATAGCCTAATCTCAGTTCTCAGAGTGGAAAATTAGGTGAAATGTTGAGGAGCTATGACTGAAATGTGCCCGCAATTTGTAGAAGAATGGGCTAAAATGGGCAAGAAGAGACTGGTATGATTCCTAATTGAGAAAACTAAACCAACAAGGCAAGGGTAACCAAGTTTTAGGGCAAAAATATTCAAGCAACTACTTTTTCACTCTTTAGTGACATTTGTATATTAAATCTTTGGTGTAGTAAATACTGTAATTCTGAATCGAGCCAAAACTGAATTTTCTGGCTGCGCGTTTCAGTAGAATCTCTAACCCGTCCTTAGTCTCAGCCTCAGACGTCACGCCCACAGAACGTTGGCTAAACGTCTGATGCATATGGTACACTTAACTGGAAAC
>JBBPDB010000001.1:7210914-7247240 GCA_037974465.1 Brachypetersius altus
GGGCCTTGGCCAAAGAAAGTGGCTATGAATTCCAGACCTTCAGCCGTCAGTCTGAAGGTCTGGCTACGCGAGACTATCCCGTCCTTAACGTTTAACACGACTCCGCTTTGAATTTTGTCTTCTTGACAGGCCATCGGCCGGCCAAGTGGGCAATGAAACATTTGGTGGAATGGGCGGCCAAGAGGACGCCCATGAAGAGCCTTATGGAAACAACTCGAAGGACAGCACTCTGATGATGAGAGAGGTAAGGAACTGAGGATCTTCTGACCTCTGAGCCATCGTCAGAAATATATCTGAACTCTGCCCCAGGCAGAACCTCCTACACTCATTTGTTTTGGTGTGTCACTGTTTCATTTCTCTCTTGGTTTGTCTGATTTGTTCATTCTTTTTATCTCAGCTTAGTTCAGTTTAGTTCAGTCAAGTCACCCTCTTGGCTTTTCCAGCACCTCCACTTTGTCTGTGGTGGATCTCACTGCTCGTGCTGATAGGGGGCACTCAGGTTGCATTTCCCTAGATTTTCTCCACAAGGTGCTGCACTGGCAGTGCATGGCGGGGCTCAGCACTAGTGTAGCCCTTCTCCTCTCTCTGTTCCTTTCCTGCAGATGTTTGGGGAAAGAAAGCGCTCGGGTCACGCCGAGAGCAACGGTTTCCCTGGTAACGCCAATCTTCCCGATCTAGTGCAGCAAAGCCACTCCCCCTTGGGCACGCCCAGCGAGGGCCTGGGCCGCCACTCCAGTCTGCATGCGCAGGACCTGGACGCTGTGGCTGAAGTAGGTGACGGTGCAGCCTGTCCGAGCCACTCAACCGCCTAACCTTTAACTCTTCCCCAATCCAACCCCTTAACCATCACCATCCAGTCCAGTTCAAACAAACCACATATTTATCTGGCTGTGTCTTCTGGCTACAGATTCAGGGACGCCCTGCTCCTGTCCTCTTCCAGACCCTTCCTTGCCTTCTGAACGTGTTTTCCTTTGCTGGCAGGCTTTTTTGATTTGACTAATTTTACTCACTCTTATGTTCCGCTTATTTTTGAATCATCTATAAATGCATGAAACCAAGGGCCATGGCATTTATGTACGATGCTCCTTTACTTTCTGACCCATCTGTCGTTTACCACTTTCTTATTTTCAATGAAGTTCTGGATTTATAATACCGACTTTACATGTGGACATCCTATGCATGTTGGCATTAACACATACTGTACTCAGCTCTGGCTATTTGCAATTATGTTGCTGTCCATTGGGAATTTTATCTGTGTAAAAAGGTGCAAGTATGTCTTTTTCACACTTCTCTGTCATCGACAGTACGGGAGCGGCTCCAAAGCCTCCTTCACGCCATTTGTGGACCCGCGGGTGTATCAGACCTCACCTACCGATGATGATGAGAACAGTGCCTCAGGTTAGTGTCTCTCAGTGAAATGAATGAGTTCGGGATCTTGAAAATAATAGTGTTTAATGGTGCGTTGTTGTGTTGCAATCAGATATTGTGGCACACACTTCCAATCAAAGGTTTGGACACACCTTCTCATTCAACAATTTCCTTTGTTTTTATTATTGGCTGCATTGTAGCCATACATTGCACACTCTTGGCATTTTGTCAGTCAGAATCATGAGGAATCAACCTGGAATGGTATTTAATTAACAGGTGTTCTTCGTCACAAGTTCACCTGTAAAAAATGCCAAGATTGTGCAAAGCTGTCAGAGCAATAGGTGATGTTTTCAATATGAATCTACAATAATAAAACAATGGAAATCCTGGAATGAGAAGGTGGGTCCAAACTTTTGACTGGTATTGTAAATGAGATTTATTGCTGAAGCATCACTTTCGGCTGCAGCTCTCTTCGCTGATGAGCTGATGAGGCAGGAGCAGGAGCAGGAGCAAGCACGACTCAACGAGGCCCGCAAAATCTCTGTAGTCAACGTGAACCCCACCAACATCCGGCCACACAGCGACACACCGGAGATTCGCAAATACAAAAAGCGCTTCAACTCGGAGATCTTGTGTGCTGCTCTATGGGGTGAGTGTGACGGAGTGTCTGTGTGTACCAGCTGCCCTGATCTAGAGTCAGTATATGATCATTGACCCGTGTGTGGGGTTTTATAGGGGTGAACCTCTTAGTCGGAACTGAAAATGGCCTGATGTTGCTGGACCGCAGTGGTCAGGGCAAAGTGTACAACCTTATCAACCGCCGCCGCTTTCAGCAGATGGACGTTCTGGAGGGTCTCAACGTACTAGTCACCATCTCTGGTAAGACCCATTAACTGGGAGAGTTATTATTGTCATTTTGCTATTTTATTTCCAGCATTATATTATTGTTTAGGCTAAATGTGACCACATTAACTACAGTGGATGTGTAAAGAATTACATATTCATTTGTATGAACAGATATAAAATATGAATTTTCACACACCAGATTACATGCCAAATCTTCAAATTCAAATAAACATATTTTCAAATCTACTTACAAACACAACTGTTTGGAATACACACTTTAAATAGAATTTCAACCGAGCTGACGATAATACAAACATTACACATATTATAATACGCACATTATACACATTTCCATTACCACCAACGATAAATGCATCTTTTAAGGATGAACTTACTGAACTCTCAAATGGAGCTATGCACATTCGTAGAGATGAGTATGGGGCTATTGAAGATATTATGCCCATTACTACTGGGCAAAATGTGCGATTTTTTTGGTGAATTACTGTATAATATATATATATATATATATACACACACACATAACAGTTAATGGTACAAAGGACAGAGCTGAACTGCGAGAGGTTGAAAAATGGTAAGGTTACCCAGAAGCCCCATGCAGTACCTCTGGTATGTCCCTAGTTGATCGGGTTCGTCCTACAGCAAGATACTGAACCAAAACATAAGTCCAACATGGAGTAACCCGAATTCCCCAGACTTAAACCCCTTCTAGCTGCTTTAGGATAAACTGGACAGAGGAGTGAAAGCAAAGCACCCTATAAGTGCCACACACTCATGGGACCTTCTGCAACGTAGTTGGGAAGAACTTTCTGCAGACATTGAACCGTTTGAATTTCAAGTGTATATATTTATGTTGTACTAGTGTATATTTATGTATACATTTTTACATTACATATGCACATATTTTAATTGATACATTGTAAAGTGCACATTTGTATTATTAATCTACTCATTGATTCTATTCCATTGTTTTTTGCTGCTATTTGTTTCTGTCCACTTTCTGCCGTGATAATGCAAATTTCCCACTTATGGGACTAATAAAGGTTTGTCTTATCTTAACTTATCTTACCTTTTTGTCTCTCCCAATCAGGCAAGAAGAACAAACTGAGGGTGTACTACCTGTCATGGCTCAGGAACAGGATACTCCACAATGATCCTGAGGTGGAGAAGAAGCAAGGCTGGATTACTGTGGGCGAACTGGAGGGCTGTGTTCATTACAAAGTCGGTGAGTACCACCTATAACATGACTCCACAGCTTGAAACGAGATTGAAAGATGTTACATTTTATTTTATTCCGAACATAACAGAAGCTCCGAACATATTTTGTACTGCATCTTGGCTCACACATATGTCTTTGCCTTTGAAAGTGAAATACGAGCGGATCAAGTTCTTGGTGATTGCCTTGAAGAATTCTGTGGAGATTTACGCCTGGGCTCCAAAACCGTATCACAAATTCATGGCTTTCAAGGTAAGAGACAAGATTCATTTAGACTCTCTTTTATGAGATACTGATAAGTATCCTTAGCTGCCAGATCGTTCTGAAGGCATCATTTCATTTCAGAGTAGGTCTGGCTGTCAGAGCCGCTCAGAAGATTTATGCTTCGCACTTCACACTTGCAAATATGTGTTAATTAGCAAAAGACTTTAATGAATTTTGTTTAAACATCTGACTTGAGGCCAGAAACAAATTAGTCTTAGGCCTAGACTAAACAGCACATCTACAGCTCCAGATAAAAATAAGAGACCATAGCAGTTTATATTTAAATCGGCATCTCTGTGAGTGTGACAACTATTCAATGCCAGGGTCTGTTCAATTCGTACACAAGCACCTCACTCTGCTTTATGAGGTACTGATTAGTGATCACCTGAATCACATCTTATTTAAAAAAAAAACACTGCTGTAATCGACACTCTCCTCTCACAATGACACCAGTTGGATGGTTAAACACTACTAGAAGCTCGTCAAAGGTAATTACTGCCATTTTGTTTAAGAATAAACAAGAGATTCTGTAAACACTGCACTTCTCTTATTTTGATGTTTTGTCATTTCCTTTAAAATGATGCTATAAAGAGTGATATTTTTATTTCAAAATGAGGAGAAATATTGTCAGCAGTGCTTAGAAAGTAAGGCAAAGCTGTTCAGTGCATCACCTTTAAAAGATTAAACCTGAGAAACGGAACATGTTTGCAGTGGCTCTTATTTTTTTCCGGAGCTGTATTTTGAAACATGCAGCAAAAATAATCCCTCAGCATAAAAAAATATCTCTCTGTCTTTTCCTCCTCAAAGTCTTTCACAGATCTGCAGCATAAGCCTCAGCTTGTTGACCTGACAGTGGAGGAAGGCCAGCGGTTAAAGGTTATCTATGGCTCCAGCGTTGGCTTTCATGTGATAGATGTTGATTCCGGGAACCCGTATGATATCTACATCCCATCCCACGTAAGTGATGGTGGGCTGAGTTGAGGAGATTTCCCTTTTCTCAGCCTGCGCTCAGGGCCAGGGCGGGTGACCTCCTCCTCCATAAAGGACACTTTCCTCAAGGCCATTGGTATTTGGTATAGAACTTTTAATGCTGAGTTTATTGTACTACTCCTATTACTGGTAACACTAATAAACAATATCACTGTCTGCATATGTAATGAGATCAAATATTTTACTAGCAGGGGTTTTGTGAGTGCAATGCCTGCATTCTTTTCTAATCATGTTTAATAATAGGGCTGTCACCATCAATCATATTATCTAGTGATTATTTCCATATTTACATACACCCAGTCTATAACAGCAAACATCAACTTTGTAACTACAAACATATGCACATTTATAGAATCCTGCTGATGCAGGTTTCCTCTCTTTCAGTGATTTGTGAGAGAATAGCTCCCCCTTGTGGAGGATAATCTGCAGATTCCCTGTAAAATAATCACTAAGCCAAGTTTTAGACGATTACTTTTTTAAATTGCTTAATTGTGACAGCCCTAGTTTATATTGCTAGACAGACATACAGTACCAGTCAAAAGTTTGGATAACATTTTTCATCATTTTAAAGGGATTTTGAAAGACGAATTTCAGCTTAAATGCTTGTTTTATTCAAATAGGGTTTATTTATCAAAATCACTCCCCCAACAAGTGCTAAACTTATGCTGAACTTCTTCCGAGCTGCTGGAAAAGTGTCTCAGGTTGCTCCCTGTGACTCTGTTCGAGAGAATGCCCCCGAGGTACGGGTGGACCACTCTGATCTAGTTTTTGAAATTGTTGAAATGGAAATTGGATAATTCCATATATGGTATTTTGTAGTTTTTTGGTATCTTGACTTTAAATGTAAAAAGTGGAAAACAGTTAAAGTAAGGAAAAGCCCTAAGTAAAAGTAGTAGATGTGTTCAGACTGTTGAGTGGTACTGCATTACTTAGAATGGTAGGACACTGCTTAGAGCAAAACATTTCCCCGATCTACGACCTTTGACCAACCGAAAACGCATGCGTCTGATGAAGCGATCTGAAGCAACCAGAAAGTGGTGGCACCCCAGAGTAGACGGTGCGAAGCCGGTTCGGGGTGGTTACGGTGTGATGCTGAGGAGAGCGGGGGACTTTATTGTTGCAGCAGTTTCTCACCGGCTGGCCAGCAAGGGGGAGAGCGTCACCTGCAGAGGGGAATGTTATGCACTGCCACTCGTAATTGTCACCCGAGGCTCATCTGCCACCCCCCCACCCCTTCCCCTCCCTCCCCCCGTGTTCCCTCCCCCCAGATTCAGGGCAGTGTCACCCCCCACGCCATTGTGGTGCTCCCCAAGACCGACGGGATGGAGATGCTTCTGTGTTATGAAGATGAGGGGGTCTATGTGAACACTTACGGCAGAATCACTAAAGACGTGGTGCTACAATGGGGAGAGATGCCCACCTCTGTTGGTAGGTTGTGGTTGTTTCTTTCATTGGACACACAAACCGCCCCTGTTCTCCTTTCAGAGCCTTGTCGCCCGGCTGCTAGGAGTACTCACCCCCCCCTGAGCCCAGCACTCCCTTGAGTAAACCCTTTACACACCGAATCAGATACACAGTAGTCCCAGTAATCACGCACACACATGAGGACACACATGCATGTTCTTTAATGCAGTCCAACCAGACCGCTGCACCAGTAGGTCATAAACAAGGTAGGAGTCTTTAACCTGTTCAAAGGTGTTAATCCCAACATCCCCTAAGAAGCATGTTCTTCATCTTGTATGAATAAAGCCTCAGCTGTGTATGTTATGATGTGCTAATGGAAGACCAGCCTAGCAAAATAAGAAAGTGAAGCTTGTAATTAGGTCAAAGGTTGGAACTACTCGTCGTATATAGTTCTTGCTTTCTAGAAGACATCTAGAATACGAACATTGAATGTAAATCTGGTAGATTGTCTTTTCCTGAACATAGCTGCCAATTCTATCGAGCCCCCATTTATCATCTGTCAGACTCGAGGTCACATACAACTTTTATCACATTAGGTCCCTGGTTTGTGAATCACTGCTTTGCATTTAAACGTCTTCCATGCTCAACCTTTCATGGCTAAAGTGACTATGTAAGAGCTGGAATACCCAAAAATCTGCAAATCAGGGGCTCCTCCAGGTCAGAGTCAGAAAGCCACTCTCTAAAGCTAAAGCATAGCCTGATATAAACATACTGTTTTCCCTTGACACATGTCTACATACTTCACTGAGCTTTCAACCATGCTAACTACAGCCCTGGCAATGAATATTTTACAATATTGGTGCAATCCTGATGGGACATTTTTGACTGCATCCTGCTTTGAGCGCCGCCTTTATGGCGTGTTGGATTGGTTTAGAAATGCCACAGCCGGTTTGTCTCTACACTAATAAGTCTAATAAGTTTAATCCAATTCCAGTTAGAGCAAAATGTTTTATGGCTGTCTCCAGACGTTTTCAATACATGTCCAGACTCGCCGGACTAGGACACACAATTATTTTGTGGCACCTAAGTGGAACTATGGTGGTGAGTGAAGTCCTCCATCAAAATGAGTTATAGGACCTCCTGTTAAGAGGTTATGACTTATTGGTGCACCTGGCCCCAGCCCCGCACTGCATATTTAAGCATTTTCCCTGTTCTGACGCCCATAGGTGTGTTGGGGCAGGTAAAAGAACTGAATATGTAAAGAAGGGGTGCTCTAGTTTGGGAAAGACTGCTTTAGTGGGACACCTCTCTCTATTCTTCTATTCCCCCCCCCCCCACACACACACACACACATACAGAGTCAACCCTGTACCCCCTCTCATTCCCTTGCACTTTCCCCACACCCCCAGCCTGTGGCACACCCTCAGTCTTCCAGTCCTGGCACAGAGTGAACTGGTGGTGTGTGTGTGTGTTTGTGTGTGTGTTTTTAAATCATTTTCTTCTGTGCTTTTCCGTTTTGTTGTTCTTTGTTTGAAACACTCAGTCTAGCGAACTGTTCGTGAACTGACACCAGCTTCAGCACTCCATGTGTTTCTAACATGCTGTTTCGTTTTGACTCGTCTTCACATCCTCTGTGTGAACTTATATTACTGTCGTTCTATGTATTTGAAACCTCAAATGCATCTTTTACGGTAAAACGTTGCAGCAAATCGGGATTTAAAGCTTAATGGATCCTAAATGATGTTCATTTATCAACATCTTCAAAGTGGAGGATCCATTTGAGGGCGACCACCATCAGAGAGATGAAAGATGCTGATTCTGGTGTTTGTTTAAACAGAACACTAGATTAACTTTTAGGATGTCTCTGTACAACTAATGATCATACATCTAATGATCTTTTTTCTTGTCATGGGTCTACGGTGTTAATTTTTAGCATTTGATGTTCGTTTGTTCTCATCTTGAATGTGAATGTTCAGATTTCTTTTTTTTTGTCAGTTATGTAATTTATTGCCGATGCTGAGGGTTGCGATTCCGACCAAATACCGCCACAAACAAAACATCCATGCTCTCCCCGTGAATGCACTCTTTAATAGCAACAGCCGTGAGGTTCGACAGGCTTTACAGAGCATCCAAAAATCCATCTCAACCTCACCAGAAATTGTAAAACCTGTTGGATCACACCCAAGAAAATAATAAATCTAAAATAGGGAAGTCCTAAAAGGCCATGAACATTTGTAGCTCTCATTATTTGTTTTCCTTTGATGGCTGAAGGATTTTTCTTATATTTAAAGAAAATTAAACTGTACTTTTTTAAGATAACAAGGCAATGTGAGATCTTACTGAGTCTGAGTCCATCACATTTGGGCTCACAACTTAGAGCTGAAACTCTAGCACAAAACAGTGCACAGAGGTTTCTGATCTTTTATCACTTTTGATCAGTTTATATAAACATTAATCAAAATGTTGTCTCCGTTTCAGAAAAAAGAATTAATCGTGCCATTATGATGAGAACACAAAGTATTGCTTTCTCTGGATTAGGAGAAAATGATCCAGTTATCTTGTGAAAACACCGTTTGTTGTAATAATAATAAATTAAGTTGAGATCCTGAGAAAACATATCAAATGAACGTAGAATTCCATATGACTGTAACCATTCCCACAGCTACAGAAAAAATCATTTAAAAGTAATTACACACTGTAAATGTAACCATTTTGACAAAAAACTGGTTGTGACCCACTATTCGTCGGTGGGTTGGATTTTGATGTTCTGTTGAGCTCGCCCAGCCTCCCAACAGCTGCTTGGAAAAGAAAACACATGCATGAGCAGAGTATGGATGTGTGGTATTAGTCAATCCAAACTGTTCTTTGATGATTCAGTACTCAGAACACGGTAGTAACTTACAGTACACCTCCCTCTAGTATCTGTAGGGCATACCTCTTGTGATCTGCCTTGTTAGGTTAACTATCAATAGTTTTATCATTAGCATCTCTGGAAATAAGAATCCATGATGTTGTTTATGGTCAGTGTAGGTCTTGAGAGGGTCTTCTAAGAAAGCACAGTGCATTAAGGCTAGGACAGGGTCCCCTTACGTCGAGTGCTTTGACGAGCTTCGCTGAACTCAGCTTAGAAAGGAGACGGCAAAAAATGGCAAATTCATCGCTGATTCCGAGCAGGATGTATTTTCGGCGTCTCAGAAACTGCTGCAATAATTACCTCCTGATGGTGTGGGGTGCCCTGGGCAAGCCTGTCTTTTTTTTCCGGTCTGGGCCGGTTTCGGGTTGCTGTTGGCCGTCAGAAGTCGTCGAGGAACGGGGTGTTTCTCACTAGCGTTGTAGTGTTCTTACTGCAATGAGAGTCAGCGCTCTCCTGTCACATGTCCTGTTGTCCTGTCCCCTTCCCCCTCTGTAGCCTACATCCACTCCAACCAGATCATGGGCTGGGGAGAGAAAGCCATTGAGATCCGTTCAGTGGAAACGGGACACCTCGACGGAGTTTTCATGCACAAGCGAGCTCAGCGACTGAAGTTTCTCTCTGAGCGAAATGACAAGGTGAGTGTCCACAGGTGATGTCTTTTGAATAAGCAAGACGTTGCTATATTGCTCTGCTAGCAGCTGAGCAGCATGGAGCCCGCAGTTCACACAATATTAATTTTAAAGAGTTAAAATAAAATGAATAAAACAATAAAAGCCTCAGTTGTGGAATGCAACGTTTGATTATTACTTCTCAGTTGCTAACCTGTCCAGAGTTTTTCTTTGCTTTTTGCCCCATGAGTGCTGGGATAGGCTGCACCCTCAGCAATAGAACAATTTCTTAAGCTCAGATAACCAACAGAAACTCTTAATAATAATATAAGAATTGGAGTGCTGTGTGGGCTTAACTATGCTAAAGGTAAGTTGTGATTTTGTTTTAAGTTGATTTTATTGTTTTAACTGTGACTGGATTTCAAGTTCTTGCCATAATCAGGAGCAAGAGGTAACTGCCTGATTAGCCGTGTCTGTAAAGTGTAACTCTTATCACCTCACAGCAAGAAGGTCCTGATTCCTGGACAGGGGTTTGATTCCTGGACAGTGAATCAAAGAGTCCTTTCTTTGGAGTTTGCATGTTCTCCCCAGGTCCATGTAGGTTCACTCCGGGAGCTCCGGTTTCCTCCCACAGTCCAAAAACATGCCAGGCTATTTGGAGACGCTAAATTGCCCCTATATGTGAATGTGTGTGTCTGTTTCTGCCAGGTGATGGCTGCTTTTTTGTGCCTTTCATCCTTTGAGAGCTGTAAAGAGTGGGTCAGTTTCATGAGACCATTAAGAAACGACTGGTCTTCCTCACATTAAAAGCATATGCATTATAACTAGGAGTGGGTATAGATTAATTTTTAAAATCTAGATTAATCTCACTGTAATCTTGGAATTAATCTAGATTAATCTAAATTCAAATTTAATCTACATTACTCTAAATTAAAATGACTTATTTGAATTCTGCCAAAGGGCTGAAGCCCCCCCCCCCCCAATGATCCCAAGCCACCCTAAATATATAGTCATTATTCTACTATTTTAAATTATATATCCAGACATTAAATACAAGATATCACTGAGCGCAGATGCACACTTTACAAATAGAAACAAGACAATGAATTGAAATGAAAAATAATAAGTCTAGCTATCATTATTGAATTAAAATGATGTAGTGGCTGTTGAAGCTGCTGTGGGTGGCAGGTGGGCATTAGGACCCACCACTAATTATAACACAAAGCAAGCAAATTCAAAGCAAAGGAATTGCTTTATATGTAGATGTTTCACCGCTACTGATTTTATTTTTATTTATTTCAGATCAGCCTGTTTTTAACTGATACATCGGTCAAGGCGTAGTAGGAGGATTTATGATCTAGAAGAATTTTAGACCGAGGCTCTGGTTATCTGAAGGGAAAGAACTGATTCTTAATTGCTTTGGCCAGTATGTTTAGAAAATGAGTTAAAATGACTTTGAAACAAATGCTCAGGACGTACGCGGTTGTTAATTGGAATATTACACAATGCTCAGTGGGCAACAACAGCTTGGCCTGAGTGAAAGCAGAGCCTGTGTTCACATCTGTTTCCCTGATGGCACTCTGCTTGTTCTCTGTTCTTTCCTGGCAGGTCTTCTTTGCCTCGGTCAGATCAGGAGGAAGTAGCCAAGTTTTCTTCATGACCTTGAACAGAAACTCCATGATGAACTGGTAACCCATCCACACCCTCCCCCGCGTTGTGTCTGTGGACATATTCTGTTTTTGAAAAGTGAGGGAAAGCCACGGTGTGTGTGCACGGAGCAGAGCAGGGCGGTTAGGAAAAAGTGAAAGACTTTCAGAAGAGCTGCTCCAGAAAGTCGAAGACATCCAGGCACAAGTCCAGGGTCAGTTAGGGACTGATTCCCCAGACCACCAGGGGACGCCAGTGAAGAACAACCTCTGTCCAGAATCTCCCGTGGCTGTGGGGTTCTTGCGTTTTTCTTTTGTTTTGGTTTTTTTATCATCATTTTTTGGAGGAGGTTCCTATTGGTAGAAATGAACTGAACTGGGATAGACTCTCCTGTGTAGAGCAACTATTGACTATTGAACAAAAATATTGTAACTGTTTAAGACACTTTCAACACAATAATTTATTGCTGTTGGGCTATACATGAAAAACCCTCTCAGACTAAACAGTTCTCTGTAGAGGTTGTGTGTGTGTGTGTGTGTGTGCGTGTGCGTTTGCGTGTGTGTGCTCAGCCTTGTATGTTCTACACTCCAAAGTATCGTGGAACACGTGTCATCACCACTTTTTTATGTTACACTGTAGCCGTGCAGGAGTTTGCATACGGTTGTAAGTCCTATGTGTGTGTGTGTACGAGTGTTTGGTATGTTGGAAAATAAAAGGTATATTATCCATAAGTACAAAAAAAAAAACAATAGTTAAGACTAATCTGAAAAGGGATGACTGGGTTTTTTGTACAACGCATCAGAATTAAGAGCCGTTCCAGTCTTTTTTCTTTTTTTTTTTTTCCTTTCTTTTTTTTTGATTGTGGGAAAATAAAGGTCCGTTTCAAGTTGTTCTAAAAGTTTTCTGTAGTTTTGTATTTCAATTTGGACATTCGTCGCTCTCCGCAAAAGTGCAATAAAGGCCAGGGGAGACCATTGGAGGCTTATGACTGTAATTAAGGTGCTCAGCTCTCCCACGGATGGATCCATCACTGGATATTCCTCCACCACCCTCAGCTCATCCTGTAAATGTTCACGCGTCTGACCACCCAAACACTCTGAAACTGTGACTCTGTGAGAGCAGCGCTTGACACACCTCTTCGAGCAAAACGACAGTAACTTACAAATGTGATTTTTTTTTATTTGTTTGTCGGGGTTGGGTGGCAAACAGGAAAAATACGTTTCGTGTGTTGAGCTTCCTCTAAACCTACCTCATTTCTTTCATCTGTTCATTCAGTTTTGTATTCTGGTCATACATTTTCAGTGTACTTAACACAACACAAGGCAATATTTAGACCATAAAGGGGGCAAAGTGTATCTTTAACATTCAAAGACATAACCTGGTGCTTGGTTTCTGTCAGATTTCCAGTTGGATTTATGATCTTCCATTTTCTGATTGATGTTTTTGCATAAAAATGGGCTACAATATAATTCAAAGAGTAATAGTAAGAAGATCAATTGTGAATTTTTTGATATTTTATACATGGGCCCAGTTAGCTTGAAATGCATTAAACAAAATACCAGTGCCAAAATTTATAAAAAGTAAAATACCAGCAGCCACTCTCTGCACAACTGATTGTATATCATACAATTAATCGGAATATTTAGCATGTTCAAATAAATATCCTGAAATTGTAAGAAATTCTTAATGCTTGGATGTTTCCTTTTTGGGATGAATGTGACAGAATGGTCACATTCTTTCCACACATTTATGTGCGAGAACTTTTGCTTCTTTTTCCGTAACAGACTGTCCGTCAGTGCTGGCGGTGAGAAACCTCGATTAGGCGAGAATGCTACTTCACTGATTCATGACCCCTTTTAGATTTGAATGAAAAATTACTAATACTAGTAAAAAATTAGTTTTACGTGTAAAAATAATCAAATTCTAGGGTTCACTATAAGATTTCAGTTCTTACTGGTAAAAATTTATTTTGTTTCTATTCATATTAGTAAAAATTCTTGCTTCCTTGAAAATAAACTGATGAAATATCTACTAGAAATTGAATCCTGACATTAGAATTAGATAAATGACTAATTTTATTTATAAATAACAGATCACCTTTTTAACATTTTTACTAGTATTATTAGCATTTTTGCTTGAATTTCAGAGACAAGAATCTTTGGAAAGTGCAAATGGCTTTCCCTAGATTTCTTCTGCTGGCGCCAATGACCAGGACATCTGTGAACCTGTAAAAGACGGAAGTCACTGCAGTGGAAATGGAAAATGGAAGGTCAAAATAAAGTTTGTGTAAGAGCAGGCCGTTAGACAGTCTGCAAACAGTGGCTGCTGCACTGAAAAAGCTTACGAGATAAGAGCGTTACAATCGACAAACTGGCCCGAGTTACAGATTTAGAGCACCACACAGTGGTTACAAACGCCACCCCGAAGGTCTTACACATACCCATGCGTTTCTAAAGCATTAACCTGTGAACTGTGAATGGGCATAATTCTGTTTTTGCATGTTTTGGACATTTACACTAGCCTCCCCCATCACCTTTTGGGATCTTAAGGTCAACCTTCCCTTCACAAAAACATAAAACTGTGATGTTGAAATGTGTCACTCTCTTTCATGTGCTGCCTGCCAATGTGGGTGTCTGTGTTTCTACTCTCATGTCTATGGAGTTTTCATGGCTGTGTGTGTGGGTGTATGGGTGTGTATGTGTGTCTCACCTTGTCTTAATCTGGACTTAAAATAAAAACAATCTTCACTGTAAGTACATCCTTTGATATTCAGTTCGGGTGTAATCGCTTTGTAGGGTAGAGATGACTGTGAGAAATTTAGAGCTTTTGTTTAATGGAATAGGTAGAAATGGTCGAGTAGGGGTGGGCAAAATTATTATATATATATATTTTTTTTTTTGTTAAATCTGATACCGAGTAATTCCAAGGCTACTATCCCCGTACTGGTACTTAAATTTTCTCAGCATGTAGTTACGGAAACACATGAATTGGAAGTATCGGCCCACCCCTACAATAGAGCGGCCTTCCACTCAAGGCCTTCATTCTGGCGGACAAAACTAGGCCTGCTGATGTAAACCTAACTTCTTAAAGTTCTTATATCCATAACCAAGTCAATGTACTCCCAACAAAACGTAGATGTGCTTTGGTTGTTTAAGCCTTTCTTCTTCTTTTTTTTTTTCGGAGCGCACTGAAGCTGCTAGCATTCCCATCTGAAATCAGGCAAATCCATCCTTATTCACTTCATGGGTATCTTTTTTATTGTTATTTTGTAATCATGTGTTTCGTATGCTGCCAAAATGGGTTTTACTGATGAAAATAAGGAAAAAAAATGTAGCTAGGTCTTTAAAGAGGTCCGTCTACTTTGTGCCTAGTACATGGAGTCCAGTTTTTCGCTCCTCCGATCTCATCCGTTTTCATTCTTTCCGTGTAAAGCACCTTTGTTTTGGGGTCGTATTCCAACACAGAGCTCTGAGTTTCCATGAAAAAGAAGTATTTTATGGCCATGGCCCATTCGTGTGGAACCCAGACTTGCTTGATATTCTGATCCGACCTATTTATTGGTTTGTACAGTACATCATTTCTGGTATGTCGTTGTATTTGGAAGCAACAGTATTACTACTGGTTTTGCAAAAGGGATTCTTTTCTATAGCTGTATTTTGGATTAGCTTGTTGGTCTGAAAGTGCTATGAAATCTATATTAGAATGTCAGAAATGATTAATATCAGTGCTTTATGTAATAACAGTTTGTCCTATTTCAGATTTTCTTTCCCCAGTATTGTTCAAAACTTTCCTTCTTTCTTTTCTTTTTCCTTCGAATACGTTTCACTGCTGAATATAGCCAAAATGAAATATTGATACTTTTTTTTTTCTTTTGTATGGTGAAAATGTCTGGTCTGGTTTGGGAATTTTAAAAAAAGAACCATCACATATATGTCTGAAGAAGAGGCCGAATGGAAACGATGTAGACGTGAAAAGTACCTAAGAGATGCTAAAGCTAGCTCAAAGGTAGGGTTATTAGCAATAAAGTGTATTACTGATTTTGATAAGATTTTCTGATTATTTCCTTTTCTGTCTTAATTTGGTAGAAAAAATATGTTAAAATTGTTGATGTACAGAGTTTCGGGATGGCAGGATTTCAAGGGGGACATGTTAACGGACATATGAGCTCCAACTTTGAAGAGTACATTCACAGTTTGTTCCCATGTAACATAAAGCATTAGAACTTTGCTGTTTTTTAATAAATTGATGTATCAAATCAGATCTGTGGTGGGGTTTTTTTTTGTTCTGCGTCAGGACAGTCACCAGAAGGTTGCCCAGATGAATGAGCATCATGTATCTTCCCACTGGTTAAGTCAGGGACAGTACTGGAGTGGCTACACTATCACTCAAACGTTTTTGCACAACACAGGTTTTAACTACTTATTTATTTCATAAGCTAAAGATTTTCATTCTTGTTAAACATCAGAAAGCTGTTGAGTGAACAACTATGAATGAAAGTATGTCAAATAGAACAAGCTTCCTTTATAACAATGAAAAGAATCGGTAACAGTGCATGTCTGACTCCTATTAGCTGGTTGTGTGGTCAAATTCAAATTCTAGACTGTCCTTTAACTTTAAATGCACTCATTAACTGTTTCATCCCATTGGCTGTCACGTAACAGCTCATTAAATGTCATTAAACACTTGTCTGGTGGTCCACATTACAATTATATTGAGATTCTTATTGTAGGTCAGCAGTGATGAATAAAAAAATGTGACATTTTCTGGCTAATGAAGCTCCTCAACTGGTGAACACTGTAAATACAGTATATTGGTAGCAAAGCATATTGAATTTATATTTTAAGTGAGTAATATGGAAATATAGAAAATCTCGATGTGTGCCGAAACCTTTGACTGGTAGTAACTGTGTGCTCAGTTTTCATTGTGAACTGTTGTGACCTGATACACTGTCAGAAAGAGGGGCACGGTTTGAGTACAAACAACGTAAACAGAGTACAAACAACGTAAACCTACCCTTAAAAGTATTACATGTTCTTTAGTATAGTATTTTATTTTTATTCTATTTGATTCTGTTGTTTCTTCATTTTTAACTTTGCACTGTCCACTTTCTGCCACGGCAAAACAAATTTCCCACCTGTGGGACTAATAAAGTTTTATCTTATCTTGGATTCAAATATGTACCTTTAATGAATTTTAAATACTCTTGAGCTCATTCCTGGGTGTAAAAAGCGTATTTGTACAGTGCCGTGCAAAAGTCTTAGGCACCTGTGAGAATAATATTTAAAAGCTGTTTAGATGAGCAGTATGTGTATTTTTCACATCAGTATTAATATTACTAAATATACCAAATAACATTTTACTGTAATTAGTGATTTTAGGTACAGTATATCAAAGGTATTACCATCAGAAACCTGGTTTAATATCTATAATAGTTTTTTATTACAAACACAAAACAAACATCGATACACTTTACTGCTTTCTTGTTTGTTTGCATTTAATCGAATTCGAACCTTGCTCACAGAAACACACATTATCCATCACACGCTGGGAAAAATGGGGTTGAACAATTTGCATAGGAGCCTCAGAGATTTGCGCAGTACAGTACCCTTTAAAGTGTATGGAATCAGTCCAGCATAAAAGATAACTTCAGGTAACAAAACTCAACTCAATCCCCAGTGGCACTGCCGCCATCCATGGCTGGGAGTCCAAGAGAACACAACTGGCCTCTCTCTCTCTTTCTCTTTGTGTGGGATGGGTGGCTTTTCCATTACTCAGCATAGGCTTCTGTTAGCTGCCCTACAGATAAAGTAAAGTGGCCCCTTATAGTCACATGTGAGCACAGCGCAACACACAGTGTGAAATTCTTTCTCTGCATTTAACCCATTCACCAAGTGAAGCA
This sequence comes from Brachypetersius altus, assembly GCA_037974465.1. NCBI lineage: Eukaryota > Metazoa > Chordata > Actinopteri > Characiformes > Alestidae > Brachypetersius > Brachypetersius altus. The sequence goes on from JBBPDB010000001.1 coordinate 7,228,089, forward strand.
GGGGTCAGCCAGGAACACAGAGCCCGGAGACCAGTGTAAGGGGACAATACCTTGCTCAAGGGAACCTCAGTGGTGCCACTAGCCATCCTGGGATTCAAACCCACATCCTTCTGATTACAGGGGTAACGCCCTAACCCCTAGAGGTGTGCCCCACTCAGTGTTCTTCTCCGAGTGTGTATGCAGCTATGAAATGATTCTAAGTGAGACTAAATGCATCCTATACTATCAGGTCTTTTTACAAGTGTATTACAACACTAAATGGTATGAAAGCATTAGCCTGTCTAAAAGCATTCATATTAGTCTCATTCCACACCCTGAAATCTAATGCATGGTCATTCCTGCACCACATCTTTGACTTTAGATTCACAAAAATGCAACAAAAAAGACAGAATATTTAACTGCTCTTTAAATACACTTGAATTTACCTGCAATTATTTTTGGTGCTGTTTATTTTGGTGACACTTTCCCTTGTGTGTTAAACCATAAACATCTAAAGGGAAAACACTGTTTTTATCAGAATGACCTGACGTCATTTCAAGATGCTTTGTGGGTCAGAAAATCTTGTTTCGCCAGTTGTTTTCCAAGAAGACATTAGACCAATATTGTATGACATGACGTGTCTTGAAAGAAAGAGAGAAAGCAGAACATAAATAACAATAGAATATAAAACATAAAGAAACAAACAAACAAACAACATAAAAGAATATAAAGAATACAAGAAAGCAGAACAGAAAAAAAGAAAGAATGAGCAAACACAGCAGAACAACGAAAGAATCAATTCTTATAATAAGATTCACAGCATAAAGAAAAGTATATACATAAAAAGAAAATGCATGGATGAATGCATTAATTACTTTATTAATTAAATACTAAATAATTAACTACTTAAATATTAATTCATGACTGACTGACTGACTGAATAAATCAATAACTTATTAAATTACTGACTAATTGAATAACTGCCTGACTGAATGACTGACTGATTGACCAACTGCCTGACTGAATAACTGACTGACTAATTGCCTGACTGAATAACTGACTGACTAATTGCCTGACTGAATAACTGACTGACTAATTGCCTGACTGAATGACTGACTAATTGCCTGACTGAATAACTGAATGACTAATTGTCTGACTACATGACTGAATAACTGAGTGACAGCCTGACTGACTTACTGTCTCACTGAATGACTGACAGACTAACCGCCTGACTGAATAACTGAATGAATGACCGACTGACTTCAGGGCCGTTCCTAGCAGCTTGTGGGCCCTAAGCGGTCCGGGGACGATGTGAAGGGGTTGTGGTGCAGGATCTGGGCCGGAGCCCCTCAAGTTCGGGGCCCTACGGAAATGCTTACTTCGCGTATGCCTACGAACGTCCCTGATGACTAACTGACTAAGTGAATGAATGAATGAATGAATGAATGAAAGGAATTTCGCCCTGGACTGATCCTCCCGGTCGCGCGGGGTGCTATGCTGCTGTCCCTCTGAGCGTGGGCTTCTCTTCCCCAGTGTGGCTCCAAGGCCCCGCCCTGTGTGCGTGTGCTGCAGTAAAATACCCCGCGCCTGCGTGCTGGGGTTCTTTTTTTTCTGTGCAGTAAGTACCGCGCGGCGCGCACTTCTTTCTCCCAGCAGAAAGACAACATTTATCTGTTTATACTGTTGCCACGAGACCTACCAGGCGGGTTCTGGAGTCACTGTAGGGATCGATAGGCCGCCCTACTCTCTCTCAACATGATATCTGAGTCTAAGCCTGTTTTAAAGTGCCTGTAAAAGTGAGTTTGAGAGTTAACTAGTAGTTAGCCGGCTAGCTAAGCTAAAGCCGCCTCATGCACGAGGCCTTCCTCGCGGTGGTGTTGCCTGGACCAGCCTGAAACTGTCATCACTCTCAAAAGGACCCTCTTAACTTTTAAACTCAATTTTTATTCATCCTTTCATTTGTTAAACCCCAAAATCACAAACTACACGCGTTAGCTCGCGGAGAGCTGCACTTGCGGTTTGTTTTAGCATTCTGGCTAGTGTTGGCCACTTCAATTGCTTCAGCCGAACCACGTTGAAGCCAGTAGGGCGTAGGGAAACGTGTTTTTAAAAGCTTTTAACGTGTTATTTCATCGTTACAACAGGTTGTAGAGTTGAATATATGTAATTTACTCTTGTGCAAGCCCTCTTTTCGTTTGACTGAAGCTGAAGTTAGCTTATGGTTCCACCTTAAATGGTGCAGAAGCTTCAAGCTGAAGCCTGAACAGGAGCCAGAGAGCAAAGTGCTAAACCATTTTAAGGCGGAGATGGTGGAAAAGAAGGCACGTTCTTGGTGATTTTTCTACTGTAGATTCGGGGTTGTCTTAAAGTGGATCCGAATTAAACACGTTTTCTCTGTTTTGTTGAAGAAACTAAAAGGGTTCCTGGCTGCTTTCTGTGTCCAGCTTGTTGATTTCGTTGGGGAGTTCAATATAAATGATTAATTACTAGGATTTGGTGTGTTAGGATATTGTTTGGCCTTTGGCTGAGAACGAGGGGCAGCATGATACAGCAGGTTAGAGCGTGATTCCACTTCTCGTTCAAAAGTTGATGGTTTCAGTAAAAAAATGTAAATAAGCAAAATGTACAAAATGGGCGTTTAGGTTTGGTGAATGGATCTAGTTTTAGTGTCCTCTTTTGACCGCCCGAGATGGATGACGTAGCCGGTTAAAAAGTTGGCTGTGTGGGCAGTGAGAGGCACCACACCCGCAGCCTGGTCACTTCACAAACTCCCCACCAAGTTCAGTCATACCTCTTCATGTACATTGTGATTTGCTGATCATTTTTAACACGAGTTAGTCTCTGAAGGAAATGGTTAGAAGGGGTTTCCTAAAACTTGTGTGTAGTGATATTTAATTAAATATTCCTTCTTTGTCTTTTTGCAGTGCCCCTTGATTAGACCCCATCATGGCAGATCCAGATCTTGATTTCACTAGTGGAGATGCTGGGGCCTCTGTGACCTACCCACAGCAGTGCAGCGCCCTGCGCAAAAACGGATTTGTTGTCCTGAAAGGTCGCCCCTGCAAAATCGTTGAAATGTCCACCTCAAAAACTGGGAAGCACGGTCATGCAAAGGTGACTATTTTCACCTGTGCATACATGTATAGTTGTGTGTAAGTAGATGTTAAGTGTGTAAAAATAATGTGTATTTATACACTGATCTGTTTTTTGCTCTGTGTATTGTTCACAATCCGCTCTAATAATTTTCTGTAGTTATTATGCTGCTTTGAAGCGCTACCAAACTGTTTTCCATTGTTCCTGCAACAGTGACACTTCTATTCTATATCCCCTTAGAACTTTTTGTATAGTGTATAGTTCTGTTATATTTTAGCTTGTAGATTATGTTGCTTCTCCTTTTACTTTCAAATTTCCCTTTCATTGGACTAATAAAGGTTTTTGTGCCCTTTTTGTGCAGGTTCACCTGGTTGGTATCGACATGTTCACTAATAAGAAGTATGAAGATATTTGCCCCTCTACCCACAACATGGACGTGCCCAACATAAAAAGAAATGATTTCCAGGTATCCTACGTTTACTGCAATCTCTGATGTCCTCATTATTTGGCTTGATGTGACTTGGGTTGTCTTAAGATGAGGTGTAACCCAGGGTGTAAATTTCATACATGTTGCAGCACCGACATTGAGTGACCGCTGAATGGTGCAGGGTTTGGTTTTTCTTTTTTTTTGCTGAGCATGTAGAACATCGTCCCCTCAGTGGGAGATCAGCAGGGCTTAAATGCTGCCTTACATCTTAAGTTACAAGATGTTCCTCACTTAGAGATCTGTTTCACAAAATGGTTTGTGTTGAACTTGGCTGTGGACCTTAGTCATTTTTTGGGTTTCTTTAACACCTGTTATTCATTGTACAAGGATAAGAGCTAAGATAATTATTAGTCCCACAAGTGGCGAAGTTTGCAAAAGCCATGTTCATGGGATTTCACGAGTTCTGTGTTTTTCAGAAGAGCTTGGATTTTGTAATTAGACCAGCAAACAACTGAAAAAAGGGGTAATTTCCTACTTTTAGATGCTGAAATTACAAGTGAAACAAGTACATGGAGTTTTACCTTGGACCTCTTGCATTAGTTAGAATGATATTTGAGTTAATAGTTAATTCCAGCTCTGATTTAGGAACAGGCCATCACTAGTGGTTAGCCCCTAATGTCTTGTGTTTGTTGAGAATTGGATGGAATAGACGTTTAAAGATGCCAGTATTACAAGATTTCAAAGCACGCTTTAGTTGATGTGTTTACTTTTCAGTCTTATTTTCTGACATAGGTAAAACTGTATTTTATTAGTCTGCTGTTTAATATTTGTACACAGTGCGGCTTCTTTCTCTTGGCTTGTAAAAAAAAAAAAAAAAGACGAAGGAAGATTTATTACTTTAAATAAATCTTCAGATTAAGGCTCCTCGTCTGTGTGCACGCATTTATGGTTTGGTGCTGTTAATGAGTAATCAGAGATGTTTCTGCTGTTATGTAAAGTAGTAAATATTTCCTGAAGAAATGTTGTATTCTGTCTGATTTTGGCTTTTTGTGCTCTCAGCTGGTCGACATTAATGAAGGGTTCCTGTCCCTAATGATGGACAACGGTGATGTGCGAGAGGACCTTCGCGTTCCAGATGGAGACCTGGGCAAGGAAATCGAAACCAAACATTCAGCTGGTGAAGATATGATGGTTTGTACCATTTTTAACTTGATTACTGGCTCCAGCCTAAGCTTAGTCGTTACACTGGTAAACTCCATTTAAGGCTACCATGACGACATGATGATATTTTGGTTTAAAATTTAATTGATCTGTGGAGCATCTTAACTTTTTTCTCCATAGTTTTGCTAACGAGATTCATTTTTTTTTGTTTTTTTTTTAGATCACCGTGCTCTCAGCTATGGGCGAAGAGGCTGCAGTGGGAATCAAGGCCTTTACCAAATAGGAAGAGAGACTGGGCTGCTCAGGCTGCAACATGCACCACCTTAACAAATCTCCTGATTTTGGTTTTTGTTTCGTCACCAAAGCTCTATGGCCTTCACAAGCAACCTCAAATTTTTTGTTGCGATTGTACTCCCATTTTTCTTCTCCTTCCAAATACTGTGCTGGACTTTTTAACAACTTAATCTTAGGTTGTTTTGGCATTCTCTTGGATCATAGGTTTTTGTTTTATTCTTTTAGGTTTTTTTCATTCCACTTTATTTTGCCTTTAAGATGTCGGTCTGGCCACTTACATTCCTGAATGTCAAACAATGGGATCCACCTTTGTCTTTTTATATACACATTACATAGTGTGCAGAATTGATGCCTTCAGGGGGGAATATGTGAGTTTTAAAGAAGAGGAAGGCCCTAACTGACACTTGCCTATTTTTTCCTCCCTCTCATCCACCCCCCACCCCTTTTATGGGTGCCATAACATTTGCCTAACATGGGTTTTTCCATATTCGCACGAAGGTCATGTCTCTTGATTTAAATGCCTTTTCCCAAAGTGAGAAGTGTACTGGTAGTTAGCACTTTGCAGTACTTTGAGTACTACCGGCAACATTTCATTATTTTTCTTTTTAAATAAATTCACTATGACAGAAACTTAAGAGAAATTTCTAAATGCCAGTCTCCATTGTACAAAAGTGGAAGGAAGAATGTGATGGCCATGTGCGATTACCTCTGTAACGCAATAGCAGCCAGCCTGGTTTTGGCTGTCATTGACAACCTTAAATAAAGTGTTGAAGCCTGTATTTGTCTCCAGTAGAAAGGTGTTTGAGGATACTTTACTAGAATTAGCAGAGCAGTTTTTTTCTGATAGTCCTAGTCTTTGGTATGGTATGTTAGTTGGAACTATGTTAGTATGTTAGTTTTGGTTCACCCGAGGCCTTTGTTACCATACTGGAGATGGTAAAAATAAAAGTTCAACAAAGTAGCATTCAGCTTAAGGGTTTTTTGGAACATTCTTGGCAACTGCTTTTTTGGGTGACTAGAACTTTCAAATTCAGGCAGCGTATATGTGCCATATATATTTTTTTAATCAAATGATCCACATACTCAAACATTAAGTAACTTAATGTCCCTTTAATCCAAAGATGAAAAATGGGCCTTAAAGGTGTCTTCAGACTTAGCATTCTAAAGACAAAATTAGCACGGTGTACGGTTATCAGCAGTACTATCACTTCTCTCCAGGCAATATTTTACTGTCAACTGGGCATGCATTGTTTTACAATGGAATGTGTTTAATGTAAACAAATGTGTCTCCATTGCAATTTGGTCAGACTAGGCTTAATCCATGTCATGAAAACTTGGCTGTGAACCCAAGTATTTATTGAACATGTGTGGTGTTTTGATGAACGAGTGGAGATTGATTTGACTTTCCACTGTTTTACAACACAATTGAGTCTCATGCACTTATACCATATTGTAAATGCTATTAACCACAAATTCCCTGTTTGGTTTGAGTGAATGTAAACTGGGATAATGCCTGTGGTAGATACTGTAGCTCAGTAACCAGGTATGGCAGGCTGTGTTTCAGGGCTCCACCCTGCTCTGCCTTAGCTTGCTCACACAGAGCTGAAAAGATGAGTCATGTCACTGTATAGTTAAGTGCCAAGTCTATGTGAAGTTTATACTCGCAGATTATAGCTCAAGTTGGGAGTCGTTATGTTGATGCTCAATGTTTTCATTACTGAAAACCATCCTTATTTAGAAAAGACCTTTAGATCCTCACTTGTTTAACCTGTTTTTTACTTGGCTAATTCATAAACTTTAATAATTAGGCTTGCAACTGTATGAGGTGTGTTACAGCAGAGAAACACCTAAATTGCAGTGGGCCTGCAGGGATCCAGCAACACTAATTAAGCACGACAGCCTTAGAACAGGTCTTGCTACTTCTGATGCAACCTGAATGATCCTTTTTATAAACCTTTATTACTGTCATGAGGACTGACTGGGGCACACTGATCAACATCATGGGTTTTGTGGCTTTATTAAACTAGATGGTTCTTTAATAGGCCAGTTTGAGTTTGATGCGCATGAATCACACGAAGTGATGTCGAGTGAAATATGATCATTAGTGAAATAAGATTTGGTGAATAATGTCAAGTCAGTTCCGTTTTTATTGTCATTTCAACCACATACCCACACAGTACACAGTGAAACGAAACTATATGCCTCCAGGGCTATGGTGCAACACAAGAACAGGACCACAAGTGCGGACAAGGAGAAAGTGAGTGCAAGAAAAAAAACGAGCAACAACTGGACAAGACTATTTAGTGAATGTAATCTAAGTTATTGAAAATACTCACCTAATACATTTTATTTGAGTACAACTTGATTAGTTTCCATATTGAGTAAAGAAATATCTTGATCATGTGATTTTCTACATGCCATGTGTAAACAAACCATCCCTGAACAGAAGCTCTGATCCAGAGTCAGTTTTTGTGTCTATAATCCTCTACAGAGAGCAGGCCTGAAGGCTGGCTTTCAAGAAAGTTGTCTCCTCACACAATTATATAAACAAGTAGTTTCATATTTACTGTCTGTCTGTGTATATAGCTACCCACCTATCAGTCTATACATCTACCTTTTGTTCACTTTCCAATATTTAGTAAAGAAAGGGCAGGATAATATTACAATAAAAATAAATGTTATGAGCATTTGTGAGGTTAGACACTGATGTTGGACTAGAAGGTCTGGCTCGCAATCTCCGTTCCAGTTCATCCCAGAAGTGTTGAATGGGGTTGAGGTCAGGACTCAAGTGCAGCCAGTCAAGTTCTTATGGAGCTCGCTTTATGCACTGGGACACAGTCATTCTGGAATAAAAAAGGTTCTTCCACACTGTGTTCACAAAGTTGGAAGCGTGGTGATGTCCAAAATGTCTTGGTATGCTGAAGCACCCAAATTCAAGAATTTGTTAATGTCCCAATACTTTTTTCCATATTGGTTATTCTGAAAGAAAAAAAAACTGACGAAACTGCCTGCGCGATGACGTCACTCCCTCTTTCGACTCGTCCTCTTCAACATGGCGCCGGTATGTACAGCTCAGGATCCTATTTCTCACATCAGAACGATTATGTACCAGTTTCAAGACTTCAATACTTCAGTTCATAGTGGATTTCCACTGTTAGTATGCTGGTGGCTTGACTGTTACGCGTTTTTTCTCGTAATTATCATTTAGATCGGGTTTCATGCGCCACGTGGACTGAAAGGACAGTCTGTAGAGACCCTGCATTTCTACTAAACTCCTTTATTAAAACTAGTTATATCAGACATTTTACATCAGAAAACTTCATAACCCGTGTAGTTTCCTCCAGAGATCACAAGGAGTGAAGGATGATTGTGATCCGGCACATCCGCTAAAACCCGGTTTTGACACTTTCTCCCTTGATTGTGGCATACGGAAAATACAATGGTCAGTCTTCATTAAGTTGCAGATTAGGTGTAGTTTCTGCCCTATAGAATAAAACATATTAAAGTGACTGAATCTCGAGCTGTACTTTAATCAAAAAACATCAAAGATGCATGTGGTGCCCCCTGGTCTCCCATTTTAACTGACGCGACATTATCAGAGACCTATTGATCTGTCAGTCTGTCTTACACCGACTTTGTGTTTGTGCAGTCGTAGAAAAAATCGGACAACCAGTCCAAATGCCGGCTTTGTTGATTTTATAAGTAAAAACCAGTTAAGACCTACTTTATAAGTTATACTTATTTTATAGCAACCATTCTTTTTAGGGAATGTATATTTATTTTATTTGATATTTGAATTACCACGACATAATTTGACCAGAGCATTAAAACTTAAAACTGTTGATCAGTAAATCTCTATAGTTTAGTTGCTGTTATAAGTGGCTGTTTCTAGAGTTTTACACCTAGGAATGTTATACAGGAGTATAGAAATAAGTTTCTATTATAATAGCTATAGAACTTTTTATAAGGGTGACCATAAATGTCTGTGTTTGAATCCAAAAGTGCATGGACAAATATCTCAGAATTCTCTGATTATCAATTAGTGGTACAATACAGCATGTTGGAGAATGCCATTTAAAATATCTTTATTTAGGATAAAGCGTGAGGAGTGACTAATAAAAGCACAAGAGGTTTAGTGGTTAGCCGCAGTCGACATTTCTGGGCACTTTGTATCTTGTTTAATTCCATTGATGCTTTGTGGTATTTAGGGTATGCTGCTTTCAGTATATCCCTGTTTTGCCTTTGAAACATAAAGGAACGTAAAGCTGAGAATGCTGGTACAGACAGGCTATTTAAAGCAAGTCGAAACTAAACCTTCTGGTTGTCATTTGCTGAATCTGTGTTGCATTTCTGCAGAAAAGACAAACGGTGGTGAAAAGGAACAAAAAGGGGGCTTCCTGGAAGTTCACCTTGGACTGCACTCATCCTGTGGAGGATGGGATCCTAGACTCCTCAAACTTTGTAAGTGCAGTAACTGAGTATTAAATATTGATACCTTTTTATATTATGAGTGCTCTGATGTTATTAGACACCTGCATCACTAATGCTGTGTCTTAACTAGGGTACCCTTCCCTAGTTTAATGACTAGGGCTCTCTTCCCTAGTGTGGTCATTTTGTTTTGTCACTAACAGGAGACATTTCTGAAAGAGAAGGTGAAGGTCAATGGCAAAACAGGCAACCTCGGCAGTGTAGTACAGATCGCTCGCCAAAAGAACAAGATCAGCGTCACGTCAGAAAAGCGGTTCTCCAAGAGGTGAGGCATAGAAAGACAATGCTGGCATTTTATCATACAAACGCTGTAGTGAAAAATATCTTTTCTTAGTTTTTAAACGTTTTTGTTACCTGATATGGGTGGCGGCTGGTGGCGTAGTGGTTTGGGAGTTTCCCCTGCGATCAGAAGGTTGTGGGTTTGAATCCTGGACTGCTAGTCATCACTGAGGTTCCCTTGAGCAAAGTACCGTCCCCGCATGCTGCCCCAGGGCACCCTTTTGGTGGCAGTCCACTGCTTCACTTGGTGAATGAATTAAATGCAGAGAAAGAATTTCACTTTGTTCACACTGCTGTGGTTTGTTCACACTTGACTATAAGGGCCATGTTAAATTTAGCTAACATGAAAGCCAAGCTATGCTATTTATTTCAATTTTCTTCCTTTGTTCCATTACCAGTTTTCTGGATTTGCTATTTGTGCCTTTGAAAGTCACCACTCTTGTTTCTTTAGGTATCTGAAGTACCTCACAAAGAAATACTTGAAAAAGAACAATCTTCGTGACTGGCTGAGGGTGGTGGCCTCTGACAAGGAGAGCTACGAGCTGCGCTACTTCCAGATCAGCCAAGATGAAGAGTCTGAGACTGAGGAATGAAGCTTTATGAAGAGGATGGTGGTGTATTGAAGTCCTGCGCAAGTGGTCCCATCTGTTTTGTGCTGTTTTCATGACTGGAAATAAATGGACAGATATACACAAAACTGACTTCGACTCTTCACTGAAAGCACTCTCTTGGCTTGTGAACGATGACTGGTTATCTCACAAAGTTATACAGCTGGGTAATATTTTTACTTCGGATCCAAATTTTGCCCTCGCAAGTCGCTGTCGGAAAGAATGGAGCATGAACATCAGAAACATTGAAGTTTTGAGTTTATCTACAGCAAAGATTTTCCCTAAAGGTCTTGGAAAAAACCCAAGGTCACTTTAGTTGGAAGTAGTTTTAAAAATGTTCCAGTTGCAGTGAATCCTGGTTCCTTGCTTAAACAGATGGCAAATGTTATTTTTCACTGATTAGTGGGTTGCCCCACCCAGGCTGAGTCCCTCTCTCACACCCGCTGATGGGCTCAGGCTACCGTGACCCTAGTGAAGATTAAGTGGTTACAGAAAGCGAGTGAGATTAGAGGGTTCCATCGACCCAAATGCTCCAATACCTGTTTTTTGCGAACTATGGGCCATGGATTAGGTTAGTCCTGGTCCGCTGAGCTTCTGAACCATTCAAACTTCAGTCCTATCCAAACACAAAGGACAAAAGAGCTGTACATGATAAAATATTAATAGCATACAATATAAAAACAAATACACAGTGAAAACACGTTACATCACACATCGGTGTTGAAGGCTGAGGAAAAAAAAGTGGCATTTTAAAAGATTTATAATCAGAAACAGAAGAAGCTTGTCTGATGGGCAAAGCCAGTCGTTCACACACACGTTACGAGAGCAGGCATGTTCATCAAGACAAGCAAGTCTTCATTTTATCTTTGGGAAGCGGCCAAAGACAAAGGGAAGGGAATTACAACCTCATACATTTAATTTCAGCTTTATGTCTAGAGATGGTCCATCTGCCAAACTATGCTCAGTAATGAGGCGTTGAAAACAGATTGAAATTAGGCTGGCATTTGGAAACAAAACATGTTACTGTGGCATGGTTTTGCAGAGCTTTATCCTCTAAAATATAGAAAAAAAACATAAAACATTTAAAAAATCTAGGTTTGTTGGTTCCTATACATAGGAATAGCCCCCTAATGATGATGTGCAGAGCCTTGCGGCCCCAAAGCTTGGCATGACTGGGCTCCGGACAAAGAAGCTTGAGAAAGGCTGCCCTAATACAATAAGATTTGTGGCAGCTAACTTTACATGTCATGTCTTGCCTGTAAAGGTGCTGGGTTTGAAGGGGGGGTCCTCAGTATTTCTATTTCTATTTCGGAAAAGATGACGTCTTTATTTCACAGACAACAAAGCATCTCAAGGTGTGAAACAGACCTATTAAAAAGTGTTAACTGTGCACATGAGGAACACTCAGAAATAAATGGCTTTCAAGTTAATTCTGCCTCTCATCATGTTAATCGCCTGACAGGCCAAAGGTCTAACAAAATCTCATCAAGAGTTTCAGCGGCTCAGCACTTGAATGACAGTCGGATTGGTTTCCATTCACATGATTGGGGGATGGGCCAGGTCCTTATATATACCCACTCCTGTCATTTCTAATGCAGCCTAAACAGAGCCATTGCCTCTTACAATAAAGAGCTGGCCATGGAGACACTGGCTGATTTACCCAAAGCAGAGACTGAGGCAAAGTCGTGGACAGGTATGAGGAGGAAACGCCTTCGAAGTCGTTTCCGTGCAACTTTAGCTGGACTTCTGGAGCTCGAAGTCTTGAGGGTGAAGCACAAGGAAATGGTAGAGATGGCACTGGGGAAATGTGAAAAGCCAGACCATCTGGTTAACCTGGAGCTCCAACAAGGACAGCGTCACTACTGGATGGAGGAAAGTTCCTTCAGGTTGAAGTTAAAGCGTAGTCGATCTCAGGAGAATGTGCTGGACACTCAAGAGATTAAGACGTTTCCAAACTTGATAAAGGCTGGTCACTCGTCAGAAGACCTTCAACAGCTGTACTGCCCCAACAAACCAAGCTCTACATTTGACGACAGACGTTCGAGGGCTAGCTCTGGATTTTGTGGAAGTGAGTTTGGGGGCATTTCTAACGGTTCTGGAGACGACACCATTAGCTCTCTCTCCACTTCCATGGCCTCTTTAAGCTACAAAGGTGCTGCCAGTGATGCAGGCTACAGTGGGCATGAAGACAGTGTACAGTGGCGGCCTGTGAGGGAAGATAATGCGAGGAAGAGCGGCTTGGATGCCTTTTCAGAGGAGGTGATTCCAGAGTCTGGTTTTCTTTCCGTGGTTGACCTGTACCCTGATTCACACTGGCCTGATATTTCTGACATACTGCAACCTCAAGTGGTCCTGGAACCTTCTTACCGCTCTGATCTCAAAAGTCATCAGGGGTCAAAGGTTTATCGCTATCCAAGTCCACTCCATGCTGTTGCCTTGCAAAGTCCTTTGTATGCACCACAGAGTCCCACCAAGTACAGGAAAGATTATAGGAGATGTTCCCTAGGAGATTCTACCCTGAACTCGAGTTCCTTGCTCAGAGCATGTTCTCCTTCTGTGCAGAGAGGTTTTGATGTTTGCTGCCATTCAGAATCTGCTTCCCAGCTACAGTCCAGCACGTCTTTGCACTGGTTGCAATCCGGTTTGACAGGCAAGCAGGCTCATTCAGAAAACTGCAAGTGTGTGGAGATCATTCTCAAACGGGTACAAGGTCAGCACTGGTGCCACACTACAGCAAAGAAAGGCGGAATCCAGTCATTTTCAAGTAGAAGCATGGCTTCACTCCACCGGACTTGTTCAATGGGCAAAAGCAGGGTCCCTGCTACTGTTAAACCGAAGTATTTTCAGAGCAGAAGTACAGGAGCATCTGCATCTGAGCTTGCAGGCCCCATAGCGCCTCAGCAAACAGGCTTTAGAGGGCATCTTGGCACGCAGAAAAACAGACTTAGAAGGCACACGGCTGCTTTGACCAACCTCAATATTTTCAGAGAAAGCAACAGCACTTCGATTCCATGTGGAGTGTTCCTCGATCGCCGCTGCAGCGTTAGATCTTCTAGAGGAGAGAAACGTTCTTTTTCATGGACTTTTCATGCCAGACAAATAGAGAAGAAAAGATGTATCATGTAGACCTAATGACATTTTGCTTCATCAGAAGGAGATCATGTTATATTTCAGTACTAGAGTTGAAGTAGAACTGGGTTGATTGTACCGGGCATCAAACCCAATGATCAAGCCTTAAGGTTTAAATCAGAGGAATAACTTTTAAGGGTTTGCAAAAAAAAATAGTAAAACTGATAAATTAAGTAAAACTTTTTTGCCTCTGTGTTGTTACTATAATCATGTAGTCTAGTAATTATTTATTTAGTATCTAAATATTACTGATAAGTTATATTTATTTCTACTGTTAATACACGAACTGAAAGTAACTTGTGATATTAATGGTTTATTTGATGCATAGAGTATTTGTACAATGAACTAAATGTCTTAATAAAAGTGTAATAAACAACTAAAAGGAAATCAAAACGTGTTTTTTGTGTTTTATGTAAAGGTTTAACAACTATGGCATAAGATTCCAGTCATTTGAAGAGTTGTTTTAGTCCTTTTCAGATTCAAGATTCAAGATGTTTGTCATATGTTCAGTAAAAAGTGCATTTCTCTGTGTAATGAAATTCTTTCTTCGCTGTCCACACAAATGCCGAGATTACAGTTGAGTTTTAAATAAAATAAGGTTGGAAAATACTTTGAAGTGTAATGTGCGGATATAGAGAAATATTACCTGTGCGTTTGCACATTTTCAGTGATAAAACATTACAACGAACACTTAACACAGCCATTGTTTTGCCATGATAGTCAAATACAGGAGTTTAATCATCCTTGATTGAATCACTCGTCAGTTGATCTTTCATTCAGGCGCAAAATAGATCGCTTTTGTTCTACAAACGTGTCCTTTTGAGGTGTATCCGGCTCTTTAGGTTGTGAATCCACTAGATGTCAGCAGAGATCCAAGCTGGCCATTTAAAGCAGAACGATCTTCAGGACTCCGTGAGATCTAGATTTGCTTAAAAAAAAAAACATTCCAAAGTAAAATAATCTTGTTTTCCCCAGGAAACATGTCAACACCTTCATTCGTTTGAACATATGTGGGGTTTGCCAGGGTGTGCTGTACAGTTTCACTGCTTTCAGACTAAATGTACTTTCACACTTAGAGCATACCACAGGCAAGGGCTCCACTTTATCTCCTCCCCCAGAAGTTTTCCTTTTAAAGGAGACAAGGGAGTATGTGAGGGTGCTTAGGGGTTCGTTTTTGTTGGAGGAGAAGTTAGATATTCACACGTGTGGTAATCCCTTTCTTCCAGCTGCTGAAGATAAAACCAGCCTGGGGGATGCTGAACTTTTCTCAGAAATCCACGCTGGAACAACAAAGGAACTATCAAGTTGGGGTTTTATGTCTCTGACCTCGTTCCAAGAGGCCTGCAGTTGTGGCATGTTTAAATTCAAGACTGATGGGGATCGAGGTTGGCTCTTTGGAAGCTAAAAGGGGTTTGAGGGGCGTCCTGTCAAAGAAAATATTTAAATCCGGCCTAAACCACAGCTAGGCCAACACTTGACTCTCAAGGCGCATGAGATCCGTGGTTGTTTTCAATCACAAAGAAGCAAAAAAAAAAAACAAAGAGTTTTGGAACACTCTGTTATTCAGATTCCACTGCCCTGGAAATTTATGGGTTCCACTGTGAGTAAACGTGGAACCTTTTTTTCCCCTTCCAAATACATTAGACTGTTTATAGGATCCCTTGATCCAGCATAAAGGCTAATGCATCAAATATGACTGGGTCAGAGTAAGTAAAAAATAGGGTTTGCATTGAAATAGACAGAAAACAGTAGCAGTCTTCAGTAGCAGTCTTCAGTAGCAGTCTTCCCTCTAATCTGCTTTGTTCTATTATATTCGAACACACCATAATGATTCTCAACATCAAAGGATTCACTGCTTCTGCGTTTGAACAGTGTTTTTGCATTTATTTGACCTCTTTTGACAGACCTGAACTATCGTTCACTATTTTTATTACATATCCATCTCACATTCATTTCTCTTGACTGCAATACTGTTGCCTGCCTTATAATGATCAAACAGTCATTCTAATGCTGTTAGAAAGGTCTTCAGTTACATTTTTTTCCACCAATAGCAGTTCAGAAAGGCTTTTTTTATTTTATTTTATTTATTTTTTTACCCTTAATGGAGCAATAGGCCTTATTCCAAAGAGATCAGCCACATAAAGTCTGAAGTATGAGCTTCAAAAGAATAAAGAGTGTGTGCCAGGGATGGGAATGCAGTCTTGTAGCCGGGCCCAGTCTCTGTAGCACACACTTCATCATAGACCTCAGCCCCGCCTTCGCTGGATAGACGTTAGGCACTGATTCTGAACCTTCAAAGTTCCACACATGGGGGCTGGGCTGAAAAATAGGCTCTCCAGGGTTGCGCTATACAAATATGCAAATGCACGCCTGGGAGAATTTCCTCATGTCACCGCTTTCAGCTTAATTGAGTTGAAATTGCTTCTAGACAATTAGATGATGACCCTTTATGATACGTTACAAACAGTCATCATGGTGCCTTTTTGTGATGCCTACAGAGGTGAGGTAGTTAGAGCGTAACCATGGCAACAGTGAGTCATCCGAGGTGGATCCCTGTGCCCTATAAGCCGAGGCGAGAGGCTGAAATATTTCACTGTTGTTCTTGGACTCGGGCTGACCTTGACGCTTTTTAGGCTGGAGCCTAGCATCTTCAGGGCAGAGTTTGAACAAATCTGTGCTACTCTGACCAAAAAAGGAGTTTGCGTAATCTCATTTTGCACCACTTTACAAGGCAAGCTTTATCCGGCTGGCGTGGCTTGGAGAACCTAACGCAATTTCCCTCCATTCAAAACACAAATGATATCTTTAAGAGGAAGGATATGATAGATGAAGTATAGAACTAACTTCGCTTCACTCTTAAATCCATTAATGGGTCCTTTCAACAGCTTTTATCTCACACAGAGCTGTCTCTGGCTCTAATGTCTCGGATAGGCAGTGAATTTCTACGTCTGATGACATACTAAAGCCAAACTTATCAGATGACTCAGTCTCTTCCTATTTTCTAGTCTCTTTTACTAGACTCCTAAGTGATAAACTTCCCACCGCTTGATTCAGTTGTCAGTGGGGCTTTCTTTTATGCTACTTTTTTGTTCACTTAAAATGCCCAGAAAGACTTTCAGAGACTGCCACAGCCATCTGTGTGAGTCACTCTGTTCCTGGAACTCGCACAGATCAAAGTAGGGACGAGAAAAAGCTTCTTACGTTAACTTCATTTCTCCGAGCTGAACTGACACGCATGGATCTCGAGGCACATGCTGGGTCCAGGCTTACGTCTGCTCACGACACCTTCAGAGTGTGGGACTAGTTCGAGGGAGTTCAAGTGGGTGTTTAGATGTAACACACATCCTAGGCCTGCTTTTATTAATCTGGCTATGAACTGCAGGTTGTATGCACAGTTATCTCAATGATAAATGCATCTACTTTTACGAGTTCATTTAAAGAGCCCTACATTTTTCTTGGGGTCCATATATGTTTGCCTTGGTTCATGCTGTAATTCATTTTTATATGACAATTTCCAGCCTCTCTTCATGAACAAGCTGGTGTACCTTCAATCTGCTGATTTATCGCCGTCAGAACAAAACTTTGTAGGTTTTCTTGTAACATAATTTGTTAAAATTTAATGGACTAATAGAAATGATCCAGAATGACTTTGAATAAAATCTTGTTACATTAACTTACAATAAATTCTCCTGTAAAGTTACTTTAAGGTTTTATTCTGACGGTGACAGTACATGGATGCATGTTTTTTGGCAGCTCAGTTTAAGATGCTGACATGGATTGGGAAGTGAAGGGTATTTGTAAAATTTGGCCAACATTTACACCAAATCATATGAGACTTTTAAGAGATTCATCCATATGATCAAGAAATCCTTAAATACAAATAGAAGCTGTGGTCGTATTATGTGTACATAATTTAACAGCAGAGTCCATCTGGACTTTCTAGTGGAGAGGTGCAGGTTTTCCTTAACAACTTAATCTATAGCTTGATATGCAATGGAGAAGGTTATCATTTACACTGACTGACTATTTTTAGGATGGTGTGATCCTTTATGCCTAAATCTTTCTGAACCTTAATGAAAATCTGCAGTAATTAAAGCAAAAAGTGGATCTCCAAAATACTCACTGATTCTGTTACATTTTATTTTTTGAACTGTTGCTATAATATGGATTAATTGCATTAAGTAAATACAGTTGGAAATACTGTTCTGTGTGTATTTTCATTTCAGGCTGCAAAATGTGAATATTTTGAAGGGGGTGATTTTAGGGCTGGGCAATTAATCGGAAAGTAATCGAAATCGACATTCAGAACCTATAATCGATCAATTATCGATTACTTTCCCTTTAAAAACACTACCGCGTGTGGAGTCACGTGACCCCGAACATTATGTTATGTTATTACGCCGACATGTCGAGCATGGAGAGCTTAAACACTGAGACAACTGAGCAACTTGTCAGTGAACTGTAAAATATATAAATAAATAAATATAAATAAATAAATAAATATAAATAAAACAATCGTTCATTAATCGTAATCGAGTTAAAATGTTCAATTAATCGAGATTTTGATTTTAGGCCAAATCGCTCAGCCCTACTCCCTGCACGCTTCAGAGAGCCTTGGGCATCCATGACCCTGCCACCAGTTCACTAGCTATTCTTCCTTGAACCACTTTTGGTAAGTACTGACCACTGAGGGAGCACCTTACAAGGCCTGCTGTTTTCTGTCTCAATCCTCTAGCCATTACAATTTGACCCTTGTCAAAGTCAGTCAGATCCTTCTTCTTGTGATCCTTACTCATACTCCGGAGGTGGAAATAGTGGCCTCTATTATAACCCTAAAAACGATTCAGATTTCTGCTATTTTTCAGACTGAAAACATCAAATTAAATTTGTTTTCTTTTTTTCTCTGACAGAACTTTTTTTAGGTGATTCAAAGGGGTGCAGAGAAGACGCTGGCTCTTTCCCAGGGCTCGTTTCTATAACCCTAATCAGTTATTCATTAAAACAAGTTCATTTTCTTTCAACACCACTGAGCTCCAGCTTGAAGCCGTACACACCTTTGAACACATCTAAGGAGTTCGAGATGAAGAGGCAAAAGGCAAGACAGGGTAAGCACAGCAGAATAAAAGTGAAATGTGTGACTGAGCGGAGCAGTGTTCAGCAAGACATTTCACAGAAGGTAGAAAGTAGAAGCTGTAAGTAGTCAAAATTCTGCACATTAAGCTGATAAAGGACAAAAAATGTAAAATAATATAATATGATGGGATACTATGATAGGCTTACACATCAATAACATTAAAAGCAACCTAAATCTGGCCTGTAAAGGAAAGCATTGCATCATGGGCTGACTGGGACCAGATTTTCCTCCATAGAAATGTGACATTACAGTGAAATGTAGCACCAATATGCTGGTATTTAAGACCTTTATGTAATTATACAATTATATACACTAGTGGTCCCCAACCTTTATTTGGTCCCGGACCGGTTTAATATCAGAAACTATGTTCACGACCCGCCTTTAAGGAGCGGCAGATAAATATACGTATATTATATGCATAAAATGGGGATGTTTTAAATATATAATAATGGGGGTATCTTTAAAATATAATAATAAACGTATATCCAGTGTGTACTCGCAGCTTTATTAACAGCGTTTCCATAACAACGAGCCGACAACAGAACACGGGTAACATCCAC
>JBBPDB010000001.1:7247340-7261146 GCA_037974465.1 Brachypetersius altus
TCGTTCATTAATCGTAATCGAGTTAAAATGTTCAATTAATCGAGATTTTGATTTTAGGCCAAATCGGCCAGCCCTAGGGTGATTCTTTCCTTTACCTAGTGCATACACCCGCTTGTGTGTATCAGCAGTGTAACAAGTGGATATACCATATGACCGGAGCATGCCAGGCCTTCATTCATAATTCATGTCTCTTGCTGACCCAACTTTTTCTCTCAACCCTCATTCAAACAGCCTGGCTTCGCCAGAACTATGAACTCGCTTCATGTATTTTGATTGGAAAACTGTGGTGACGAAACAATCCCTTGTTCAGTGCAGAACTGTGAGCTTGATGCGAGCCTGTGGTTGCAATGTGTCCTGACACTGTCACCATAGCTACATGTTGTCTGGAGCGGAACCTGAGATCCACTTGAGTCTCGAAAGCGGCGGCCGAGAGGGAGGGAGGGTAATTAAAAATAAATTAGCTGGCATATCCCTGGTTCAGTGTTGATATAGCACAATAAAACCACATCCTACAGTTGGCTTCTCTGTTTCTCTTGCTGTGGAGAAGACGTTGCAGGTTTCAGCCTGACGTTTTGGACGTCACACTTCATTAAAGGCTGCCTTGGAATGGTTGCAAGGATAATTGGCGTAAAAATTCAACACAGCACCTGTCAGACTGTGAAACTCAAAATATCCTCATCCTTTTTCCTTTTCTTTTTTAATTTGAATGAATGGTTACAGCTTGTTTTTGATAAACATGACTTTAGAGAATAATGCTGGGTCTGACTCAGAATTGTTGGGAATGTTGGACTTGTATTCTAGTCTTATATGAGCTATATCTAGTTTTAACTGGGTTTTTAATATGGAGTTGGTCCTCATTAGCAGCTGTAAAAGCTTCCACTTATCTTGGAAGGCTTTCTGGAGTTTCTGCACGAATTTGTGTCCCTTCATTCTGTAGAGCATTTATGAGACCAGGCACTGATGTTAAACGAGAAGGTCTGTCTCACTCATGCAACCATATCTTTATAAAACTCGCTTTGTGCACTGGGACACAGTCACACTGGAAGAGAAAAGGTTCTTCCCCAAACTGGGTCCACAAGTTGGAAGCACGGCGTTGATCAAAATGTCTTGGCATGCAGAAGCATTAAAAGTGCACTTCACTGCAAGTAAGGTGTCTAGCCCTGACAAACAATTGTGTCCCAATACCTCTGTCCATATGTTCTATTTTTAACAGACCATAGAAGCAACTTTGACATGACTTGGCTCATGCATCAGAATAAAAGCTGGAAATCTTTTTTTTAAATGCTGATTAACATCTGATGCTTTGAAACAACTACACCTGTTTTATTTCCATAGTACATTATCATACACACAGTGTCAATCATTGTGCTTTACAGCATTAAACCCATTCACCAAGTGAAGCAGTGGAATGCCACCAAGGGGGTTCCCGGGTAGCAATGTGGGAGGACTCAGTGGTGCCACTAGCACTCCTGTGATTCAAACCCATGGCCCTCTGATCACAGGGGCAACTCCATAACCACATGGCCACCAGCCGACCCAATAAAAACATACAGAAAATTAATCGAAGAAAACTGAAAGCGCAATAGAATCGCATGTGCTTAAAAGAAAGCAGTGGAGAACAGTGCAGTTTCAGCATCTTTTTAAAGCTACAGCTGGTGCAGATATGATACTGACGGACAACACAGTGAGTAGACACAATTTCAGCATGTTTATATGTGTGCGAAATAAAGACACGGGCTACTTGGAAGCATCCGCCTGAGCAGGGTTGACGTATGCAGCGGCTGAATGGAGCGACAGGGAGCTGAATAATTAATTTATCTCTGATCACATGGCAGAGCCGGTGAATTATTCACCGTCGCCTCTCTGCTCTCTGCAAGCTCAGACTGTTCCTGCAGGAGAGAGATGGAGATTTGCTGACCACCAGCTCCACCACTGGTAAGTTCTCCCTGGTTACTTTTAATTACTGCTTCTATTTTTTAACTCAACATCTCCTGCATCCATCACGGTGCACCAGCAGCTCCTGTCAGGTCCAAACAAGCCCCCAAGTTAGAAAAAGGATGAAAAGTGCCCCGCTTTTTACCCTGAACAAGTTCTCCTCAGGAAGACGTGTGGAAGCTGGACTGAAGCACTTCTTCTCTGACAACTCTCTGTAGACTCGGAGCTGACTCTCTGAGAATATTTCATTTGGGCAAAATGAGAATTTCTGCACGGAGCCGAACACACACACACACACACACACACACACACACACACACGAACCGAACCGCAACGACGTCTGGGAAACGGAGTTCTTTAATACTTGCTAAAGACAATGAGAGTAATTTAGTAAGAAAAATGAACGGGTTTTAATGGGCTGGAATTTAGAGGAGCTGGAAGACGTGTGTATGTGTGTGTGTGTGTGTGTGTGTGTGTGTGCGCGTGTGTGTATATATTAATTATAGGATTAATCAGTTAGAACTCATCTATCTATCTATCTATCTATCTATCTATCTATCTATCTATCTATCTATCTATCTATCTATCTATCTATCTATCTATTTATCTATAGCACTGAAAATAAAATGCACTGTAATAAATCTCATAAATTTACCCACAGTAAAAGATGCGACAATTAATCATTCTAAATGAATCATTATACATATACATACATGAATATGTATAGATAGATATGTAGCTCAGTTTTGAATGATTATTAACATGTCTCTGACACTGATTTCAGTGCATTTTAATTTCAGTGCATTTCAGTTTCTAAGAGGTCAGGAGTCTGGGCATCCATTTGGGCATCCAGTCGATTGGGATAAAGGCCTTTGTGTGTGTGTGTGTGTGTGCAGTATGTAGAAGCCTGGAGAGGTGCTTCCTCAGGTGTGGAGGTATGGGATTACAAGGTCTACAAAAGCTTCTGAAATAATTGAACAACACTCAGCAGTTAGAAGATGTGAGAAGTGTTGAGAGTAAAACTTTGAGATAGTTCTGTCAGCTGATAGAAGAACTGACTGAGCATTCTGGTCTGATCCTACACCAGATTACCCATCAGAATTCCATCTATCTAATCTTCCAGTAGCTCAGAGGCTGTGTGGGCAATGGCACACATTTTATTTCAGTCTGATGCTGGATGATATGGAAGCTAGTATCCCTCTGGCAATGTCAGTAATCTTCTTGTGTGCATAAATAGGGCAAATCATTTATTTTTTACATTGAAAATGAGTAAATGCTGTTTATCGATGTCCTGTCTTTGTTAGTCTTAGCTGAACATGAATTGACAGACCTACTATGATCAAACGGTGATTAAAATAACCCATAAGAGGCCTGTCACTATATCTAGACAGTGGCTGTTTGTGTGTTTCTGTCCTTTATATTTGCTACGTTGTGTTTTAACCTTTTAGCATCAAATATGCATTGAAATTGACATAGAAAATGAACATTATAAATGTTAAAATCGCTGCTTTTTTATTGATAGACTGATTCTGAAAAACTAACAAACAAATGGCAGCATCAGAAAGAATCAATCCAGCCGTACATATTGGACCTTCTTTCCATGTTCATCTAGCTGTATATTTTTTCTTCTTGCACTTGGCAAGCATCGAAAAAGCACCACCCTTCAGTCCTCGTCTTCAAACCTGCAATTTTGTAGTTCTCCTTCTTGAGTGTCGTAAGTAAGGCGCAAACAAGGATAAGCTGCACATAAATATAGTGGCCATGGTTTGCTCTCTGGCTCCCCCCTGCTCTGCGGTCCGCTCCCCTGCCGAGGGATGGCCTGAGGGTGGTGCGGTGAAGCCTGTTGCTTCAGATTCACCTCCTCCACACTATCTGATGGATGGTCCATCCTTCAGCCCACCCCCTCCTGCTGGCCAGCCGTGACGTCAATGCTTTGTCTGCACATAAAGAGCAAATGCAATCAAATGTGCCTCATCAGTCAAGGTCCTCTGAATGAATCATCTCCACAAAACAGGTGATGTTAGTATTTATCTGTGGATCAAGGAGATGTTTCTTATATGAGTGTTTCTACTCATATACTTTAAAAAGATTGCTGCTTTGGTTTAGTCGATTAATTTTATATGTTTAACACCTGTAGAAAACGTTGCCCATTATATTGTGTGATGCTTTATGATTAACGGACCAATCAAAACAGTCCAAATGAGAGAGAGAGAGAGGTTTTCCTCTACACACTTAAATGTAAAGGTTCTTAAAAGGTGCTTCAAACCTTACATTTATAGTCATGGAGTCTACAATAGGAGCAGCATTGGGAGAGCCCATTATTTTCTTTCTAAAACCTTCCTTGTGCCTCAATAGTATCTCTTAGCTCCTACCTGGTCAGTTGAAAAGGAGGCATAGTTTTCTCCCTTGGTAAAGTCATGCACTTTCTTCTCACTTATGTTGAAGACATGATCTGTTTTTACGTTTTGTATGGAATACTTCAGCTGATGTAATTCAGGCCAGTGAAAACACAGGGTTTAATGAGAGCGTGACACAACAAGGGATGAGAAGTGAGTGGGTCACTCGGCTGAGCGAGAGCAGCTGATCAGTGTAATTACAATCTCTAAAAGGAAAATGCCTTGGGGCAGTGACACTCGAGAATTCTCTCCTTCTCTGTCTCTCCCTCTCTCACTCGCTCTCTATTTCTTTTTCTCTTTCTCTCTCTCTCTTGCTTTCTCTCTCCCTGTCTATCTCTGTCTCTCTCTCCCTCTCTGTCTCCCTCTCTTTGTCTCTGTCTCCCTCTGTCTCTCTCTCTCTCTGCCTCTCTCCCCATCTCTCTGCCTCTTACACTATTAAAAATAAAGGTGCCCAAATTGATTTTTTGGAGTGATGCCATTGAAGAACCACCTTTGGCTCCCCAAAGAGCCTTTCATTGCACAGTTCCTTTTAGAACTATTCTTTCTTATAAGGAATCTTAATGGAACGTGGCAGAGATTTATTTTTTTAATCTATGACTAAAGCTCTGCTGTCTCTCGGGTCTCTTGTACCAGTCACTGTTCTGTAAGGTGTCCCCCGGCGGAGATGCTGTCTGACTTTTCGAGAGCAGAGTGGTCCCATTGGACAGGGAGTGGTAATTACTGGCAGGCAGAAGGGGTGTCTCACTCTGTCAGACAAACCAACAGGTCTGGAATCAGTCAGCTACTGTAATTGGAGCAGAATCAGCAGGTGCACATTAGAGTGAAAGAGATGCAACATGGCACTGGTATCAGAGCAGAGCACCAATATCGGAAGAGCTCTGTAGAGCTGATTAAGGGAAACAATACACAAACATATAGATGAGTCATTTGATATAGCAGGGCTGGAAAATATGGCTTCCGATTACAGTGCTATATTACAAACACCTCTTTAAATCAATAATCTGATGGTTAAAGCAATTTAGAGACTATTATACAGTTGCTTACTGTTGCCAGATTTCGTATAACATGATATGCCAATATTTTTACCAGATTTGCCTCTCTGAGAGAAACAGCTGCACTCATCTGGAGCCACAAATTAATCAGGATGCTCATTGCATGCAGTAAAATTATTGTGATGGCTTAACGAGCTCATATAATGGCAGTACTATGATAATGATTGTGAATGATGATACTATGATAATGAACAAGAGCCTGTGTAATATACAGTTCGCCCATTAATGATGATGGGAAAAAGAGTATGAAGCCATAAAAAGTGATTTTTTTTTCAGTGATTGTCAATAATAGTGGCTACTATCGTCCAAGATGACTCTGCCTCGTTTGTTTTGGGACTGTGATCATGAAGCTGTCATTGTTTTGACTCTCTGAATTGACAGCCAAGGCTGGTCTATGTGATGTTCAGCCATGGCGCTCGCTGTGTTTGTCATTTGTATTTCAATACCCTGCCGTCCATAGTGTTGTCTAATCTGAAAGTCAAATGAGATGTTGCACCAGAGTAACATTTTCCCTGATTTTCCTGATTGATTTTATTCTCTTACCTTCTGCTTTGTTTTATATGTTTAAATTATTCACAACTAGTCAGTGCGTTGTATTTGCAACAAATCCAATTTTTTTATAGCAAAATTATTCATAGTATCCCCCTGTTTCCTTTAAACACACCTGGAATCCCTTCAAAGAGCTTCATGAGGAGCCAGATGAGATACCACATGCCTGTAGGGTGAGGGAGTAAGGTTATAAAAGTGAAGAAAAGTGAAGTGAAAGTGATCATTCGGTCATACGTGAACACACCACAGCACACTGTGTGAACAGCACGAAATTCAACCTCTGCATTTAACCCATTCACCAAGTGAAGCCTGGGCGGCCAGGAACACGGCGCCTGGGGAGCAGTATGTGGGGACGGTACCTTGCTCAGGGTACCACATTCAGTCAGAAGTGCATTTTGTGTTTTTACACATATGAGTTTGGGCTTGGGTTTGTTTTTGAATGGATATTTTTGTTTGTTTATATTGAGTTCTTATTTGACTGTGCCTAAATACATTTCTCACACTCTCTTGTTCTTTCTAGTATAGTCTGAATGGCTGAATTTTGAAACAGCTGGGGAGGGGCTCTCAAATGTAACTTTTTTTTATTGATGAGCAAATTTCTCTGTAATTGGTTAAGTTTTCTGATTCTGATAATCCGTCTCAGTGGTTCAGGTCATGTTCAGGTTTCTAACTCAGCAGTGGGATTAGCCTTGGTTTGGTTGGATCTCAAAGTATGGGGCGGAGTCAAGGTTAACTTTAATGCCTGGCTAAGACCTCTGGTAGGGATACAGTGTGTGAATGCAGTTTGTTGATAATTTTACTCCTCTTCTTGCAGGATCTCTGAGCAGCCCTGCTTTGTGTGCAGCACCATGCTGATCCAGGTACTGATGGATCCTCTCTGAGAGAGTGATGTGAAAACGAATAGAGACCTGTAGGACAAGTGAGGTGGAAACCTTTACAGCAGAAGGACTTGAGGCGCTCAGGAAGTGGTGACTCTGTTGGAAACACACCAAGCAGTAACACAGTTCATTTCTTAGGGAGTTCAAAAGGGAAGAAGGATGATGAGCTCTGTTTTCGCCAAGCTGGACCCCAGGAGGATTGAGTGGGAGGCCTCATGGTACGGCCTCCACTCTCGCGTGATGCGCACCAAACCGGTGGACTCCATGCAGGAGGGTGCGGCGGACCTGCACGGCACCAGGCTGGCTCAGGTGCTGACCACAGTGGACCTGGTCTCTCTGGGCGTGGGCAGCTGTGTGGGCACCGGCATGTACGTGGTGGCTGGGCTCGTTGCCAAGGAAATGGCTGGACCTGGTGTGATCGTGTCCTTCATCATTGCTGCTGTGGCCTCCATCCTGTCAGGTACGACACCAGTGGTGTGTTTGCTGTGACATTTGTAAAAACGGTGCATGGAGGTTTAACTCCCTGGGGTCCACATTAGAGCCAACACTTTACCTCCACATGTGAATAACATGACTTATTATAATATAATCGATGTGTTGACTAATACTCGTCTTTGTTTTTTTCTCTCACTGGCTGTGATCCTTTAAAATCCACACTAGTGTGACAAATGGTTTCCTGTTTTATGGTGAAAGTAAATACTTTCATTTGGATTTATTAACCCTTGTAGTCATGTGAGAACACGCCACAGACACTGTATGAAGAATATTGCACCCATATCGCCCCCTAGACTTCCTGTAGCTTATTGCAAAATGTCATAATGACTGTATTGTATGTTATCGAGCAAATTGAAGCTCTGCTGTTTCTAAATAAGCAAATTATACTTAACAGCATCAGTGACTAATTGACGTTGTTATGTAATTGTTTCCACCCTAATAATTTATATATTAGGTTTATAGTAACTGGCAAATAATTCACATCTTGCATGGCACCCTTTGAAGCGCTGAAATATAGCTAAATCTCCCCTATCTGTGATAAGCCTGGAGTTAAATGATTGAAGCCTTTTCTTTTAGCATTTCAGAGTTGTTTGTTTTCTGTATGATGCGTGTGATGCGTCAGTCAGCGCCAAGGTAACTTCAAATATGCTCTTATCTTCACTTTTTTGGATCGCACTGGTGTCGTGTGAGGAAACTCTGGGGACGCCTGTCTGTGATATGGCAGCATATTGAATGTGCTTTATCTAATCCAGACGCCTGCCTGTCACTCTGAAAGGGCTTCCTCAGTCCCTCAAGCCTTTTTTAGCCTCTGTTGATCCAATAGTGTGCTGTTTATGGGTCATAAAGTCACTTATTTATAGACGCAGTTGCTATGCCTGCCAAAAGTGTCTAGCTGTAGTTTTTTCAGTCCTCAAGTCCCTCCATGTGGACCTACACCACATTTCCTCAATCACAGAACTATCTAACTTTTGTTTTAGGACATAGAGGTTAAATGCTTCATGTGTTTCTTTCTCAGGAGTGTGCTATGCTGAGTTTGGGGTGCGAGTACCAAAGACCACCGGCTCAGCATACACATACAGCTATGTGACAGTTGGGGAGTTTGTGGCGTTCTTCATTGGGTGGAATCTCATTCTGGAGTACCTGATCGGTACAGCAGCCGGGGCCAGCGCTCTCAGCAGCATGTTCGACTCCCTGGCCAACCACACCATCAGCAGATACATGATCAACCATCTGGGCACTCTCAACGGCCTCGGTGAGTGGGTGAGCTCCGCCCTGCACACAGAACCTGACACACTGTTACTAAACTCACCGGTTTCTCACCTGTTCTTCACTGTTTTGTAGTTGTAAGGAACAATCTCCCTCTATGAACAGCACACGTTTGTGATTTGTAAGTAATACGCAGCATCTTGTGGGTTTCACAATTTACTGCAGGGGTGTCAAACTCCAGGCCAGCACAATTTGATGGTTCCTCTCCTCAAAAACATTCACTAAACCTGACAATTACCTGTTGAGGTGAACCCCTGCTTTACTGTGTTCAATAGCTCCATCTTTGACAGGAAAATGCCATTTGATTGACATGCAAAATAACTAACTGCAGGCCATTGGTTTTATGTGAAGTGTAGGTGCTTTTCAACTGTATGTGACAAACGAGTGAGGAAATCTACAAAATGGCTCAATAAAACCTAGCAAACATTTTTGTATATGTATCCCAGAAAGACTCATGTTGTCATGGTATACAGAGCAGGAAACTGCATGGAAATTGATATAGATAGTCTGTTAGAATGGGGCAGACACAATTCCCCTGTCTTTGGCCAGTTGAGTTTACAGTCTAGTCTGTCCAGGCTGAGAATAATTCATTATTCATTTTTAGTATATGACACTAATATGTAAAATAGTACATAAAAAGAAACAACAGTTGTTTGTTTTGTATATGAATTTACAATGTAGAAAATAATAAAAACAAAGAAAAAACATTGAATGAGGTGTGTCCAAACTTTTGACTGGTTGTGTATATTTAATTTGTGTGTGTGGGCCTACAAACCAGTTTCTGACTCACACACTTTGAGGGAAACACTTCAAAGGCGATGGAGATTAAGTAGCATACATCATCGTCACACTTCATAAACGTGGGTGTAATTATACGTGATCAGTGATTCTGTGCTCTGCTCAGGGAAAGGAGAGGAGTCATATCCGGACCTGCTGGCTCTGCTCATAGCTGTGGCGGTGACGGTGATCATAGCTTTTGGGGTGAAGAACTCCGTGAGCTTCAACAATGCTCTAAATATCGTCAACTTGGTGGTGTGGGTGTTCATGGTGATCGCGGGCCTCTTCTTCCTCTCCGGAGCTGACTGGGAGGACGGCAGGTTCCTGCCCTATGGGTGGTCAGGGGTGAGAAAAATTCCATTTAAGTCAAATAAGCTTCATTTATTATCAATCAGTTACCCGATTTATTCCTGCTCTGTCCATTCTTAGCTCAAAATGAAAAAAAAAAGAAATGAACATCGAATCTCATTTCAAATCTATACTACCATAGTGGTTGTAGCAAAGACTAGCAATGTTACAACAGGTGGTGATTGTAAACTTTGAGCAATAAAATGTTAGTTTTACTGTTTAGAAGACTCCAGCGTGTAAAAAAAGTCCAGACCAGTGGTTTAGAGACGATTAAACATCACACTCTTGCAAAAAGTGAGTTGATGCTCTGTTATCCTTTACATAAAACATCTCAAGTGTCTATTTTAAGTTAGATGCATAAGTGATGTATCGATAATCTGTAAATCTGAATGTAAAATTTGCAACAGTCAACAACTAAAAGGCTGAAACTTGCTTTATACTTTCTTTCCACTTTTCCAACATTTCCCTGAAAAGATTTAAGGCAAGGGAAATATTTCACTTCAGAGGAGGTCGTCCATTTTGGTTCCTGTTAATTAGCTTTTTTTCTCCTACAGTGATGAAAACTGAAGCAGTTAATGTATAATATGGTCATGTTTATAAATGCTTGGTGTTCAACTTTTGCTGCTTCAATTGAGCAATGGTGCTGTGGTGAAAATGAATTTTTCAGTTTTAGGAGTGTTTGTATGGAGTTTGGTGTCTGTTGACTTCTAGTGTTAGTCACGTTATCCTCCAGTTCCCGATTACATGACAACAGACACAAACGCTCTGAATAATGTGAAATATCACGGCCATACAAAATATTATACTGTGGTCTATTGCAATAGTTAGTTGAAGAAAGAAAATATTACGTCCTAATAATAAATATTAAGTCGTAATTATATCATGTCCTAATAGTGTGACCTTTCACAGCCATACAAAATATACTGTGGTATATTACCATATTAAGATTCAGAAAGAAAATATTATGTCTTAATAATATTATGTCCTAATAATAAATATTACAATATTAAGATTTTAGAGAAAACAAACAAGTCTGGCTGTTTTCTAGGACTGTAACGGTAAATGTATTCATACCAAACCGTCACGGTACATGGATCACGGTTCGGTACATGATATCTTTCGGAGAATACACGGTACGACGGAGAACACAGAGGGACCAAAAAGCGCAAGTAAATCATAAACCGGGTCGTAGTGTGGTGCAATAGTGCCACCTACTGGCGTAACACTTCTGCTGCCTTACACATAAGCAAGAGTGTGTTTACTGGTTATTACACTGCTGTTTATTTTTAAAAAATTAAAACATTCCTGTTGTACCAAACCCGTATCAAACCGTGACCCCAAAACCGAGGTACGTACCGAACCGTGACATCTGTGTAGCGTTACACCCCTACTGTTTTCTAAATCTGCCTCCAATTTTTCCACCACATGGTGTTCCACAGTAACCTGGTGTTTATCTTGTGTTTTGCAGGTGATGCAGGGGGCTGCCACTTGTTTCTATGCCTTCATCGGCTTCGATATAATTGCCACTACAGGGGAGGAGGCCAAAAGCCCAAACACGTCAATCCCCTACGCCATCACTGCCTCGCTCGTCACCTGCCTGACTGCATACGTCTCCGTTAGTAGCCCAGTGCACTCACAAACCTCGATGTCTCTATTATGTCCTCTTATAGACATTATCATGACATGATCAGTTGATCTATTCCTTATTCATGATGCCCTTTACCGCCAATGTCTGGTTTTCTGTTGATACATTCTCTTTTAACAGTTTACTCTTTTAGTCTATTATATTCATTAGTGCCTGCATCACTTCATTGGAATTCTAATCTTCCTCAGAGATAAAAATGTAGCGCAGTGCAAATTTGCCCCTTTTGATGAATCACAGTGTAGCTGTCCGCACAGCCTCTCACGGAGGTACATCCAGTGAAAAAAGATTGTGGCTCTCATAAAATATTCCTGCCGCCTTAGTTATTAAAGACTTAGTCTTTTTCATGAGTCATATCACAAAAGCCTGCCAGCTGTGGAGGCCCTGAGAGGAGCTTTAAAAATCGCTCCGGCTTAGTGTGACATTTCATTTTCTGTTCCACCGTCTTGAGATAAATGTTTAAATTTTTTTTTGCTTGCAGGTCAGTGTGATCCTCACGCTGATGGTGCCCTATAACCTGATTGATGGAGATGCTCCCCTGATGGAGATGTTCGCTGTGCATGGATTTCTGGCAGGAAAGTACATTGTAGCCATAGGAGCTATCGCTGGACTGACAGTCAGTTTACTGGGGTCCCTCTTCCCCATGCCCAGAGTCATCTATGCCATGGCAGGGGATGGCCTACTTTTTAGGTGAGGGTATGGAGTTCATATGCACCATTCAGTTTATATTCAATAATATGGGTTCAAGGTTCAAGGTTACTTTACTGTCATCAGCAGCTGTGTGAGATGTTTTTCCATGGATCACGGTGCAATATAGCAACAAACAGAGTGCAGGTTACACCAAACTGAGGAAACAGACAGACAATAAGTCGACAGAAAATGTACACATAACGTAAACCTTCAGAGTGATTAGTATTGTACTGTAGGTCTGATTACTGCTCAGGTGGCAGTTACACTACAATAAATAAACAATAAATAGACAATGTAGCAGCTTAACAGTAATGTGAGTGGGGAAACTTAACAGAAACTTATATACACATTACTGTATATGAGCATATGTTGCACTGGAATCATTTTCTTATTCTTACTGCACAGTTTACAGCATAGAAAAACTACAATGAGTGAGTGTAGAATTATAACAGTGAAGGGTCATTAGGGGGCCTGTACTGGCAGTAAACAGGGTTACAGTAGAGTGCAGGTACTAATTGAGTGTAGGACGGTAAAAAAATAAAGTATATACATTTTAAGCAGTATGAATAGCATAAAGGTAGTTAATAGCATAGTGAGGTAGTTAAAATGTGCCTGTCATCCAAATAGACAAATAAAGTGGTTAAATATTCTAATATGATGCTCATCTCGTTCAATTTGCAGTTACACTGTAAAAAGAATTCTGTGTCTAGAATGAATGATAACTGGGGATAATGATTGTGCAGTAATTCTGTAATTGTCAGGCCGGTGTGTGTATGAGGAAGGGGGAGGACGCCGGACTGGGCAGAAAAAGCAAGGCTTTAATAATCCAACACACAGGGGAACCCCCGACTCAGGGGAACACTCAAAAACGCAAAACAAACAAGCAGGACTCGCGCTGGCTCCAAACGAGGAAACCAAAATACGGCTGTCCAAACCAGGCCACCAGAAAACAGGGGAGAATAAAAAGGCACAGCCCCTTCAGGGCGATCGGGGGGGAGAGCGGGAGCCACCAGCGTGAGTCTGCAAAGTAAAAGAAACAGAACATATAAGCAGGATCACCAGAGACAGCACTCATACACACAAGGGCATCCAAATGAAACTCAATGCCGACTTGCTAGATCCAGGGCCGGGCTGGGCTTTTGTAGTGCTGGGAAAGGAGGATCAGGTGCGGGGAGTAAATCAAAGGGAAACAGGTGCGAGGCTCATTAGAGGGACTGGAGGAACGCGGTGCTGGAAAAGTAAAAAGGGAGAAAAAAGGGGAAACAGGAGGGACGACAAGGGGAAAACTAATATTCAGGGGAGGAAGACCGAGGGAGATGGGGAGCGGGCGGTGCGACCGTAACACCCTGCTATTTATTTTACAACATTTTAATTTTTTTCTTAATAATATAGAAGTAAAATGCATAAAAAACATTGCCACAAAAAAGCAAAAAAATGTGTAGAATATTTGCAGGTTGTCACGGTGGCGGAGGCTAAGCCCCCAGGACCGAGAGCTAACATGGGACAGACGGCAGGCAGGACTTCAGAAATCCATGTTGATATCTTTATTAAAGGAACACAAAAAGGCACGTGGGCCCAAAACAGAAAACAAGGAATCAGGGATGTGGTTTCAGGAACGGGGCAAAAACATACAGCTCTTACAAGACGAAACGCAGACAAGGAATGAACAGAATTAACAGTCTTAAATACAGAAAACCATGTAAGCACAAACACGGGACAGCTGGAACAGAAAACACATGGCACGTGGACAGGTAATCAAAAGGAACACACTCACAAAC
>JBBPDB010000001.1:7261246-7273239 GCA_037974465.1 Brachypetersius altus
TGCGGGGAGTAATCAAAGGGAAACAGGTGCGGGGCTCATTAGAGGGACTGGAGGAACGTGGTGCTGGAAAAGTAAAAAAAAAGGGGGAAAAAGGGGAAACAGGAGGGACGACAAGGGGAAAACTAATATTCAGGGGAGGAAGAGCGAGGGAGACGGGGAGTGGGCGGTGCGACCGTGACAATAATAAATGAAAGAAAGCTGTAAACAGGCATATGTAAAAGTTTGAGTATCTCTGGTCAATTTACATGTTCTGTTTATTTTCTTAATGAAAATAAAGGAACACATGAGAACTGCACACTTCATTTCTGCACATTTTGCACTCTGGTACAATTACTGAATTTAACATATTGGGAAAAATATACAACATAATCTGTTTTCTGTATCTTTTCCAAGATGTTAAACTCAGTAAATAAAAACAAAAAAATGCCACCTATTTGAGTGTTGTTATTTTTACTCGTAATGGGAGCACGGACACCACAATATTTGCATATGAGTGTTGCCCTGAGAGTCAACGTGAAACGGAAATTGCAACACATTTCCTTTACCTGACCACAACATACAGAGGGAGGGTCTCAGAACTGAATGTTGTTGCCTGATGATGGGTGGGGGTGGTGAGAATATTATGGGTTGATTTTGTTTTTCTGCCTGCTGGTGCATGGTGACGTAATCAGAAATCAGGTCAAATATACTGAGAAATGTATAGTAAAAGCTGATTAGCAATCAATAATCTTGTGTGTGTGTTTGTTTGTGTGTGTGCGTGTTTGTTTGTGTGCATGTGTGTTTGTGTTTTTGTTTGTGTATGTGTTTGTGTGTGTGTGTGTGTGTGTGTGTGTGTGTGTGTATGGTTTCAGGTTTCTGTCCCATGTGAGTCCGCGCACTGAGACTCCGGTGGTTGCTTGTGCCGTCTCGGGTTTCCTGGCCGCCCTGCTGGCCCTGCTGGTCAGCCTGAGGGACCTGATAGAGATGATGTCCATCGGCACGCTGCTGGCCTACACGCTGGTATCTGTGTGTGTTCTGCTGCTCCGCTACCAGCCTGAAGGCGGCGGCTTCACCAGCATCGCCCCGGAGGATGCAGATGTCTGGAAGAGCAAAGAGGGCGTCCTGGCGGAGTGTGAGAGAGACGCTTATACCCCTGCTGGAGAAGGAGAGGAGAGTGGCAATGCCTGGGAGTCTAAGAACCACCCGTCACAGAAAGACGACGAGATGCTGATTCACAAGTCTGACTCTGGAGGCTACCAGTCAGACAGCTCGGGATACGGGGTCAGCGAGAAAGGCCTGGACTCTGATGAGCCGGACAATGCCCTGACCTCCCTGCTGAAAAGGATCCTGGGGGCCAACTACTACACTCTGCGGACGCGCCTGGGACTGCCTGAGTCAGGCGCCCAGCCCACACCCGCCACGGGCCGCACTGTCACCTCCTGCGTCCTCTTTCTTTTTGTCCTGACATTCCTGCTCTGGACGATTGTTATCTATGGTCTGGACCGGATCTCTGGAGGAGCCCGCTGGGCGCTGGTCCCACTCGTCATAACCATTGCTGTCCTGATGGCAGTCTTGCTCATCATCATTTTACGTCAGCCCGAAAGCCCTAAAAAGTTGCCATACATGGCACCTTGTGTACCCTTTGTACCTACAGCTGCCATTCTGGTGAACATCTACCTGATGCTTAAGCTCTCCAGCATCACCTGGGTTCGATTTGCTGTCTGGTGCTCCCTAGGTATGAGAACTTAAAGCGATGGTTCGGTCCACACTACGTGTTTGGCGTCTGAATCGCTTCTTTACTTTTGCACTGGAGCTTTGCAATTGCCTCGAACAGTGTCAGATTGTTAAACAAGGCTGCAAGCCTCCATACCCTCGTTGCCGATGTGCAAAACTAAAGGGGCACATTTTAGATACCAAACATGTCTTGGCTTCTCCACTACATTTGCAGTAACAGGGAAAACAGTGGTTGCAGTAGGTTTTTGACTAAGCCAATGGTGTAAAGAACATCTGTCGTTTGTCTTGTACAGGTCTCATGATCTACTTCGGCTATGGCATGTGGAACAGCTCTCTGGAGCTGAGTGCCCGGGAGGAGGAGGCCCACGCCAGCTCCTATCAGAGATATGACGCCGGAGTAGACGATAGCTTCACAGTCGACGAGGACCTCCAGCATCAGGAAGAAGAAGAGGACCGCTACCAGGGCTGGGCCGCTGAGTCCAAAGGCTATCAGTACCAGAACCAGTATCAGCAGCAAGCCGATGAACACACAGCCCCCTCCAACAGTCACAAATCCAGAAGCAGAGGCAGGACGAAGAAGGGCTTTGAGGAGCTGGTCAATGATGACACTGAATATTCACCGGAATGAGGACTGCATAGAGGATTTGCAACTAGTCCTTCTTTCTTTTGCCTGATCAGGTTTTCATAAGGTTTTCAATGTCTTTCATTTTCATTTGCTTAGCTGGATCAAAGTATCATAATACAGAGGTTCACATCAGCACTTCACCACATGCTCCACACTCAAAAATAACATGGCACAAGGCCGCTTTGTTACAACCAAGTTGATTAAGTGAGGACAACTGCTAATAAGAGAGCTTATTCAAACAGGTACCAGGTTTCAGGTTCAGACTACTACTGTAGAAACTCTTTTAAACTCTCCCTGGATTAGAAACAGGGATCCCTGTATTAATGATTTAAAGGCCCCTAGCGTTTCACTCTTTTTCCCTTTCGGATCAGATGGTAGGCCCTTTGAAGCAAACTGTTTTGTCATGGGTATGTGCTTTCATCAAACACGTACAGAGCTATTATCATTACAAAGATGTGTCTACACATCTATTATTATCAATCAGTTCAATTCTGATTTTGTTCTATTATTGTATCTCGAATGCTATTGGAAGTTGTTTGCTTATGCCAGCAAACATCCATAAGGTGACGCTCTCTTTCATTTTCTTATAATTAATAATATAATATAATTAATGAGTTTTACCCCCTTTCCAGGGTCTAAAACCACATTTCAATAAAACCTTTCTAACCTAATATTTTAGTTTGCAGAAAAAAAAACATTTTCTTTTAGGACTGTTCTGCTATGGATCTGTTCCAGGTTTGGTCTAAATTTAATAGCCCTTTACATTTAAAGTTAAACATAGCACTGATTACATGATGATCTTCACATCACATTTAAGATGGATGTCAATGAAGAGTGGCCAGATGCCTGGCCTGTTCAGTGGTTGGGGAAACACTGAGCCCATTTTTCCCTATTAGGTTCATCCACCATCACAATTCTATAAATCACACATGAATGTATCAAAAACATTATACACAATCATTTTGTAACCTTAACCTCTTGGCATTAAACTGGCTATATTGGTTACTGTGCTTTTAATGCCCTGTTCTGACTGGTTGCCCTGAATAGCACCTTATTTAAAGTACAAATGGGCTGAATTTGCTGCTCAATTTCCACACATGGACCACTGAGGAACATTTAACAATGTTTACATACTACAAACTAAAAAAATTCATTGATTTAATTCCCCACTGTATAGGCCATTCAAGCTGTAGTAATGGTGCCTACCAAACTGAAACTAATCCAGTTCGAATAGCAGTCATACTAGAGATGGTCTCTCTCTATCTACTAGCAAATGTGTGATGGCTGAAAGGGTCCTTGGTGGAGAATAGGTTGTTCTCCAGACTAGTTTGAATGTTCACTGGTGCCTTTCAATGTCCTCATTAGATTGAGTTATTCTAGAGTCATGGATGGTCTCAGAAGCGCTTTCTGCAGTCAGCTTAACCCTCTGCAAGCTGGTGTATGAGTCCATAACTCATTCCACGTTTCACAACAAGACAACCAGAGCCCACAATGAAAAAAAGACACAAGGCATGCTTGTTTTTTCCTTGTTTTAGATTAAAGAAAGCAACATGAGTCCGCAAACATTTCTGAAAGGCGCTGAAAGATGCACAGAGTGGTCCGTATGATAAACATTCACACAGCTGTCTTGATTTAAAAGGTCAGTGTACAGAAATATTATGACTGGCATTTGCCGAGCACATTATACATGCCTTTTCCAAATATCATGCAACATGGATATCGAGTTATTTCTATGGTGTTTTGCTGAATGTTTTACTTGTGTGTGTGTGTGTCCCCGCCCCACTGTTCAAATGTGTATGAAAATGTTTGTATTTCATCAGTATATTTCAGCGATTCCAAATCCATTGTGTGTAAATATGCTTAGGTCCAGAGTGATTTTTTTTGTTGTTTGTTTGATAAAAGCATATTAATGTATTTAAAAATAAAATATAATTAAATGAATATAGTTTACAGTTACGTTGTTTGTGCGTGTTACTTTGTGTGTGTTTATTTTGGACTGTAAAAGCATGCTGGGTGGCGTTCTTACATTTTTGAATGTAACCATAATAGCAGATTACACATCATTCCTGTAGACAGTCACGGCTAGATAGGATTAGTCTTTGAAATCACAGGCAAAAGATACAATGCATTTAAAAACGATTACATTCAACTACAGGCGACAACATGGAGATTATGTAAGAATGAATGAAACAATGCAATAAATGCTTGACTCGATTGCTCCATTCTAGAGAAACATAACAATGAGGGATTATGCAAAACAGTGGTGATGAGAACTTCCCCTTTAAAGTGTTCAGGTGGGTTTGCAGTTAGGGGCGGCCGATATGATTGTTACAATAAATAATATGATTTCTGTGCATAATATGGGTATTGTAAGTCCATTCCAGTAGATGTTATTCCTTGTTACACTGGTTTTCTGAGTGTATTGTACGGGGTGTCGATACCTGCCTTCTGGTGTATTTTTAACAGGTTGTTAAACACCTAATTTCACCTAAATTCAACAAGAACTCATTTAACTAGTCCATATATTCATCAGCCTGTTTTTAAACCTACTGCTAGGCCTAAGATAATGAAAATAGTGTGACAATTTATCACCAACAATGACTTTATGGGTGCATTTTACTTTTTATTTTGTGTATTTTTATAAATTTAGCAAATACTGCAAACAACTGTTTATCAACAAATACCCTAGGGTTACTGTTTAGGTAGCCTAAATAAAGCAAAGGTTACTCCTAATATTAACAATAACATTGCTCAGAACATTCATTTAACGTGGCCTAGGGCAACTTTGTTTCTGCGCGCAATGGGGCTGAGTTACCTGCTCCAGTTTCGAGGAGCCTGTCTATGCTCTGACCACTTCACTTGCATGCGGTGAGTTGGAGGCAAACCAGAGGACTTCCAGTGGAGTGTATATTCTCCCAGCTATTAAGTGGAATGGAAACTGGGTGAACTAATATTTTATGTTAAAGTGGGGGGGGGTCCAAACGAATAATTATGAAATGTGAAAAGGGCGTGTCCCCTTTAGACAAAATGGCGACAATGCCCATGTTATTGTAGATAATGTCAGTACTTAGAGAGTAATTAGTGTAGTGCAGTGTGTGACATAATACATAAAAAAATTGTATTCATAGTTTTAGATAACATATTTTAAATACGGTTACTGGTGCCTTATAAAACGAAATATCGTAATACTTATTGTTTATTGTGGAAATGTCTTCAAGTATTGTGCTGCTATAGTTTTGCCACATTGCCCACACCTACTTCGCAGATTTCCTGAGAGATTTTGAGCAGGATGAGTGAAGAACGCCTGCAGGAAAAAACAGGGAGAAGACACCTGGCCTCTGGCTTCCTGCCTGTCCGCTGTCTGACTCTATATCACATGGCCAGGTAAAAAAAAAATATGATGATTTCATACCAGAGCAGATTGATATGCATTACAAAACAGAACAAATGTTGCTTGGTACGTGCAAAACTCTGAGTCCTCCTAATATCAGACAAACAAAGCGAAGAAGAAAAAAGGACATGTGTTATAGGGAGGACAAAGGGAGGAGAAATATTGAGTTTTGAGTTTTCTTGGCCTGAGTTTCCACGTCCATCTGAAGAGAAAGCTTCATGTCCAGACTCGGACGGAAACTGATTTGAACTGTGCTAACACTTTCTTCATGTCTCAGATTTGTAGATCTTCACATAGTTGCCATCAAACCACAGCAGTGGAAAAATCCCCTATGTTTTCCTTTCTTATGGGCGTATGTGCATCTGTGTGTGAGTGATAGAGAAAGAGAGAGAGAGGGGGAGAGAGAGAGAGAGAAATAGAGAAAGCGAGACAGAGAGAGGGAGGGAGTGAGTGAGAGAGAGGGAGAGTGAGTGTGTGTGTGTGTGTGAGAGAGAGAGAGAGAGAGAGAGACTGAATGCTTCACATTAGAGAGAGACTGAATGCTTTTGAACTCCAGTCCATGCCTCTGCTTTCAGACATGTGCGCTTTTGGCATGGTTGTTTGTGGCCTGGACAGAGTTGGACAGGCCGCTCTGTTTGGAGTAGTAGAAGCGGTTCTCGGCCCGCTGGGCTGGAGCGTCACCCCCTGAGCAGCATGTCATAATGGAGCCCCCCAGGAAGCACAGGGCAGAGCCTAACCATCCAGCATAGAGAGAGAAGCCAAAGGACATCAGGCCATCTTCATGATGAGCTCCGATGGGGAACCACACGGTGGACACTGTCCCACACACGGCTGCAGAAAGAGACCACAGACTCATTAGCAGCTCTCCAGATGTGTTAATACATGCACTTGTAAATAAAGGTGCCACAAATGGGTTCATCTGAGCAATGCCATTGAATAACCCTATTGGGTTTCCTAAACCAGTGGTCCCCAACCTTTTTTCCTTGAAGCCTCCCATGCCTGTGTCTAAGACAACCCAGGCCTCCAAACCCAACGCCTACCCGCATAGACGCACAAAAAGAATAAAGTGATAAATGACAAACTTTTATTTGCAAGAAATAAACAGCAGTAGGTTTTTGTTCTTATACTATTACACACACACACACACACACACACACACACATATACACTTTCACATTTCTCAGACATTGGGATTTTATTAATTTAATGTGTACAAATTTTGGTAACCTCAGTGCAGACAAAAGTGCACCCCCTACAATCTCTAGCCCCTAAGGACCCCAGGTTGGGAACCACTGCCCTAAACAACTACACTGTGAGTGTGAAGAAGCGTCCAAAGTGCTGTGGAATGTTATACATGGGTTGACTTTTTATATCAGAATTGTGCGAAAGGGTGAAACTAGATAAGGTGGAATGCAGTCCTGGTGGGGAGCACAAGCTGGTTTAAAATCTGTGTGTTTTGTTGTTTTTGCTCAGACTGACCAAAAGAGTTCGCTCTGTGCACTTCACTCTCCTAGTGCTGAATAAAGGTAACAAGTCTCTGAAACTGTTACTGCGTTTCACTTAGAAAAAGAGACTTTTCTCACTGGACAATCCTCAGGGAATCAAAAGTCTTTTTTAACACAAAGAAGGTTTTGTGGTTCTTCTTTATAAGAAAATGTCATTTACTTTATTTTGTCTGTGGATTTTTTTTCTCTCCAATCCAACTACATCCAATTCTAATTGCTTTCTAGGTCTCTAACCACCCCCTTATGCTACCAAGTTGTAAGGATGGTTCATTCAAGACACCACAAGCGCAACGGCACTTTTTCAAATGCCTCTAATACAACATCGCTGGACAGCTGTAGACGCTAGGAGGAGAACAATACCGGCCCATTCTGTTAAATCAGATAACTGATGTCCGTACTTGCTAGCATCAAGCTAAAAGATGGGGGAGAGGGAGGGCCACCTTACACATCCAGAGAGAGCGAATCCAAACGTATTAAAGGGGACATATTTTGCAAAATTCACTTTTAAAAAAAGTAAGTTATAAAAGGTCTATGGGCTACAAAACATGTTCATGAAGTTCTTTGCACAAAATCACTCTCATATAAAGAGATTCACCAGCTTTATTCTTCACAGTTTCAGTCCCTTTCAAGGTTCTGTCCATTTTATGCATATAAGCTGTTGCTGGCCACGCCCCACCACCCCATGCTCCACCCAGCCCTCACGCTGCTCATTTGACACGTGTGAAAATGGCAGATAGAGACACAAAAGTCATTATTTGAAAATACTTTCCTCTCTCATCTGCTGACTTGTCACGGATCCTCACACGATGCTGAAGTTAGCTCCTTATTCGAATTTTCCAAGGTGGAACTTTTTAAGGAACGAAACTGATTGTTG
This sequence comes from Brachypetersius altus, assembly GCA_037974465.1. Taxonomy (NCBI): domain Eukaryota; kingdom Metazoa; phylum Chordata; class Actinopteri; order Characiformes; family Alestidae; genus Brachypetersius; species Brachypetersius altus. The sequence goes on from JBBPDB010000001.1 coordinate 7,269,355, forward strand.
CTGGAACATGACAATCGAGAATGAAATGAAAGCCATGCAGTTCTTCGGTTTTCGTTGCCTGGGAGAAGGTGTAGGGATGTGTACTGTTCTTTGCAGCAACAACACAACACTCTACAGGCAAGGCATGTAACTTGCCTTTGCCTGTAGACATAGCACTCAGTTTATCCGTGCTCGTAAAACTAGCAGACAAAACGGCGGATCGTCAACTAATCTAGAGGGTGGGGTCTTGACAGATGAGGAGCAGTTCTATGCAAATTGGCCCAGTATTACCTCACACTGGGCCCTCTGTCCAAAGAATAAAGCTGGTGAGATTTCTTTATGTGAGAGTGATGTGCAAGGAAGTTCATGGACATGTTTTGTAGCCGATAGACCTTTTATAACTAAAGTGAGTTTTGCATATGTCCCCTTTAAGACTCCTGGCCAAGGATGGCTGTGGGCCAAAAGCGATCCAACCCTTGACCTCCCAGTGATGAGCCGATCATTTTAGGTGAAAATTACCATTTCATCTAAGTTCCGTAACCGCACTTGCAGCTTATTCATTTTATAATTTTAGTTTATAAAATAAGGCTTAAGAGATGCAAGATTGACTGCGATTGCGATACATAAGATCCCTGGAAATTAATGTTATAATACTCTCATCATTAGAAGTAGTACTTGTTGCACACATTTGCAAGTTTTTCTAGACCCAAAATTAATTTCCAAATGGGGATTCTTTACTGGCCCTGTAATCCACTCCAAGCCTAAGATAAACTTCATAAAGTTTTCCATGTGGTGTCTGGCACTGTATGACATACTGGTATCTCTATAAAAGGATAAAAACAAATCACAGAGCCAAAAACAGTATCAACAGCAGTAGCAGAAGAAAATTTATTTTTCTTTTTACAGAAAGTAGTGTGTCAGAAATACATTTCGACACCAAACAAGATTGAGTGCTTTAGGGGTAAGAGGTGAAAGTGTGTAAATGAGAGACAGTTTATTCCTTTAAAGCACAGTCCCTGGAAACGACTGAGAAGTGTGTCAGTATAGCACAGTGTCACTCTGTGACAGTTGACCATGACTGGCCCTTCCTACAGGAAGGAGGATGTCGCTGGGCAATTTAGGGGGGAGAGATTCATCTGCTGTGACCCGGGTTATGGCTACTTAAAGGTCTATGTTGAGAGACAGCTCCAGAGAGGATAGGGGATGGCAAACAGATGGCGACTGACCCCATCCTCCATTTAACTTTACTTAACTGTAATACTTGACCGGGTTCATTTTAGAGCTTCAGTTCAGGTCTGCAGACGCAACAGACGTAGGTCTACAGCAGATCCAGCAATAAAATAAAATGTTTCATCCAGATTTTCATTCTTTCACAAACATTTACATCAAATTTTGTACCTCTGTCATTTCCATTTCTCAAAATTCATTATATTTGTTTTATTCTCATTATGGATTTTACCATTATACATTTATTCCCTTTATGTACTTGCTTACTAATTATTTACATACATACATATGTATGCATATATACAGTAATCACCCACTTTTCACAGGGTTTATGTTCTAAGAGCACCCATGTATAGCGAAAAAATTTTGTTTTGGTCAAAAAATGACTAAAAAAGCCTATTTTAAAGTGTGAACCCTAAACATGCCCCCAAATATGCTCCCAGAACACTTTAATTTCGTGTTAAACTGAGTTTAATGCATTAGACTTAAAGAAAATGGAGCGGTAAATAAATAATCAGAATCAGAAAACTTTATTGCTTAAAAAACCATTAGCATTAACATTTAGCATTAGCAACATGTGGCGAGCCAAAACAAAGACTAGTACACAAAAGAAACAGCTTATTAATACTAAATAAACTGAGAAAACTGTTGAAAATTGGGTGGTGGGGGTGGTTAAAACACTAAAATACGAGGACAAGGCACCAGCAGTCATAGTACATGCTGCAGCAGGCTTCTTCTTCTTCTTCTTTTTATGGCGGTTGACAGCTTTTCACTGTTTTGGATCTCATAATAGCAGCAGGCGGCCAGGAACACGACGCCCGGGGAGCAGTGTGTGGGGGTGGTATTTTGCTCAAGGGTACCTCAGATGTGCCACTAGCAGTCCTGGGATTCGAACCCACGACCTTCTGGTCACAGGGCCAACTCCCTAACCACCAGCAGCCCCACGCATTTTCTCTGTAGAGAACATTAACCTATTTTCACTTTAAAGCAAAACATGTCATTTGACCAGGAGTGACCTTACTAATTTAACTAGGGCTGGTCACGTTAACATGTTATTATTGCGTGAACGCATTATTTTCTTAACACAGTCAATTATTTTATCACACGCTAACACAGTTTTTAAAAAATCCTTTCAACTTTGGTTGCTTTTTGGTGCTCGTGAGTGTGCACAGCACACAGATCTACGCATCAACATATATTCTGTGTCTATGGTGCTACGACTCAAAAACCAGCCAAGACCTAGAGCGCTGCGTGAACAAAAGTATTGGGACACCTGACCATTACACCAACAGAGACTCAAATGACACTGCATTCGGATTTCAAATGGAGCTGGTCCATGTTTGCAGCAGCTATAATACTTTGGACTCTGAGGGGAGCTTTTTTTCCCCATGAAAATACTAGATAAAACTAGATAAAACATAAATGCCCTGCAGGAGCAAATAGCTTTGGTTTTATATTTGATTTGATTACATTAATGGTTGAGAAATATTTTAACTGTGGCTGTGTAACTATGTTAAAGGGAAAACTGCTGTTAAAAAGCTTCTTATTTGTTTAAAGTGTTTGCAAACCAAGTGTTACTGCACTTTTATTCATATGGCAGTACTTTAAAAATAAAAGTGCACTATACATGACTTTTGATTTCATTATTTAATTTTGTGTATAACAATAACGGCATTATTGCGTAATAATACCTGCGTATAGCAGAAAAACATGCGATTAATCTGGATTAAAGACATTGTTGCCCAGTATTAATATAGATGTACACATATATACCTGTGTAAATATGTATAATCTACCCGTCTGTACTCGCCATATCATCTTTCAACTTGCTGGTTGCAATAGTACAGACACTGGAGCTGATCTGCTTTATGTTCGCTATCCTTTATCTTTTACTGTTGGTCAGTTTCTAACCGCAGGGTCTTAGATGGATATTTCTGGATGACCAAACACTACTTTTCATCCACTGGTGTGCATGAAAAATATACTTCTCAACACAATTTTCTCATATCAGCGCCACACCACCCAAATGATAACTGGACAACAGCAGTGCTTTGGTCAGAAATCGCCTAATGATGAACGAGATGGAGAGGGGTCTGACCAATTATTCAGCAACAGATTGTACACCTCTATAGTGGACCTAAAACCTCCATAGTGGATCTAAACGTCCATCTGTTTTTGATCGTGTACTTCTACTCACTATGAAGAATGTGATTTTTATGAGTAAACACACATTAAACTCACCCATGATGAGCATGAGTGCTCCACTGATCACCGCTCGCTTCCGTTTGGTTCCAGTCCCCTCTTCATTCAGAGTCACACAGGGAGCCGCCAGCAGCGCCAGCAGAGCAGAGGGCAAACCGAGCAGAGATGCAGAGAGCATGAGCGCCCGCGCCACCTGCACATGAGCTGAGGGAGATACACACACACCCTGTATAAGAAACACATAGGCCTATAACCCATCACCCCCATACACACACACACACACACACACACACACACACACCTGTATAAGAAACACATAGGCCTATAACCCATCACCCCCATACACACACCCCCTGTATGAGAAACACATAGGCCTATAACCCATCACCCCCCACTCACACACACACACAACCTGTACAAGAATCACATAGGCCTATTACCAATCAGCCCCCCACCCCCCCCACACACGCACACTAT
>JBBPDB010000001.1:7273339-7298501 GCA_037974465.1 Brachypetersius altus
CTATTAGCCATCACCTCCCCCCCCCCACACACACACACACAGCCTGTATAAGAAACACAGAGTCCTATAACCAATCCACGCCCCCCCCCCACACACACACAACCTCAAGAAAATCATGCCGCCCTACTAGTAATCCCTTGTTTATGATAATTATTTGCCAAGGTGTGCAAATGGAATTGTAATGAACAGCCAAGACTTAAGAGCTTGAAATGTACAACACGACTTAAGTTGTGGTAACAAGACAAGTCCTGGCTACCATGTAGTAAGGCACGAGAATACATTTATTATCTTCTTCCCACAATTCTGTAAGTCGTGGACCTGGATTAGGACCCCATTTCTGGAGTTTTGTTTAAAAAATAATTTTGAATAAAAGGCTAGATTTCACCGTGAGGCATTTTAAACCCTTCATGCTCAACACATTCTCTCATCCTTTCTCCTTGGGTTAGACACTGGGGGAGCCTCTGCCAAGAACTCCTAGGACTGTACAGGTCAGATTTATACTTTTATACACAAATTTGGATGTTGGTGTTTAGTAGATAGACAGACAGACAGACAAGATAGATAGATAAATAAATAAAAAGGAAGTCCTGTGTTGAGTAATTCCAAAGCCCTGATTTAATAATTAACAATAATAAATAAAACAGATAAATAAATAAAAGACAAATGGATGGATAGACAGATGTTTTGACGTGCACTGAAGTCGGGGGTGCTGGATCTTACCAGGCAGGGCGAGGATCTGGTTGAGAGCTTTGCAGTGGTACTGGGCGGTGGAGATCACGCACTCGGCCCACAGACCCTTGGACTCCAGCTCGTCCATCTTCTTGCAGGTGTGCATGGCGTACTTGCAGGTGACCACCCAGTCGTTGGTGGAGGTGGCGATGATGATCCCAACCCATCCGACACAGCCCAGCAGGACACCAGAGAACAGCCTGCAGCTTCGAGTCATAATCCTGTCTGCACAGTTCAAACTGGGGTCTGGGCTTTGAGTACTAATCTACAGCTGGTTTTTTTAGATATTCTTATTTTTCCTTATTTTAGTATCATTTTTTTCATCAGTTAACTTAAAATCTAAACGTTAAAAGAACCTCCTCGATTTGGGTTCAAACTTTGGAAAGGCTTGTATGATAGACGCTCCCATCAGGGCCACGCCCCCTTTGTCACTCTGGACTAATCAAAAGACGATGCATAATAAGGTGCATAATGAAGGCAATGTCGTGGTCATAACTTTAGAAGGTCGATAGATTTTTTTCCCCTTCAATACAAAAACCTGTTTGTTATAGATTTACAGTTTATACTTTGTATGTTTTTAAATTGCAGGTTTAATCTGGAGCATTCGATTATTTGCACTGCGGTATTTTCCTGAGATATCACAGACCATTTCGCCCCAGAAGACATTATTTTGTATTCAGTGATTAAACTTTACTACAGGAAAACACAAAACTAAAGGCGGACTGCACAACTGCATTAGGGACAAACTGGTATAGGGACTTGACTGGATCCGAAGTAAATGATCTGGATGTGACTGCCACCTAGTGATCATCTAGTGTTAGGATTTCACATATGGTTTCAGGCGCTAAATATTAATTGATGGCTTTTTTCCCCTTGGCTCCACTTATGATGGTGTATGAACTACAACTAGTTTCCTCTCTTCATCTCGTAGAATTAAACAGGTGGCTTGTGTCACTGCAATGGCCTACTAGTGGGTGTTTCAGGTTGATAAGACCCTTACAAATGGTTCAGAACTCTTCTGCTCGGCTTCAACCAACCCTTCACCCCATATCTTAAGTCACCAATTCTTGCCGACAGAGTGACATCTGGGTTTGCACCCAGGTTCCTTAACTCTATTGTTCAACCCCCCTGAAGACTCAGCTGTTCAGAGAGTAGCCCCTCTCCTAATGCACCATATATCTTCTAGCATTACATAAAGATTTTAGCACTTAGTACTCTCCTCCGGTTCTCTCACTGTCCTGAAAAATGAATGTTTCCTCATACTATAAGTTGCTTTGCATAAAAGCTTCTGCCAAATGAATGCATTGTAATGTTACAGCACCTTTACTGCACTGTGAATGGTTGCCCTATTATTACATGTCATTAAAAAGCAGTTCAGACTTTCCTTATTAACTTCAGAGTGAGAGAGATGGGCGAAACTGCTATTGGGCCAATAAACAAATGTAAACGTGTAAGTTTATGTGACATCACAAAAACAACCGTGTGTTTACTTTTAAAAAGAGAAAAGTAAGAAATATTTGGTACTCATTACTAAGGAAAAGAAACAATAAGGGAATATATAAAAAAGGAAAGACAGAAAAATGAAAATAACAGAAAAAGAGAGAAAAAAGAACAACCAACTCTAAACTACAATGTAAAGAAAGATTCATGTTTCATCTACTAGCCTGAATCAACGAAGTCAAAAAAACAACCCACAGCACATAAACACCAAGGTTCAGTAACAAAATGTAGTTTGTTTAATTAAATAATCAAAAATGGCACAAGAAAGGTAATGTAACAATGACAAACAACACTTTGATGACACTATATAGTACAATGCCTACAGCAGTTTCATAAGGTCTCCATGTCAGAAAAGGCACCTTTGCTGTACCTTGATTGGGTGAGACTGCGCTTAGGTACCTACACGTTGTTCTCTGCACTGCCACGTCCTGTTGACATATTTGGATTTTCACAGTTCCGAGGAGAGTCATAAAGTTCCTTTTTAGACTATGTAATCTGATCAGCATGTCAAATGTCATTTTAAAAATGCTTAAAAATTTCAAACCACTTGCATTTGTGTTTGCTAGAGCCTTAGAAGACAAATATATTAAATATTACAAATCCTTCACAAAACATTTGTATAGATTTATACACACAGAGCACTGCATTGTTATACATGTACACATATACAGTACAATAAGAAAATATCTACAATGGGACATGCTCACGATAATAGCACTTCCATTCCTCTCTAGCTTCTCCACGGGAAGTGATCCTCTCCTCGCAGTGAAAAATATAAACTCGACGACCCTGATTATGAGAACCCATACAAAAAGCAGACAAAAAAAACATTTCCCTCCTACTATGACTGTGTATAGATCTTGTATTATGCTCACGGAAAGAGACCATTATATTGCTATCATGCTTTCGGACAGAGGCTAAGGTTACTGGTAGGCTACTGTAATGTTATGCTAGTTCAGTTCAAGCAAATACACACAAGTTATCTCAACACGTTGACATTATCGCGTAAATCTCTTAAGATTAAAGTGCACAAAATGGCTCTATTCTATTGGCAAGTGCTCTGATCATCCGCAAAGGGGCAAAACCTATCCTTTTGGGTCTCATTTTCTTTCTCTGGATTTTTTTTCCCGTCTCTTTACCTCCCTCCCTCCTTCAACGAGTTGATTCGGGCGCAGATTTTGAGTGCTGGCCCAAGTTTGACATTCATGGCACTCATTAGGTGGTCTTCAGTGAGCAGTAGCAAGGCCTGTCCATCGATCTCCTGCGCCCGAAAGGATTCTGCAATGTCTTGACACCCTGGGAAGATCATGTTGGGTTGACATGTTAACAATACTGCAGTGAGGCAAACAGAAAGAAAGTGTTACGTTTCGGTCAGTGGCCAGTAGGGGCCACTGTCGTGACAGAAAGGAAGAAAAACAGAAAGAAAGAAAGAAAGAAAGAAAGATTGAATAAAACATATGTGAAAGACAGACAGAAAAAATAAATATCAATAATTGAATGAAAAAAGAAAGGAAATCAAACAACAGAAAAAGACAAAGGAAAGAAATTAAAAGATGGAAAAAGGAAACAAATGTACCGAAAGAAGGAACAAAAGAAATTAAAGGAAAGAAGACAATGAATCAATGGTAAAAGAAAAAAAGATAGTAAATCAAATGAAAGAAAAAGAAAAGAAAGAAAATCAAACGAAAGAAAAAGACGGCAAATGAAATCCCAGTTCAGGTTTCCGTGCTGGACGGGTCTTACCTGGTAAATTGGATATAAAGCTCCAGACTTGGTCGACTGTCCACTGCGCAGGTTTGGGCCGTGAGGAAAGGTCAGTGGGAGACACTGGGTCTAAAGGTGAAGTGGGAGCACTCCTGGTTTCTCCCACTGTGTCTCTGGCCCTGGTTTCTCGCTCGCGTGTGCCCTGCTCTGTGTGTCTGCGCAGCCTGGTCTTCATCGGAGCAGCTGCTTCGTCCTCACCCTCCTGTGGGGGGCGCTGAAGGATCCTCCACTGCTCCGTGGCGCCATGTTTCACCTGAACATGAAGGAAAATTCTGCCTCTGCTCATTTCTGCTTATAGAACAGAAACTTATTCCCTACAATATAAAATGATACAAGTTCATATTTTGAAGCGTTTTCCTGCTCTGACAGACCTGAGCTATTTAACCCCTTACACATTGTAGGATCATTATTCAGTTACTAATCATACGGTTTATTATCCATGAATCTATCACAGTGAGCCCCATTAAATCTATTTTTACTGCCATTTTCAGAACTGTTCGATTTGTTGTTTTGTAGTTTAGATTTTGATTAGTTTATCTGTAGGCGAATCGGAAAACGACTGCGTCTCAATTCTGCAATTCATGCTGCCTCACTAAAATCACAGGGCCCTAGAAATGTGGGCCTACATATGGACCCTACCAAGTCCTTCCAAAGTTAAAGCGGGTGTGTAAAAGAACACTCAGAGGTGCAGGAAAGGAAATGGAAACTAGTTTAACTTTTGTCTGACTTTTATTTCAGAACTGTTTCATACTGTTCGTGTCTTTTTGCCTCTGTGTGACTGTGCAGTCATAACATAGCAGTTTCCTCCAGGATCAATAAAGTTTTCTGGTTCTGTTTGCAGGGCTGGACAGGAGATGTGGACCACTGGACTAACCTAGACGTGTTGAGGTTAACCAAAGCAGACTGAGCTGTTAATAAGTACTGACCGGTTGGAAGTTTTCCTCCTCGATCTCGTCCTCTGCTCCGTTAAACTCGGACCGGTGAGCCCCTTCACTCACACAGCGCCTCAGTGCACGGAAGCGCTTGGTGTAACTAAACCTAGACGAGTTAAAAAGAGGCAGAATGATGAACGAGTTGACTTCCTTTCCGTTCCAACTCAACATGGCACCTCAAGTAACACACAGATTTATGATTAAAAAAAGATCTCATGCTGTTTGTATAAGTGGTCTGTGACAGTGCGGGGTTTCCCCGGTGTACTGTAGGCCCAGTAGGCGCCAGATCTAACATAAATGGACACAGAAACAAATTTAAAATATTAAAAAAAAGAAATGAGCTTTGTTATTATAATGATCCACATTATTTATTAATAAAAGCTGCAAAAGAATGTACCATGATATGTTAGTAATTCTAATTATTATAGCATTGTCTCATAGCCTTTGTGCGTTCAGTGCTGCTCCGTCAACAGGAGCTTTAACGATTTTGTGTAAAGTAATCATGACACATTCTCCACATTTGCTGATATTCAAAGGCTGGGAATTAAACACAGCAGGACTGCGCAAATAAACTTTAAGCTCAAAGAATCCACTCAGCGCCTGGGACTCAATTTCTGCCCTTAATATTTTAAGAAGCAACAGGAACAGAGGAGAAATCCACCTTTGTGAAATGAATAAAAGCAGCTTGATTAATATTAATAAAGAAAGGTTTTTCTTATGTGAATGCTACATCGCTAAAATACAATATCTGGTTCAAGGTTTCCACGCATCTAAACGTATAACACTAGAGTTAAATATACGACACCTTTAATTCAACCACCACACTTAAGCTGTTTCTAGGAGAAAGCCTCAGAGTGCTACCTCAGACCACTTCCTTTCTCAAGTCTTCAGATATGAGTAAAGACAGTTTGCTTCAAGGAAATAGTTAATTTAAGTCACTGGGCAATTTGCATAGTGATATTTCATGAAGCTCTTGACTGATTCACATTTCTTAGGTACTGATTCTTTGGCTTCTTAGGTTCTTGTGAGTATTGAACACTGATTGAACACTGAGCTCCTGCAGTGCTAGAATGTAAATACGGATGTTAGCCCTGCATAGACTGTACTGTAATTCGTGCAGGGGCTTTTCTTTGGTATTGCACTTTTTTAATGGAATAAGCAGTTTTATTTAATTTAGAGACAAACGAAAACACTCGAGACGCTCCACAGGGGGAAATTTTGGACTGCAGCTGCATCAAAGGGCAGCAGCCAATCAGCAGCAAGGAAAAATAAATAGCGTTCTTGGTTTGGCTACTTTCAAATCTCCCGCCTCTGAGCGGTATTCACATTAATATTTATGGTACAAAATTAGTAAACAATATTTTTCTAAATAATTTAGCAGTAAAAAGTATGAACAACTATATATTGCCACGAAAAAAGTTGTGACGTCCGGGCCTTGTCCGCCACGCCCCCCTCGTCCTTGTGCAGGTTGTTTATGTTTGGCCGAGGTGCTTAGCAACCCAGCACGAGGACGAGGGGGCGTGGAGGGGGCGAGGCCCGGATGCCACAAAAGCAACAAAAAAATGTGGAGCATTTCTGCAGTTTCCACATTTCAGCAAACAATTATGACTTAGCGCCCCCTATTTCTGATTATAATTGACTCCACTCTTACAGGAGGGATTGTGAGAGTGTGTCTGTGGAAATTTGTGCCCATTCGGTAAGGAGCACTTGTGAGGTCAGGCAGTGGTGTTGGACGTGAAACCCTAGACACTTCCACTTCACAATAATAGCACATATAGTTGACTTGGGCAGATCTAGCAGAAATATCAGTTGACTTGTGGTAATAGCGGCATCCTATAACAGCGCTACATTTTACTGAGCTCTTCAGTACTGATCTTTCTACTGCTATCATTTGTCTAGAGAGGTTGCACTATGTGCTGGATTCCATGTCCCTGTTAGAAACTGATGGTTGAAACTGATTTCTTGGACAAAAGGCAGTTTGTGACCCATTTTAAATAAATATCTATACATTATGAGCATGATTTCAACCAAAAAGTGTAGATTAAATAGCAGAATAGACACTGGTGTTTCTCCTAATGGGAAAAAGCACATCAGCTATTATGGAATTATGGAAACGTTACAAGTTGAGAGCATTATAGCTTACAAAAAAGTTTCCAGAGAACTTAACTCTAGTCTTGCTCTACATAAAATACTTAGCAGAACTGAATAGTTCTGCTTTTCTACCCTAAATTCCCCTTAAATCCCAACCAAGAGACATTGTGGGCTAAGATACCTACCACTGTTTTATGCTAATTGTGCACATGATTGTGTATGTGTATATGTGTTGACTGAAAAGTGCATGATCTATTGTTTATGACTTGTTTACACACAGCCCTACCTCTTGGCACAGGACTTGGAGCAAAAGCGTTTGGAGCGTGGAAATGTTTGGGCAGTGCCTTTCCTCTTGCAGAACTGGCACTGCAGCACCAGCCTGTGTCCTCCTCCCACACCATCTGCAGAGAGGTGACACAGGTTATGTTTACAATTTCATTATTTCAAGTCATCTCACACTGCAGAGTTACAGTTCTCAGTTAATGTATGAGCACGTCTTACTCACGCCCCTCTAAATCAGGGCTGTCGAACTCCTGGAGGGCCGTGGTCCAGTTCCCTGCTCAGAAACACCTGGTTCACCTCACCAGGTCCTCCAGGACCGGAGTTTGACACCCCTGCACTAAATGCTCTCAAGAACTAACCGAAACAACCAAAACCACCTCTTGAGTTTATTTGTGACTTGACTGATTCTCACACACTCACACAGCCAGTCTTCCAGCTCTTAACAATCTTCGCAGGATGAAGGCAGCTCATGTGTTTGTGTGATCTCAGGAAGAGACCACAGCTCAAACATTTTAAAGCAATAAGCCACAGTGGCCTGTGTGTTTTGACTGTGGTCAAAAGGTGATGCTTTTGACTCACACATGCAACACTTACATCACTGTAACACAAACTCAAGAGGATTAGTGCTTTCTTAAAATGGTGTCAGAATGCATAAGTTTACATACTCCAGGTCAAATAACATGTTCTTTCTAAGCACAACACACTTCTGCACAATTGAATGCACAGCTACAGACCATATTAACACCCTGGAAAAAAATAGAATGTTAAATCTGACCTGTGTAAAAGCACATTTTGTAGTTTTCCAGTAACACTGGTTTTAGATCTCTTCAGAGCTACAGAGGACCCTTTGTGTGAAAATACTCAGAGCCCATTCACTCACAATACAGCAGTTAATATACAACCCCAGTTCCACACAGACCTTAGACCGAAAATAGGTCACAACTCCTTTAATGCGTTGTAAAATACATGAAATTTTTTTTTCTTAATTTGCTTCTTTTGTTTCCTGCCAAAGCTCATGTGATGCTAATGTACTTAACATGGAACAATATAAATTAAAAACCAATAGTGTGGAAACTGCATCTCTAAAAATCACATGCTTGCCTCGTGCTGTTAAATGAGGGATTGTTGATTTTGGATTTTGGCGAAGTCAACAATCCACCATATAAACAAATAAAGCCCCTCCCAAGTGTTTCCTCAAAGGTCTTGTTCCCAAAACACAGCCATGAACACTGGCAAAGCCTCCTCGTATGACTGCTGGTTCTAAATCAGTTGCTTGGTTGTTGAACTTTATTAGCTCAAGATGTTATATGCAATAAAACTACATGTCTAGCAGATCACGGTCTGCATCATGTGATTCGATTCCCTTCGTGTTGAAACCATAGTAACATTCTCTTTGTTTCATTTATTTTTTTTCTTGCCTGACAATGCTATCATAACCAGCAGCAAAAATAGCAACAATGGTATTATTGTCTCTCACATTAATTTTATAAGAACTAACCAGATGATAAGACTAGAGATGTGCCGATCCGATATTCTGTTTCGCTATCAGTGCAATCCTGACCTAAATTACTGGATCGGAAATCATGAAGGAATTAAACATGCAATTCAATCCGTTACAAATTCCAGAAAATAATTACAGCATACATAACGTGATTTGTGACGTGCATAACACGATAAGATGCATCACGTGATGAGTTTCTGTTGTGTGAGACTTGCCAACATGTCAGCAGTTTGTAGTTACTTCAGACTCAAACGAGAAAAAGCCAAGACTGTCGAATGCACTGGGACACCACGCCTGGGTGTCCCGATACTTAAGTCCCCTGCGGGAACGTGCTTGCGTCTTTTCTAGGCGGAGCAACCATCAATATCCGTGAAACTTCACAGTTAGATAGGGCTCGATGAGGCCTTTCCAAAGATGATGTCTCTTGGTTGGGATAACAGATCTCCGGGGGCTATTATGGTGAACGAGGGATTGTTGGAAAGGTGTCACTGAACCCTAGCTAACTGTGAAGATTCACATTTAGAGTGTGAGATATATTTTTCATATTTAACATTTATATTTAAGATCATTTAAGGCAAATCCTCCATGTTGGTGAGGGCATATCACACCACGTAGTCCAGCCCCCTGCTAGGTAACAGCCAATTGTAATCACGGGGGCGGCCAATTAGTATATTTCGCCGTTTATAAAAGGGCTACATTAAAATTCCACATTTAGAGCCGGCGTTTTAAAAAGTGCAACATGTAGAATTAGAGCACAACATTTAAGTTTTTTAACTATGTTCTCTGTGCAATGTTTCTCGCTTATTATATCAGTTACGATTTCTGTATTTGTATTTAGGAATACAAAATGCATTCGGACATTTTTTTGAAAGCATTTGTTTTTGTTTTCTGTTTAAATCATGCCATGTCTAGATAAGACTAGGTCTCTTCCAAACTGAGGATTAAGATATGGCTCCCCAGTATGTGCTAGGGGACATGCAAAGAAGCAAATCTCATCTACATCTGTCTACAATCTTAAATAGTTATGTGTTACCTAAGAGAATAGTACATTTGTCCCATATATGCAATATCCCTTTACAGAAAGACAGGTCTCTACTGATGCATGGTACCCACTGTTTGTGACCCCTGTCTCATCATCCGAGTCAGTGGAGTCATCTGGGGGTTCTGAGGTGGCGGGAAATAAGTCCGGGCTGCTCACTCCGTTCACTCCTGAGCCACAATGTGGACCCACCATTAGTGATGACTGGTTCACCTGGGGAATTCACATTACAATCATTTAAGTAAAAAACTAAAGGTAGTATTTCAACTGCATAGAGCTTATGTGACAACTAAACAATGTAAGAAATTTGATCAAAATAATTTGATTTGGGACATGGTGAAATTTAAAATATGCATTTTGAGGTCAAATATTCACTCCCCTAGTAAGGAGGGTATCCAGTGATACCTAACAAACCTAGGAGTGGATTATAACAAACATAAACTGCACAAAACTGATAAATCTGCTTTTACTCATGGGCTGTTGTTCATAAACTTGAGAATAAATGAGGACTGATCAGTATGCTGCTGTGTGGTGTACCGGGAACGGCTCCAGTCCTTCCTGAATGATGAAACCCTCCACCAGGTGGGTGAGGATAAGTGGTTTGGCTCGGTCTGGACAGTGCTGCATTTCTGCTGGTCCCGTGTGGCTGGACGAGGGCCTCTGGGCGGGCGGCCTGTCCAACACGGCCTGAAATTTGGGAGGAGAGCTGCAGCTGGCTGGGGACACTTCTGATGGTCGCATCACAGAGGACTGGACTGGTGACAGGTCAGAGGACAGGCTGGATATAGCTAAAGAGACAAAAAAAAAGTTTAATGGCTTCTTCATTTTAAACCCCCATTGTATACACACCTTGAAATTCCCAATCTTACATTTTCAACCAATACCACAGTGGTGTAATTGAATGGAGACCTTTTGTCTGGATTCAAATCTGAAGAACTGTGTCTTATTTCGGCAGAAAAGATTCTTTACGTTTGAGTTTTGGCCACGTTTTTAGAGTTACTAATAACAGTAGAAAATGTCTGAAGTGCAGACTCAAACCTATTCACAATTACATTCTTGTAATAGTTATAAGAATGTAATTGTAGTATACATGTAATTCACTACAGAGCTGTGCAAATAACGATGAAATGTAAATATTTATGTAACACACACCGATTGCATAACAAAACTTAAGTAATAACTCTTGTAACGCCTTGCCTTAATCTCAAGCACAGCGAAGATGTGACAGCCACTCAGGTCTCAAGATAAAAGGTCTGTGGTATGTTTACATTTAAACTTGACATACAGATGTGATGAGTAGACACCCTGAAAACTCAGCAATATCATATTCTATAGTGGAATGCTTACTTGCTGTTAAAGCAAGGCAGTCTAAATACTAGGACCCTATGAACATTTGCATGTCTCACATCATTTAGCTCACTGACAAAAAAACATGCTCTTCATGTGCCCAGGCAGGTGTACTGCAGCAAGGAAAACACAAAATGTGCACAGCATGACTGACACACCACTGATAAAGGGGTTAAAACCACAAGCAGCATTTTAACTGTCCGGTTTTACATGATAAAAGATATGATCGCGATACAGTTCCTGGTTAAGGCTTCCAGAAAGTTCAACTGGTTTATTGCAGAAGCCACATGCCCCTTATGTACCTGAGTGATTGTCTGAGTGAGTGGACATGTCCTCACACATGTCCTCTCGTTCAGCAGGCGATGCTACAACTGAAGCAGAGTGTGTTTCTGACTTCTGAGACAGCTTAGTCTGGCCCTCGCTCTTTGACTCCTCTGTGTGGATCGCCATCCTCTTACAGACCTGTGAGATTCCCACAGTACAGCAAAAAAGGCAGGAATTAATGTAGACATTTTTGACCATTTCTTTTTAGACCATTAACACATAAATTATTATTAATGAACTGATTAAAAGGTATTTCAGTGCATTTAACAATACATATCCAGCTTAACTAACCACGGGCTTGTCCACAGCTTCTCCAGCCAGCGGAGCGCCAGTGACACTTTGCACGGTTTGGTTTTGTTCCACGCTTTTTGTTTGGGATGCTGTGAGTTTAAGATCTTGGGGAGCGTCCTCTATTCCATCTGCCTGTTTCTTCTTCTCCTTGCAGTTTTTCAACTCCTTGGATGCGTCCACAGTGTACAAGGGGGTTTGGGAGGCGAGTGAAGACTGTGGGGGGACTGAGGAGTTACTGTTAGTGGACAAGAGGGGGAGGATTGGGGAGGGCGGAGAGGCTCTCTGTGGGGAGGCCAGCCGGGGTACGGTGCTGATGAGTGGGGCAGCTGGTGTCTGCCTGGAGGGAGACAGCTGCACCAGCTGAGAGTTTGAAGTCTGTGGTGACTGGACAGGGCACTCTGGTTTAGCCATTACTGGTGAAAGCAGAGGCTTTGAATGGACAAGATCATGTGGGGGGGACTTGGTGGTTGCCTTTGGCTGGCCATTCGTGGTGCACTGAGCAGAGGCAGATGACAGTGCGATCCTCAGTAGCTGCTTGGTAGCCAACAAGGAGCCTCCTGCAGAAGAGGGGCTGAGGGGCAGGGCCATGGTAGGCGGTGTAAGGTGGGATCTGCTGGGTGTGGGGACAGTGATGGCCACAGGAGAGGCCTGTGTAGACCCACTCTGAGAGGGCTGGGTGGATGGACAGCGCTTCAGCTCAGGAAGAGGCTTCTTTGGTGCGGTCGGTGAGGAAGAGGGGTGCATCTGCCTCTGAGGGAACGGATGTTGGGGGATGCTGATCTGGGTATGGGGTCTCTTCAGATTGCTGCTGCTGGTTGGATTCTGCTTGGCCATGGCATGGGACTGGGCTGGAGCGTATAGAGCTGGGAACACAGACAGATATTTTAGAATTCTAGTCACAACAGAGCAAAGCCATCGTACATTTTCAGTTTGTGTTTTGTCAGTGGTGCTTACAGGATGCCGCATATAGAACAGTTTCAAACTTATAACTGCTTCAAACTTTTAAAACAGACTCATGCATGTCTTTTAGCATTATCCAGCAAATTGTTAGGTTAAAGTGAAAGCAGACTTCAGGTTAATGCTTATTAACCTGAAGTCTGCTTTCACTTTAACCTAACAAAGTTTTAGAACCTTTCAATGTAGACACTGTTAAACTTGAAAAATGTGTTAAAAAAAAGTACAAATTAGTGTGTTTTAACACACGCCTGTGAAAAATAACTCTTATTTCCGAAAAAAATCTTAACCTTATGTAGCATTTTACAATTAAGCTCTAAACACCTTTCTGTTTGTGAGCATATCATAAATACAGGGAAATGACTTACACGGAGGCGGGACTGTAAGGTGGCGTACAGGTGGAGCTTTAGGTGTCAGTGTAGGCGGGTGAGGGGTCGTGCCTTCGGCCTTGGTTTGAGCCTCTTTTCCAGAAGCCGAAGGGTTGGGCCTCAGAGTAAAAGCGGGAGCCCTCGGGCGGGACAGGGTTGGAGGCTGGCGAGGGCCAGCAGACTTTAGCGGGAGGTTTGGGGGAATGGTCAGAGTGCCGGGAGGAGGGGGGCGGAGCGTCAAGCTCTGGAGCTGGAACCCAACACAGAGAGAACAGGGAGCTGATGTTCCACAATACTCATAGCCATGACATCAACAGACTCATGAAGAAAAATCGGATTTCTTGTTCCTACCTAAGAGATCTACTTCCCTACCATGTTTAGTTACAACCTTCATCCAACATGCTGCACTCTACTTTTTCGTAACAATCCAGCAAATCAGGAGGATTTCTCTGGAAAGTGGATCTCTAGAACCAGATTTTGTGACCACTGCTCTATAATACCATATATACCGTACAGATACCATATTTATCATTCAAACGGCAAAGTAATTTTAATGGATTCTTTTTAAAAATGCATCATCAATATTAATCATGACAGCCCTAACAAAACCACATAAGAAACATTACAATGTGTGCATTTGCGCAGAAAATGAATTTGCACATAATGGGATGGTTTTGGACAAAATCAAGTGAAGGGCTCACCTGTGAAGAGGGAAATTGGGGTGAAGAGGAGGAGGGAGAGGAGGAAGTAGAGGAGGAGGAGGAGGAGGAGAAGACAGGTGCATCAGGTCGCACAGCAGACGTTAGAATCAACTGCCAGAGCAGACATATAGAGATGAAGAAGATGAGACAGTAGGAAGGGGTAAAGAGAAGCTTCAAGAACCTACAAGCATTAGAAGCCTGTCATTTCCCACGTGTTGAGATGCATCTGAGTGGGTGTGAGGGTGAGTTTCACAGTAAATGAAATGTGTTTGATGTGGTTAAGAGGAACCTTTCCGGCTTCATGCACTAACAGCAGGCCTTCACCAGACCCCTACTTGTGAGCTTTTGAAAATCAGCTTTGCAGATGACAATAACCAAAGAATACTTGTTACTTGTTACTACATTTAATTTTCAGTTTACATGCTTTTCCTCCCCTTCAAAAAGAGAAGGCACTGAACTTCTCAGAGGTTACATCTCACTTGAAATGACACGAAGAAGCACAGCAAGAGTGGGAGGTACAAACGAGAAAGCAGCTCTTTCAAACAGTCTGGCCTCGGAAACCAAAGTTTCCATTCACTTTTCAGAAGTGACACTACAGACAACACACTGTACAACAAAATTACCGCCACTGAACTACACCAACCAGGTTGAACTACACCAACCATGCTGAACTATATTGACCATGCTGAACTACACCAAACATACTGAACTACACCAACCATGCTGAACTACACCGACCATACTGAACTACACCAACCAGGCTGAACTACACCAAACATACTGAACTACACCGACCATACTGAACTACACCAACCATGCTGAACTACACCGACCATACTGAACTACACCGACCATACTGAACTACACCAACCAGGCTGAACTACACCGACCATACTGAACTACACCAACCATGCTGAACTACACCGACCATACTGAACTACACCAACCAGGCTGAACTACACCAACCAGGCTGAACTACACCGACCATACTGAACTACACCAACCAGGCTGAACTACACCAACCATGCTGAACTACACCGACCATGCTGAACTACACCGACCATGCTGAACTACACCAAACATACTGAACTACACCAACCATGCGGAACTACACCAAACATACTGAACTACACCGACCAGGCTGAACTACACCGACCAGGCTGAACTACACCGACCATATTGAACTACACCGACCATACTGAACTACACCTGCCATGCTGAACTACACCAACCATACTGAACTACACCAACCAGGTTGAACTACACCAACCAGGTTGAACTACACCAACCATGCTGAACTACACCAACCATGCTGAACTACACCTGCCATGCTGAACTACACCAACCATACTGAACTACACCAACCATGCTGAACTACACCTGCCATGCTGAACTACACCTGCCATGCTGAACTACACCGACCATACTGAACTACACCAACCAGGTTGAACTACACCAACCAGGTTGAACTACACCAACCATGCTGAACTACACGACCATGCTGAACTACACCAACCATGCTGAACTACACCTGCCATGCTGAACTACATCGACCATACTGAACTACACCAACCATACTGAACTATACCAACCTTACTGAACTACACCTGCCATGCTGAACTACACCGACCACGCTAAAGTACACCTACCATACTGAACTACACCGACCATACTGAACTACACTGACTATACTGAACTACACCAACCATACTGAATAACACCGACCATGCTGAACTACACCAACCATGCTGAACTACACCGACCATGCTGAACTACACCTGCCATGCTGAACTACACCGACCATGCTGTACTACACTGACCATGCTGAACTACATCGACCATACTAAACTACACTGACCATGCTGTACTACATCGACCATGCTGAACTACACCAAACTCGCTGAACTAATACCAGTAATAGTGGACTAACACATCTACCAGAGTGGGTGTTCAGTAAAGCAATAAACAAAAATTAAAACCAAAATGTAAATTTTTTTTTTTTAAACTTGAGTTTATCTATACAATCAATTCTCATTGGGTCCTGTGCATGGGTCTGTGGGGTGTTGTTTACTTAGCAAAGTATGCCAATTTATTTTAAATATTTTCTAATTGTTTGATTGATGTTTGACAAAGGTGTATACTTATAGACGTTACTGACATTTTTGTGTACATTTTGGACGTTAGTGTTAATTCACTAATTAAGATCAATGACATTTCTGTGAAAAAAAACACTCCTACAGTGTTTGTGGGTCACAAAAAGTGTGAGCATCAATGCAATACTGGGGGGATTTTCGAAGTGGGCAAAGTAGGTCTGTGTCAAAAGTCTTCCTCTGTCGACAATTCAGCATTCAAGTCTGTGGCCAATTTACAGAACTAAATATACTAAAAATATATGTAACAGCTATGCTTGGAATGCCCTATAGACCATGATCTACCACTTTACACCTTGATAATGGATACCGTCGATACTGCCTGTTATTATTATGATAATAATAATAATAATAATAATAATAATAATAATAATAATAATAGGCTTTAACCTTTTTTATTAACTCTGATGTACATTTTCAGTTTAATGAGAAATGAGTGAGGGCATTATCAGATAAGCAGCACAAAAGTTAATGTGACATGCATGGGTCCATTCCTTTTGCTGTTTCTGAGGCCAGACAACATATCAAAGTGATACAAGATACACATTTTAGGAAAACAGGTCACAAGTCAAACATGACCCCTATTATGGATCTTAAAACTGAATACGGTTATTCATACCTGTGTTCGATGAAAACTATCTACATTTTCTGAAACTTTCATCAAGCATATAAAGGCAACAGTTAGACAGAGGTTGGCCTGTTTTGATTTGACAACCTGTAAGAGACGTGACGTGCAAATGCTGGAATGTACAAGTACTGGAATTAGGATACATTTTTTGGCTGCTTACAGAACTACTGGAGGAAGTGTAGCAGTGGGTTCATACCAGTTACAGTCTTCGTATCTTTTGATCAGTGTCTTTTTGCAAACACAAATATAGGACTTGCTCTTTGGAACTGAAATGGAATATAAGAAGGCCTGGCCTTTATATGCCCTGGACATCATGTGTGTTAAGTGTGTAAATATTATGTAACAGTGTAAATATTATTTAATATGACCAGAACCATTCTCTCTTTTTAGTGTAACTATTCTATTGTCACTTGCTCACCACACTCATGACATGAGTCTGAGGTTAAAAAGTTTAGACAATGATTTAATCGACCACTACTACATCCGTTACATGAAGTCTTGTGCTGAGAATAAAAATAGACCTACTGGCTCCCATTATTTGGAAAGTATTAGGGCAAGAGCTTTCAGCAGCAAGACCCATTCAAGACCCACAGTAATGTTTATTTGCAGTAGCCAAAACATTAGTGATAAAGCGGAGACCTTTTACCAAAGCTACCAGGAGACATCCAATCATAAGGACACATTACATTCAAGAATAATGATTCCTGATTAGCAGGATATCTCTCAAGCCAGTAGCAAAAGTACTGTCTTAGAACTGTAGTGTAGATAAACACTGCTTGTTTTTTTTCAGCACAATGTCTGCTATTACTGGTGTTCTGAGGAAATGTTGATAGCAAAGAAGTGACGGAAAAATGAAGTGCTCTTTTACCATCTGAGCTCTCAGGAGCATCTGGGCCTGGCTGCAGGGACTCTTCCCCAGGAGAAGGGTCTGCGGGGAGATCTTGCGGGCGGTGCCAGTGGGGCTGTTGCTCTGGTTGGCTCTGACCAGCGGAGGTGACCCAGGCATGTTGGGAACAGAGACCTGAGGTACAGTAATTAAAGAGCTAGATCAGATCAGTACAAACGCATGGATATCCCATGGCACAACAAACAAAACAACATCCTTTCATTTTTTATGTGTGTGTCTATGTGTGTGTTTGGGCTCTCAGTCTCAGACCTTTATTAGCTTGTTAGGGGTTATTCTTGGTCTCTGTAAGAAAAGGTCAAGTGACAAAAATATCAGAGATTTGTAAACACTCTGACTCCTCAAACTCTGTTCCAACTATCAGCAGTCATGGGCTCCTATAAGCAGCAGCCAAACGCTCTGAAAAATGAAAATAATTTATGCCCCCAAAGCAGGAAAAGGCTATAAGAAGATAGCAAAATGTGTTCAGGGAGCTATTTCCTCAGTTCGAAATGGCAGTTAGCAGGAACGGTGGAGGTCAAGATCAGGTCTGGAAGACTGAGAATAGCTTGCGAGATAAGTGCTCTTAGGACAGCTAGAAAGGCAAACGAAAAACCTGTTTGACTGCAAAGACCTTCAGGGGGATTTAACAGACTCTGGAGTGATGATGTCCTGTTCCACTGTGCAGCTACACCTACACAAAAACGACCTTCATGGAGGAGTCAGTGGGAAAAAAACCCTCTCCTACGTCCTCACCACAAAATTAAGCTCGAAGTTCTATGCTGTGGACTGACGAAGTTCAAAAGGAAAAAAAATGCCAGCCATGAGCAAAGGTATTCTTGGGGGAAAATGATGCAGAACAAACTACACACACACATGCATGTACACACACACACACACACAAACACACAAACACACACACACACATATATATATTAGGGTTGCACGATATTAGGAAAACATGCGATATGCGATAATGTAGTTGAGTGTTGCGATGGCGATATCACATGCGATAAGTGAGAAAAAACTTAGTCTTTTTAGTGTTAATGTTTTTCTGCTTTGGATTTGCTGGTAAAATAGACTCCAGACTCTGACTAGTCTATGCAGAAAAAAAATGAATGCAATACTTCCATTCCAACATGTTTTTTTTAAAAGGATTTACTTAAACAGAGAATTTAATGCCTCCCATAAAACATTTGAACCACTGAACATTGTTAAAAAATATATGAACATAATTTTTAATACTTTTAAATATTAAATCAATAAACATATTTTAAATTAACATATTTAAAATGAGTTCTTAGCCAGGAACAATCTATAACAGCAGCACAGAAGATGAAGACACTGCCCAGTGATTTTTTGCCCTCTTCTCTGTGGCACTGGGTGAAGAGTTTTGGAAAAACACCTTTTATCGCAGTTCGGTCAGTCGATATGGATATTGCGCATGTTGATATCGCAATGACGGTAAATTTGCGATATACCGTGCAGCCTTAATATAATATATATAATATATATATATGAGAGATGGTAAGCATACATGGTTATTGGAAGTATTATTGAAGTTATTGGAACAATTCTTAAAGTTACTTTAATTTATTACGGCGCCTGTTTGTTTCATTGAAATTGGTAGCTGTCCCATCCCTACCCCTGAACAATATAATGACGTGGATATCTAAAGTGAGCTGGGGAGCCAAGTTAGAGTACAAGCCAGCGCTGGATGTAACAAGCCAATTCTGTATGCAAATCGGGAATTTGCAGAAACAGCCCTCGGTTTCCTCAAGGGAGACAGATAAGGGAGGGCACAAGGACCGTTGGGCTCTTGTGCTGCTACATACCGTTTTCTGAGTCTGCTGCGATGATGACACAGCAGTGGAGAAGGCCGGAGCCAGTCTGTCCCCGAACAGATTGACCTGATGGGAAAAGAGTGAAAATCAAAATCTGCACCAACAAACGCCTCTTTGATCCTGCCCAAACACGAAAGAAACTAGAGGAAAATAACAAAATAAAAGTCAATGTGCATCCTTCAGAAGAATACACACGGATAGAAAGAACCGTTGTGTTGTCAGCAGCGAGGGCACCGTGGGTCGAGTAGAGTGATGGAATGAAACACACAGGGTATGACTGCCCTGAAGGCTGGCAAAATTAGGAAGGCGCAGACACAAGCGTGACTGAAATGTGGAGATGCACAAGCTGTTGAAGAACGAAATGAAAACCTACACCTCGAATTTCATCATATGATTTTGCTCCGCCAGATTTTAAAGTTTCCCTAAACTTATACTTAAATTCCGGAAAAAGGCTGAGGCCCCCACACTGAACATGTGGACTCCAGAAATACCTTCTCTACATCTAGAAAGCATCAATTATAGTCTCATAGATAAATACCAACAATTCCTGAATGTCTCCATTTACTATAACAATTAAAAAACAACTTACTGCATATACATACTGCACTTTTCGTATTTGTATTTGCTTCACGCATAACTTAAAAACTGGAGCAAGTATATATTACCGAATGTAATGCCATTACAATACTCAGTTAAAAAAATTGGAATAAAGTCCCCTTAAACTTTATTGCAAGGTGCGCAAGGTTAGTTTACTGTTACCACGTCGTAACAGATTCACTGGCACATTTTAGTATATTGAACTTTAGTATTGGTCTGTGACAGTCTGTTTTCAAATAGAAACACGTGAACACTGTGCTGTAGTAACAGAATAGATATGAAAAATAAGCCACGTAAGTTTAATAAGTCATTCACTGTGACTGTTTACTATGATCAGATCACAAGTTGGTAAATGCATTTGCAAAAAATCACAGAGACCCATTGTGATCTGTTCACTCTCGTGAAGGTGGTCTAGGCCAGTGGTCCCCAAACCCCGGGTCATGTGGTACCGGTCCGCCGGCTGCACAGAAAAAAAACTTGGATGTTCCCCGTGTTCTGTTGTCGGCTCGTTGTTATGAAAATGCTGTTAATAAAGCTGCGAGTACACATTGGATTTACATTCATTATTATATTTTAAAGAAACCCCATTATTACATTTTTAAAATATCTCCATTTTTATGCGTATCATTTATTTGTATAATATACGTATATTTATCTGCCACTCCTTAAAGGTCGGCCGTGAAAATAGTTTCGGATATTAAACCGGTTCGTGACGAAATAAAGGTTGGGGACCACTGGTCTAGGCCACATACCTTTGGTAGAGTAAATACTGAAGCGTCCTGACGCATCCCTGACGAGGACATCAGAGGAAAATACATCACCAAGGCATGAAAAAATGGAGAGGGGCAATGAAACTTTTAAAGCCACAAAGCCACAGACGAAAAATGGAAACATATGAAAAGTACGGGATAACATTTTACAACACAAGTGATCAGCTAGACACCTTGGATGATGTACACATGTGATTCTCAATAGCCCAAGATCTTTAAACCAAGTGTAAACAAGTAGTGTTGGGTGTAAGTAACTTTGAGTGTAAGTAACTCAGCACAAAAGTAGCAAACATCTAGTTTTCATATCACATGCATTGTCTATATTCTACCTCTATAAAGAAGAACTGAAACCACAAAAATTCAAATGCTTGACCAAAACTGAAAGAAAACTAGTAAAAGGAAACAGGACGGACAGGATGATGGGGACAAAGACCACGGAGAGGGTTGAGTGGACAGATGGTGTCAAGTGGGCTGGAGGTGTGTATGAACCAGGTCACTTAAGCAGAGAATTACCTGAACAACCTTCCTGTCTGTAGGTGGAGGCTGATTGTGGAAGGTGGTGACCGCTGTAAGTGCCGGGGTGCTTTTCGGAGTGCCATTGGCTTGTTGAGAAGAATTCACCGTGGAGGTGGTAGTGGTGATGATGGTGGTGATAGTAGTATTGGTGGTGGTGGTGGTCGTTGCATTGTTGCTTGCAGTCTTAGAGGGCTCGGGTTTTGTTTGAGGCTCCTTGTCCATTGCTCCGCACTGTCTAGCTGGACACTGGAAGCTGAAATCAGATGGAAAAGGTAGCTGTTGTCATGCAAACGAATTGCAATTAAAGTCATGGATTGGTAAAAAAACATCTGACACAATTTGAAGCAGGGGTTTAGTTTCAAAAATAAAGTAAAAAAATTTTTTTTTTTTACTTTTCACAATCTATTTTAATACTGTATCTTTCAAACAGTCAATTCTCTGTCCCCTCTGATTTTTACTATAGTAATGGAAATTTTGCCTATGCATGGATTAGTGCTAATTTGAACCTTTCCTCTTTAAACCTAGACCTCTTGGTCTGCCTTCCAATATTTTCATTACAATGAGCATTATGATGAAAAGCAAACGCTAATTAAAATGTATAACATAATCCAAATCTCTTTGTCCATAAATATCCAAAACCATGTTCTGTAAGCCTTTACTAGGGCCCTAATTGAAATGGGTTTTGCCAATTAATATTCACAGAACACTGATTTGTCAGTCTTGAAAAAAATAACTTAGCATTTCATTAAACCTTTAATGACTCCCAATTAGGCTTATCTCATTTGTGCTGTCTACGCCATGAACAACTGCGACAGCCGAGTGGGAAAACTGTTCATTCCATCCGTGCAAAAGCCAAGAGGGCGCCCCTTTTCTGTTTTCCACACACACTAAAAAAGTGAACTTTGATGTAGAGCAGAGAAAGGCGCTCCGGCACAGGAACAGATCAGTTAATGGCTGCGCGAAAAGGAAATGAATGAGTGGGTTTTAAATAAATAGGGTGAAGGGTTAGCCATTCAGCTTCTGGAACAAAGCAGCACATACTAATTATCAACTGCAGTTCATCTAATTCTTGTAGTACAGTTAAGAGAAAGAGTGAGATTTCATTGAAAAATACGTTTTTTTGCCGCTGTATGAGTGAACGGAATAATTTTCAGCAGAATGGATTCATTACTTTCCATAATTCATTAGTTGGATCATCAGGTGGATGGAGGATTCACATGAACCTGAAAACTGAGTGAACATCGCTGGCTACTTTCATCATCAATGACCAGTTAGTGCACAACTTTGACAGCAGTTATAAGTATAAATACACGGCAAAAACTAAAAAAGGACATACTATTATAATGACATATTGAGGTGGATATAATGATAATAAGAACAGTGGTAATAATGTTATTATTATTGGTGTGTAAACAAAGTGAGAGGGCATACATGACCAAATGACAGGAAAAATAATGAAACACTTACATCATGTCTCAAGCAGACAAAGACACGATTCAGCATTTCACACACACACAGGTGTTATTATGCCCTCTGTTTAAAGAAACATGCAGCTGTTCATTGTACTATAAGTAGTGATGAAATTTGTGATGTTCTCAGAAAAGCCCTTCATGACACATTGTGCCATAATTTATCACAATGACAAAAATCTTCCAAATATCGTCCAGCTCCAATGAGTCATTTAATGAATAGTGTCCTAAGGCTTGTGTCCTAAGGCTTGTCACTTCAAAAGATTATATTACAACGTTATCAATCACATTGTCCAACATTTTTATGTTCCACAAAACAATCCATCAGAGAATTCAGACCAGTACACAACTTTTGGTGCCAGTCTGTGGTGTCTCCCTGCAGTTAAAAAAAAACTTTATGAAGACAAATTAATTCTCAGCACCTCTCTGTAAAATGACGTATGACTCTGATTCCACTACTTAAGTCACTAATGGAGTGAGAATCATGTCTGCAAGTCACACCACATGTATCACTTTTACACTTGTTTTTAAATGCGTTTTGAGCCTTGATTGTCTTGTAAAACTGGTAGAAAAACAAGGGAAAGCCGGGGTGTGTATTCATAAGCATTTCACGTATTAACGTTATGCAAGGTGTCTTTCAGAAATATATCAAATGCTTTAACCGGCTGGTTCCTATCACCACAACTGTGAACTGTTATTCTGTAAGCTTCGATCCACTCTCACTCTGTTTACATTGTTATGCAGATATTTTTGGTGCCTTATAACATCCTGTATTTATCACTGTTACATGTGTTTTTAAAAACGTTGAGCCCAGATATTCTCACAAAACCAGTACAGGGAGCCCAGGGAGTGTATCCGTTATTATATCATGTAACGTTGTCTATCAGAAGCAAATCAAACGTCGTTTGGTTCCTATCGCCACCACTGTGAACTGTTCTAACTCGGTAAGCTCATATCCACTTTCGTTGATTCTCACTGACTGAAAGAAGCAAATATTTTGATAAATCAGTTATATTTTGTGACAGTGTGAGAATAAAGTGTGTAATAATCGCATTATTACATCATATGAAATAATTATGCTTAAAACAGTTCGTAAACACTGAGTGAAGGGAGCTGCAAAGTTAGAATCAGCTGGGCTAAACAAGAAAACACACCAAAACTTTGGTGCCTTATAATGTCCTACATGTACCACATTTGTATTTCATAACCATTTCATGTAATAACACGAGTAATATGAGGTGGCTTTAAGAAGCCCCCTCCACTCTCACTATATTATAATGCCTGAATGAAGCAGGTATTTTGAAAATAAAGTGTGTAATAATTACATTACTGTATCATATGCACTAATTATGCTTATAATAGGGTCATAAACACTGAGTAAATTGAGCTCTAAAGTTATATTCATCTGGACCAAAAAAAACCCAGCATTTTGAATGGCAGGAAAAAATCGGTTGTATTTTGTGACAGTGCAAGAATAAAGTGTGTATATGCATTTATTTAGCTTAAAATAGGGTCATAAACGCCAAATGAGGGGAACCCTATAATTTAAGCTTTAAGGTGTCCTCATATTGTTAGTTGCTTTGCATAAAAGCATCTGCCAAATTATTGTAAGGTAGTGTAATGTAAAACACAAAAAAAACCCACAAAAAAGTACATTTTAATGACAGAATTTTTAATAAATATGTTGTATTTTTGTGGATGTGCGTGAATAAAATGTGTAATAATGACATTATTGCATCATATGAATTAATTCTGCGTATAATTTTGTTGTTAACACAGAGGGAAGTGAGCTGCATAGTTGGATTCAGCTGGACTGAATAGGTTCGACAGTTCAAAATAAACGATCCGGTGCGTCGATAGTATTCACATTGAGGATCCTCTATCATAAATAAAAAGAGGCTCGACAATAAATCAAGAGAACCACTGAAACTAATGAAGCCTCCTTTTGTCTCGATCAGGAAGCTGAGTCCTTAAGAGTCCAAATGCAAAGAAATCAGCACTGTTGTGTTGCATCGCCTGCTAAGCTAACCGCACATGCACGCACACACACACACACACACACACACACACATACAACCGCAGCATAAAGAGAGCACGGTGCAGCAGCAGCAGCAGTGCCCAGCCGAGCAGGTGTCAGGAGTCATCTGAAATATCACTGACCACACGGTCCGCCTCTATCTGTTATTTCAGGCCCTAAAAGATGGCATTTGATTAAAAAAAATATAACGCAATCAAACGCAGTGAATTAAAACTCTAACTGCCCCCCTCGGCTGTCAGTCAAATATATCTGACAGCGATGACAGGCGGTCACGATTTTTAATTTTCCGTTTATGAAATAAAAAAAATGGGCGTGTGTGTATGTGTGTGTGTGCAGTGAAAGAACTCTACACCCATTACACTCTCTTTCTGTGACTGCACTTCCTTCCAGGCATAAAGCAGAAGCATGCGTTAAAAAAGGTGTGTGTGTGTGTGTGTGTGTGCG
>JBBPDB010000001.1:7306881-7319512 GCA_037974465.1 Brachypetersius altus
AATGCAGAGGTTGAATTTCGTGCTGTTCACACTGTGTGCTGTGGTGTGTTCACGTATGACAAATGGTCACTTTCATATATCGGGCTGACATAGAATTGCGATTAATCGCCATAAAATTTTTCCAGATTTGCGATTAACTAGTTAATTTTAATTAATCGCTTTACAGCCCTAATATATATATATATAAATATGTGTGTGTGTGTGTGTGTGTGTGTGGTGTGTTACAAGAACAACCATAGGTCACTAAATGTAAAGTAAAAAAAGCCCTCATTAATAGCCTGTCTGCCAGAATGTGAAAACCACAGACTGAGAGCCAGACTTCCTCTCTGCTAAGTCCTGCTGTCTAGCCGTGGTAGTCTCGCGTGCTGAGTGGGCGACGGGCGAATGACGTAGGTTGTCGGGTTGTGGGCGTTTTGTGTTTTCCACCCGTATTCAGGCACGGCCCGCCCATGCCGCGCTGCGATTGGCTGGCATGTTGACACGCCATCGGCCTTTTCATAGGTTTCTGAGTCTGATCTACAGCATTGCTGGCTAATCAGCGCGCAGGACGTGAATTGCACCAACCAACCTCGGCTTAGGTAGGCGAGACTTGCCTAAACACGGGTGGATTTAAAAATAAGCCCACGGTCTATCACCATGAAGTGCTCGCCTGGGTGATTTAGTAGAGAGAGACGGACACTCGAATGCAGACTGCTTCGGAGGGTAGACCCCCCTTTACTACCAGCTTTGAAAAAACAGGTTCCAGACCTTTTTACGGCTGCTTTTTTGCTTTTTCTACTAGTCCGCATGACTAAAATCGTCTTAAAATTAAGAGAGGATCTCGTTCTCTAAACGGCTCAGCTAAAAAAAAAAAGGTAAGGCGAGATTAAATGCCTTGTTTTTCTCCGTCCAAGATCGCACCGTCTGTTCTTAATAGTAACCAAATAACAGCGTTTATTGAGTTTTTGCCTTTAATTTGGTCGTTTGATGCGTTTAAGGGGCATTTGTGCTGGTTTCAGGACCTTTAAATACCACCGGATAACCTACATAGAGCCAGAATGGGCTGCTTTTTTCATTCGAGTCAAGTTTAAGGGGCAGTTTAAGGGGGTCTTTTGGGAGAATTCACTCGATAGTGGGGCCATTTGGCTGGTCTTGTTTTCTCCAGCCCATAGCAGACTGGGTAAAACAGACTGGGTTTTATGGTGGCAGAGTGTCTGTTGGGCAGAAATGAATGCTCTTTTTTGACCAGTCGGATGTATATGTTTGTTTCAATGTCGATTAAGGAACTTTTCTTAAATGATCATGCAGCCTGGCTCAAAGATTTGTTGTGAAATGCAGAGCTTGCCTTCTGGAGGCTGGATGGGGGGTAGTCCCGTAAAGGGCTGTGGAGGGCTGGTGAATGTCATTACCACAGCAGAGAGAGGGGAGGGGGGGATGGGGAGCTCTGGCTGTGAGTAAGCTCCAGTTGTAGGAGGGGGGTGGAATGTCTGTCACTTGCAGCTACATTTGTGTGAGTCATTTTTTTTGAAGCTCTGAAAGATGTGGTGACGACAGCTCCATCACGAAGGCTTTACACTCAACATGGATTTTTTCTCTGACATTTATTCACGTTGTTGACATTTATGTAGAGGCACGAGCGAACAGATCTGCAAAATGTTATCCATTTGTCGATTTGGTCACAGTTTGACTGCTGGTTTGTAGTGATTCAGTGAACTGTTGTTGATATTTTGCTTAGGAAAGTACAGGGCATATTTGGAACCTACGCACATAAATATAGTATTGCCTTCACCTAAATTGTGGTTGAGAAATGAAAACCTGAAAATGTTTGGCTGACAACTTTCCCTGGACCTCAGTGTTGGTTTTTGTTGTGAAAATATTTTTCACTTTTTGTCACAGTCCCACAGTGAACATGATGAGTGCACCTTTTTGAACACAATGTCATTTCACAATGAGGAGAAACCTGGTGTTATTTGGAAAATGGGACTGAAAACATTGTGAATGGATGTGGAATGATGTTTTAGCTACTGCTGGGATGTCATTTGTAAAGTAGGTAGTGTTTCTGGGCTCTTACAATAGGGAGTACAGTTTTACATGGACAGGTTAATGACAAAATGAGAAAATTCCAATTCATCCACTCAAACAATGCAATAAATAGCATAATATCAGTAAAATGAGTAAATTGCTGTATGCTGAGATTAAATCTGCAATAAATCTATGCATCTGAACCTTCTTTCTAGACTGATTCAAACAAACACACTTTTAGAGATTCCTATAACAGATCATTCTGAATCCCCTACGATGGTTGATAAAAAAACACAACATTGTCTTTTTTTCAGAATCTCTTTGGAAGCTTTAGAAGGAGTTCAGACCACCACAATGATTCTCAACCTTTGAAAAAACTCATCTGTTCCTGTGTGACAGTCAGCCCACTTTGTTTTATTGAAGATCAGTCATCGGTATCTCCGTCTAAGAAATATGGCTTTGGTCCAGAATAACCGTCCTCATCCTGACAAGGATCAGGCTCTTCACAGAGTGCCATTAAAGAGGCTGATGCGGGAGAAAACGATAGAAGTGGCCCCGATAAAAAAACGAGTGATGGCTGCCCTTAACTTGTCGTGCAAAAAGGAATCTTCATCATTATCACTGTCAAAGCCTTTCATCAAGACCGAGCATGTGGAAAAGGACTCCTTGTTTCTGGGTCATGGCCGTGACCTCTGCTATCAGCAAGACTCCAAGGCAAAAGATGGACAGGAGAGAGCATTGGACCTAAGCCCGGCCTTGAGGCACACCCTGGCCCAGTTCACTTTGAGCAGCCAGTGCTCTCTGGGCGGCCCTGCTGCATTCTCTGGCCAGCACAGCCAGGATAAGCTCGCCCCCTTGCTTACCCAGGCTAGTGTGGGTGGAGGCCCCCTGCTGGTGCCTCCAGACAGCTCCACAGAGCTTGTGGTGTGCAATCTGGAGGACGAAACCATCTCTTGCTTCTCTGTAGGGGGGGAACTGCGTCTTTGCTTGCCTCAGGTGCTAAACACGGTTCTGCGAGATTTCTCGCTCCAGCAGATCAACTCTGTGTGCGACCAACTCTACTTGTACTGCTCCCGCTGCGACGCCGCCCAGCTACATGTCCTCAAAGTGTTAGGTGTCTTACCACCTGGGGCGCCCTCTTGTGGTCTAATCACTCTTACCGATGCCCAGCGCCTCTGCAACACTCTACTCCACCCGGGTGAAAGCAATGGCCTGGTGGGGTCACATAAAGGCCACACGTTTGGGGATGAGGAAGAGAGAGATGCTGAGGAGGGTGGAGCCTTCTGGGTGGAGCACCAGTGTCTGGGGAAGTGCCAAGGCCTATTCCTGCCTCGACTCTATGCAAGCCCCAGCTCCTCATGTATCCGCTGCTTGCAGTGCCACCGACTCTTCTGCCCCGAGCGCTTCGTCATGCACACGCACTGGCAGCCCGACAAACGCACATGCCACTGGGGCTTCGACTCAGCCAAGTGGGCCTGCTACCTGCAGCTCGGGCGCAGGTACCAGGGGACGGCTGAGGAGGCCCAGTTGAAGCAACTGCTGGAGGCAATGAAGCTGAAGTTCCACAGCATCCAGCTGGAGGCCAAGCAGCCACATCTGGTAAGTGTTTGTATGTTTATGGAGCTTCTATAGGGAATAGGGTGCTTATTGGGAAGTTCAAACTTCCAATCATTAACAGAAGACATAAAGGTTGCTGAATGGTTTTTGGAAAGACCTTTCATTAAATGTTTGTTTATGGTAACATTAATATAGCACATTTAGAAAAGCAGCTCTAAAAAAAAAACATTTTTATTGGTTCATTGCTTTAAAGAACCCATCTGACAACCTAGCCTAGTTTTCATAACTGTTGCTACTTGTAACACAGTAGATACTGAATAATAAACCTTAGAACCAATAGATTAAATATAATCCGGCCATTTAAAGAGTTAATCAGACCATTTTCCTCAGTGGTATGACTGATATGCCTTGGTGGAATACATGTACTGGAGAATAATATATGCAGTTTTGGAGAAGCAGAAACAGATGTTAATGGAATGATAATACTGTCTCCGCATCTATCCTTGTGAATTGTAATGCTGAAGAATGTCCCTGTAAAAACAAGCTGTCACAACAGAACAATTTGCAGCAGAGAACAGGGACATGTGCAAGGGACGGCATTCGTCTCCATAGCTGACTGTAAGCTAAACAGCAAACTTTGACTCGTGCTAGGTGAGTCGGAGCCAGGCCGTGTATGTGTGTGCTAAGAGCAGGCGTTTCCCCCAGAGGAAGCTGCTGGACACAGTTCAGCCAGGGTCGCCTGGCTCTCAAGCTCCAACTGACAGAGTCTGCACAAACAGCAGGAACCACGGCAACAGGGCAGAGAAACAGAGGAGAGAGAGTGGGAGGGGAGTGGGCGGGAGAGAGAAGGGAAAAAAGACAGAGATGAGGAAAGAGTGGGAGACACAGAGAGAGCGAGAGTGAGAGAGAGAGCAAGCAAGAGAGGCCATGGCAGTCCGTCACATGTGCATGAAGCCTGCAGCACCCCCTTCACAGGCCCAGCACTCACCGCACAGGACCTGCCTCCCAGCCAATGAAAACACAGACCCTCAGCCTCTGCCTCCCTTGCAGCCAATGAGCTTCAGGAAATCTCGGTCAATTCCCATCTCATTATATAATGGTTAGCCACAGACTTAACAACAGCGGCCGGCGACTGCACTTCTGGGAACATTTCTCTGCCTCTCAGGATGCAGACATCTCTGCTAGTTACAATTAAATATTGAATGCAGACAGACCCTCTGACAGCATAACCAGCACAGACTGCAAACAAAATATCCATCTTCTGTTTCTATTTACTGAAGATTTATAGCATAAACCTCTACATCAAATACACATCTTGAAATATAACGAGAGCAGAGAGGTGACCTTTGGACTTGGCCTTCCGCCACAGTGTAGGAAGGCGCGACTGAATGTGCTTATTTTTGTCCCAGCCACTATTAACATTCTCTCAGATAAGGGATGGAATCGTCTGGGTTTTCAGACACAAATAGCAACGCCCCATGGTACTTGTCACAACATCGAAGTCGGAGCTATCAGATTCAGGAAATAAGAAGTAGGAATGTTTAAGAAAGTTTTACATTTCTAGTTATGCTCTTCGTTTCAGTCCTGTACAGTAGGCCCCTACTTCATACTTGCTCTAATAACTACATAGGTTACATTTTATACTAACAATATTGTTAATCATAATTGGCCTTGGGTTTAAGTAGTTAAAAACTTCTAGCATTAATGATTGTTACTGATAGACATTCAGACAAACATTTCAGACTGTGTCCAGTTGTGGTGTTAATCGGAAAGGAGGCATGTCTCGTAAAGTTGAACTAAGGCCACGGCAGGAAAGGCTAATTGATTGGGCCCGTGGGCAGGTCTGGCGCGACTGAACTATTTCAACGAGGTCACTGATAAGCCATGTGAGTGCTCTACTGCTGGGAGAATGACTGGACTGCTTGCGTCACATGTTGTAAATAACTGTGTGGAGCCCTCATGCTGCGAGAGCCACGTGATGGCTCTCAGACAGACACACTCTCAGACACACACACACACAGACTGGCTAGCTTATGAGTTGTCTGGAGTCCTTACACATGACTTCATGCATAAATGCTTTGCAGCCAAAAATGTTCAAACCTGCAATGCCTGTTAAGTTTCCAGAAGGCATAAACTAAATCATTCCGATTGTCAGCAGGCGATAACAATCTGAGTATCTGCAAGATTGTGTTCCAGATATAACTGCTTTAAGAATTAAACACTGGTTGTTTGAAATAAACGCAATGTGTGCAGTTCCAGAGACTGTTAACAGAACTGATAGGCCATAGGTCTTTTTTTTTTCTCTGGCGTGTGGTTTTAGCTGTAGTTTTCTCCAGGGGCTTCTGAAGTGGGTGTAAGGTGCAGTGACTGGTGGATTGCATTAAACCACAATATGGTCCTGGCTGCTTATGGAGGATGGATTATTTTCCATTTTTCCCATTCAACTCTTACTGATACATACCTTCCTGGCTGCAAACAGAAAAGAGTGCATAGTCGGCCACCAGCAGCTCAGTGTGCCTTAAGGAAACATTCAGAATCACCAGGGGTAATCCTGCCTCCATGCTGTGCCACGCAGTACTGACATACTATCCCTGTTTGTGTCCTGTAGGAGACTGGCCAAGTACAGGAGGGATTAAATCTCTGTTCTGGGAAAGAGAAACTGTGCAAGAGTGGCTCGGAGGGAAAGGTAATGCAGTCACCTGCAATAAACTTTGTCTGCGTCCTTCACCACATTTAGCTGAGACACAAAACCAGACCAACGGGTTCTTTTTTTGTCTCTCTCATACAGGCACTGCCTTTGCCCGCCTATGTGTTTGACCCGTGTCTGCTTGCCAATTTGAAGGAGGACCCCAGGCATGAGCTCATGTTGCAAAGGTGCAGTGAGTTTATAAATATACGCTCACATGGAAATATGTTGTGTCATTCATTGAACTGCTAACTGCAAAATTTCATCCTTTAAAGCTGTAATGATATGTTGAGGTTCAACCCACTGAGGAGAATTTAAAATAAACATAGATATGCTTTTTTAATACAACCGACAGTTAACAATCGCCCTTAGTGGTAATAGCTCTAACATAGTAATATATTTCTTTTCAGTTGGTACCTTTATGTGCACGATAAACTGGCAAATTCCAGCATGGCTCTGACCTCTGGCTGCACTGCTGGGAAAGATGTGGAGGCATTGAGAGCAGAGATGCTGGGAAGCCTTTTCAAACACGGAAGCAGTCAGGATAACAAGGCACCAACTCAGAATGGGGAAGAGGCTGACCCCAAAGAATTTGCCACAGGTCTGTTATCAAGGAACTGTGTGAATGAATGATTACGTGTCTGATGATTACATAAAGATTGGGATCTGACATCCTCCAAAAACCTGTTTTCCTTGCTTTTCTTGGTTTTTACAGGGCGGAAAAAAACAAGCTGTTTGTCTGGCCAATTGCAACGCAACAGTCCAGACGAGTGGCCGCAAGTTTCCATAGAAACACCCGCGTGCGAAAAGTCTTTCACTGGCAGTCTTGAGGAGAACAAGGACAGCATGGTGGTGGAGGTGCTTCAGATGTATAACGCTCAGCAGGAAAAGCTTCAGTCAACACTCCGCAGGCAGCAGCAGCTTGAAAAAGTTTGTGCAATATTACATTTACACTATGGCCCCACAAATGCAGCATCCCATCACAGTTAAACCTATCCAACATTCTCCAACAAACAGAAATACACCCAAGCATTGGGTTGGTTCTCCATACTTGTAATGCTCTCCCTCCTTTCACACTGGTCTAGCATGTTCCCAGTCACTCACATTGGTTCATCCGGCTTTCTGTCTCGTAGCCTCTCAAAAGAATTAGGCTGACTGCCAGTATTGGAACGGCTGTGTTTGCGGGGTCAGTGTGTGCTGGGTCTAAGTCTGTGTTTATTGTCGAACATAATGCCGCTGGGACTGATCCGACTCCCTCTTTGCCCTTGTTAAGCAGGAGCTGCAGGCTTTGCGCAGGGACGAGGTGGCAGAACAGCGCCACCTGCATGGTGAACTGGAGGTGGTGCAGACGGAGCATGCCCAAAAGCTGGGGGAGGTGCAGGAGGAGCAGAGGAAGCTCAAGTGCAGGCTGGAGCAGCTGAGACAGCAAGGCTGCAGGTGTAGAGAGCAGCAGGGGGCAGAGCAACAACAAGAGAGCCATTACGCCACACAGGTAGGACACGTTCCCTCCTTACAACCCCCCTTGGATTACAGCACTTCTGAAACCAATTATGCCTAATGTGATTGCATATTCATATTTGAGAAAGTTGAGAAGTATTGAGAAAGTTGTTCTCATTATTTCTGGCACTTTAAGATGCATGTGTCATAACTAAATAAGTTAAATGACTAGTGATCTGGGAAAAATGACTACCCCCTGCTCTCTAAGGAGAAGGCTTATTTTTTTTTTTTTACTCTTTACTCTTATGCAGCCGAGCCCAGCTGAGTCCCGATTTCCCTGCTTTCGTGCACCAACTTAACCCAGTAATTATGTCTCAGAAGTCACATTAGAAGTAGAATTAAATTGAATTAGGATTCACTCATAGCTAACTTCTAAATGTGGTTCCATATTTATTGGTAAATAGATGATTAATAGATAATTAGAGGATTATTATAATTGGAATGTTAATACAACAAAAAACGTCAGAACTTCTAAGGGACTCACAAACTTTAGGCCTGGAGGCTCTGAGTTGGGCACCCCTCCTTGAACTAATTCATGACTCACCATGTTCTTTTGTGTATATATAGTTATCAGAGCTGCGTAAGAGGTTGGACCGGGCTGAAGAGGACCGGGAAGAGCTGCAGGAGGAGCTTCGCAGGGAGAGGGAGGCTAGGGAGAAGCTGGAACGCACTATCGCTGAGCTCAAGCTGCAAATGAAAGAGTCTGTGTCTGCCTCTACGCTGGACAGCCTCCTCTCAAGCTCTTCTGACACGCTGATGTCTCCAGCTCTGTAGTTTGGCTTCCAGATCAGTTAAACGCATTACATCTTAATAACTCTGACCAAGTTTTGTTTCAGGACATTCTTTTGGCCTTCAATTTTAGAGCCAAATTAGCTTTTTATTGTAGTTGAAGAGATAGCCAAAGCCTCAAATCTCATCGATTTGTGTCTTTATAAAGAAAACATTACCGTTTTATGTAACACATTATAGGCGGGCAAACAATATCCTTGGTTAGAAGTCCGTTCTATATAAATTTAATCATACAGAGCATTAACTGCTTTTGTAAAGGCAATTTCTTTTTGTATGCACGTTCTTGCACACGAATAGAAGCCCTCGGTGTGCGAGAACATAGAACATCGGAATTCTGTGACCTGCACGTGTGTAATTATCACCGTTTATTAGTCAGTGCAATGACTACTGGTAGAAAAAAAAAGAGAAAATTCTGAATTATAATTGTTTTAAAAACTATAACATGTGATATATTGTTTATAAAAGTATTTATTGTTTTATCGACAAATGTTATGTGAGCAAAACCTTTGTAAAATTATACAAACTTAAAGGTACGCTAAGTAATTTTTATTGCCATTTCAGTTCATAAAACACCCCTGTAAAGACAAGCACCTAATATGGCTTGTCATGACATAGGAACAAGAAGAAACATTCAGGATTGCCCTGAACACTAAAGAGATGTGGCTTTTTCCAGGCATAAAGAAACCTGGGAAGCTCTACAGCTTCACCATGTAACATTCCAAACCCCTAACCGTTACATTTACATTAACATTTACAGCATTTAGCAGCATCTGTTTTTCATAACATTCTGTCCAGTTTTAATGGAAGACTATATTTGGTGTACCTTTAAGACTTTTTCCTTTGCAGGACGCATTTATATTTTATGTATGTATGTATGCACAGTTTGAATGTACAATATGTATGCATGTATGTATGCTAAAATCTATGGATATGTTAACCAAGTTTACACCATGGTATGAATTTAAACAAACAAAAAAAAAAACAAACAAAACAAAAGAACTATGTATATAAATGTTTTGTAAACCATTTCTTATGAATGTTGTACATCCTCTCCAACTACTTTCTGTTCATATTGTTTCATTGCTTTTTCAACTTTGAACAGATGAGTTAGTAGAGACAGGGAAAAAAAGGTATAATATGCTCTTTATATTATATTGTCAAATAATTTACTATTAATCACAGGAAATTATATCTTTCACTGTATATCACATTGCGTCATACCTTTAGAACGACAGGGTTAACTTAACATGACGTGAGAGCGAAGTGATGTTGGTATGCGAGAATGAACTGCTTGTCTGAGACATGTTAGGATTGTAGGCTCTCTTATTGACAATCAGATGGGAATATCTTTGATCCCTTGAACATAAACACTTAAGAATGAGCTGATGAAATCGTTGCTACCTCAGGTGAACACACACACTCAAATATATATGTGTGTGTGTGTATGTATATATATATATATATATATATATACACACACACACACACACACACACTGTGTATCTGTGTTTCATAC
This sequence comes from Brachypetersius altus, assembly GCA_037974465.1. Lineage (NCBI taxonomy): Eukaryota > Metazoa > Chordata > Actinopteri > Characiformes > Alestidae > Brachypetersius > Brachypetersius altus. The sequence continues at coordinate 7,316,928 of JBBPDB010000001.1, forward strand.
AGTATGAACTGAAAGAGAAGATGGAGTATTTGGACAGTCTGAGCTCTAATTACCTCTGTGCTGTTTCTATGCTGCTTTTTGGGCTAAGTGTTACTGGCTTCTTCATGTGAGCTGAAAGAGAGGTGCATGTATAATATTAAACACACATACACACACAAAAGAGGTTGCCCCTTATAATTATACTGAGTATTTCTTTACCCACCGTTCACAGTCCTTTGTGCTGATGCTTTGTTGGGTTCCTTCCTAATGCCATTTTGCTTGTGTCTGTACGGTACAAGATGCCACTTTTGTCCTACCTCCGCCTGTGATTAAGCCACATTGTATCACCCTCAACTTTCTGTATGTCACTTCATTGGCATTGATATAATCATTTATCTTTGGGGTTCACAATAAAACCTATTCCCACATCTCATTAATTGATTATTTCACACAGCCACACAATCTTTAAGACAGTTTTTACAAATGTACACTACGTGGACAAAATAATTGGGACTTCACTTTAATATGGAGTTGGCACCCCCTTTGCAGCTATAACAGCTTTAAGTCAAGTCATGTCAAGTAGATTTTGTTGTCATTTCTAACATATACACAGTACATAGTAAAAATGAAACAACGTTCCTCCAGGACCATGGTGAACAGAACAGAACATGAGCAACAACACCACTAAATGAGACGAGACAACATTCAATGCAAAGCTTCCATTCTTCTTCGAAGGCTTTCCACAAGATTTTGGTTTAAAATCTCAAAGATTTTTTATTAGATTGAAAACATCACTCATCCCAGTTATTGGGTGGAACTGCAAATGCAGGAGGATTTATTCTCTGGTACAGGTACAATCATTGTACATGGTGTTTACAGAGCAAACTGGATCACTTTACTGACCACTTACATTCACATAGTGAAGGCATTTGTGTTGTCTTAATGCAACTGGCACTTACACCTAAATAAATGTACAATACAGAATACAAAAGATTGTGTGATGATTAGTCTAGCGATCAGATAATAAATATTTAGGCAGTCTGCATTCTGTCATTTAAGGAATATAGTCTGTATTCTGTTATATCGAGCACTTAACGCATCCATTGATCGTTTCATGTCAGCTGCTATGTGTTTCTGTGGGAAATGTGTGCCCATTCATTCTGTAGAGCATTTATGAAGTCAGGCTCTAATGTTGGACGAGAAGGTCTGGCTCACAATCTCCGTTCCAGTTCATCCCAAAGGTGTTGGATGGGGTTGAGGTCAGGGCTCTGTGCGGACCAGTCAAGTTCTTCCACACCAAACTCATCCAACCGTGTCTTTATGGGTCTTGCTTTGTGCAGTGGGACACAGTCAAGCTGGAATAGAAAAGGTTCTTCCAAAACTGTGTCTACAAAGTTAGAAGCATAGTGTTGTTCAAAATGTGTTGGTCTGCTGAAGCATTAAGATTGGCCTTCAGTGTAAATAAGGGGCCTAGCCCAAACAGACATGTTCCCATACTTTTGTCCAAATAGAGTAGAGTGAACATAAAATTCTGATTGCATTCATGTTAATACCATTAGCATTAGCTTCATAATGGGGTCCTAGCTCCTTGTATCAAGCACATTTAGTATCTCATACTTTCTCACAGAAATGAACTGGAATCAGCCATTAGTTTCCTGGGCCCCTTTTCCCCCTCTTTGTAATTTTAGAACCCCTCTATATTCAGAGGGGTCCTATATTCTCAGAACCTTAGTTCCTCCTTTGAAATTTTCTGGGAAACACCTCAACATTCACATGGCCCCATGTTTCAGCCCCAAGCTGCTTCAGTCATGTTTCCTTTAGGTCCTTCAGAATTCACCTAACATAATTATGAGTTGGCGCGACATTATATTTAGTCTATTACTGCATTTCAAAACCAGGTTGCTTGATTCGCCACTTTCAAACTGGGCTTAATGCAGTAAAATGCACTATTACACTCATGCTAATGTGAGTTTGTTACTTATACTAGACAATTATTCTAAATATTGATTGAGAATTAAACAACAATTGAGGGAATGGTTTGCATTAAAAGTGTGCATTGTTAGTTAATTAGTTCACTAAGGCTAGCCTAGCAAGTAAGTGAGTTCCTGTTGAACATTTTCAGGATTCTAAAAATGACCCCAGGAACCCTTTTACAGGCTTCCTTAATCATACTTTACATCAATACATTTCTTGTATTGTATTGATTTACTATGTAAAGACTTAAGAGACCAAAAGGTTCTGGGAAAAGGTTCAGTCTCTTCCTAACTACTCTCATACTAGCAATTTATAGAGCAATAATTCTAAATCCAACAATTGATTAACATATTCTTGGTTACATGAAGGTGATCTTATTAAGAATCTTATTGAGGGCTTGGTGACCTATGTGTGTAAAGAGTTTGCTAAATAAATGTTTCGTTGCAAGTAGAGCCCGACCGATATATCGGCCGATATTAGTCATTTTCCAAACTATCGGTATCGGCATTTATATTGGCCGATAAATGAATATTTCAAAAATAAAATAAAAACGGAACGAAACACCCTTCAACCATGTCATGAGTGTTGCCGTTGTATAGTTTGTCCACCAGAGGGCACTCTACACCGTCCCT
>JBBPDB010000001.1:7352492-7369250 GCA_037974465.1 Brachypetersius altus
TGCAAAGTGTCCAAAGATACAAGGAGCCTAGATAAAGGAGTTCCAAACACTCAGCATTGAGCACCACCAGTATACTGATCACCGCCTGATCATCTGGAATCATCTGCTCCTGGTTCTTCACTGATTCAGTATAGTTTTTATTCATCGTTTTTTTATATTTTGAAATACATTGTTCCACCTCGACAAACCCACTACAAAATTCGAAAATTATAACACTGAGATCCAAAGGTGATCTCTCGGAATGTTCAGTCTATTCAGACTTTAGCAGAGTTCAGTAACCCTCATTTATAAATAACTGAGCACTCTGATAAATATTTGATCACTCTAATTAATCAGTCTATTCAGGCCTTAACAGGGCTTTGTACAGCTGAGGTCAATAACTAATCAGTCTGATTGATCTGCTCGTGTTTTTTTTAACACAGTTAACAGCATTTTTAAAAACAAAAATGAACACTTTTAGAGGGAAAGAAATGACTCGATTGGCCGCAAGAACATGAGATTATGTCATAATGGGCTGCTGGCCAATCAACTACTTTGTTACTTTGTTGTTTGTGCAGTTACTGTACACTCTGGTGGTTGTTGTTGTTGTTGTTTACAGGCTCTGTAGTTGCTCAAAATCTACTTAGTGATCCAGGCAGCGGCTCTAGATGCCCACCATACACTCAGAGAAGTTTATTGTGAGATCATTTGTAGTAATAATGCTCAAAAATGACACAATCTGCCCTGATCATCTAACACTCCCCCACATCATAACCACAGAGTGTCGTATCTGTGGTTTCTGATAGATGTGATGTACTGAATATTTCAGAAGGCGTTCAGCACTGCTAGTGAAGGTGGACAGGTCGTGCTGGAGGAACAGCTCAATCTTCTCTGCACGGGTGATGATGCGGGACACTAATCTGAGGAACTTCAAGGTGCATTGAGTGTGTAAATGTACAAAGTGGCCGGTCGATGCAGGGCTGTAATGCAGCGTGTACACAATCAATAATCTCTCAAGGCTGACCGACAGCTGGCGGTGGGGGCAGGTCATTTCTCCTGAGGCTGGAGAGAGATCTGTGTGTGTGTGTGTGTGTGTGTGTGTGTTAGGGCTACATGATACAAAAAATATATATCAGTTTTGAGATTTAATTGCTTCAAATTGTGATTTTTTTTATTCGTTTCAAGACATCACTTCCCATATTATTCCCATATTGTCACTTTTCTGGAATTAAAAACTCTCAAAGTCTGTAAATATTGTTTCAAATGGTACATTTACTCCCCCATCTATACAGTCCACATATGGAAAATAAGGTACAAAAAAATGCGTGTTTTTGTGATGTCACAAAACCAGCACTTTTATTTTAATAGCAATTAACAGGCAGTGGCTTGTGCAGCCCAAGGGTGTGTGCATGATATTGTTGATCACAATATCCGTCTCTGCAATACTGGTGTTACAAAAGGCTATGATATGCAAATGAGCCTCCAACCAATCACAGTGTTTCTGACAGGGTGACCAGTCACAGCTCCAGGTGAGTTACTGGGTGTTCTGATGAATCGAGGGCTTCATGTAATCCAACAAAAGTCTAATCTTTAACTGTTGAAGGTGTTGGTGAATTGGTGCATGAATCTTTATCCTTTAAAGGCGCTGAGATGTTTTTTAAAGGCCCATATTCTACATTTTCCTTCGACCTCAATGTCTTTCTCTGAGGTTTGTTTGGTTTGGATTTCAAATTTCATCATAATTTAAGACAAATACAAGACCATGTTCAAAATACAGAAAAAACAGGCCTTCTCTGTTACTTTATGACTGATATATGTAACCGCTCATATGGGAATATGTGGGTTTTGTGACATCACAAAAACTGATTTGAAAACAAGCTGTTTTTGCAGGTTAGGTTCCATATGTGAACTGTGTAGACAGAGCAGTGAATATTTACAAACTCTAAGCCTTTTTCACTCCACAAAACTAACAATATAGGGCCTTTAATAAACTGAGAGGCATCTCATTGGCAACATATTGCAGTAAAACTGCAACACTGAGATTCTGTCGACAGAGCGACAGACTCCGGCGCAGCTATACTCAGCTGGTTAAGAGGCAAGAAAGCGCTCGAGAATGCTTATGGCATGACCACAGGTTATCAGCTACAAGCCTAAAGGGCCCATATGCAATATTTATCCTATATTTTATTCATAGGAGTCCATTTATGACATTCGTGTGGGTTGTGTGTGCCTGAAACAGTCACAGTGTGTCTCATTCTGGGCAGAAACATGGAACAGACTGTTTGGTTGAGATTGAAATTCTCAGGGATATAAAGATCCTTTGGAAGCTCATAATGATCCATTTGCTTCCTGATAGCCAGAAACAGATTCATTGTTTTTCCACACCTCCAACTCCAATAATTCTATGGCAGGAACGATAAACTTCTGTAGGCTGAATGTGTGGAGCTAAACTGATGTAGGCGGGATAGGTAGGGCTAAAATGATGCAGGATGGATGGGCGGGGCTAAACTGATTTAGGCTGAATGGGTGGTACTAAACTGTTGTAAGCTGATTGGGCAGGGCTAAACTGTTGTAAGCTGATTGGGCAGGGCTAAACTGCCATTGACTGAATGGGCAGGGCTAAACTGTTGCAGGCTGAATGGGCGGGACTAAACTGCTGTAGGCTGATTGGGCAGGGCTAAACTGTTGTAGACTGAATGTGTATTTTGACGATTATTGTGTTTACCTGGTCCTGTTGGTTCTCAATTGGTTCTCTTGTTGGTAAGCAGGATCAGTTTTGTAATTCTGATTCTGATTCTCCTTGATATGGGCTCTTTAATAGACTTGCATCTGTGTAATCCTTTACACATACGACTGCAGGAGTTTATTGTTGCGATGAGGATGCCACTCTACAGGAGGGTTTAATGTTGCGAGTCTCTATGAAAACGTTGCATAACGGACCTCCATTAAACATCTGCAGAGAGACGGGCTGTTCAGTCTGCTGAAAGTCCTTTAAACTGATTGAGGGAGGGAGAGAGAGAGAAAAAGAGAGAGAGAATGAGAGAAAGAGAGAGACAGAAAGAGAGAGAGAGACATGGCTAGCCTTTGACTCCCAGGGCAAGAGACAAATCACCTGAGATTCTGTTAACGTGCAATTATCATCTCGGCTGAGTCAGTTGGTCATCCAGTTCAACCCGCCTGTGTTTATGAGGACGAGCAAAAGCAAACACCTGTTTGTGCACTTTCAATAAAGACGCTTAATCATTAAAGCTCATCTAACGATTATATCACTCAAAACATTTTAAGGCTTCCCTTCTCAATAATTACATTAAAGTTGAACCAGACGTCTGACTCTAAAAGCTCCTCACAGAAAGATCTTCTATCAAATGTTTCTGGTTTTGCCGCCTGACTCCTGAGATGTTGTTCTACTAGAGCTCTGAGAACTTGGTACGTTTCTCCATGTGGTGTTCAAGAAATTTCTCTTATTGACCACAGCTGTTTGTATAAAAATTATAGTGTATGGAGACACAGCTACACACGGAGACACAGCTACACACTCTGTGTCTGTGTGTAGCTGTGTCTCCGTGTAGCTGAGTCTGTGTGTGTCTCTGTGTCACTGTGTCTGTGTCTGTGTCTGTTTCGCTGAGTCTGTGTCTGTGTGTCTCTGTCACTGTGTCTCTGTGTGTCTCTGTGTCTCTGTGTCTGTGTGTCTCTGTGTGTCTCTGTCACTGTGTCTGTGTCTCTGTGTGTCTGTGTGTCTCTGAGTGTCTCTGTGTCTGTGAGTATCTGTGTCTGTGTGTCGCTGTGTCTGTCTCTGTGTGTCTGTGTGTCTCTGTCGCTGTGTCTGTGTCTCTGTGTGTCTGTGTCTCTGTGTCTGTGTGTCTCTGTCGCTGTGTCTGTGTCGCTGTGTCTGTGTCGCTGTGTCTGTGTCTCTGTGTCTGTGTGTCTCTGTGTGTCGCTGTGTCTGTGTCTCTGTGTGTCTGTGTGTCGCTGTGTCTGTGTCGCTGTGTCTGTGTCTCTGTGTGTCTGTGTGTCTCTGTCGCTGTGTCTCTGTGTCTGTGTGTGTCTGTGTCTCTGTGTGTCTCTGTTTCTCTGTGTAGCTGTGTCTCTGTGTCGCTGAGTCTGTGTGTCTCTGTGTTGCTGAGTCTTTGTGTGTCTCTGTGTCTGTGTGTCTCTGTGTCTGTGTATGTGTGTCTGTGTGTCTCTGTGTCTGTGTGTCACTGTGTTTGTGTTTCTTTGTATCTTTGTGTGTCTCTGTGTGTCTGTTCAGTCGTAAGATAAGCAGTTTCCTCCAGAGTTGAGTCTGTGTGTATGTGTGTCTCTGTGTCACTGTGTCTGTGTGTCTCTGTGTCGCTGTGTCTGTCTGTGTCTGTGTGTCTCGGTGTCGCTGTGTTTGTGTCTTTGTGTGTCTCTGTCTTTTTTGTCTCAGTGTGTCTGTTCTGTCGTAAGATAAGCAGTTTCCTCCAGAGTTAATAAAGTTTTCTGATTCTGAAAAACGGGAGGAATTGTCCTTTAACTGTGCCTCACAGTGCGGAACAGTAAGTCAAGGGGTCTTTAAAACTGTGATGGCACGGCTGGTCTAATTTTAGGCCTTTGTGATGGATGGTGCCGCATTTGTGCACAGAGGGATCAGGCCAGCAGATCAGATTCCTCTCTGGGGGATTTGGCCTGTGTATCGGTGGGTTTTGGGGGTTTAACAAGCACATGCAGATGTTTTACTACATATATGAACAAACACTGAGACTGTTAACCCTCAGAGTGTATCAGTCTGAGTCAAAAAGAGTGAAAGAGAGTGTTGCTCTTTCTCTTTGCTCTTTCTTTGGAGCGTCTCCAAAGCCCCTCCCTCTGTGGGTTTTCCCCACCCACTTGTGGGCGGAGACTATCCTGAAAGTTCTCCCGGGTTCAGACAACTTCTATTTTTTTCTACTTGTTTCTAAAACTTAAAATAAATTTGTTCATTTTAATGTGTGTGTGACACACATGTGTGTGTAAACCCAGCAGTCATTTTTATTATTACATCTTTTTAAATAACTGTAACTTTGGTTCTGTGTGACACAGGAACCCCAAACAAAGCTCAGCATGACGTCTGACGCCTCGAGGACCAACACAAACTTACATATAAGGGGCTGGTTTACTGTATGACGACAGTTTGTTGTGGTCCCAGCACGGATCACTGGGGTACTAAGGGTTAAAGTCCCAGCTTCCTCACTTTTGTATCCCACAAAGCAAAAAATAAGCTCTGAGGTTTTGGGCATTTCATCGATTTGGTGTTTTAACTACAGTCGACCTTGTATTGCATATTTATGAGCTGTGAAATCAAGCCACACGCTCGCATCGCTCTGCTGGACGCTGCAGCACCAATGGAGAACCCTCTTCAGCACAGCCGTAGATTTGGACAGGGAACTTTCAGGAAAACTGAAATTTCAGATAAAAGGAAAATTCTAAATAAGATTGTTTCTTCTGAACAGAACTGAACTCAGATTAACATCAGTATCAAATTCTGACCATTTTTTCACACTTCTTAAATTTAGCTCCTGAGGAAACACTCACTGGCCACTTTATTAGAAACACCACCTTGTACTTCCACTCACTGTACATTGTTGTAACAGTGTTTTTCCTGTTCTGAGAACAGTTCAGCACCCAAATAATACCTGTCCGGTGGTCTTGTGGTCACAGTGATGAATAGAATAGCTTAAAATTGGAGTTTCTAATGGAGTGGAAACACACGTTTCTAATAAAGTGGCCTCTAAGTGGAAGCACAATGTGGGTATTTCCGATAAAGTGGCCAGCAAGTGTAGGTCGTGCCCCATCCTAGTGTAACCCCTGCAGATCAGTAAATCTGCTCAGATCCTGCCTAACAGTGGAACTCAGAATAGAACATTTAGAGTAGAACCAAGATCCTGTGATGCTTTAATCAGATCTCTTATATCGTTTGTTTATTAAATTAACCACATTATTATCCCTGGTTTACCCCCCAACCATACATTCCACCGCGCCCCCACATCCTCAGGCCACGCCCATGTCAGAGAAGGCCTAATGACCTCTGAGAACCAAATGAACCAAGTTCTTTAGCCCAGTTCTGTGACTCATGGTCATGACAGCTGCTGTGTTTAGAGTGTGTGCAATAAAAAAGGAGCTTGAAAAAGTGTGTTTGGTGTCTGATGAGACGGGAGTGAAGTTTCATAAACGAGGCCCTCAGCACATGGCATGTCTCCGGGGTTATTTATGGTCTGGGTGAAGGACGCTCTGTGGCTTCAGGCCAGTTTGCTCAGGAGCAGTGAGGCAGCAATTTGTGTCCTCAGAAACACTCCTCCAGCCTTCACACTGCTAATAGGTTTACGCTAAGCGCTCATCAGCACACTTCCTGAACCGGGAGCACAGTCACGGCAGCAAATGTGGATCAGTGGAGACTCCCGGTGGAGAACTCACCTCCGCATTGAGCTTTTAGAACAAAAGCCTAAAGCCTGGAACTCATCTGCTATTGTGTGTTTCTCCTCCAGACCTTCATCAGGGTCTGTTTCTGACCCACCACCCATACCTATATCAAACACATGAACACACTCAGACACTGCCGTGTTAGTGTCACTGCTGTGCTGAGAACGGTCCACCACCCAAATAATATCAGTGCTCTTCTGACTCCAGTGATGAATGGGGTACCATAAGGTGGTTTTTCTAATGAAGTGGCCAGTGAGTGAAAGCACAAGTGAAGTTTTTCTAAACTGATTTTTATTCAAAAAATTTTTTTCTTAAAATATGACTTAATAATCCTACTTCCCAAAGTCACAGGAGTGTGGCTTCAGAGCCAAAACCACTCTTTAACATGATCTGTGATTTAGTGCTTTCATCTCTGAAATCCCAGCCGTCTCTCACTTAAGAGGCCTGTCAGTTTAGGCCTGCTTCATTAGCATCCACTCTTCTACAGAACGTTTCTCTCTGTGCTGCACTGACCTTCAGGACAGGAATGTCAGTGCAGCACAGTACTGTGCAAAAGTATTGAGCCTCCCCATCACGTCTTTATATTTTAATGTAGTCTTGAGGAACAGTTCTCCAGGCTTCCCGAAGGACTTTCAAAGACACTCATTTCCAGTCCAGTCCCAGAACCTGACCAGTTTCAGAGGAATGTTTTGTTTAAGACACACAGTGACCTACGTATGAATCATTCAAGCAGAAGCCTCACCCCTTATTTCTGTTTTAACCCTTAATGGTGAACATTAGGATGCCAGTTGTTAAAGAGAGGATCATTTCATTTCCAAATCAGTTTTTGAGGTACACTTCAGGATGCATTACTCTGTCATGATGGTAAAGAGTGAAAAAGGGAGAGTTATGGTTCCCAATTATGAATAAATTGATAACAATACTCCAGACACTCAATAAACTGAAGTTTGGCCGCTGCTCACGGGTCACGACTCCTTCAGTAGAATTAAATCACACCAAAGGAAACTAGGCTGCGTTGGTGTATCGACTCAAGATCAATGCTGGAAAAGAACAGATAATGAGGTGCATCCGCCAAGAGCGAGCCAGAGGTCATAATAATGTAAAAATGTAAAAATCATCCAACAAAACTGTCCGCCGCAAAGTGCGGTGAGAGGCCTAATGGTTCCCTTCAGCGTTCACAGGCTCTGCACTCGCTCAAAAAAGATCAATTTCATGAACAAAGACTCCTGAAGAATTTTCACTCCTCTGACATTCACATGTAATAGCCATTCAGCAGGGCCTCCACCACCCCGACACTGATGAAGGTGGTCTGGTTTAAATAAACACCTGCAGGGAGAGGATAAGCGCTGATAGCAGGGGATCAATAAAAGGGCAATAAGGTCATGCTAACTCATCATCATTCGGGCTGTTTACTGATGTCCCTTTATGAACAGGGAATGCTGTCACTTCATCATGCTGCTCAAATAACAATCACATTAAGTAACATTTTTATGCAGTTTTTTTTTCTTCTTTTTAGTGGTTCACTGTGGTGGAATTACCACTCAGCATTAAGCAGCAGCGAGTCCAGGCTGCACCATCCGATTGGTCCAGGTTCTTCCCGTGTGGTTATTAGTGATAACAGAGTAACTCTATCGCTCTGCTAATGAGCGGTTGCTAAGTAACGCCTGTCTCTGCTGGAGCCGACCATCAGTGATGTTCTACCTTAGCATTCAGAACAGAAAGTGAAGCCCTCAGAAAATATTGTTCCACACTGTAGCCATTCAGTTCCACTCTGAAGAAGAGTGTGACAGCAGCCCCGCTTCACCCCCCAACCTGGCCCCCCAACACACACACCCAATCAGACCCCTCACATCACAACCCAACCCTCTCCCCATTACACTCTGCAGTCTGTCACACACACACACACCCACACACACACAAAACCTGTCTTCCTACACACTGCCTCAGTTTGACCGCCCCCACACCCTCTAAACAGTCGCCCCACACCATACCACCAGCCTGGGGTGTATAAACATGACGTTTGTGTGATGTACCTTCAACACAACTGGAAGATGTTGATCTTCTGTGGGAACATTTATAGGGTCTATTATACCCTTAACTTCATGACAGTATAGTATGAATATACAATAATTGCTTTTGTTTCTCTCTCTTTTTCAGATACTGGCCATAATTTCTATCCTCTTCATCATCCTGTCAACCATCGCATTGTCCCTAAACACTTTGCCTGAACTTCAGGTGACAGACGAGTTCGGCCAGGCCAACGATAATCCTCAGCTTGCCCACGTCGAAGCCGTGTGCATCGCGTGGTTCACAATGGAGTACCTCTTGCGCTTCCTATCTTCACCAAACAAGTGGAAATTCTTCAAAGGGCCACTGAATGTCATTGACTTGTTAGCCATATTACCTTACTACATCACTATTTTTCTGACCGAGTCGAACAAAAGCGTGCTGCAGTTCCAGAACGTGCGGCGAGTGGTGCAGATATTCCGTATTATGAGAATATTGAGAATCCTGAAACTGGCCAGGCATTCAACTGGACTGCAATCCCTTGGCTTCACTCTTAGACGCAGTTACAATGAGCTTGGCTTGCTCATACTGTTCTTGGCCATGGGAATCATGATTTTCTCAAGCTTGGTATTCTTTGCAGAGAAAGACGAGGACGCCACAAAATTTACGAGCATCCCAGCTTCGTTCTGGTGGGCTACCATCACCATGACAACGGTCGGCTATGGAGATATTTATCCACAAACACTGCTTGGCAAAATAGTCGGCGGACTGTGCTGCATTGCTGGCGTGCTGGTCATTGCCTTACCCATTCCTATCATTGTAAACAACTTCTCAGAGTTCTACAAGGAGCAGAAACGCCAGGAGAAAGCCATCAAGCGAAGAGAGGCCTTAGAACGAGCAAAGAGGAACGGCAGCATCGTGTCCATGAACCTGAAAGATGCCTTTGCTAGAAGCATGGAGCTAATGGATGTTGTAGTAGAGAAAAGTGAAGAAAAACATTCAGTGGACAACCACTTGTCACCAAGCAGGTGGAGCGTTCCCAAGCGTACAGCGTCTGATACAAGCCTGAAGTCTTTTGAGAAGAAGTCTCCAGAACGCATACCACTTGGATCGCGAGAGTGTATCAAAACCTCGAGCCCACAGCACCTCAACGCTCAAAAACTGGAGCAGATGTACAACCAGATGACTAAGGCGCAGTCCTTCTCGGATCTCAACACAACTTCCGCAAAACCCACGGAAGAACAGCTGCAGAAGGTGGAGTTAGAGATGAAAGACGTGCCAGAAAAGCAACCCAAGGAAAAAGCCATCACGGATGTGAGAAGCGTATCAAGTATTGACAGCTTTGCAAGCTGCGCTGCTGAAGTCGGAGACGCCGATAAGTTTCAGCAAAGATATCCCAAAGTGCCTCCACTAGTTGAGGTCAAACAGAGCCCGGCAGATCCATCAGAAGGCAACAGGCATGAGCTTGGACAGGAGAACCTACCCAGCATTCAGGAATCTTCCAATAAGGACAGCGAGTGCTTTGCTCGGTTTGTGGAGAATACCAAAATTTCCTTGCAAAGCACAAATCAGGCTTTTACGAAGAGCCTCAAAGTAAATTTCTTAGAAACTCTTGATGAAGCTCCATTGACGCCACCCAACACTTCCTCTCCTCAGGATATTAGCAGCAGTCTCATGGAGGACATCTCCCCAGATGGAGAATGTTCTGATCTGTGTTTAGAAACAGTACCACTGGCCACCATCCCAGAGGAAGGTTTGGTCCTTTCGCCGGCGCTGCCAGCCAGTGATTTCCATCCAGAAGAAACTGCATTGCTCTTGGCTGGCGATGGGGGTCTGCATGGTGTCCATCCGTCTGCAGGTAACCACGAGGAGAAACGTCACATGCAAGTAGCGGCTGCTGCCGTTTCTTCACCCAAGCGTTCACCACAGAACTGCTCTCAGGGTGTGCTCGGCGATACCGGGCAGGACAAGCCTGACAGTAACCAAAGTGGACACAAGGTAGAGAATCACATGTTTACACCAGAGATCCATCTAATGCCAGGGGACGGCAATCTTTCGCCAACATGTGAAACCAGCATGTGACTTTGGAGACTAGAGGGAGGAGGGCATGGAGTTGTGGTGGAAGAGAGATTTTGCATGGCATGAAAAGTCTCTTTTAACTGTGTCACTGTCTATAGAAACCACTGTCCTTGCAGACAAGACTGATGGAGGTTGTGGGTGGAAACGGGAGGAAGCTCGTTCAGAGCGTATTTATCCAACAATGAACATCCCGCGGACTTTACATTTGAACTTCATTTATTTTATAGCAACAATGAGGAATGCAGAGGGGGACAAATCCTGAAAAGCATGCATTCAAAAAGAAAATGTCATTTTACGGTGCTTAGTTTGCTGAAAGCGCTCCACTGTAAATATGGAACGGATTTTAAAGGTAAAGATGATGCACAGCCAGAGAGGATATAAGAAGTGTCAAACTCGCTGGGAATGTTGTGCTTCAAAGAGTGGAGAGTCAGTTGCAGAATAGCAACATACTGAAACATATCATTAGGCTACTTAACATGGAAATGCAATGTGTACCATGACAAAGATGTCTTCTCTTTTGTTCAGATGAACGTAGAGGCTGTAATGAGGGCTGGGTATCATTTTAATACTGATATCGATACTGAGATTTCAATGCCAATTCCTGATCAGGATTTATAAATGTTCAAAGGACTTATATGCATAATGAAGGAGAGTATGAGTGAGGTTAAAGTCAGCATGTCCATGTGGTCACATGGTTCCATACCAGTGCTACCAGTAAACACCAACAGTAGAGGCAACTACACAACAGTAGAGGAAAAGTTATTTTAACAATCAAATAACAAAAAAATATAATAATTCTGTGATGGCTGTTTGACCGGTCAACATTTTGCCATCCATGTTCTCTGACTTTCTAGTTTCCCCAACAAGAAGGGAGGTATGGGATGGTCCACTTAACAATAAAATGAATGATCACGGGTTTATAATCTCATATAGTTACCATTTGAGGCCTGACCTAAGCATCCGAATAATCACTTGTGCTTCATATTTGAACACAATCGTTTGCTCACTTTATAGTTTCAAATTAAAAATGAATTCAAATTAACGCAACAAACCTTGAACCTAACCTAAATTAAATAACTTACTTGTACCGTGTGCATGGGCTAGGTTGCACCATTTATAAACTACATGGTATGTGTCAGCTGTGCTGCTTTTTCTCACTGAAGATCAAAATTAAATCTAAATATAGAGGCAAATATATGATAAACAAAACCTCTGTCTCTGAAAGGAAGTAAAAATGGAAAATCACTCCTTCTAATGATTAAAATATAATATTTTAATTGCAATTTTAAAAACAGTGCCCTGTTTGAGACCAGTCAGCTGCCTGGATTACTGAGCGGGCATGCTGATTGGCTGATTGGACTTCGGTATTGAACATCACAGTGTTTCGGTACTCAGTATTGTTACTCAGTACTGAGTCTAGATACCCAGCCCTGTCTGTAGTATCAATATTAATAATAATAATATTCGGAGTAGTGCTTGGCTCGAGTAAACCTCCCTCACCGAACACGTAGACTAATGACCAGATGAGTGGATGGCACCACCTGCCCATGATATCCAGCACCTGTTAATGTAGCTGCCAAACGAGAAGCGATCCGTAATCGGAAGCATTAGTGATAGTTTCCTAGATTAGGGGCGTTAGCTTTAAGGGAAAGAGCCGGACGGCCCGGCTGGGAGGGTCCCGCCTCGTGCCGGGCCTCGGGCCTGCATGTCTTAATGTATTTTTTGTGGCTCAGGAGCACAACAGTACACGAGAACCCTAGAGGCTTGCAAGTATAGCCCATAGATCAAGTCGGAGAACTAGCCGGGGGTTCAGGTCATTACATGTCACGCCTGTTTTTTTTCTCCTGTCCTTCAAAAAGCAGCATCGAGGCCTGCCAGAGGACAAAAAGGCACGTCATGACCCCACCCTCACATCCACGGGAGTGTTAGGTCCCACTTTCATCTCTGAAGCGCAAAGAAACCCAGTTTTGGATCATTTCGGACCTCGTTTCATGTGCGCCGAGGTCATTTCGGTCCAAACTCGAGCCCAGAGGTATATTTTACACTGTATTTTCCGTCACTCTGAAAGATTTTGTTTTTATGTTGCCTTTATCCCGACATCGCTGGAGATGTGTTTTTTTGTTCTCACTCTGGCGATCGGCAGGCGGTTAAGGTCTGCTTTGTTGCTCACGACAGGTCGCGGAGGTCACGGGGAGAAGAAAAAGAACCTCACACTTTCAGGACGGGTGGAAAAAGAGTGCAATACAGCATAACTGCAATCTATGCAGGCCAAGAATTATGGCACTTTATTTACAGTCCAATGGATCTGTAAGTGTATAGGCAGAAACTACACGTGTATTTTTCAGATTATATATCTTTAATATATTTAAGATTTAAAACTAAAACAGTGTTACTACCGCTCCAAAAACGGACTCTCTAATGTCTGGCCGGGTTCCTGCGGCCGCTCCTCTTCACGCTCGCTGAATCCGGCGTTCGGAAGCGTTCCTGAATCCGACCACGTGGTCCCTTTTTTAGATTTTTTTGCTTATTTATTTGTTTGTTTGTTTTTTGTTTGTTTGTTTAACGTCGGGACGCAAAGAATCACAGAGAACGTGTGAGGCGATGACGGTTCTATTTTTATCTAGCACCAAAACTGACCACATGATCCCGAGACGGCGCGCGCCAGGAGGCCGCGGGTCGTCCTGCATCGTCCGTTCAGCACTGTACAGAAAAATCTACTTTTTATAGGAAAAAAAATAAAATAAAATCAGGTCTTTAAGTAACAGATAAGAGTAATATTATTGAGTTCTCAGGTTTTCTACAAAGCTGATGTTCCGCTAGAGTAGAAGTGTGTGTGTTTTTTTCCTTCCTTTGTCTGGAGAACGTCGTCGACTCTTTTTTTTTTAGTTTGTTTTTGTTGTCAAATGCTTGTTCGTCGGGACATTGTGCTCCATCACACGCCGTCCATACCACCGCAGCTACACTGTCTTGCGCTGTGTATCGGACAAATAAAATAATAAAAATTTAAGCGGAAAGCGAGCAGCTGCATGTTTTTATTAGTGCAGCCACTAGATGTCAGGCTTTCGCACCTTCAAGTACGAACCTGCTGAACCTGCTGGAGGTTGTAACTACTCATGTTTGTTTATTTATTTGTTTATCTGTTTTGTCGCTGTGCTCCTCGTGTAAAGTCCACACAAGGGAAAAGGGGTAATAAAGGGAAATAATCAGTCGGTTTATTTCGGGTCCCTGTCGGCGCCGCAGACTGCAGTCGTCCACAGCGTCGGGGTCGTTTACAGCTCCGACTGCTGACCTTCCCAAAAACAGACAGAATTGAGTTCAGGTGGATGATCTAATCACTGATCTCTTCTGTTAGGTTTTAAAGAAGCGCTCTGGCATTTTTCCTGCTGTATCAATGAACCTCAACATGTTTCCACAAATCAGGAGAGCTTAAACTCACAGAAACACACAGAAACCAGAGGGCAGACGCTGAAGTCCTTAACTGATGATCAGACACAAAGAATGTCTCTGGTATGAGGAGTTCAGTGAGGTCTGTAGAACCAGAGAATGACACTCACTGTCCAGAGGGGGGCGTGTTAGACTACAAATTCAGTGGAATTCTCCTTTACTCCTCCAATGAACTTTATCTTTCTCCTCCTGCTGTGTAGAGATGATGGAGATGAAGTTCAGCCACCCAGACCAAGTTAACTGTTTTGGGATTCCAACTCTTCTGTCATTGCCAGATTTGGGAGACTAAATGCGGAGAATAGCAGGTGAGGCGTGGAGACATCTGGCAGAAGATCTGGGGCTGAATTGATCAGAGCAGCCTTCTGTGGAGGAATAAAACACAGATGGTCCAGAGAGAGTATCTCCTGTTAAATAGCTAATTAGCCAAACCCACCAGAGCCCGTCTTTAAGACCGGGTCACATTTATTTGTGTGATGTTCTTCACATCAGATGTTCTCACTAATCCAGCTCTGAGACACAGGAGGAACCTGGAGAGGAACCAGGACCCATCAGGAGGGTGAGGAGGATCAGGGCCCTCTGTGTGTGTGTGTGTGTGTGTGTGTGTGAGAGAGAGAGAGAGAGAGAGAGAGAGAGAGAGAGAGAGAAAGTGAATGTGTTAGAAAGATAGTGTGTTTGTGTGCGTGTGTGTGTGTGTGTGTGTGTGAGGCAGAGATGTTTACAAGTCATTTTTACCAAGTGTGTTTGAGGGCGCGTTATGCAGAGTAAGCATGTGTGTTAGAGAGAGTGTGTTAACCCTCTGGTTAAGGATAAGCAGTTCAGAGAATCAATGTATTTGTTGTGTTTGGTTTTGTCCACTGGGGGGCAGCAGAGCGTGGAAACAGCAGCTCTCTGATACTGTCCTGAAATACTTGATCAAAGAACCAGAATCAGAAAACTTTTTCTCATCTCGGAGGAAATTCTTTATTAATATCATAACACCTTTATCACACACATATACACCTTTATCACACACATATACACATTTATCACACACACACACCTTTATCACACACACATACAGATTTTTCACACACACACACCTTTATCACACACATATACACATTTATCACACACATGTACACATTTATCACACACACACACCTTTATCATGCATACACCTCTATCACTCACACATATTTATCACGCACACCTTTATCACTCACAAACACCTTTATCACTCACACAGCCTTATTACTCAAACACCTTTATCACTCACACCTTTATCACACACCTTTATCACTCACAGAATTACAGAACACAGACAATCAGTAAAAGAAGGTCTAAAGTGAAATGAAAGTGGTGATATTTCAATATGATATTTATATATTTGTGCTAATTGGTTACAGGTGTGTAAAAGCTCCGCCCACACCCTGAATCCAATCAGCTCAAATTTTTACCACAAACATGAACATCTCGAAATAACCACGTTCGCTTAATCGGTTCAGCAGCCGCTCACTGGTTTCTGTGTGTTTCGAGTGGGCGTGTATTTCCAGAGGCCACGCCCCAGTGTCCTTCATCCCTAAAGGAATAAAAGACAGGAGGCTGCGTTTTCCTACACATCGTTGGTGAAAGTTTATTTTGTTTTTGTTCAACAAAGTGTGTGCATTTCTATCATTGAAAGAAACGTCATTCACCGTGAGTGTGTGTGTGTGTGTGTATGTGTGTGAGTCCCCCCATATACTACACTGTAACCCCCCGCCCCATGTCTCCATTTGTTCTGCCTCTTTTTGAACTTGTTTTTGTTTGTTTTAAAGGGTTTTATCAACGTGTAACTTCCGTAGTCTGTTTCTGCACATATCAGCATCGTCGCATGCATGTCGGAATCCGTACTTCGTGATCACTGAGTACTTTATTATGGTACATGTACGTCAACATTTCTGTACGTTAGACAGCATCGTTCCTCATTGAGTCTATTATTAGCATATGCAGGATAATAAATAAATATGTATATAACTCATTTGATCCGTGTGTTTGTCTGTTCTTTTGCCAAAGCACTTACAGTGGAGGTGAATGGAACCAAATGTGTGCCTTTAAAATCTCCTCAAAGAAATGTTCCCATCAAATGGTTCTGGTTGCGTTTTGCAAAGATTTTTGTCCTAACAATAAACTCGTTTATGGTGGAGGGGTACATGCAGGGCGTCGAGGCAAAATAGTCCCCAAAGAAATGTGATTTAGTTCAGATTCAATATTTTAGCATCATCAACATCCATATAAACACTAAGAGACACGTAGAGCTTCACTGGGGGGCGATGGAGAGTAAAACGGCTGGATTTGTGTTGGTGACATCTGGTTCCATTCACCTCCACTGGAAAGAAATCAGAGTCAGTTAGTTTGTGTCCCAGCAGTGTGTCATCCCAGAAATGTGGAAAAAATGGGTGGAATTGACCTGTCACCACACTCAGTACGACAGCTGTCAACAATGAACCATTTTTATACTAAAATTTGAACAACTGGTAAAAATGTCCCTTCTGTTTTTCCTTCTAATATCACCACGCATTTGGCTAAAGGTCTATCTGCAATTTTTTAATGAAATATTAATGTTAAGTGCTTATTTATATTCCTTATTTATAGTCTTTATTTCTGGATATATTTATATATCCTCCAAAGACTTTAGTTTACAGTACAACTAATTTCTTTCTATTTTGCTTTGAATCTTCTTGATGGTACTAGAAATTTGAACAAATGTTTTACTGACTGGCTGCAAAATGTCTAAAGATACAAGGAGTCTAGATAAAGGAGCTCCGCCCACTCAGCATTCAGCACCACCAGTATACTGATCACTGCCTGATCATCTGG
>JBBPDB010000001.1:7369350-7385063 GCA_037974465.1 Brachypetersius altus
CACCGCCTGATCATCTGGAATCATCTGCTCCTGGTTCTTCACTGGTTCAGGACTTCAGTTAGAGGCTGTTTGTTCTGATTGAATGATTCGTACGTAGTCACTGTGTGTCTTTACAAACAAAAACATTCCTCTGAAACTGGTCAGGATCAGGGACTGGACTGAAAATGAGAGTCTTTGAAAGTCCTTAAGAACACATTAAAATACAAGAAAGTCCTGATCTCTGAAAGCAAAATATGAAGAAATGAGGGTGGATCAAGACTTTGGTATGTGAGTGTGCATGTATACACACACACACACACACACACACACACACACACTATATATTTGTTGAATATGGGCCATATAACAAATCCATGCAGTTCTGTAAAATTATGTTCTGTTTAATGAGTGTGTGTTGACAGAGGGGGGTGGGAATTCCAGCAGGTTGCCAGATTGACATTTTTAAAGCCTGCTGGCAGAGCTGAAAAGCATTTTAGCCACGGAGCAGAACTGTGCGAGCTGGTACCACTCGCAGGTCCGTTTCTCTCTGCCGGGTTTATGAGCGCTGATATCACCGCCCAGCCTGTTTTTTTTGGCCCCCTGTTCCTGCAGAGCCGCTGAGAGGCCGGAGCGAGGCAGAGAGGGATTGAGGCGGATTCAGGGGCCTGTAAGAGTCGGAACAATGTAAAACCACTTCGGTTATTTTACTTTGATTCATCAAAGCCTGTATTCTGAGGAGCTAAAGGTTTTTTTTATCAGAACAGAGAAAACTTTTATCAGTATTTCAGTGTGATTAAGTGGTTATTACGTTGATATTTCCGCTCGGCTGGAATGTTGAGGACGCAGTTTGGATGATGACTCCCTAATAGTGACCCTCTTTGCTGTCTGTCTTTTTAACACCACTAATGTCCTTCTAAGCTGGTTTGGGGGCTTTTAAGGCAAGGATCTGTGTTTATTGGGAGAACATGCTTTTAGAGGTCAGAATTAAGTGCTACTCAGATGTAAAATGTAATTGCACACTTAATGTGCGGTGAATTCGGTGTTAGCTGGAGCTTTAAGTCTTTCAGGAAACGTGTGTTTGCTGTGTGCAGCGGTGGAGTCTATTAACCAGTTAGTTAATCCGCTGAGTAGGAGGGGTGGAGTTTAGAGTGAGTTGTTACTATGGCAACCAATTCGATGTCTGCAACACATATCACAGATGGCTGCAAATACACATATGAGCCTCTAAACAATCACAGTGTTTCTGACAGGGTGGCCAATGTCAGTTACTGGGTGTTCAGATAAATCCAGGCTGTGGTGTAAACGGTTACAGCTTATTTTAATCTGTAACTGTTAAAGAACCTGATTGGCTGAGGTGTAAACGAGCTCCTTTCTGATTGTACTGCAGTTTATTCAGAAGGCAATACTGCAGTGCAAATGGGCGGCCTAAACTACTGTCGGCTGAAAAAGATGTGTTAGATTTGTAACATCACAAAAGCTACAGTTTGACAGAAGGTTCATGTTGAAGCTCTAAAAAGGTTTTTTTAATTCCAAAAAAAGTTATGATATGGGTCCTATCTTTTAATGCCTTAAAAGATCACAATCACAATCTATAGCTGCAAAGTCACACGAACTGATATTCTGTCCATATTGTGCAGCTCTGTGGCTTCAACTTGTAAAAATCACTTTAGACATCAGTGTAGAAACACTTGTGGGGGTTTTCGGAGGGAGGTGAGAGGTGCGGTCACACTGGGGATGGAAATGTGTGGGAGGAAAAGAGGAAACAGTGGAGAACCCAGCCTCATTCATTCATACATTCATTCATCCCTGCATGCACCGTCGCACATGCCATTCCACCCTGATCTCTGACCCCTGCCAGCCGTCCGCTCTGCTCTCATCAACGCGGCAGAAGTTTAACTAAACACAATTTGTCCGGCTAATACTGCTGGAAGTTGTTCTTTTGTCCAGATAAGTAAGTAAAGTTGTGTGTAAATTAGTCTCGGGGGAGCCTGTGAAAACGGAGCGGTCAGTAATGGCCTTTCAGACAGAAACGAAGGCGCTCCTCCTCTCTCTCGAGCAGATGAGGACTGTTTAGTCTTTGTGAATTATTAGTGGAGGGAGGGCGGGGGGAGGGGGGGAGAAGAAATCCAGGATCAAAGGGCTCTGGCAGAGATCGAGAGCATCAGGAAAATAACCTCTCTCTCTTTCCCTCATCCTCTTCCAGACCACCAAGGCATTTCTCCCCAAGATGCTGGAGATGAACCATGGCCACATTGTGACGGTTGCCAGTTCGCTGGGCCTCTTCAGCACAGCTGGCGTGGAGGTGAGTAACACCGCAGAAAAAAACACAGAAATCCACCAGCAGCCTCAGATAAAAGGGAACAAACGACAGAAAGTTTAGAGAAGGCTCAGCGCGTCGGCTTATCGTAGCATCAGAACTTAGCAATGGAGCTGGAACACACACACACACACACACACACTGCCTGTTTAAGAAGCTTAGAGCTTCTGTGGGTGTGTTTTGGCTTCTCTGTGTCTACAGGACACACACCCACACCCACATACACACAACCATGTCCCTGTCAGGACATGTAGTAACATACAGCCCTTTTATGTCCAAACACACCCCATATGTATTTTAGATAAATTATAATACACATATATACCTGTCTACATGCAGTAACAATATGCAAATTATATTATAGAAACGATTTTGCTTTACTAGATCAGGAGCATGTTTTTGGTGACTGTTTTTGTTTTTCCTCATCCTTCACTACAACATTGGGACGCTTGTGTCCCAAAACCATATGAGAACAAACATGCGGGAAGTCTGTCTGTGCGATGAGAGGTTCCTCTCCAGAGCTGGAGCGTCTATATTCAGCTTTTTTTTGCCCCTCCCATTCATTAATTCACACAATGAGGCTTTTTTCTTTTTTTTTTTTAGATGTAAATACAGTCTGTTTGCTGGGATGGTTGGAGGACGAGTGCCAGACTGGTTACTCGAGCCTGTGCCAGTGAAAGGCCGCGCTGAGTTAATATTCTGCAGCTCGTACGGATTCCTTTCACTGCTTTCCAACCTGGTGTCATTTTTCCAGCGGCCTTTCGGGAAAGGGGGGCTGCCGTTTTTTTTTTGTTTTTTTTTTTGGTTTGTTTTGTTCGATGCCCATACGCTTGTGCTGTAGCCCTGATCCTAAAGTCAGTTCCACTTCAAAGCGTCCGGCGCCGTCTCTGACCCGCCCGGAACAGTGAGTGTGAGTGTTTTTATGGCCGGGCATTAATGATGTATGTGGAATCTCTTTATCCCCTGTGTGTTTATCTGCACACATCTGTGTTTGACCAGGACGGGTTTTGAAGATTATGTCCACAGTGAACCACATCAAAACCTCCCCCGCGGCTGAAGAATGCTAATGAAACCGTAGACGTGAGCAGTTCGGCTGGCGTGCCGTGTCATTACCGCGTGGGGGGGGGCAGTGGGGGGTGCCCGGGAGCTTCGCTTCTTTATGCTTTGACTTTTAAACGCTCTTTTTCTTTTAAATCCCAGGACTACTGCGCCAGCAAGTTCGGAGCCATCGGCTTTCACGAGTCCCTGAGCCACGAGATCAAGGCCTCGGAGAAGGACGGCATCAAGATGACGCTGGTGTGTCCCTACCTGGTGGACACAGGGATGTTCCGCGGCTGCAGGATACGGTAACCGTCCAAATCAGCATAGTTTAGGGGGGCAGTGAGGGGGACAATAGAGACGTGGTTCAGAGAGCTTTGATTCTGTCCACTCATCACACTCATACAATGACATCCTCACACACACACATACACACATGCACACACATATATATATACTCACACACACAAATACACACACATACACATGTACACTCACCCACACATAAGCTCAGACACTCACAAACACACACAAATACAGATATACAAACACATTCTAATATACACATACATATACAGAAACAAACACACACACACATATACACACACACACATACACACACACAAATACGCAGGCACAAGTACACACACACACACACACTCTCTCATTTCAGGCTCTTTGACACGGGATCTATTTCCGTACAACAGTAGTTACGTTTACACAAACACAAAAGGCTGACTAAGTCCATGCGCTGCTTTCAAGTGCTCCTGATTTAATCAGGAAAAAAGAGATTCCCACCAGGAGACGCCGGAGAAAGAAATGGAAAGTAGTTCATAACACAGCACAAAGTAATTAAATATTATCTTAATTGTAATGTTAAAAATGTATGGTAGAATTTTTATTTCTGATGTTTAAAACTATTAAACAGGGCAGAAACAATCATTTCTGGTTACTTGCTCGCTAATATATATGATGGTGATGTTTTTGTTTACATCCATCATGAAGTACATAAAGTAGGCGGGTGAAAACTGCAGCAGAAAGCATCAGCGTGAATCCAGTATTGTGCCCAATGCTACGCCCAACTTTAGCCATGCTAAACCCGCCAGTAAACTGAACAGTAAACCCAACAGTAAATCCAGTGGTGATCCCAACAATCCCAACAATAACTGCAGCTTGTTTTTGTTTACATCCCTCATGAACCACATAAACAACATGGGTTATACCTTCACACCAGCACAATCCAGTTTCTGCCATTTTAAGAAATAAAACCAGGCCAATAACAGTCAAGCTGTGCTGTTTGTGTGATTAGATCAGTAACACCAGCAGTTTTATACTAATATCCAACCTCTAAAGTTGATGTAAACATAAAATACGACTCTGAGCTTACTTTATCTCATTCATTTTGCCTTCTTCCTCCTCGATTCTGTCCAGAAAAGAGATTGAGCCATTTTTGCCTCCCCTGCGGCCAGAGTTCTGCGTCAAACAGGCCATGAGGGCCATCCTGACTGACCAACCAATGGTCTGCACACCCCGCATTGTCTACATGGTTAACTTCATGAAAAGGTGAGATCTTTACTCTGCTTTACTTTTTTCACTTTAGAATAACATGACTGTAAATATTAACAACATAAAAGTACTGTTTGTATGATCAACACAGTCATTCTGACAGACTGTAATACACTACAGGAAACATAGGGGGTGCTTTACATTCAGAAAAGGTGCTCTATAATTTTCACATAATTCACACAATCATTCTGACAGAAGCAGTACATCACAGGAAACACAGCGTCATTCTGACAGATTGTGACACTCTAGAGGGCCATATGACATTGATTTTAAAAAGTCTATAACACCAGGTAACACAAAATTTAATTGAATTTTTTTATGTTTCTTAGTCAAGTTTTGCTGATTTAGAAAATTGCATCAGTTTTTTTCCTACTTTAATGGTTCTAGAGATAAACTAAATTTGATGTATATTTTTTCATTATAAGTGTCATGAGTGGTGTGGAAAAGGGAAGGGGGAGGACGCAAAGCTGGGTGGAAATATGAGTAAACAGTTTAATAACAGAAACAAACACAAACCAAAATACAGAAAAACAAAGGGAACCCTGACTCGGGTCATAAACAGAAAAGTATAAACCAAAACACAAACAATGCAAGGCTTGTGCTAAACAACAGAAACAGGCAGGCAATCTGGAACATAGATGAGAGTAAATACATGGAACAAGGAATCAGAACGGACATGGAGCAAACACCAACTAAGGGAAGGTAGCACAAGCCTGCAGAAACAAAAACACAACAGAAAGCATAAATGTTAGAACATGAATCAACAGGGAAGCAAAAATGGGGAACAATCACACACCAAGGAGAACAAATACAGACTCGAGGTCAGACTGGGCTTAAATAGTCCACGGGAGAGAAGACAGGTGAAGCCAATATGGAAGGCATGTAACACAAACAGAACGTGGAGACTCGGAAGGAAGGAAGGGAGTAACGGAGGTGGATTGGGATGCGGGCAGGGATGGAACAGAGACAGACACGGAGAAGAAACTAAAGTACAGAAAACACAGAGACATCAGGGACAAGATAAACAGATAAACTAATATTCAGGGGATGGGGAGCGGAATCTACGGGGGGAGGGCGAGGCGACCGTGACAGTAAGGTTGTTGTAATACTACTATTACTAAAATAAACTGAAATTGAATTGAATTACAGTAACCCCTCACTTTTATGTGGATCAGCAGTCGCAGTTTCAATCTAACGCACATTATTTCTGAGAACCAAACTGATAATGGTACGCAGAAATCACCACAATAACGAGTACTGCTAATATGCTCTGCCCTTTTTTGCTTTTTTGTGGCAATATGTATATATTTAGCATTTTAGAGCTAAATTATCAAGAAAAATATAATTTACTAATTTTTTAACAAATATGAACATACATTCAGCTACATTTCCATATAAAATGTAACTGAACATAGAAAGTGCATCTTGAAATGGTAAAATACAGCTGAACTGAGGTTTGAAAGTAGCCAATCCGAGAATGTTATGTAGAGTGCGGGCACAAACCTGATGCATGTTGTAGCATGACTGCTCCATGTCTTGTCTTCATATTTTAAACTTTTTAAACACAATTTTCAACACTTATCTCAGTTTATTTAGTATTAGTAAGCTGTGCACTGTCTAAACATGTGGGTAGAGAGAGTTTTTTCAACGTTTCTGTTGCGTACGAGTCTTTGTTTTGGCTCGCCGCACGCTGCTAATGCTAATGCACGCTGCTAATCCACGCTCTTGGAACGTGTCTTACTGCATTTTCATATTAGTCTCACTGATGCGTGAGTGTTGGCACCCGTTATTTATATGTACAACAAACAAGTTATAAGTATAACAAAAGATCATGTCAGCCGAAACCCTTGAAGCTACATGAAAATAAAAGTCACCACAGAAATCAGCGTGCTGAGATTGTATAAGAAACACTACAAAATGTAATGAAATTAAATTTTTGTAATGCTTCTGACAGATTGCATAGAACACATTATGATGTTTCATTTACAAAAAAGTGCTCTATAATGTTCATATGATCCACATGGTCATTCTGACAGATACATGACAGGACATTATAGGCAATAAGACATATTTAGTTTGGAATAAATGCTCTATAATGTTCATTGTGAATGTTTTCTGGTTTCAATTCACACTCACCGGTTCTCTCTCTCTCTCTCTGTCTGTCTCTCTCTCACCTCCAGTATCCTGCCGTTCGAGGCCATTGTCTGTATGTACCGTTTCCTCGGGGCGGATAAGTGCATGTACCCGTTCCTGGCTCAGAGAAAAGAGGCCATGAATAATAACGAAGCGAAGAACGGGATCTAGATAGTGGCTCCCAAACTGCAGGGCTCGATGCCCCCCACCCCCCATGAAAACACCACTGAGAGAAGAGTGGACCGAGGAGAGACTGAATTCAGACTGGTGCACTTGCATTGAGCAGATGCAAAGGTTTACCATATTGTTCCTCTGGAACAAAGAAAGCTGTGTAACTACGCTAAGGATTTATTTGTCTTTTTTGTTTTTGTTTTTTTTTTGGTTTGTTTTAAAAGAAACCAACCACCTATATACTGTGTCAATAGTTTTGGAATCATACATGAGATATTCAGTAATTATTTACATAATGTAGTCACCAGCATTATCTAGTGTCTTTGTGAAAATATACAGTATGTTACTGTATGAGCAGTAAAATCTTGTCACTTTTTTATTTGTAGACATGCACTGTAATTGCCTAACTTCTCTACACTGCCAATACTAGTAGCTAAACCATTACGCCACGTAATTTTCCAGAAACCAGAGGCAAACCCTTCCATCTGTCAGAAAAACGTCCCAGCATTAAACCCAGCTGTGAACCCAACATTAAAACCAAGGCTTTAAAAAAAAACCTTTAAACCCAATGTTAAACCCAACATTAAGCTCAACATTAAACTTCAGCAGTCAGGACAACATTGTACCCAATACTACACTCAACTTTAAAACCAATAACAACAATAAACCAAACAGTGAACCAAGTGGTAAACCTAAACCTAAACCCAAGAATGAACCCAATGTGAAAACCAACAATAAACCCAATGGTCAACCCAACGTTAAAACCAAGATTGAACATTTAAACACAAACCCTTTAATTGTTAAACACACCAGTAAACCCAATATTAAACCCAACAATAAACACAATGTTAAACCGAGCAATTATCCAAACAATGCACCCGAAAATAAACTCAGCGGTAGAAATGAATCCCAATGTGTAACCCACCAGTAAACCTACAGTTAAACATAAACCCAATGGTAAACCAAAAGACTGACCCCACCTTAAACCCAACAGAGAAGGTAACTAAAGAGTGTATCAGCATGAAGTTTTACCCCTTCCTCCCTGAGATCAGCTGTGTTTAGACATGTTTTCCCATCCAAGTTTGTTCAAAAAGCAGGTAAAAAGAGGCTTAAATATCTGCTGTCCAGCATCCAGGCAGAGGCCCTGCTCTGCGAGGTCAGTACTGACTACAGAAGAACAGACTGAAAAACAATGATATTGGGGTCATTCATCAAATGTAGCTTTTAAATTGCTTTTAGGGAGGCTGGAACAGGTGTGTGTCTTCTTTTTTTTTAATCAGTATATGCTTTTTAATACCAGTTCTCTGAAAAAATGCTGTGGAAGAAGCAGAGTGGACTGAAGTAAGTGACTGAAAGGTGTCCACGTCCAGTTCAGCTGTTGTTTGATGCATCTCTCAACTCAGACTGTCTGACATTGTTCTCCATGAGTAGATATTTGGATATTTTGTATGTCTAAGAAAATCATTTATGAATTTAATGTACATTCCAATAGGCACCATGTCTTCACTTACAGTGATGAGCCTAAAATCACTACCTCTTCATTTTATTTCAATTTTTTTTTGCCATTTGTTGACAGTATGACATTATGCCTCTTTTTTTGTAACTTTCTTAAGACTGCTCTATAGAGCGCAAACAATGTGGTTCCAATGTTTAGTGTCTCTGCCTAACTTAAATTAATAAAGTGATTTAGATTGTGCCTCGTCTGACTGTCTGAGCGTCGCCAGGTTTTGTTCTGGTCCAGGTTTTATTCTGACACCTTCAGAATGATCAGATCCTACATGTATTTCTGTGGTGAAAAAAGGTTGTCGATGATGTAAAATAGTGAATCTGAACTAAATCACTTTTCTTTCGGGACTATTTTGCCTCACGACGCCCTGCATGTATCCCTCCACCAGGAATGGGTTTAGTTTTAGGACCAAAATCTTCTCAGAACTCTGGCAGAACAAAGTCTCAGGTGTCAGGCGCCACAACCAGAACCATCTGATGGAATGACTTTCTGCGAGGAGCTTTTAGAGGAAGATTTTTAGAGTCTTGTTTCTATTCACCTCCACTATGAACAATTCTGAGAGTTTCTCCAGAATGGAGCGTCTCACACCATACCCAGTCTGTTCACACCTTAAACACTTCATTATGCAAGAATTCCCACCATGTAGTCCAGCTTTATCAAGTTTTTCTCCAATAAACACATCACACGTTTAAAAGGTCTTTCACGTTTGCCATGTTAACTTTTTATTTCTTATACAATAACTTATACAAAGATTAAAATACAGAAATCTATTCACAGGGAATTTTTAGAGGTTTTAATCAACATATTTAGAATCTGCATGATAAATTACTGCATGATAAATAAGTTTGAATATGACCAAATTAATTTTGTTAACTGAAAACAAGTACAAAGGGAAACCTAAGTAGGACATTCGGCACACTTTAGAGCAGAATTCCTATTTATTTGCTGAGTTTAGCATAGTGGGAAAAATGTTAATTATGCCATAGACTTTGCATGAGCCTCATTTAATATTGAATTGTTCCATGTATAGCTGTGAACGAAAGACCAAAATGGGAAACAGCTGACTTACAGTAGGAACAGGTTCAACACAGATTCAATCACAGAAACAACCACCTTCAGTGGAGAAAGAGTTAACATTGTCTGCTTAACTAAAGCCAGTTGGGCACCACTGTGATTCTTACAACTTACCAGAGGTCCATGGACATGGACTTGTGTTCAGAAATCCTAAAGTGTATGGTCTGTACGATTTCGAACTACATCACAATCAGGTATATACAGTATATATAAATATAGGGAAACCCGATTCTGCCCATAGGTCAGTGTCCATGGACCACTATTTCTCTGGTAAGTTGTCAGGATCACAGTGGAGCCCAACTGCCTTTAATTTAAGCAGATTGTATTTCACTTCTTAAACTCGCCGTATTTCAGCATGTTTTGCCACTTACTCGCATCAAAGGAAACTGGTCTGATGTGAAAGTGATGTCAGTGCATCATCTACTGTTACTTTAATACTTAATAAACTATCTGGTGGAACAAGTGCATTCCTGCCCTTGTTTAGTCCAGACCTTTTACACTGTTTTCAGTTCGTTCCAAGGATGCAGGTGATGAGGACAGGACACATGTGATTATTACAGGACACTGGTGATGACTACAGGATGTAGATGATAATGACAGGACAAGGTGGTGATTACAGGATGCACATGATAATGACAGGACACAGGTCATGATGATGGGCAACATGAGATGACTACAGGATGTAGGTGATGAGGACAGGACACATGTGATGATTACAGGATGTAGGTGATGAGGACAGGACACATGTGATGATTACAGGATGCACGTGAAAATGGCAGGATGTAGGCAATGACGTCAGGACACAGGTGACAATGACCGGACACAGGAGATGATTACAGAACGCAGGTGATTACAGGACACAGGTGACCATGAAAAAACAAAAGCAATCATTACAGGACGCAGGTGAATAGAGGATGCAGGTGATGGTTACAGAACACAGGTGATGATTACAGGACGCAGGTGAATAGAGGATGCAGGTGATTACAGAACACAGGTGATGATTACAGGACGCAGGTGATGATTACAGAACACAGGTGATGATTACAGGACGCAGGTGAATAGAGGACAGGTGATGATTACAGGATGCAGGTGAATAGAGGATGTGGGTGATGATTACAGGACGCAGCTGAATAGAGGATGCAGGTGATTACAGAACACAGGTGATGATTACAGGACACAGGTGAATAGAGGACAGGTGATGATTACAGGACGCAGGTGAATAGAGGACAGGTGCTGATTACAGGATGCAGGTGAATAGAGGATGCAGGTGATGATTACAGAACACAGGTGATGATTACAGGAAGCAGGTGAATAGAGGACGCAGGTGATGATTACAGGACGCAAGTGAATAGAGGATGCAGTTGATGATTACATAACAAAAGGTGATGATCACAGGACATAGGTGATGAGGAAAGAACGCAGATGATTATTACAGAACACAGGTGATGATTACAGGACGGTGGTGATACTTACACACATGATTACATGACGCAGGTGAATAGAGGGTGCAGGTGAGGATTAAAGGGCACATGTGATGATTACAGGACACATGACTACAGGACACAGGTGGTGATGACAGGACAGAGGTGATGATTACAGGACACATGATTACAGGACACAGGTGGTGATGACAGGACACAGGTGATGATGACAGGATCACAGGTGATGATGACAGGACACAGGTGATGATGACAGGATCACAGGTGATGATGACAGGATCACAGGTGATTATAGGATGTACGTGTTTCCTGCAAGGTTCTTTAGCGTGCACAATTGCAACATGAATCAAAACTAACTGGATCAAATAAATACAATGTAACAAAAAAACTTTCAGGTGTCACACATCCTTAGCTGATTTATCCACAGGATTAGGGCAAGGTTTAGGCTTAAACAGTTCAGTTTGGGTTTAGCTTAACCTTCAGTTGCGCTCCTAAGGCACTTTAAAGGTTATTTAAATACAAAGTCAGCATCTTCAGAACGTCTGAATGGGCCAGTTGCTGTCCAATGACAGCGCAACACACACACACAGACACTTTCACACACACACAGCGCTTCTAAACTGCTTAAACAGCTCTGAAGGCCTAAGAATGTGCTCTTTGGCTTTTCAGTTCTAATTCTTTCCATCCGTGTTACTTTTTCTTCCTGCGTGGCGCGAGGAGATGAAAACACAGATCATATTCACGTGTGTGCTCGTCTTGATGCTCCACTCCGGGTTGGACCACCTACAGTCCCGGAGGGCCGCGGTGGGACTGGAGCCTGACTCACTTTTTCCACTCATGCCTGGTCCAATCGGGCGGCTGTGTTGTGGTTAAGGGCGTCAGTGCCGCAAGACACTGGGAAATGTGTCACGCAGGAGGCGGGTGGGGTGTCAGGGGCTCGTCTTCAGCCCAGCTCATGACTGCATACTTCAGCATTTCCGACAGGGAGCACGCTAACGTCAGCATAGCAGCCCAGCAGAAACACTGAACGCTGGGACATGGAGGTAGCAACATGCTAACATACACTATTATAATCAGAGAAGGGTTATATGGTTTCCTCTGTGACTGACTGACTCAGTACTGTGCTAAAGTCTTTTCTCCACTCCTCAGTTCTTCATTTTGTTCTTCCAGACTTTCTTGTATTTTAACGTCGTCTTGAGGAACAGTTCTCCAGGCTTCCTGAAGGACTTTCAAAAACACTCTTTTTCAGCCCAGTCCCTGAACCTGACCAGCTTCAGAGGAATGTTTCTGTTTGCTAAGACACACAGAGGCCTTTTTCTCAAGACTACTGTGCAATACTTAAATGTAAGGAGACACAAATTAGAGAAGAGACTTTCTTAATATGACAACATAGACTGAGTCATTTACAACATATAATAAAATGGATCATTATGATGAACAGAATATTAAGTAAAAAAAAAAAGTGTAGACTATAAACACTGTATACACTATACACACT
Source organism: Brachypetersius altus (assembly GCA_037974465.1). Taxonomy (NCBI): domain Eukaryota; kingdom Metazoa; phylum Chordata; class Actinopteri; order Characiformes; family Alestidae; genus Brachypetersius; species Brachypetersius altus. The sequence goes on from JBBPDB010000001.1 coordinate 7,382,073, forward strand.
ACATACACTGTTCTCACCCAATATACATTACACACACTGTACTTACCCTATACATACACTATACACACTCTACCCTACACATACACTGTCCACATTATAGATGCACCAGACACATTACACACACACTGTCCACACTATACATACCGTATACACTACACACACATTATACACATTACACAAACTGTACTTACCCTATAGATACACTGTCCACACTATACATACCGTATACACTATACACATTGTACAGTACACACACACTTTCAACACTGTATAAACAAAGACTCTATGTAGACATTATACACAAACTATACATACTATACATACTGCTCGAACTGCAGTATCTTGGTTAAATAGTTGACTCAGATTGAAGCTGTTTTTCAGGTAAGGTCATGGAATTCTTAAGCACTGATGTACGTCGCTCTGGATAAAAGCATCAGCTAAATGCCGTAAACGTAAACGTACTGTACACAGGTTACACACAGGACACACACTTTACAAACACTACACACACTGCACACTCACTATACATATATGTTATAATGTACACATGCTACACACATCCTAGACACTATATACACTGTCTACATTTTTTCACGAGCATCTCTGTGTTTTGTTGTCTCATATGGTTTCATTTATACTTGTTTGTACTTTTTTGTGAAATTTGCTCTGGTAGAAGGGAAAAGTGAGGCCGTCCTGGAGAAATAAGGGTCAAATAAAACAGTACAAATAGAGAAATTGATGAGCACTCTCCCCTCCAGTCTCTTGATTCTGTAGGATGGGTGTGAGCGGGTGAGTGCTGGTGAGTGTGTGGATGAGCGTTAGTGTGTGTGTGGCGGAGGGTGAAGCCCCACCACGGCTCAGCTGATCTCACACATGTCAGAATCAGGTCCTGAATCAGTGTGTGAGGGGCGTTTCTGCTGTAATCGCTGCTGAATGTCAGGAATGCTCTTTCACAAAAATGGGAAGTTCGTGGCTATAAATAGAGCGTTATTTAACCGCAGAGCTGACTGGAGAACAGCCTCGCTCTGAAAAGCGCTGGCACCCTCCTTAAAAGCCTCTGGATCATCAGGGAGAGGCGTCTGTTTTAACACACTTTAGGTTTACATAACAGGACATCCATCGGCCTGCTGGGGGTCAATTTCCACCCCTGGAAAGTGGGCCATCGGATCGATTGGATGGAATCGGAGAGGACAGGACAGGATTGGAACTGGCTCCATGAAGAACCAGGAGCTATTTGAAAGAGTGAGACCACTGCCTTTACTGAGGGAGAGACACCCCCAGTTCTAGGAACCTGGCGTTTCTGCTGCCAGCTGATCTCCTTAACGAGGCCCGGCTGGCCAGGCGTGACTAATTGGGCCGAGGAGGTGGTGAAGGGGAGATTAGTTCTGATAGAAAGAGAAAAAAGAGGAGAAAAGAAGGGAGGAGAGGAAAAGAGAGTCATCCTGACAGCACCACTCCTCCACCGTTTCAGCAAATGGTCAGAAGCAGCAGCTGCTCTGGAGACCCTGCTGAGAAAAATCACACATCGGGCAAAAAAACAAACAAACAAAAACAACAAACCAACACAAAAAAATGCTGGGGATTCAGACGCCTGCACCGCTGATCCTGTCTAACATGGCAAACATCCGGTACTGAAAGGGTCGATAATTAAGAGTGGAAAACTCGATGCACCCAAACATCGATTTTCCTATTTTCTCTTTTCCACTCGTTTTTTAAAGCCTCTGCCTGAGGTGGAGCTCTGTGAGATTGTGGGATTATTCAGTTCAAACCAATCTAATGAAGCTAAGTTCTGATTGGCTCATTGCTGAAATACTCCACATTCAGCCCCGCCCACTTTTGGTCGGTTATGCATCTAGCAAGTGTTTCATTTCTAAACAAGGAGAATATGAGAACAAATGGCTGCTGTTAAACACACACACACACACACACACACACACACACACACACACACACGAATATGATAGCCCTGCAGGAGCTCTGGAAAACTGTTACTCAAGAAAACATTAAAATACACAAAAACACTCTTTGGAAGCAAAATATGAAGAAATGAGAGGGCTCAAGACTTTTGCATCTACATATACAAATGTGTGTGTGTTTGTATACATTAGGGGTGTCAAATTAATGTGTTCATTTCAATACATTAATTACAGAAACAATAACAAAAATGAGTTGATTAATCTCACCACATGACTTTGAGCTCCCGCCCTGTTCTGGCCACAGGTGCACTGTAAAATGAAGGCGAGAACGCGCTGCTTGGTCCAGTCAGTGGAAAGTTTACGTTTAAAAATGTAAAAATGTAACTGTTGACAAGAGTATCATTATCTGCAGTTCATGCAATCTACTATCGGAGAACATCATGTGTAAAACATCATCTAAACGCAAAGAGTTTACGAGCGAACCCGGCGGTCCGAGCCAGAAGAGCCCCTGATCCCAGGCTTGAGATGCCTTGTATAATAACCATTATATTAGACATTTAAAAATCATTAGTTTCACCCCCACTAACGATTCAAATTATATATATATATATATATCAAGGTGAAATTCATCATAGCTTGCGTAGTATAGACCCAGCTCACTCTGTCCGGCAACCCTGCTGATATATATATTATGTATGTATTTACAGTAATCCACCAGTTTTTCGCGGATTCAGTCACACACTGATTTTTTTCCTGGACACACTGATTTTTCCTTTATGATTAGACTCTATTGGAAAACATCCAGAGTTTACACCCAGAAACAGTTTTACTTCTTGTGAAGTCCCACAGGGTTCCGTTCTAGGGCCCCTGATGGTCTCTCTGTACCCGTCTGAGATGATACACGTACTAGATAATTCAGATTCTACGTCTACATTTAGGGAATAAAAACTTTACACACAGCAAAATTGAAAAAGTGTGTGTGTGTTTATATATATATGTATATATATATATATATATATTAGGGGTGTGACGAGATCTCGTGGTACGAGATCTCGCGAGATCAGATTTGTCTCGC
>JBBPDB010000001.1:7389052-7417923 GCA_037974465.1 Brachypetersius altus
TGAACAGCACAAAATTCTTCCTCTGCATTTAACCCATTCACCAAGTGAGGCAGGGGGCAGCCAGGAACACGGCACCCAGGTAGCAGTGTGTGGGACGGTACCTTGCTCAGGGTACCTCAGAGGTGTCTAGCGTCTTGGGAATCGAACCCGGACTTTCTGGTCGCAGGGCGAGTGCCCTAACCACTAGGCTACCAACTGCCCCCTCAGTTGTGTCTGTAGAGCAGCTTTTTTTGTCAATGGTCTATTCCAGGAGTTCCCTTCTGATTCAGTTTGTGATGGATGAAAGTCACACACACACCAGTTTTAATTGTTGCAGCAGTAAAATAAATTAGTGTTCTGTAGTTTCCAAGGTACAAGAAAATATGTATTTGAATGTTTTTTTTATTGAAACATGAAAAAAAACTGCAACAGAAGACTTCATTTTACAATGTCTTTTATTATTTTTTTTTCCTAATTACAGACTCATGGGTTAAAAATAAAAAATAAAAAAAAGCAAAAACATTTTTTCCCCAAACCCACTCCCCATCTCAAAAAAAAAGGAAAAAAAACCCAAAGGGGGAAAAAATAAAAATAAAAAAGGGGGGAAAATCCCTCTCCAAGTGCCACCCACCACCCCCCCACCCCACCCACCAAATAAAAGCTCTGCGCCCTTCCTTCTGTGAATTTCCGGTTCCTGTGGCCCCCGCGTCATTCCTCGGGTCGTGCCGGAACTGCACTGCGCGCTGAGAATTCAGGGCCCTTAAAATTGACCTTAACCCCCCCACTTTAATAAACCCCTTTCTGGTCCTGCCTCGCTCTCGTCCCTCGCAATTTTAACCAGCTGCTGCTATCGTGGCGTAGCTCTCACTATATAAATATGTGGTGGAGGTGTGTAGTGTGTGTGTGTGTGTGTATGTGGGCCTGATGCATGTCAGCCTGTGTGGGCAGGGTGTGGGGGAGGTGAAAGAGCTTCAGCGCTTGTTACTGTAGTAAATGCCACCCGCGGTGGGCCGGTGGTCACCCTGCCCCCCTCCCCCTCCCCCCCACACAGACAGGATGGGGTGAGTGTGTATAGCGGGTGCAGAGAGAGACAGAGACGCCGCCGAGACTGTAGGGGGCGCCGCGGCCACGGGGGGAGGGGTGGTCAGCCTCCACTGGTCTTGAAACCTGAAACGACAAGAAGTGTTCTAGTACACAGAGAGAGAAAGAGAGGGGGAGAGAAAGTGAGAGAGAGAGAGAGAGAGACAGAGAGAGATGGAGCAAGCAAGCAAGAGAGAAGGGGAGGGGGAAAGCGCTACAGAGAGGGTAGGGAAAGGAAGCAGAAGGAAGAGAATGGGACCCCCCCCCAAAAAAAATAAATCCAGCCATGCTTGAGGATGCTACTGTTGGAAAGAGGGATGAGGCAGTAAAACAAAAAGAATCAAACAAAAAGAAAATCTAACTCTTAACTGTGAGTGGCTTGGAGAGATGAAGAGGTGGAACGTAAGAGAACGAAGGCTACAAAGGGAGAGGGGAGAAACGGGGGCGAGTAAGGAACGTGAGGATGGGGCGAGTGTCTTCAAAGCTCGCAGTTACAAAAACACCATTTAAGGAGGAAAGGAAAAAAAAAAACATTCTGCTCTTAGGATTTCCACATGTTCACGACACAGTTCGAGAAAAAACCTTGCAGAAACATCGAGTGGGCTGTGTTTGGGTTCACTTTTTGTTCTTTTTTTTTTTTCAGGGGTTGTGTGAAGAACTCACAGCCAGACAAAGGAGACACATCTGCAGCCTGAGATAACATCATCTCCAATTCTGAACCAAATAAAGGTAAAACAAAAAACAAACACCAAATTCTCCCCAAATACGCCGTTTCTGTACCTTACCAGGGCGACCGCACCACCTCCGCACACGCACGCACACACACCCGCACACTGAAGCCAGTCAGTCAGTCTGTCTGTCCGGGAGGTCTGTTTTTCCTCCTCTCTCTTTTTTTCCATTTTTTTTTGTCTTTTTTTCTTCTTTTTTTCTTCTTTTTTTGAGAGGAGGGTATTTCTTTCTGTATGTGAATGTATGTGCATGAATGTGTGTGTGTGTGTGTAGGTGTGTCTGTATGTGGACAAAAGGGTGACAGTAAAAGGGGGGTGGGGTGGTGGGTGTGGGGTATTAGTAAGGGGAATACCACGATGTTGATCGCCCTCGGCCCCTGGAAAAGAGAGAGAAAAAGAGGGTGAGTTTTTTTTTTTTTTTTTTTTTTAATTTTAATTGATTTTTAAAATTTTATCCCCCCCCCCCCCGGGTTGAAAATGGGCACCAATTGTTCAGGGTTAGGGTGTGTGCGCATGTTCCTACGGGACCAAAAGCTACAAACAAGACTACGGTATACACAATTTACAGTTGTTATAAATGTATACCACCTCATACTGGAGGAATAATTCGCATTTTACGGTTAATCTGGCAATTTAGGGTGGGGGTGGGGCAGCCAAGAGAGTAAAACTCATTAAAAAGTGCATTAAAATATTCAAGCAATTAAAAAAAGGGTTAAAAGTGTTGGGGGGACAGTGAAGGCATCCTCTCTCCCTCTTTCTCTCTCTCTCTGTAAGGGCGCCTCCTGTGGTCACTGTAGGGGAGAGATTTTGGGGGATGTTACCCCTCAACAAACACACACACACACCTTACAATCACCAACATACACTCATCTTCACAAACCACACACACAACTGCAAGTACACCCAATCAACACAGCTGAACAGTCAAACACCTCCCCCCGCACCCCTCCAGCCCACCCCATCCCAGAACTAACCCTCCACCAAGCATGTGCTGATAAAGGCACAGCGACTGGTTTGATGCTGAGGTCAATATCAGGCTGCAGGAATGAACCCTCCATTCTGGAAGTGAGAGCCAGCTAAGCAGGACTGGACAACAACAAAAAAAAAAAAAAGGGAAAAGAAAAAGACACCACTTTCCATGTAAAAATAACTAGTTAACTAAGAAAAGTCTAATTAGACTCACGTAAAACCTGCTTTCTACTATCTGGCCACACAGTATTTATTACACTTATACTATATACTGGTCTGATGCAGTTACTGATGTAATTGAGCCAGCTTAACCGATTCATAATCAACAGTATAGCAGTTACACAATTTAAGGGGGGAAATGTTGGAAAAATGACTTAAAAGCCAAAATGATGTAATACAGCTTAGTAGAGACACGCCCCTAGACAACAGACACACCCCTACACCAGTGATTGGCGGCAATACCTGTATTACGTTTGCAGCATTGATGGCGAGAAACAGCTGTTCGGGCGCCAGGCCTTCAGATCTAACCGTGCCCAAGACTGGAGGACAGGAGACTGAACTTCAACTCACAAGATCCATCTCCTTGCTTGAGACCCCCGAACTAGACTGCATTTCACTAAGAAAACACGCTCCACTTCTTACATTAGTTTGGTGCTATGATCTCAAACGGGTTTGGGGGAAAAGTGGCGTCACAAACCGGGTGGAATAAAAACATTAATACATAACGAAACGAAAACTTTAGAACTTAATCACACTACTAAAAACATCCTCACCTAAAAGCCACAGAATAAACCCACTACCTGCATGACATGCTTCCATTTAACTAGACAGCACTAAAACATACTACTACAGCCTTCAGAGCAAAACCCAGCAGAAGACGTCCCGTCCCACCAGAGGACTCTCAGAAATCCAGCCCCGACACACAGCCAGCTTCTCTGGTCTGGGATCTGAACATGCCAGTCAAACGCAGGAGTCTGGATGAGTGAGCATTCGGCGGCCGTTCATGCAAGATGGAAAAAGGTTTTGTGCTTTGTATTAAAAAAAGGGGGGGTGGGGGGTGGGAGAAAGAGGAAAAAAGTAAAGAAATCACCCCATCTCTACCCAGCATGCAGACGCATGTGTCCAAATGGGGTCATGTTTTAAACTAATTACATTTCACAGTCCCACCCTCAGCCAACTCTGACATTTAAAAAGGATTTGCTGTCTTAATATTAACTTGGTTTCGATTAATCCTGGCTCCGCCCACAAATATGTTCCCCTTAGCTACCGTTAAAAAACAACAAAAAAAAAAAACAAAAAACCCCAAAAGAGTCCTATTTAATCCAACAAGAAACTGAAATGCATTTGTTTAGACCAAATGTTAACACACAACCAGCTAATGCCACTGTTCAGAATTGTTGCACCTATTTTGATGAACATGCATTAAGACACTACTTCTAGTAAGCCTTCTATTAAGTTATTTTAATATTTTTGTGTACGAGTCTTTGTTTTGGCACGCCGCTACGGCTAACTTTTTTTAAGCAATAAAGTTTTCTGATTCTATTTATTTACCATTACATTAAACAGAGTTTAAAATTAAATTAAAAGTGTTCTGGGAGCACATTTAGGGTTTACGCTATAAAAATAGGCATTTTCTTTTACCAAAACACAACACGTTTTTTCACTATACGTGGATGCTCTTGGAATGTAACCCCTGCAAAAAGCAGTAGAAAACAAAAAATGCTGACATTAGAAGATGACTTAAACTGCTAGACATCCAGAATGCCGTTGACTTTTGGGCATTTAGAAAAGTATTTTGTGTACTTCAAAAACTAACACTAATCTATAAAAATCTTTATTGAAATGTTACATATGTAGTAATGATCAATTACCAACAATTAACACGTCTGAGCACTACAGAATTAGGCTGTTAACATAATTTATAAAATTATTTTAGCAAAGAAAAATTTTTTCGAAGCACTGGAATCGTTTACCTCCGACTTTTTCCTAGGTTGCACGCGTGATGACGTCACACTCCGCGACTTGAATCATGGTGCGGAGAAAGTGATCCGCGACGTGGTTGCATTTTATTCCAAAAAACCAGTTGTTTGTAACTAGTGTAGTTCCGTTTTAACTTGCAAGCGTGGTAACACTACAAACATGTTGAAACATTTAAGGTCTTAATACAGCATTAAAATTCAAGAATGCCATGTGTTCAATTCTCAGTGCTCGAGTGCAAGCTCAAGATCCTTATTATCGATATTAATTTATTTTTATAATTATCTTTTCATATTTGGATCACATTATTTATTGCTTAAAGGAAGATAAGTGCATACTTTTGTTCAAGTGTTTATATTAACCATGTAAAGGACAAGACATCTAATAAAACAGCTGCTCTCGAAGCCCAAAAAAAAAAAAAGCCCTTTGGCGGTTGAGCGGTGTATTTTTGGTGAATGTACTAAACCGCATCACTTCAAGTGATTCGGTTCAGTACGTTCACTTTAAAGATTGCGAACGACACAACACTACACTACTTCCCACCATTCCTCTGTTAACAGCAAGAAAACAGACTCCAAAACTGCTGTTTGGTTATTTTATGGAGCATGAGCTCTTGCAGCACTCGTGACACCGGAGCCACTGTCCTTTATATATTTAAGCGATGGGTTTTCTCCACTGTTCTCCACCTGTTTTATCTACGATTAGCGAATGAGACCCTTCATGACACACTACTGACTTTCTTTTTAAAAATGTAAAATATACTACTACTAGCCTATTATTGTGCCCCATTATTATTACTATTATTGGATGCGCCAGGCAACAAGAAGATCTCGTCTTTGTTTTGGGACATTAAAAGCCTTTGAGACTGATGTGGCACTAAATACTGGGGAATTATTTTCTTTTACTATGAAGTTTGTCATCTTAAACAGGCAGCGAGAAACAGCTCGCAGCCAGTAGGCTACTCCGCAGCCGCCAATGTTTAAGAGAACTGCCAAATTATTTTTATTTGTAGGAAAAAGACAGCCTTTCCAGAACTTTGTCTGCCGAAGCTTGTTCAGCTCCACCTGTTCCTCATTTTTTTCCTTTCGGATCTGCATCAACCTCATTATTAACTTTTAGTGCCCTCAGTTGACGGAAATCAGTCATAGAGATTGAGAACTTTAATCAATGTGTTTAGTCTAAACAAAAACTATTTATGGGACAAGGAGTTGAAAATTAAGGAGGTACATACAACTACACCAGTAAATCCACATCCATCTATTCTATAAACGTACGCCACTTAATTCATATCTACACAGAAACCTCAACCTAAAAGCCGTCCACTTGCAAATATGAACCCCTAAGATACAACAGACTGGCCCTCAGGAACCCCAGGACATTCCATATTTTATGTTGCAGAACGTGGACAGTCCAGGATGTTCCTGAGCACCGGTTTGAGAACCAACACACTACACAAATGCACGTCTGCTGGCCTTTCACTAACCCGATCCCCAGGTCACCTCCCTCTCACTGCAAGGCCGGAGTGGTGTGTAACTGAGTGTTTGGGATGTTGTAGCACTCACCTGAAGGCCCGTCCTCTGCCTCTAGGGGGTGTATAGCCACTGTAGTATCGAGCCCGGGAAGAGGAGAAATTTCCTCCACGTGAGCGGAAACGGGCCCGAGGGAACCCGCGGTCTGTGGTGCTGATTCCAGGCCGATTCGTTCTCTTTGCACCGACCTGGAACCAAAAAGCAAAGTTCAGGCAACAGGGCTACTGGCATTCTAAAGCTACACTTAACTGGCCTGTAATACTCTGGCTCAGTTCTCAGGGGGGCACTGTAGAGTGTTTACAGTGTGAACTGTGTGTCCTCAGGGAGGCGCTGTAGTGGGGTTATTGGTATTTGTCATTCTGCAAGGGCCTTGTGTTTTATGATGTAATGGTTCATTATTTAAAACCATGAAAACATGTCCATACCTTTATCTGCCTCCCTCGAAATAAGGACTCGTCCAGGGCCATGGCTGTCCTAACAGACTCCTTGTCTGCAAACTCGATATACGCAAACCTGAAAATGGACAAAAGTCATTTTAGGGTAGATATTATGCAAAACTCACTTTTTGCATTGTTTGTAGAAGAAGAAAGAGACCCAAATGGAAATACAAGTCATATGCGCCTACAAGCCAATTGGACGGTGAGCCCATTGTGGCAAAAATAATGGGCAAATTTGCACAGAACCACCCCTCATCTGTCAAGCCCTCACCCACTAGATTAGTTGAAGATCCGCCATTTTTGTATGCTAGTTTTACGAGCACGCATAAGACGCAGAGCGCTATGGCTACAGGCAAAGGCAGATTACAGATTAAGTGTTGTGGCAGCAAAGAACACCACAAATCCCTACACTTTCTTCCAGCAAAGAAAAACCAAAGTGGCCAGCAACAGCGTATCTGCATAAAAGTCACAGATCCCTGAAACGGCTCGTTTTGAAAAGGACTGAAACTGATAAGAATAAAGCGTGTGAAATCTCTGAGTGATTTCGTGCTAAGAACTTCATGAACACAGGGCAGATGATGTCCTAGTGGTTAGGGCGTTTCCCCTGCGATCAGGAAGCCGTGGGTTTGATTCCCAAGACCGCTGGGCACCTCTGAGGTACCCTGAGCAAAGTACCGTCCCCACACACTGCTCCCCGGGCGCCGTGTTCCTGGCTGCCCACTGCTTCACTTGGTGAATGGGTTAAATGCAGAGGAACAATTTAGTGCTGTGGTGTGTTCATGTATGACAGAATGGTCACTTTCACTCCGTATACCCCACAGACCTACTATAACTTATGTGAGTTTTGCATAATATGTCCCCTTTAAGCAAAACAAAACCAGCCAATAGATACTGGTCAGGCTCAGGGATTGGACTGAAAATGAGAAATCTTTGAAAATCCTTCAGAAAGCCTGGGGAACTATTCAAGACCACATTAACATAAAATAAAGTCTGGACCTATGGAAGCAGAATATGAAGAAATTAGGTGGGGGACCTACACTAAAATTGGCTCTCTTTTCTCAAGAGTTCACTGGGATTCCTAGAGTTTATTTAGTCAGACAGCAATAATGTCCTTGATTTTTTTGTGCCAAATCAGTGTAGAACAGAATTAGAAGTCTTTATAGTTAAACGCATTTAAGACAAAAATATAAAATTAACACTAATCTTGACTGAGATTCATTCAACCCCACAAAATAAGGGGGGCTAGCCATAAGTAAAGGTCTGAGTGTGGAAGACAGCAGTGAAAGTGGGATGAAGTGGAAGTGCAGAAGAGTACCCTTTGGGGTGTCCCGTGAACTTGTCACACAAGATCGTGACTCTATTAACAGAGCCGCAGCCATGGAAGTGAGCCTCCAGCTCTTCTGCTGTTGCGCCATAATCCACCTACAGGAGAACAGACACAGATTCCTTAAATACACAACTATCAAACAATTACAGGTGCTTTACCTCATAATAAACATGCTGCTAAGTGTCTGTGCAATACTTCATGTGCTTTAAATGCACAATGAGCTCAGATGTTCTCCCAGATTATATTCCTCAACCCCTACATTTCCACAAGTTGAACAAGTTGTTTTTCATCTGCAACTTCTTTACATGCAACACACTATTTACCTCCATTCATACGGTTGTATGTGCAAGACTCCGCTGCTCCGTTTCCATAATCTTTTTGTACTACATTGACACCAGGTGCAATCAGATATAGCTGTATATATATTATTGTTTTATGTCTACTGTGCACTTTGGATAGGCACTGCTAGCGTGAGGCGTTGCTGCATGTTGGTAGTGCGACAGATTACTGCGGCGTGGTATAGTAATGTACTACTGCATATTGGTATTTTGAGATATTTTGATTTGTTATATGTCCACTGATCACAGGGAGACACTGTTTAATCTCACTTTATACACAGTCAACATTGACTAAAAACAAGAGGTTCTTGGATGGTTAACGTTACACAACCTTCACATTCTTTCACATTACAGAACATTAAAAGGTCCTTCGTATTCACACATGCTTTTAATATTTAACCCACAACATTTAACGTTCTGTAATTCAAATAGTTAATGTGCTTGCTCAAGCACACAGCAGCCATAGGCTGATCCGGAGATGCGCGTTTGTTCACAGCTTTTTGATACGTTTTGTCGTTCTTTCGTTTTTCGGACGAAAAAGAGGCCCATAGTGAATGAACAGGCCTCAACTTTCAGATCGTCCTGCTCAGCCCACACTTCATGCGATACCTCGGGCCAACTTCCCCCAACACACAAACCCAGGGGGTGAGGACCTGCACTCATCTTTTCTTTTTCTTTCGCTCATCACTTTTTTCCCTCCCATTCACTTCCGTTCATTTTGAACCCCATAGAAATTAATGCAGATTCAGAAGAGACTCTGTACAGTGACCAAGTCTTATGAAACCTCATATGAGACCTAGTTTTATTTGGGAACGTATAGGTTTAGCTAAAACAGGGCATTGTCAAACATGGTCGAAATGGGTATTTTCACTATGTGACGTTTTCCATTAATGTATACCGTCACACCAGTGTGATCTGAAGGTTTAGCACTGAAGCACTTATAACCAATAAACACTGCGGGTTAATGGAGATTCAGGATTACAGTACATACACAGCCGACATTCATATTCATACATCTGACAGTCCATCAGTAACTAGGTGGCCACAGTCTGCTCTGCAGTAAGGTGGTGCAAAAAGTTCAAAAACCATTCACATTTTGTGTGTGGAACGCAGAGACCTGCGACACCAGCAAAATTCCCAGAAAAGCATTAGGATAATTGAACAGCGGTGCTCAGAACCATGAAAGTGAATGAAGTCTATGTAAGATTTGATAATTTAGCCAAAGTGGAGCATTTTTTAATTGTTTTGTTTACAATTGTTTCACAAGTGAGTCACAAGACAGAAATAAAGGAGCAGATGTTTGCTGATACAGAGGATGTCACGTCCCATTCACTGGAATTTTCACTGCATTCGGTAACAGGTGCAACACAGTAAAACACTGGACAAGAGCTGCAGGAGTGACCAGCACAACCTCTGAACACCAGGGGTTAAAGTGTGCCAAGAACATCCTGTGTGTTAATTTAAATGTAAATGGGGCTTTAGGTGTCTTTTGAATGCTTTGCAAAGTACAAGCATACAATTAACAAAACCCAGCTCAGAAATGACAATTCTGATTTTAATGTTACAGCACATTAAGAAATTATGCTTCTGGTTTATTCTTCTGGTCCCTTTCTTACATTCGTTGAACTGAAATCAAAACTAATGGATAAAAAAAAATTAACCTCCATCTCTCACTACCATTCCCACTTTCCTTTTCACCCCGCATCCCTCTTTCCACCCCCTCTCTCATTACTGAAGAAACAGTTCACAGTCTGAGGTGTTCCTGAAGGTCTAAAAGATTTTACGGAACATTTTCAAATCGACCTAAATTGTAATAACTCCTGTTCGCCCAGCTGTATATAAATGTGATTTTCAACTGCTGAAAAAAAATAACGAAAAGAAAGTTGTGGTCCTTACATTTCCAACATAAATTGATCTTCCGTCTGCTTCCATTTTCTCTTCAATGGACATGATAACAGGACCAGCTAGAGACAGAAAGATAAAGAGTAATTAATAAATAAATAATGCAAGAACCACAGATTTGGTCAGGTAGTGAAAATGTTATCAACCACTTTTTTGATCATATTGACATGAGCACTAATGGGTTAATATAAGCAAATTTTAAATAGATATTTTAAAAAAAGGCTTATTATTTTAAAGGCAAATCCACATCTTGAGCTCAACGTTCCCCAGCTTTTCCTCGACAGAATCTGGGTTACGGCCTTTTTCAGGCAAACCTCTCCACTGACCTCATTGGGGACGCTCTAGCACAGAACTCACACACACTGTGTCTTTCTCTCTCTCTCTCTCTCTCTGTGTGTCTCATTCACGCCTCTCTTACACTCATTCTGTCTCTCTCTCTCGGTCTCACTCACTGTCTTTCACACCGTCTCACTAACTCTTTCTCCCTCTACCTCTCCGTCTCACATCTCACTCACTTTCTCTCTGACACACACACACACACTGTCTCTTCTCACACACTGTCTCACCAGGCGGAGGACTGAGGTTCATCTGTTTCTCCACCTCGTTCTGAAGCTCCTTCAGTTTCTCCGCTTCCTCCTCCATCTCTCTCACACGGGCTTTAATGGCCTCCAGCTCCTGGATTTAAACACAAACCTTGATTAAAGCGGCAAAGACAACCGTACTTGCTTTAACGTAGGCAAATATGTATTATACTGGAATAAGACAAATTCACAATACAGGACATTTAACTGACAATTTATGAAATATCCCCCAATAATAAATACAAACCTGCACATACCTGCAATAAAAGTGCATGAATCCATTTAAATATCCATATTTCTACTGAGCGGTTGATTATATTTGTAACAGAAGACTTCACTGCTCTCATACAGGTTACACAGAAAACCCTTGGTAACAATATTGCCATTTATCTACCATTTATTGCCATTATCTACCCGTTTGCAGACATTTTATCTACTCATCAACATGTCTTCATTTTAGACAACTATGACTAATAGACAGAAAAAACAGCAATATTTACAGCAATTATTATAAGTGATCAAGTACTCTTCGTGTCTCAACATTGTCAGGAAGAGAACAGGTAAAGACCAAGTATGTGTTTCATCAAAAACAGAGCTTAATTCGTTCTCTAGTTTTGTATTCATATCTTTGAGGGTATTTTAAAAATGCATCACTATTAGTATATTTTAACTTCTCAAATGTCAAACAAAAAAAGATACAGCGTATGGTTGAAATTTCTCATTTTTGCCATGTTGCTCCCACCAATAAAAGATCATGGTGCGAATTTCCTCACTAATCCGCTTATGCTATATTTAAATTGTGATGAATCAGAATACTGTGACGTCTCAAAACAAACGTGATATTAAAACTGTGTGATACGTACAAAATATCAGTAATGCCATAATGATGCCTCTAAAAAGCAACACTTTTTCTGGAATTAAAGAGTTAAAGTCTTAAATACTGTTTCAAATGTTGCATTTACACCCCACCCCTGTGTTTCCAAATTAATTTATGTCACAAAACCAACACATTTACTGTAATTTATACAACTTAAGACTACTGTTGCTGCACTGTGTTGTCTTTCATGTCATATCTGTGAAGAGGGTGTTCAAAGTAAGAATTTCATTGTGCTCCGTACACTGTACATATGACAAACTTCAACTTAAATATATCTCCTTATACTGGCCCCACCCACTCATGCACCAATTCAACACCTTTAACAGGTAACAATTAGTATTTTGTTGGATTTCATGAGGCCCTCGATTCATCAGAACGCTCAGTAACTCACCTGGGTACCCACAGGCTCATTAGCATATTTCAGTCTTGTGATATCATGATGTCTGTGATACTGATAATTAAACAGACGATATATTGTTCAGTCCTACATGAGACAAATGGTTTTACAACCGAACCGCAAAAATATAACTAAAAACGAAACTAGGGAGTGCCAAAGGTGCCATTTAGGTAAAAAGATACATCATCGAATTTGCATTGTCTGCATTTACGGTGTTAAAGTGGATTGAAAGCTAAGAATTGTTAAAAAATAGCGCATTAAAGGACATCAAGACCTCAACACGTTTTATATACTAGCATTAAACATCTCATTCTTTTTTGAACTGATTGCATTTCAAGTATTAAAACGCAACACACGCGCGCAGCCCGTGAGATGGAGAGAGGCTGGTCCAGGGCGTGATGCCTGTTCCACACACTGCTGCTGTGTGTGGCAGTGCTGCATTGCGGGGCAGGATCCTCACCCTCCGCAGCGCCAGCACCGTCCCGGTCTCCATACAGCCCCCCGGCTGGATTCGGGACTGGATCACGGATCCATAACACTAGTCCCGGTCGCAGGCGTTTAAAGGGCGGGCACGTGTGTGCGTGTCCGTGCAGGAGTGTGTGTGTGACCAGCATGACAACGCCTCACACACAGGCACCTCACTCGCTTCACATACATTTACCTCACAAACCCTCACCAGCCACACCGCGCATCATCTCCCCATCCCTCAAAACTGCACAACCTCCTTCCAGAGAATCAAAACAGCACATCATCTCCACCCAAAAGCACTTAAAAAACCCCAAATCCCCACACGCGAAATAAAAAAAACTGCACGCAAACAAAAAAAAAACCCAAAATGTGCACACAAAGAACAAAACCGACTCATTCTACACCAGGCACAAACCCAGCATAAAGAGAACTCCCCGTCCCCGACCTTCATCTCCGCCTCCAACACATCACATCAACGGGGCATGCAGCAAACAAACAGAAAAACAGACATACAATCAATCACACAAAACCCAGTTCGAGGTAACGCTAGCCTCTTAGCCGCTAGCATGACCCAAAATCTTTGAAATCAGCAAAACATCAAATATGACAAATAACACGCATTTACTACTTTTCATTTTTCATACGACGCGTCGTAGTTATCGAGGTCTCAGCATGCAGAAAATAAATAAATAAATAAATAATGAAAGAAAAGATCCTCGACGCTAGACTTAGGGAGGTTAGCACGCTGGCGCGGGTTTACCGTGGCGCTGGCTGGAGGGTTCGCTCTCTGAATTATTTGGTCTTTTTGCGGTTTTTGTTCCTCCGTGAAGGCGCGGACGGGCTCCCGGGGCTGCGATAATGGCGGCCTGCGTCCTCCCCTCGCCCCCCCGCCGGCTCCCTCGCTTCCCCGCCGCCTGCGTTTTTTCTCCGGGAGTTTTTTTTTTCCTGCGCTCCCCCTCCTCCTTCTCCTCCTCCTCCCGGCCTGCTGCACCAAAATGGCGGCCCGGGCCAGAGCCGCGGAGCCTGGAGCCGGAATGGCGCCGAGACGACATTAAACCCGTCTCTTTATTACTCTACAGGGTATTTTTAATATGATTCTCCACTTCCAGACCGTTCGGGGTTGGTTTAATTTCGTTTAAAGTTCAATAAACACTCCACCAGTCCCCAGCCCCGGTGCCCCAGGCCCCTCTCCCCACTCACCGGGTCCTCGATGGCGGCCTCTCCCTCCTCCAGGCCCGGCTCCTCGTCGCCCACGCCCGGGTCCTCCAGCTCTGGATGCCCGGGGTCCGAGTCCAGCAGCGACTCCTCCGCCAGCCCGTTCCCGAACTCAGCCATGCTGCTCAGGCCCGACTCGCCCCTGGGGAGGGCAGCTAGAGGGGCAGGAGGGGCAACAAGAACCCACACTCTCTCACACACACGGAGGGGGCTGGAGAGGGCCTGTCCTCTCAGGTCTTTTCTGTCTTAATACCCCTTTGCTGGTACCTAATCTCCAGAAGAACCGCCGTAAACTCCCCCCACCCCTGCTGGAAGAGAATAAAACAAAAATAAAATGTTCTTGTTTCACAGGGACATGTTCTGGACCCGCGTGGGCTTCACTCGCTGCGTCTTCCAGAACACTAATGCCAGTCGTGGGCGGGCCCTACGCGCACTGCAGCCACCAACTCCAGCACCCATTAGGCCGCTCGGTTTGTAAAACACGCCTCCGAAGCACGTCTAGGTCTCCAATTGGCTGCGCGTCGCTCCTCAGGCTCAATTCGGTTTTGCAAGGCGAACTGTGATTGGGTCGCGCCCTGTCAGTCACGCATCACACCGTTCAGTGATGGGCACGTTCAGCGAAACGGGCGCGTAGCACAACGTTTAGGAATGGAATTACAACAAAAACAATTGTATTCATTTACAAACTCCTCGGTGGGGATTGTTTGAAATTGCTCGGCAAAATTAGTAAAACAATAGGAAAAATACATACAGGTCTGAGTTTTTCAAATAGAACGAGGATGCCTAAAATAGTTTTATATAGTAAAATACTGAGATCAAATCTACCTTATTTGAAATTAGCACGGTCTGATTCCAGTATTGTGGATACAGTGGTATAAAACCATATTCCAACCATATTCAGGTCTATTACGGTTGCTATTTGCTATTAAGCAAGGTCTTGTTTTACTAATTTCTCAAAATCCAGGACCCAAGTTGTTTCAAAGGGTTATTCAAGGATTTCCTTGAAGTAATCTTTAGGGTTTAGTTAAAATATATACACCACTTTGGGCCCCCATTCAGACTGCTCTTTCCAAAAAACAAAAGACGAGAAAATATTAGAAATACTTAAAAAAAAAAAAGTAACCGACTGGTTTTGAGCTTAATGGATATGGAAGCCTATGTTTGAATTCCATGAAAATAGCTGCATTTATCACAGTACTACAGATTCACTGCATGCTTTCCAACAATTTTTGGAAATAATTTGTGTTCAAACCCTCCCAGCACCTTTTCATCATTTGGAACTTGTGGGTCTCTAGCTGGTCTCTTCAGCTCAGTGAGAGAAAGATCTGGAGACTGGGGAGGACAAGACATCACTCTCTAAACCAGGGGTCACCAACGTAGTGCCTGCGGGCACCAGAGGCCCGCATTAGTAGCCCACAGCACAACTCACCAGTGAGCAGCGACTAACATTTGATTTGATCCCATTGCTATTCTTCTTTAATCACATTTGTGTTTCTGTTGATTTGAAAAAAGAATTTAAAACATGTTTATTATAGTGAAGTTTAGATAAGTTTAGGTAAACTCTGTTCTAGTGTATCAAACTGGTAGCCCTTCGTATGGCTCAGCACCTGGGAAATAGCGCTCACTTTCAAAAAGGTTGGTGAGCCCCGCTCTACACTTTCAGCTTTTCTCTGGACTGGAGAGAATGTTGGAATGAAATTTTGTCCAGTGATCTGTAAACCAGAAGAAACTGTGTGACATACAAGAACTGACTGATGTTTTTCTTTTTTCATGATCACCACAAAGTGAACATCAGTCACTAAAGACAAACCTAATGAGTCTCAAAACCTACCGTTTAAGTCTTTGTGGTTAATTAATGTTCTACTACAGCCTAGAAATTTTGAACACCAGTCAGTTACATTTAAGTATTCATTTTCTAGTAATACAATTTTGAAAAGGTCATGGGTTTGCCCAAGCATCTGGCCTGTGTGTGTATGTATTTATGAATGGGGGTCTCATGCTCCCATTTAAACACACTTTCTTTGTTGGGGTTGTAAATGTGTAATAAACTAGAGAACTAGATAGACTTGATTTCAACAGAAAATGTTTATGAAGGTGGTGGAATTGGTCACACGACCAGAGCTGTTTACTTCAAGATAATTAACGTTACCATAATACAACGACAATATTTAGGGCAAATATAGTCTTTATAGAGCATATTACTGTTACGATGACACCAGATCATTTATTATCATGCTCACAGGCCACGAGGACTGAATAAAGACATGCAAGAAAATATGTATAATAATTATTGACTTACTGAGATCACTTTAGAATTGAATTCTGTTTTTACTTTTACTTTTTTTTTTACAAATTAGTGGAAATATCTGTACTCTGGGTTATCAGCACCATATCAGCCTTTCCGAAAACAGGTGTGAGCATTACTAAACGGCTTTAGAGTTTCTAATTAGAAACTGATGTTTACAAATGGCAGGCACCTTTAAAAAGCAAGCAATGAAACCTTGTCCTGTTAAAGAACAGTTCGGCAATGAGACTTCCACTGACCCCAGATAAGGCCAAAACATTTTTAGAACTTAGACGTAACTTTAGAAGTCAACAGTCACCCAAATCTTTTCATCCACAAAACTTCTCTGGACCCTCAAACCACATCCAACTCTTCATGAAGGTGGATCAGACTTGTGGACGTGGTTTAGGACATAGCACGACTGGTGTCGTCTGAAACGGCTGCGAGTAGTTCTGTTTATTTTTACAGCTCAGAGTGAGTCATACTGTGTCCTAAACCACAACCACAAGTCTGATCCACCTTCAAGAAGCTTGGGTTGAGGGTCCAGAGAAGTTTTTGGTTTGTGTTTATGCTGAAAGATTATTGTGACTATTAGCTTCACGTTAGCAACGGTAGCCTTGCAGTTCCAGTTCTGAACTGATCGACCCCGTCTGTGATCAGGGTGAATTTGAGTTGTTGCTAAACTGTTATTTTAATATCACCATAGCACTGTCAGCAAGGTACTGGGGAAAAAAATAGAGAAAGTGTAAATGTTTATGAACAGCTTTACCATCACTAAATGAAGTTCAGTTTATTTTTCTGTATAAGAAAAAAAATGAGATCCAACACAAAATAAAAGGTACAAGTAAAGGGGGAAAAAAAAAACAAGCTTAAACAATAAACTAGTATCATAACAAACACTGTCACCATCATTGCTCAGGATACCAAGACCGAGCACCTCCGTGAAGGCGCTGTTAAAAACCGTTATGCATCGATAATAATCAAAAACGATGATAGTAATGAAAACGATAGCGAGTAGTAGTTAACAAGTGATAAGTGTTAATGAAAACAAAAAAACAGATTAAAAAAAAAAAAAAAAAGCAGGTTTCTATATTACCCATCCACTTCAAACAGTGCGACCCCGCGTGACCCCACCCGTGCCCTCGCATCCGGAGCCATGGCTCCTCAGAGTGTTTTTTTTTTTTCATTTTTAATGAAATAATCCGAGGTGCATCAAAAAACAACTCCCCTCCGGAAACGCTCGGCCAAGTGCTCCACCGCCGCCAGTCCCGGAGGTGGCCTCAAAGTGTCAGTGTGGGGGAAAAAAAACCTTTCTGTTTTGCATTAAAACGACTCTTTCCCACTCCTCCAGCCTCCAACTGCTTTTTTTGGTTGTATTTTTTATTTTGTTTAGTTTAAAACCACAGAAAGCAAGAGGAAGAATAGCTTTGGAATACCATTTTCTTAATATAGTTCCTTTAAAAAGTTACTTTTTTTAGTTTTTCATTTTATTAAACTATTCATAGTAACATCATTATTCATTTTAATAATTATTATAATAATGTACAACTTAAAGAAAAAAAAAAAACAACAAAACAATGCTCTTTAGTATTTCCTGTCCTTCACGTCGCACCTCCATGCACAAAAGGACCGCCAAAATAAAAGTACCTCGCCAAAAATGACGGTCATCTGTGAGGGGGGGAGGGGGTAAAATATGACCGCTGCCCGGTACAAGAATGTGATTTCACCCACATAAAATGCTTCAACACAAAGACAAAGGGTCTAAAATGACAGTTTTCTCCCAAAATTCATTCACAAAAGTGTAGGGGTTCACCGACATAGGAACTGTGGGACATTTTGCTGTTTGTTTTTGTGCATTGCTGCTGATCTCGATGGAGACGCATTTATAAAATGTAGAAATTGGAACTAAATCCACTCGGATTCACCTTAGCAAGGGTTTCTTTTCTTTCTGCAGGGCTGCAAACACAGTAAAATGACTAAAATGTAGATTGTTTAGTGCAGTAAACCCAGTTCTGCTCTTCCAGGAGTCGAATTCGAACATCCCGTCATCCGCCGGGCACGGAAACGATTCCGAAATCATAGTGCATCCCTAGGAGGAAGAGTTGGGCGTGTGCCGGAAGTAAGCAGTGATTATTAGCTAGGGCTGTAACACAGAGAGGGAGAAAACAGAAGATAGAAGATCCGAGTGGATAGAAGTGTTTCATCGTTTTTTCACAAATCCATATCAAAACCGTTTAAAATTGCGCTAAAAGTAAAGAATCGACTTTGGCTTCTTGCACAGCGGCGAGGTCCGATCCACTCCTGTCCGTTTTCATTGTGTGTACAGCTCAAACAAAAATCTAAGGAAAAACAAAAATAAAGGACTGCAAAAGCTGGTAACAATTCAGTACAGCCTGACGGACAGTGAGACGTCACCATAAAACAAAGGTTTATTTAGAGTGAGGCCAAAACCTATAAAACGCTTTTAGACCTTGAAGAGGAACAAAGTGCTGGAGGATGGCCTTTTGACATCTTTAGCTTTAGCTTCAGCCAGTGGAGCTTGGATGCAGGATTGTCATGACGGAGGCCGCGAGCAGCTCCCTTGTTTTAACAGCGTGGATTCAAATCCCATTCAGCACTTCCCTCAGATCCGGAAAACCCATGAGTCCTTGCTTTACTTTTGTTTAGTCCCTTAACTGGCCCTCCGCTAGTCAACTCAGTCCATCATCAGCTTGTCCACCAATGGCGTTATTTTAAAGGCTGACCAGAATAAAAGCACTAGAACCTCATCAAAAATACAACAGGCCAAAAATCATCCCACCTCAAACAAAAGCTGTACCGTCGCCAACCCAGAACGCTTTCGATGAGTTGGGGGGTGAGGTGGAATTTCTCCCAATCAGACCGAGATGATTGGATAAGCGTGAGGATAATAAACATACGAGCACAAACGGAAAACGTTTTAAAACTCAAGAGAGCCGTGAAAGACATAAAAGGACCGTTACCACACAAGCATTTGCAATTATTTGTCCAGTATTACCATTTCATTGGATTATTTTTAGTGAACTGATGTGGCGTCAGCGAGTCACTAGAAAGTCAGACGGGCTGCAGAAAGTCCTCCGGGCCCGCTGCCTGACACTAGCTTGAAAACACAAGCACCGTTTTCTCTGTTAGCTTAAGAAGCAAAGCGGGTCCAGGCCCGCGTGCCAGGTCCGAGTTCGTCTCTTAGCTGGTGCTGCTAGCTGGTGACGTGGAAGAAGACTGGCTAGCAACACCAGTGGACGAGCCGTTGTTGACTAGTGTTGCCGGCTGACCAAAGTTAGTGGTTCTCAGTGTGGCCAAATGCCGAGGGGAGAAGACGTGATCGCGTGCCGCGGCCCTCGACTCGAACTCCACTTCACAAACCTCGCATTTCCCCCTTAGTGTCTCGCGGCCCACCGGCTGGCCCACAGCAGGCGGCGGCGAAGGTTCCAGAACTGTCAGTTGTACTGGTTTGGGCAGGATTGGACGGTTGGCTCTCAGCGCGTTGTACTGGAGGTAACTGCGTGAGCTTATGAACACCTTCTTGGAAGGATCAGTGGAATTAGGAGACTAGAGAGAAAAAAGAAAGAAGGTAACGTCATCAAGAACAGGAAAACAAAACATTAATTTAACAAGAAATGCAAAAACACCACTAAAATGCAATAACTGCATGAAAGTAAGAGCTGATCACAAAGCAAGTCAAGAGAGTCATACAATGCGTAATTCATATGTCATATACAGTACTCTGCAAGTCTTGGTGCACCCCTCATTTCTTCATATTTTGCTTCCAAAGGCTCTGACCTTCTTGTGTTTTTAATGTAGTCTTGAGGAACAGAGAAAAAAACCTTTCAAACATTTATTTGAACAAGTTAGCACCAAGTTAACATTATATGACTGCGTTGAAAAGTTAAAATACCAGTAAAAATTCAAATGTCTGGTATTGGTATGCATTGTGACGACCCTATTTTCTACTGATTTTCTGAACTCACTCACTGGGGAGCTTGAAATATCTGTCTGAAACCAACAGGACACAGCTGAATGTATGTGCATTGGGGATATCACAAACCATCTCACTTAGTTTCATTCTCTCCTTTATCCTCCTCTCCTACATTTACATTTTCATTTATGACCTTTAGCAGACGCTTTTATCCAAAGCGACTTCCATTCCCTAACTACAGGGGGCAGTCTACTTGGAGCAACTTGGGGTTAAGGGTCTTGCTCTGGAACCTAGTGGTGGTGTGCTGAAAGATAGGATTCAAACCCATGACCTATTGGTCCACAGGCAAGTATCCTGCCCACTAGGCCACCAGCCCTCTCCTCACCTTAAAACCGGGTTTAATCCAGCACGCTGGACTACACTCGACTTATTTAGCACAAGAGTCCAGGCTAGAGGTTAGTTTAGCGCAACCGAAAGACTGTTCATTCATCATTCAGCCAAAAAATATTTAATGTCAAGTTTCATGTAACAGGTTTTCTGTAAAGAAGTGGGACTAAACAGGTAACAGCTAACATCTCACCACAGTGTATTAAGGTTATTTTATGTCATTCGAAAGCACTGCTAGATGAATACACACAGTTAGAAAATAACTTGAGCTTCAGTGGCTAATTAAACAACGGATTATTCCACAACGTAAGAGTTCAGGTCAGTTTTAGACTCAAAACTTGAGCTGTGGGTCAGGTATGGGTTGTAATCTGATTTGGCCTGAATAAGGTTCTGGTACAGATTGTGTAATATTAGGTAATTTTAGCTACACTCCACTGGCATGTCTAGTGTTGTGGAGAGCCTTTACATAAAACCAGTGAAGTTTAAAAGTTGTGACATTGTTTTGCAATGTAATGGTCTTACTAGCTTCTCTTGTTGCAGCCTCCAGCGTTTCTCCTTGGCACGTGTGTTCTGGAACCAAATCTGCACCACTTTCAGCGGCAGCCCAAGCTCTGTTCCCACTGCTTCACACTCCAATGCATTAGGGTGAGCACAGGTCTCGTAGCAGGACTGCAGGATCGACAACTGCAGGCAGTTCAGGTGTGTCCGTGGTCTTCTCGGCGTGGAGTGCTGCTGCGCATAACTTGCTTCCTTTTGGCTTTGACTGGATGTTGGAGTACTAACGGTCACAGAGGGCGTAACAACAGCTGTAGTGGGAGTAGGCCGTGGGGTACTTAGCCCCAACTGTTCCCTGGACAGGGTATTGATTTTAAACTGACCCTTTTGAGACCAGTAATTCAGCCCATTGTGTTTCTGAGATGTTGCAGTGGAAGCTTTGTTAATTTGTGTAGTGGAGACTTTTGGCACCACGCGATGAGTTGCCCCAGAGACAATTTTTTCTTGATCCGGGCCATGCTTGTCCTCCACCTGGTCCACTTTATTCTGTTCCTCAAGCTTGTTCTTCGGAGGGTTGTGAGGAATGGAGGACCCACCGCTTAATATAGGAACTGAAACAGATGGAGCCACAACTTTGGGGGCAATTTTAACCATTGTAACTGCACTTACTGCTTCGCCTTTGGTTTTGAGTGCTGACGTTGTACTGCTGGCAACAGTTGAAGATGCTACCTCTTTTGGCCTACTGAAACCCTGGGTGGGGATTTTCAGCTGATCTTTCTCCTCTTTAACCTTTTCTACCTTGGGGGCAATATTTCCAGTTAGCTTAGAAGAAACCCAGCCAGGACTTGTGCTCGGGTTAGATTTGGGGCTGCGTGAGAAAATGGGCTTAGTTAGTGGCCAGGTGAACTTTATGAGTGGTTTACCTACAGCTGCTAATGTGCCATCGCTAATAAAGCGGACCTCCCCCTTCCGCTCCCGAGCCCTCATGTTCTGAAACCAAATCTGGACCACCTTCTTTGGCAGATGCACCCACTCCGAGATTTGTTCAAATTCATGCTTTCCTGGGTTTGGGTCTTTGAAATAACAGCCGTACAGCACATCCAGCTGGTCAGCTTGAATTATAGTCCTGGACCTTCTCATGTCCCTAAACCGTCGTGCATTAGGTCGCTTCTGATCTCCCATCTTGTCACTCTCTTTCTCCTTTTCCACTATGGAGGTGTTTACTTTCTCTGCCGCCCTCATAAACACAGTGCTAGTCTTAACCAAGTTATTGCGGTTAACAAGGGTACTGCTGCTGGAATTTGGAATTGTTATGGCAGAATCAGGCTTTACCTGAACAACAATAAGACTGCCGTCTGCAGGGACACCAACCGTTGCAGGCCTAAGTCCGAGACCATCAAGCAAATTAGTCTTTTGTATAGAGGCCTTGGTGCTTGCCGAGACAGATGTAGATGTTGCTGAACTGTGATTTTTCCCGATACTGAGGTCTAAGGCAGACTCACAGTCATTGCCGTTGGATAAGAATCGAGTTGACTGCGGAAGAGAACCAAGGGCAGAGAATGGAGCATGACTTCGAACAATAGTTTGCGGGTTTGTGAAGGCTGCTACTTTGGCTCTGTCTCCTTCAGAAACCCCAACTCCGACCATAGAGGAGGGAACCGAGAGGACATAGGGACTGAATAACTGAGTGGAAAATGGAGCCAGAGAAAGGGAAAGGGGCAACTGATGCAAGACTGGAAGACCTTGATGGTCAACTGTAACTGGAACAGGAGTAGGTGGGTCCGCTTGGGCTTCTAACTGAAGATCAAGATCAGTATCCTGCCTCTCTTTTTTGCACTCAAACTCCTCCTTATCAATCTCCCTCTTTCTCTTTTTGCTCTTTGTTCCCTGATCATCGTCATCATCCTCCTCTGCATCCGAGAGGAAGACTGTAGTGGAACGGAGAACCTTTCCTCCGCCACTTGATTTATCACTTGACGTCTCTAAATGTTTAACTGGGCTACTAGGCTCTTCTTTCAACGAACTACTTTGACTCTCCTCATCAGTCACAATAACAGAGGTGTAGAACTCCTCACTTTCTGAGTCAGAGGTCAGACAAGAGTCCCCTTGACTTTCCCTGTCCATCTTTTCCCTGCGCCTTTCTGCGCTGTTCGACAGATCCATTGCATGGCTGCTTGCGACTGACGGACTCTGTGCATACTCGCTTTCGTCTATCATCAGAGCACCTTCTTCATCTTCAATGCTTTCTTCTCCCTCATCCTGCTCCATCACTTCTGTGCTCTGCCTATCTTTGGCATGACGGGCATCCAACAGCCATCTCCGCACTTCCTCCTCGGCTAGCCCCACTTCCCTGCCAAGGGCTTCGCAGTCTTCCCTTGGTGGACTAGCTGCATCCGACTCATTTCGTGATTCGAGAAAGGCCCACAGAACCTGAGACTGAAACTCAGTTAGAGCTGGAGGCCCTGAGGACAAGCATGGACGAGCCTTGCCACTCGTATGTCCTGAGGAAATTAAGGCAAGGTTAGTGTCTGAAGAGAGGGTTTTTGCAGAACTAGGTTTCTCATTAACAGTATGTTCATGGTCGTGCATGGGACACTGACTGGACTCACTGAGACACGATGATGGGCTACTACACAGAAGGACCTGGGCTGCTGAGACTTTATTTGCATTGTTATTCTGAACTCCTTTTGCAACTTCTTCCACACTCCCCCCTTCTGCTGTGCCATCTACATCCATCCCACTTTCCTCCTGCTCATTGTTCCCACACGTTACACTGTCGTCAGCTTCATTCTCACTTAAACTAGCACTGGACTCCAGCTTATGCTCCGCCTTGCTAACATCATTTTTCACAGAAGTATCATCAGCACTTGTGTCTTCCAACTTCTGGTCACTGGGTTCCTGTTTAATCTCATGTTTCTGGTTTGCTTCCACGCCTTTCTCAGTTGTGCTGCCCCTCTCTTCTGGAGTCACTTGACATGCATTGGTGGGCCCAAAGGCAGACCACTGACTCTGTAAACCACTGAGACTTTGGGCTAAGAGAGCCTGTTGTGCTGCGCTGAGACCAAGGACTGGCACAGCTTGCTGCAAAAGCTGTTTTGGGGATTCTGGGTTTGGATTTTGGGTTTGGAGTCCGTTCAGGATAAGGGGTACGAGCATCTGAGGCTGGGGTATCAGCTGTGGAGCTGCTGTGGCCGGGGTGGCACCTGCCCCTGCAGCAACGAGAGAGGGGAGGATGGAGTGTGGGAGAGAGTTAGGACTAGAGGTTAGGAGAGTAAGAAAAGCAGACACTGCCTGTGCTGAGGCAACTGGAGAGGAAAGCAATGAGGGTGCTATCTGAGGCTGAACCTGTTCTCCATCTTTGGTCATCGCTGATGATGCGGTCAAGCTTGCTTGCGTGACACAGTTACTGGTCGAAGCATAAGCTAACTGCGTGGAATTGCCCACGGTGGTGGCAGTCAAGTTGCCGGCAACCACCGCACTTCCGCTTCCCGCTTTGGTACCAGCGGCAGCATTCCCCGCGTTCCTTGTGCGACTCTGGTGCAAGACTGACTTCAAATGACTTTCCAGGGTAATGGCATGATTGTAAGAGACACGACACACAGCACACTGGTATGGTTTGTTAGAGATGTAAGGGCGAGATATAACAGGGGCTGGGATATCACTTTCGCTCCCTCCTCCAGTTCTCATCCTTTGGATATGGGTAGTTGAATTATAGTGGACACTCAGTGCCGACCTGGTGGGAAAAAACTCCAGGCATGCGTGACACTTAAAAGGACGGCTAATGTCACCTTCCAGAGCAACACTGCCTTTATCAGCGGATTTATCCCTGTTGACAGAGGCTTCTGATGTTTTTACAGTTTGGGTGACATTCTCTTGATCTGATTCCAAGCCAGCCCAGTCACCCTCCTCGCTTTTCACTACCGTTCTTTCGACATCTGCTTCTCTTTCCTGGGAAGAGCCGTCTTTGTCACTCGCATCCATAGGTTCACCTTCACTCTGGGAAGCCATTAAAGGGGAGCTGGTGTTTTCGAGACACTTCGGCTGCGATATGCCATCTTTGAGGAAGAAACGAGAGTTAATGTTATTATTTGGGTAAACAAGTTCTGTGTTAGTTATCTGGGAATGAACAGAAGCAAAACTCACTGGTTTCAATTTGAGTGCTGGGTTCTCCATCTTCATCACTGGGACGATGAATGGGAACCACCTTGTGATCAAACAAGAGGGAAGGGGGTTAAACAGGAGCAGTGGGCGAAAAACAAGAGGGGCATCATTGACAAAGACATTCCTAACACAATTTAAATAGAATTACTAATAATAATCATGAAAAATACTACGAACTAAACTAAAACTAAAGTGCCCTTCATAGTAACGTATGAGCACAGAACAGCACAGCATGTGACATTCTTTCTCTGCATTTAACTCATTTACCAAGTGAAGCAGTTTGCCAAGAGGTGCCGGGGGTGGGGCGGGGGGTTCAGTGTGTTGGGACGGTACCTTGCTCAAGGGTACCTCAGAGATGACACTAACAGTGTAGGGATTCAAACCCACAACCTTCTGATTGCAGGGACCCCTAGGTCTGTTCCTACTACTAATGATAACAATAACGATAATAATGCTATTAATAATAATTATAAAAAAATAACAATGAAGTACTCACAGTGTCCAGTAGCTTATCAAGGCAAGAAGGAAGCACGCTGTGTTTTTCACTCAGGTGCAAAGACAAAGCGTCTCGGTTCACTTCACCTTCCTGACACAAAGGACACAACCACAATGACCCCCCATCATTGTCACCGCCCATAGTCTCTCCCAGCTCCTCCTGAAATCAAAAGAACACCAGCGGCCTTCAACATTCTGTTTGCACTGTCAAACAAACACCATCCTACATCCTTAAATAAAAGCAGTTACTAGGGTGTCATTACTGAATATAGTGGTATCGCATAAACAAGTGATATTTATGGTTAATCAAATAACTAATTAAAAAAAAAACTGACCAAACATAAAAAATCTTAAAAATAAAGACTAACATCTGTTTTACTTAATTAAATTTTTAAGTTTGAGTTTAAATTGACTTGCATTTGAATGGTGTTCTGGGGGAGTAGCTATGTTTTCATCCTTGCATTTACAGTAATCCCCCCATTTTTACACAGATTCAGTCACATGCAGATTTCTTTGGAGAACCAGACTCATCATTTGACGCAGAAACCCCCACAATAACGCTGAAACTACAAATATCTTCCACCTTTTTTTTCTTCTTTGTGGCAATAAATTATTTATGTTTTCACACAAGGGGTCCATCACGCAGCGGTGTCCCAATACTTTTGTCCCACGACCTTCCAAGTTGCATATCTCGGTGGGGAAAGCACACAGACACTTCAAACTTCACAGTTCAGTACATCTCCAAGAGACCTTTCCAACGAGCTCTTTGTATTTATAGCCACAGTAGATTAGGTTTTATTCTCCAAAAACTGTTCACCTGGCCTCGCTGTCCCAATACTTTTGTCTCGCAACCTTCCCAAGTTGCATATCTCGGCGAGGAATTTAAATTTGAATAGCCTACAGGTTTACCTTTATATTTTCTTTAAGGTTAATGCATTAAACAGAGTTTAAAATGACATTAAAAGTCTTCTGGGAGAATATTTGGGGCATTTTTAGGGTTTACACAATACTTACACAACACAACGCGTTTTTTCACTATACACAGGTGCTCTTGGAACGTAACCCCGGCAAAAAGCAGGGGTTACTGTATAGGCAAATGTAGATTTTGAAGAAAAATGTTTGATAGAAATGTTGAATATGACAAAAGTACCTAGCATTCCTAGCATTAGTGGAGATCTCCTCCAAGTGTGCTGACCTGTCTGTTGTGTTAGCAGCAGTTTGAAGTGTGGTGGAGCTTCACACGTCTCGGAGGAAGAAAGTGCTCACATTCACCCCTCCAAGTAAACGCAAAGTAAATCAACTGCAAAATGACAACTATATTAAAACACAAACTAATGATTTTCAAAGAAAAAACATAACAAGAAGATAAACAAACAGAAGGTGCTCCAGCTCATTAATGACCACTTCCAGAATCAAATTAAACACAACAGCAACGAGAAGCTACTCAACACTAAAGATTTCTCTGTAAGCCCGTTGTGTTTTTAAGATCCTCTTGCACAAAGCTGACGGAAAGCAACCTAATTTGCATACATATTTTAAGTCATTTCCATTAACTTGAACTTAATTAGACCGCTGAAGGGAAACCAGGCAACTGTCTTGTTGTACATCAAACATCTATCAATGAATCTGTTCGTTATCTGGTTATAATTCTACACACATCAGATCTCACTGTAGAGTAAATATACAGAGTTCAAGATATATATACACAAAACTCAAGAAATGTTCAAGGACTTTTCAAGTCGAATGTCCTCAAACTCAAGGACCCAACACAACTGGGTCAGGACATCCAGGTCTTGTGGGGCTTTCCCCAAAGTGCAGCCATCAGAACCTACTAAAAATGCTCCAAGGAAGGAGAACTGTAGAACCAGTGAAAGGGTCGAACCCACGAGGTTCACTGATGGTCATGGGGAGTGCAGACCAGACAGAATATCTGCTGTAGAACAAACTGCTGAGTAAATTCATGCTGCTCTGATAGAAAGGAGTCAGAACAAAGACAAACAGACGCCAGGGGACACACATGCAACTCATAAATAAAGAGCAACCTGGGATACTGTAGAGGCCATTCGTACCTGAGCAGTGACACTACCGCCACCACGCTTTACATCGGGGCTAGAATGTTTGGGATTATCTGGAATGCTTTTTCTCCATTCTCCATTCCACTCTAACCAAACTTTTCATGTGCCTTTTAACGTGTGATACTGTAGAGGTCAGTTTGCTAGACCAATTTTAAGCTTAATCCTAAACTTAAAAGGCTTTATTGTTGTTAAATCAGCCTTGACATACCAATTTTGCCCTCGCTGAATTCCATTCCATATGCATTTCATTAATGACAGTCTGTTAGCCGCTGTCCAGCTTGCAGCTCCTCATACTCATTTGTGGCTTAAACCACTCATGGTTTGCAATAAAACGAAAAGAGCAGTTTGTGCTCACCACAAACACGTGTTCCAAAACACTCACAACGACTCTCAAAAAACAGGTTCATGAATCTCAAACTCGTTCTAAAGCTGCATTTAGGGCCCACGTTTTGGAGATTCGCCTTCAGTCATCATAAAGTAGAAATCCACAATTAACCATACAGGTGTTTAGGCACAATTGCAGCATGGCAACCTCACAAACACATCTACCAACATCAGGACACACGCAAATATTTGATACATGGTTTCGCTCAATAACTGCTCTGCCCTCGTCCTAAATGGGGGTTTTATTTCTCACTTTATATCGAAGTGCAGGTTTCGGGGAAATCCGGATTTCGGCATTTGGTGCAGATGTGGGTGAGTCATGGAGGTTCAGGGAAGAATTTGTTGCTGGATGGTGGTGACAAAAGCAAAATAATAAAATTAAAATAGCACAGAATAAAGTGCCCACAAAGCAAATGCGGCTTTCTGATAATTGGCCTTGACAAAATTCCAGCTCAGACAAAACGCAGCACAAAGATGCGACCATGACATGATTATTTTATGTGCAAAAAATGTATTTAAATACATCTTGGAAAATTACGTAAAATTGAAAATGTGAAAGTGACCATTCTATCATACGTGACCACATCACGGCACACAGTGTGAACAGCACAAAATTCTTCCTCTGCATTTGCTCAGGGGTACCTTAGTGATGCTTAGCAGTCTTGGGAATCGAACCCACCACTTCCTGATTGCAGGACGAACGCCCTGCCTTAAAACTATTAAAAGTATTAATTAGGGGTGGGCATAGATAATTTTTTTAAATCTAGATTAATCTCACTGTAATCTTGGAATTAATCTAGATTAATCTAAATTAAAATGGCTCATCTGAATTCTGTCGAAGGTCTGAAGGGG
>JBBPDB010000001.1:7418023-7429804 GCA_037974465.1 Brachypetersius altus
ACTATCATATGTCACTATTATAAAAGTAACCAGTAAACAGGGAAAGTAACTACCACGTTACATTAAAAACCCATTTTTTTTGTGTCGCTGTCGTCGACTACATGCAGCAGCTCTAATTTTCTGTTATCTGGGGAAAAAACGGTAACGGTAAAATCTGTATCGGCCGATCACACTTACAAAAAAAATTACTTACGGTAATCAGAATCGGCCACGAAAATTGCAATCGGTGCATCCCTAATAAAAATGCAATTTAAAATGTTTGAATATGAAGTTCTGACAGAATGGAGTGTACAGCATTAACATGGTAAGTTAATACACCAGATTAGCTGTGTATATGTTAAATGAGCTACAGCTGAGGGGTAACTGAACACATTTAAAGCATAGTAAAACTTCACTTTAATTTCACAGCCCCAGTAATGACGCGTGAGAGAGTGTGTGAGTGTGTATGCGTTTGGTGTAACCACAAACATGGAGCCACTCCCAAAAGGGGCAAATGCCATACTGTGTGTGTTGTATTACTATCACTGTGAGGACACTTCACAGACTGTAATAGTGTATCTCAGCAATGCTACAACTTATACTGACCCTGACCTTTAACCTCAATGACCAAAAGGTCTTTTAGTTCAATTTGAAATGAAAACAGCAAGTTTCCTTGTGATGACCAGCAAAATTTCCCCACTTCTACAGATTTACGAGTAGTCCTATCATTATGAGGACAGTTGGTCCCCACAAAGTGATAAAAACACACGGTGCTCACACACAGTTCCAGTATTGTGTGTGTGCAGGGTGTGTGCTGCACAAACACACTGATCAGAGAACTGCTATCAGCTCTCCTCCTTGGCATGCACGTACGCACGCACGCACGCACGCACACACACACACACACACACACGCACATCTCACATCGACTGAGGCCTCTCTGAGCTGAAAGAACGCTTCAGCAAATTTCTGAGTGTGATCGATCCTCATCAGCCTCGCCGGGTACAATCTGGATTTCTCCAGTGTGGTGTGGAACTCACAGATAAACAATAATCTTAATTTCTTTAAAATATTTCAACTAGGGCTATGAAAGTCAACACATAATTATTTAAATAAGTTAATTAAATGTTAAATAAATAAGTTAACGCATTATTCACTTAATAGCGACAAAATTTTTTAGCGCGTTAACGCAGGTTTTTAAAATCCTTTTATTTTGAAAGTAAAAGTATTGTGACGCCTGACCACCGTGAAACCCAGCCGACATGTACAGCGCTCCCATTAGTTTTGTTTGTTTTTCAATAGCAGGCTAGATAAAACGAGAATGCCCTGCAGTGGCAAATAGCTTAGGATAACACCAGGAGTTGGAAGGACCGCGACACGGGTTCGTGGATCTGAGTGTCGCGATTTCTGAATAACTCAGTGGATAGCAAATAATTCATAGTAGACAATGAATAATTCATAGCGGCTACTGAATAACTGATAGCATATTACAATGATTTATTATAGTAGTGGGTAATAGAACTTAAGATTCATAACCCTGTAATAAGCCTGGTTTAAAGGTCTGATATGAGATTTTTGAAGAGAAGTTGAGAGTGTTGATTAATAAACATACTGACAATACAGCAGTTTATACACTGAGAGGCTCTTTGGGGAACCAAAGCTGGTGTTCTGTAAAACCCTGCCCATATCAAATCCAGACTTGTTCCGGAAGGTCAAAAGGTCACCCACCTCGAAACTGCTATTTCCACTTTCATCCGGGCGATGGCAGCGCCCCTCCTGGCTCCCTCCACGGCGCGCTCCACCTTCTCTTTGGTTTTGGGGTTTTTCAGAGGAATCAGCTGTTTGCGAATTCCACGCACGAGAACGTTGCTCTTGTACTTGCCCTCCTCTCTGGTTCCATCCGGGAAAACCGTGCACCCGTATCCGTGCCGCCTGTTGTTTAGCCACTCCCCCTCGTACTTCATGCCGTTGGACCGCTCGCTGACGCCGAACCCGCTGCGCTTGTCGTTCTTCCACTCGCCCATGTAGGACTCGGTGGTGGTGGCGTCCACATTGTCCTCCATGGGCGGGAACTCCTCGGCCGGCTCCCCGTCGCCGTAGCTGATGCTGGAGTTGCCGTCGCTGGAGCTGATGCGGCTTATGGCCGAACTCCTCTTGCTGGAGATGGAGCTCTTGGACTCGGACTTGCGGAGCTGCCGGAGACTCCCGAACAGCGAGCCCCGCCGGAACAGGCCCTTCTTCTTGCGGCTCTCCGGACCCTCACTGTTACTCTGGAAGTTCAGGACGAAGCCGCCGCGGGTGCTGACCGGCTGCTCGGCCACAGCGTCCGGCACAACAGCGCCGTTACTCTGGACGCTCCGCAGGGATGCCAGCGAGGTCTGGAGAGGAGAACGGATCACCGTGGCCATTCCGTATGGAACGCTCTGCCGGACCCCATAACCGTGACGCATTCCACCCATCCACTGACCCTGATACGTTCCTGAACAGCAAACAAATATCGCCGTGAAACAGTTACTGAGGAATTCATAATGGATACTGAGTAACTCATAGTAGTTTCTGAATAATAAATAGTAGTTGCTGAATAATTCATAGTAGATACTAAATAATTCAAAGTGGATACTGAATAATTGATAGTAGATACTGAATAATTGATAGTAGATACTGAATAATTGATAGTAGATACTGAATAATTGATAGTAGATACTTAATAATTGATACTAGATACTTAATAATTCATATTGGATACTGAATAATTCATAGTAGTTGCTGAAGAATAAATAGTAGTTGCTCAATAATTCATAGTGGACACCAAACAATTCATATTAGATTTAGAATAAGTCATAGTAGATACTGAATCATTTAAAGCAGTCACCGAATGATTCATTGTGGATATTAAATAATTCATAGTTGGTAGTGAATAATTCATACTTGTTACTACACAATGCATAGTAGACATGGAATAATGAATAACATCATTTACTGAATCATTTATAGTAGTCCCATGGAATAGCAGTAATGACTTTAGTAATTATAGTAGTCATTTATAATAGTTTTCTAACAGTTCTGTAACTAACAGAACTTTATAGTAACTTTATAGTAAAGATTGGATAATTGAGTAGTAGTCCAGAGCGAAGACTGAGTAAACATGGGTAATACACTTATGGAGTAAGAGCTGAATCATAAGGCTGGTATAAAAGATCCACATAATATAAAAATGTGTAACTGCCTTCTGACATCTTAGTTACTGACTTAACAATGTTCATGTATGCATTTTATTTAATTAAAAGAAGGCTTTATTATTGGTCAACAAGAGCGTCAACTACAATGACTAAACCACAATATACTGTATTATAGTTCAAAAAACTTAATAACAAAGTTATTTATGTAATACTAAGTTGTGTGTGTGTGTGTGTGTTTGTATGTGTGTTTATGTGTGAGATGTGTGTGTGTGACGTGTGGTATGTGAGTGTGATGTGTGTGTGTGCGCGCGTGTGTGATTGTGATGTGTGTGATGTGTGTGTGTGTGTGTGCGTGTGTGTGTGTGTATGTGAAGGTAAAAAACATAAAAAAATGAAAGCTAATACACTTTATTTTGTTCTGACAAATCTACAGATGTTTTGGGACACAAACACTTAAATCATCCTGATAAATAAATAATGACAAATCTGCATTCATATGTTACAAAATCCCAAAGTACTTTAAACAGGAATACAATTACAAACAATATCAGAGAATTCCACACAATCCTCTAGAAACACGATAACCTAAACCAACCTGTTTTTAATCATGATTTAATTGTACCTGATTCTGATCTTCCATGCAGTTTATTATTACACACTGCTGAGTCCCTGTTGCCAGTGAGTGTTTGTTGTTTGTTGCTTTGGTGCGTTCTTATATAGCCATCTGCATTTTACAGCCTTCTGAAACTTCAGTATCAGCTCAAAGAAAGATTCACAAAATGGATATTTTACTGCTCTATACAGGGATTTACACTTCTACAATCAGCTCAGTAACATACAGTATTATATTCAGCTCTATGAACTACAGTATTATATACAGCTCCATAAACTACAGTATTATATACAGCTCTATAAACTACAGTATTATATACAGCTCTATAAACTACAGTATTATATACAGCTCTATAAACTACAGTATTATCTTCAGCTCCATAAACTACAGTATTATATTCAACTTTATAAACTACAGTATTATATTCAGCTCTGTAAAATACAGTATTATGATCAACTCCGTAAACTACAGTATTATAGTCAGCTCTATAAACTACAGTATTATAATCAGTTCTATAAACTACAGTATTTTAGTCACTTCTATAAACTATAACACTAGAGTCAGCTCTACATTGGGTACTAGAAAAGTTATTAATATGATCGATGTTTATTATTGTTGTTGTTGTTGTTATACATCATTTAATTTGCCACCTGTCCAGAACTTGTCTCGTGAACTTTACTTTAACTTTGTGACCTTCCACACCCACACCCTCTGACCGCGGCAGGTGTGACTTACCCCCGTCCGCGTAGGTCTCCACCCCGTACCCGTCTTGCAGCCCGTTGCTCCAGGTTCCGTCGTATCGCGCCGGGGTGTCGGTGCCCTGCCGGACCCCGTACCGACCCTTGAAGCCGTGGCTCCACTCGCCCCGGTAGGTCCAGCGGCCCTTGGTCTCCACGCCCAGCCCATGGCGCTTGCCCTGGGACCAGTAGCCCCGGTAGGTGTTCCCGCTGGGCCAGGTGTAGACCCCCACTATCTCGAAGCCGTGGCTCCAGGCCCCGCTGTACTCGCCCTGCCCCCGGGGACCCGTGCAGATCCCGTGCCCGTGCGCCTTCCCGTCCTCCCACCCCCCGCAGTACGTTCCTCCATCATCAAAATCAAACCGTCCGCCCGTCATTCAGAGACAGCCCCACACACACCCTCACACACCCACACACACTCTCACACACTCCCCGGAGCTGCAGGTGCGGAGGGTCAGCCGGAGCGTGCAGGGGCAGCAGGCAGGGAGAGGGCACAACTACCCACAGGAGCCACGACCATCTGCCCCCCCACCACACACTCCTCACACACACCGCACGCGCACGCCGGGACAGAGAGGCTCAACGCACCGGGAGCCTAGGCCACGCCCACTGCAGCAGTAGGGCCGCCCACATCAGCATCCCACCAATCAGCAGCACGTTGTGTGTGTGTGTGTGTGTGTGTGTGTGTATTCAAATATATATATGTAGATATTCAGAGGCGAAATTCCATCTGTTTCCTCCACAATAAAAAGTGGGTTTGGTTTGAAACTTTCCAGAGGAGGTGAATGGAACCAGACGTCTCCAACACAAATCCAGACGTTTTATTCTCTATCGCCCCCCAGTGAAGTTCCACGCGTCTCTGAGTGTTTATATGGATGCTGATGATGTAAAATAGTGATTCTGAACTAAATCACTTGTCTTGGGAACTATTTTACCTCATGATGGCCTGCATGTCTACCTCCACTATAAATGAGTTTAGATTTAGAACCAGAATCATCTCAGAACTCTGATAGAACAACGTCTCAGACGTCAGGCGGCGCTACCAGAACCATTTGATGGAACACCTTTCTGTGAGGAGATTTTAGAGACAGGCGACTGGTTCTAATCACCTCCACTGTAACAGTTCTGACTCACCCACAAACCCTTTATTTACACCCTAAAAACTTAATTATGTAGGAATTTTCCCTTTAAACTTCACTGCCCTCATTTTTGACGTAACAGCTCTGAGTAAAAATGTCCAGTTCCCATAAAGAGAGATGAAGGTTTTATATTACTAACTGTAAAAATAAAAAAGAAAGATCGTAGTTTAGGTTAAATTACACAATACACATTTTCATTTATTAGAGCCTAGTGTTTATTATATGTTCTGCCTTTATAGCAACACATTAACAATTTTGTAAATGTGACATACTAACAATGCATCATTTCTTAATTATGAATGTTTGGTAAATGTGACATTCGTAATACATAATTTAGTATATGTGTAAAATAATACATATAAATGTAAAATTGTAAACATTGTAAACATGTGACATTAATATTGCATAATATGTGTGACGTGATAATGTGTTATACTATTAACATGTGACAATGTACAATTTGTTAATGTGTAATATTGTTAGTATGTGACATAGCAATCGTCAATAAGTACATATTGGTAAATATGTGACATAATAAGAAGGTGTAATATTGCAAAAATGTGACAATATCAATGTATCATAAATAAATAATAAAATAACAAAACTAACACGTTGTTTGCTTGAAACTCCTGTTGTCGGGAGAGAAACAGCGTCATCTAGCGGTCACATAGACCCTCACAGCAGATATAAACACCTCAGATTCACAACTACAGCATTTCAGAACCGCGGATTAAACGTCAGAATACAGATTTCTGAAAATATGCACGATGTTGAGTGTAATATTTAGGAAATACAACGAATCCTGGGTGGTGCACCTGCAGTAAAAGCAGTTTCTACCTCAAACAGTGCCCTACTCCCTAGGTAGTGAACAACATGAAATAAAATAAAATCATAAAGAAAAAGCTTCTGCACCAGAGCAGTGAATATTATAGCCAGTGAAGAGGTCAGTCTCGTGCTCACTGGAAATGTTAGTGCAGTTTCAGGGCGAAGAAGCCAACATTTCACAATTTAGAATCTAGTGGCCTTGTTAGGGAGCACGGAGCGGATTGAGCTGCGGAAGATGCTGGTGGGGCTTTGGGCTCCTGGAGGCAGCGATGGCGGCTGGAGACAGCAGTGAGGCTCAGGACGAGGCGGAGAAGCTGCTGAAGGAGGATGAGAAGGTGGATGATGGAGGGAGCACGAAAAAGAAAGAGCGCAAACTGGTCCTGTATCACTGGACCCAGTCGTTCAGCTCCCAGAAGGTAAGAGATGTGCGGTAATTCCAGAACCTCGTAGCAAGCACTGCTGCAGAGGCAGGGATGGTGCTGATGCTGGGTTACAATGCAACCAGCTTTAATTATCATTAATCACCATAAATGACGACCCCGTGCCACTAAAGAGGACCACACTGACCATCCGGGTGGTGCCACCTCTTATGTCAGTGTTTTGCTTGATTCCAGTGTGTAATGAGGGACTGGTTCTACATGACATCAGCACAGCTATGGTCCTCCACACTGCTCTCTTCTGACCAAACTGAGTTTGAGTCCTGTAAAAGTGGTGAATGTATTTAAATCATATAAATTCACATTATTTTTCAGTTGGTGTGAGTTAGGCACCACATCCCTGCATTATAAAAGCTATAAGAAGTGGACATTGGTTACTGAATAATTCATAGCAGATACTCACTAATTCACACTAGATACTCACTCATTCATACTAGATACTCACTAATTCACACTAGATACTCATTCATACTAGATACTCACTAATTCATACTAGATACTCACTCATTCATACTAGATACTCACTAATTCATAGTAGAAATGGAATAATTCTTACTGAATTCTGAATGATGCTACATAGATACCGAATAAATTATAGTTTTGGCCATAAGTTATCACATTTAAAGTAAAGTGGCCCCTTATAGTCACAGTGTGAAATTCTTTCTCTGGATTTAACCCATTTAGCCCATTCACCAAGTGAAGCAGTGTGCAGCCAGAAACAGTCCCAGTACTGTGCTCAAGGGTACCTCAGTGGTGCCATTACCAGTCCTGGGATTTGAACCTATGACCTTCTGGTCGCAGAGACAACTCCTGGACCTAAAGCCGCCCTATAGTAAATTCCAGCAATGCCGTAATCATCCATCAAAATGTCATTTAAATTGGGATTGTGTTTATTGTGTTCTGTTTATTTGGTTAAAATAGGGGTGTGTGTGTGGGGGTGCGTGTGTTGAAGGTGAGGCTGGCGATTTCTGAGAAGGAGCTGAAGTGCGAGGAGTATGATGTGAGTTTGCCGTTGAGTGAACACAATGAGCCCTGGTTCATGCAGCTGAACCCGGCGGGGGAGGTTCCTGTGCTGGTGCACGACGAGCAGGTGATCTGTGACCCCACACAGATCCTGGACTACCTGGAGCAGACCTTCCGGGACGGTAAACACACTGGAAATATTCCAGTTTCCCAGTAGCGCTGCGGTAACAGAGCCCCGGAGTGGCTTGTTCTGGGCTGCAGTAGATTCATCTGCAGGTGTTTCCCAGCACGCACTCTGATTGGTTGATAAGTCTTCGCAGAGCTGCTGGAGACCCTCACTAATGACTGAAGAAAAGCAGCCCTCCATTATACCCCCACTTTATTATTTTTTTATTTTGCAGAACCGTCATGTGAAAGCAAGAGAACACCTGAGGTGGTATATTACAGTCTTACAAAGGAAAGAAAAACAACATTGTTTCAGATGTTTGTTTTCAATATCGCCCACTTCACCAGACAAAACCAGTCCTTACACTAAAGTCCTTACACTGGCTTAGCAACCAGTGGAACGATATTAGTGCAGTAAATTAGATCGGGTATAGCACATTCGGAACACTTTCAAACAATCATATTGCGTGGGTGGAGCTAATCATCTAATGTAGTTAAATCACAGAATAATCCACAGGCACATCATTTCAGTCTTAATATTGATTTTGCCATCACTATTTTTATCACGAACCCTGTTGTTCCTCCATCTTTGTGTTTGTTTATTTACTCTTTTTGTTCTCTATTTGCTCATTGCGTTTATGTTATTTTCTGTTGGTGACGGTCATGTTTTTTCGTCTCTGTTTTAAGTTGGTCGTGTGCAGAAATGTGGATTAGGGGCAGAAATGCAGCGGTGAGTGTTAGTTTGGAGAGTCCTTGGTTGTAGTGATGTTCTTGATCAAGTGTGTTTCTTCTTGAGCAGGTTAAAGTACACATTTGATTTAAAAAAAAAATTTTTTGTCAGAGACGACCCCAAGGTTGATCCCTGAACCTGGCAGTACGTATTACCACAGAGTTCAACACTACCGAGAGCTGCTGGACTCGCTGCCCATGGATGCCTACACGCACGGCTGCATCCTCCACCCTGAGATCACTGTGGACTCGCACATCCCCGCCTACGCCACCAGCCGTATACGGGGTGAGACATACGGGACGTGTTCATAATGTATCACACATGATCATACCCGCTATAAGCTGAAATATGTACATCAAAATACGAACATACTGTCCTGGGTGCACTGGTGGAGCCACAATTGGTCAACAGAGTGTATCAATAAACAAAAGTCCTCCATAATGTTCATATGACTGACTCTAATAGACTACAGGAACTGTATATCCACACGATATACTACAGGAACTTGAGGGCACGTTATAGCTGTTGTTTCAAAACTCTGTAATCTGTATATTTCCCACACAGACACTCAGACAGACTACAAGGACAGTAGGGACGATATAGCTTCTGGTTTGCCATTTACAAAACACCTCATACATTCTGACAGACTGTAATACGCTACAGGAAGCATAGGGGGTGATATAGCTATCATTTCATTTAAAAATTGAAGATCTAGAGAAAAAACACATTGTATAAATAAAATGGGTTTCAGTTTCTAAGGCGGAGCTACAAGGGAAGGGTTTCCAATAAAGAGGGAGTCTGCCTGTTTGTCCTTTCTCTCTTTCACATGGTCTTTCTGACAGGAGCTGTAGGAGGTGATATAGCTTGTATTGTTTCATTTTAAATTCTCCATAATGTTTGTATGGTTTCTTGGACAGACTACAGGAACTGTAGGAGCGACATGGCTCTGTGCTCATTCTGACGGACTGTACTACTGTACAGGAAGCTTAGGGGGCGATAAGGAGACAATTATTTTACGCTAAGAGTGTTCTGAGATTATCAGAGTGGCGTCGGCGCTCAGCTGTGTTCTGTTTTTCTGCCACAGCGCAGATCGGCAGCATGGAGTCAGAATTGAAGAAACTGGCTGAAGACAATCCAGAGCTTAAGGACGCTTACATCGCAAAACAAAGACGTCTGAAAGTACGTACTGTAACTCTTTAATAAGGGGTGAAAAATGGGGCGATCTGGGGTCCCTTGATTGACACTTGAGGACGCCTGGAGGCCTCAAAAGCAAAATTGGGGGGGGGGTCTGGAAAAATCTTTAAAATCCTTGCTTTACTTTGCCAAGATGAAAGATGTTCAACTTATTTTGTCCTCTAGGCCCCACACCAACAAAAATCGCTATTTGGGTTAATCTGTCGCCACCCTCATGCCCTTGCCAGAAAGTTTTGGAGCTTCTGTAATGCAGTGATGGAAAACATGGCAACTCACAGAACACTCTGATTCTGATTCCACACTCTGGTTCAGTTTAATGTCACCAGCACAGAAATGTACAGAACTAAAAGTACTTGCAGTGTGAAATATACTACTCTATATACAGCAATAAACCACCAGAATTTCACTTACTCAGTTTTTTATCTAATGTATTTATGTATTTAACTTATTTATCTAATGTATTTATACCCAGCATTTGTGTTTATAGAATAGTGCATTTCATATTGCATATTTTTTCTACAGTCATAACATGAGCTATTTCCTCTGGGGTCAATAATGTGTTCTGATGCTGATTCTGTATGCGGACGCTCGTTGTTAAGCATTAATAGCAATAGCCAGGACTGAATGAATGACCTTGCGGTTTGTCTTGGCCTGTTCAGACAAAACTGTTTGACCATGATAATGTGAAGTACCTGAAGAAGATTCTGGATGAGCTGGAGAACGTTTTAGACCAAGTGGAGACGGAGCTGCAGAGGAGAGCAGAGGAAACCCCAGGTAACACAACGAGACAGAAATACAGGAGTGATTAGTCAAATCATTGGCAAAATTACACCAATTCTAATTTCATTGTTTACCTTATTTACGGTCATTTATTTTATTACCCTCCTGCGCTACCTGTCCACTTTATCAGAAACACTCACCTTGTGCCTCCAGTCTCTAAATGGACACCAGCATGGAGGAGCCACAAAGGAGGGGGTTCCAATAAAGTGGCTGGGGAGGGTAGAATAGTCTAATTTTTCTTTCTGTCACTTTTTGTCTCTTCTCTTTCCACCTCTCTCCCCTTCTCTTCCTCTTTCACCCTCTTTCTCTCCTCCCTCTCCAACTCTTTCTCTCTTCTCTCTGTCTGCCTCTCTCTTTCTATCCATCTCTCCTCGCTCTCTTTCTCATTCTTTTCTCTCTCTGTCTCTCTGTCTCCCCGGTAGAGGAGGGTAGTCAGGCCTGGTTGTGTGGTGAGTTCTTCAGCCTTGCTGACATCTCTCTGGCCGTTACTCTCCACCGGCTGAAGTTTCTGGGTCTGTCCCGCCGGTACTGGGGCAGTGGGGCGCGGGTCAACCTGGAGACGTATTATGAACGCATGCTGGACCGTCCCACCTTCCGCCGGGTCCTGGGACACGTCAACAACATCCTGATCTCGGCCGTGCTACCCACGGCGTTCAGAGTGGCGCGGCGGAGAGCGCCGTCCTTCCTCGGCAGCACCGCGCTGCTCGGCCTGCTGGGAGGAGCCGCGTATTTCGCCTTCCTCTACTTCAGGAAGCGGCTGCTGACGTCCTGAACGTGCCTGCCACTGACCTTACGACCTCACAGGTCAGACCAGCCAGGCCAAGGGTGTGAAGGTTATAGCACAGTAAGCACTTTTTCACTCACAGACATGCGACGCCCACAAATGCTTTCATTTCCAGGTATAACAAGCTTTACAAAATGACAATAAGTCGATATCTGTTGATTACATGACCTCGATTCATTAGAACACCCAGTAACTCACCTGGAGCTGTGATTGGTCACCCTGTCAGAAACACTGTGATTGGTTAGAGGCTCATTTG
>JBBPDB010000001.1:7445694-7458186 GCA_037974465.1 Brachypetersius altus
TGAAGTACTGATTAGTGATCACCTGAATCACATCTTATTTAATGAGGAAAAGTATAAAAACACTGCTGTTATCAACACTCTCCTATCACAATGTGACCAGTCGAATGGTAAAACACTACTAGAAGATTGTCAAAGGTAATTATTGCCATTTTGTTTACACTGTTCTGTAAACGCTGCATCATTTCTCTTATTTTGATGGTTTGTCGTTTCCTTTAAAATTATGCTTTAAAGAACTAAATTTTCGTTTGGAAATTAGGAGAAATATTGTCAGCAGTTCTTAAAAACTAAGGCAAAGTTCAGTTCAATACTTGCAGCTACAAAAAATAAAACTTGAGAAACCAAGCTATATTTATGACCAGCCCACAATATCTTTTTCATAGCAACTGTCTCAAGGATGCTTCACAGAACACCAGCAAAATTATATTTGGACACTAAATTCAAAAAATGTCCAATTTTTTGTTTAAAATGATACACAACCAAGAAGGATGATGTTGTAGCCCAGTGAAAATAAGCAGGATGGAATAATAGC
Organism: Brachypetersius altus; assembly: GCA_037974465.1. Classification (NCBI taxonomy): domain Eukaryota; kingdom Metazoa; phylum Chordata; class Actinopteri; order Characiformes; family Alestidae; genus Brachypetersius; species Brachypetersius altus. The sequence continues at coordinate 7,446,224 of JBBPDB010000001.1, forward strand.
ATGCTATCTTTAGCCTGATTACAGATTGAAACACATACTAAAAAAACATCCTACATGTCCCAAAATGTGATAAACAAAGACTAACTGGTCAAACAAGAAGTGTCAGACGCGAAACACCTATAAATAAAGCATGAAAAGCTATTTGGCTGCTAATGGTGCCCCTTGTGGACAATTTTCAGCCTGATAAAAGTGAAAGAGTTACAAGCCAGTTTGATAGTGTGTTTAAGTCTAAACAAAAAAAATATATTTAAAAAAGTGAGGAACACTATAAATGTACAGTCCTGTGGGTTCTGTATTACCCACTTAACGCCATGACAAACAGAAGCTATGAAAGAACAGAGAATGCACCAGACGACTGCTAAGAAGACTGGACCATTAAATGTACCTGTAACTATATTGTTTCTTTTGGAATGACAAGAATAAAAGTCACTTTCATCGATTTAAAACATTTTCCAGTTTGAAGTTTTCAGGACTAGATGTTAACGGGTTTAGACGCTCCACTTCTGATCAGCTTAATGAATCCATTTGTTCCGACACTATATGTGAAGGACGCGGCCATATGTCCATTCTGGTTTATTAATGGTCGTGATTGGCAGGGCCATATGCCCACTCACCTTCTCCACAGGTAAGAGGGTTTGTAGGAGGCGGATGGTGAAAACGGCTGTGCCTGTGTACGCCAGACGGTGGTGAATCAGAGATGATTCAGGCTGTTCGGAAGATGCCACGCTGCTGTGATGGCAAATAATATCTCCCAGGGTTTCCATACACGCTTGAAGCTTCTCTCTCTATGACGACAAAGAAAGAAAAAAAATCATACACAGAAATTCCGGTACTGTATGAAGGAGCATGTGAGTGAGAAACCACCAGCAGGGGGCAGCAAGAGTCCAGACCTTTTCAAAGGGAGTTACACTGGATGACAACACTTCATTTATATTCGAGTGCGCATTAAATATAAATGAAGAAGAGGGTCATGCCTTACAAAAACACTGTTCCATTCAGGAGGGTCTGCCCTCTTTACTCTGTTGCTCCAGCAGCTTTAAAGTTCAGCTCAACAACAAAAAAAAGGAGGAAAGTGTTCGCAATCTATTGTTCTGTGGTAATAATAATAATAATCTTTTAATAACAACAACCATATTGGTTCTGTACGGCTGTGCAACAGCTTCATGCCACAGGCCATCATGGCCCTGAATGCCTGCAAACGCATATAAATGCATATAAAGGTCTCAGTACATTTCACTTTATGCCATGCTATTCATACTGCTACACTCAATTACCACCTGCACTCTACTGTAACCCTGTTTACTGCCAGTACAACCACACTAATGACCAGTCACTGTTATAATGCTACACTTACTCATTGTGGTTTTCCTCTGCTGCTAACTGTGCACTAAGAATAAGATTTTAATGATTCCAGTGCAACATGTGTACGTGTATATATATACAGTGCAATATTTTAATTTCTAGTTAACTAAGTTTCCCACTCACATTACTGTTATGCTGCTACATTGTATATTTATTGTTTATTTGTTGTAGTGTTCTGTTGTCCTTGGAACGTTCAGTGCTGTAACTGCCGTCTGTGCAGTAAACAGACCTACAGTTCAATTCTCATCACTGCAGCAGGTTTACATAATGTCTACATTTGCCTTCTATTTCTTGTGTGTTATTATTAATGCTAGTAATAACAAAACTATTACTCCTCCCACCACCATCAGTACTAATACAATTAAGTGGCCCTTATAACTACAATTACTAATACTAGTAGTAACAGGAATAACAATACTATTACTACCATCATCATCAACAACACTACCACCATAACTAATTAAAACATTACAATCATTACTACTACTGCTACTACTAATAATGCTAATACTAATGTACTAATAATAATAACAAGGATCATTTAAATCTCAGTTTGTTCAGTTTTTTAGTATTTTTAAATTATTTTGATATACAGTCCCATGACTCAGAACTGCAGTTTTTGTCACAGCTTGGCACAGTCAGAGTCAGACAGTGACATCAGCATTGAGGCGAACGTTGCGTCACTCACGAAATGTTTAGAAAATTAGTATCTTCATGTTAAGAAAGACATTTACAACATCAAGGCAATGTCAGGTTGTTGCTGTCTGTCTCAACCCCTGCCGTCCTGAAACTGTGGTTCTGCAGTCAGGCACCGCAACCGGAGTGAAGATCAATCCACATCACAAAGTAACGAACCGTCGATTTTTAGTCTTGGAAAAAAAACCTCACACAGCAACTCCCTGCGAAAGTCTATTTAACATTTTAATATCTTTCACTGACTGAACTGATCCCACACCAAACTGGCTGCACTGAGCCTTTAGATGACGTTACCTGAGCATGACTTGATTTTTAACATTGCGCCATTTCAGTATAAGACATTTTCTTCTGGTTTTATAATGCAGTGTTTTATTTAAATCACTCGAAAATGAGCCTTTAACTCAATCTGAATACTACATACAGAAACACATACCAACATAATGGACATTCAGATATATTGGGTTGGTCCTAATTAATACCCACAGTCCTCCAGAATCTTCGTTACTGCAGAGAAAAGCAGCAAAATCGGGTTTTTTTTCCCCCAAAACAAGAGAATCTGCACTGATAACTCTATCTCCTGTAATGACCATCTGTCTTCCCGCGTGTCCAATATTGGACAACAGAGAGAGAGTGTGTGAGGCCAGGATGGCAGGTGCGTGTGCGTGTGTGTGTGCGTGTGTGAGAGAGATAGAGAGAGAAAAGGGCCATAAGTCTGGCGGCGGTTTAGTGCTGAGATATTGTCTATATCAGGGCTGGAAGTGGTGCTGGTGTCACACAGTTTTGATAGAATTCTAACTGTAACTAATTTAGTCCAGTTCTTTATTACTGTAATAGTTTAAAATCCCCAAAATTAACTTAATAAAGTAAACCTGCTGACCTATGACCTAATTCATGCTAAATCAGCATTTTGCATGAATAACTTCAGTATTAATTTAACTATAATATGTAAAATTAATACTAACACAAAAAATAATTTTGATAATGTTAATGAGTTAACACATTAATGGTAATGTTTTAACTTTATCAGTACAACCCATTTATTATTGTAAATTTATGTCATCCAGAACCGCAAAACTATGATGTACTGGACAAAATATTGCAATATTGAATTTTGCAATATGACCTGATAAGGATTAATTTGGTCATGTATTAGGAAATATTCCAATATTTAATTTAATTCAATTTATTTCATTTTATTTGACTGACATTATATGCCAGCTATAAGTGTTAAGAATTAGTGTTATGTAGTGGCAGGATTCTGTAAAATATTTGGAAAAGATTACTAAAGATTAGTAAATATTTGGAAAAGAAACTGATATTAATATTACTTTTGATAAGTACTAAAACAAAATATTGCAATACTGAATTTTATCTGTACATTCCAGTACATTAACACTTGCTCGCCCATTGGAAAATATTTCATCATTATATATAAATATACTGAGAGCCCATAAACTAAGAGACAAGAGCCATATGAGAACTAGCTTAATGTGATTAAATATCATGATAATGTGATTCTATTGGGCAGTTATTAAAGCCAAATTAAAGTCACAAAGTGCCAGGTGACAGTACCATATTGGGAATAGATCAATATTAAATGATATCAGTACTGCCCGGTACCATGACGTCTGAAGGAGGGCTGTGTGTTGAGGACGTTTTGAAAACTTGCCAGCTCGCTTGCGGTGAGGCTGAACTCGTCCCAGAGCTCTGGTGCCACGCTGTCCCCAAGCAGTACCAGCACTTCCACCAGCAGCTCCAGAACCTGCTTCAGCACCTTCAGCTTCCCTGAGAGGCAACAAGGAGACACAAGAGAGGAGCATGAGCAGCAGAAGAGGGAAGGAAAACATCTGGAGCTCGAAGCCGAGCTGCACGAGAGGACTCTCACCTGTCCTGAGGAGAGGAAGCGTGTGCTCTAGAGTCTCCACGGCAAATCCGGCCAGGTTCCACTGCCGCACGAGAAGCTCCAGCGTGTCCTCGCCCTCCGGCTCCGCAGGGAGCTCCAGGCCGGGCTGCAGCGGGGGGGACCGTGGGGCTGGCCTGAGGGGAGCCCCTCTCTGCGAGCTGGAGCCACTACACACACAGTCAAAGAGAATCCTTAATCACCCGAGACATGGATTGTGTTAAAAAAAAAATACAAAGCTGTAATGAATTCTTTTCATGCAAGGACTTCCCGTCCCCTCTCGTCTTCAGAAAACAAACAAAAGCAACTAATTTTAGACTTTCTCTTCTGTCTGAAAAATAGGAGCTGTAAAAATCTGAAAATCTGCAACTATATATATATATATATATATATATATATTACTATGTCTAACTGTGTGTACATATATAGCACAAACACACAAATACACACACACACGCACACACACACAAAAAAGGACCATAGTTTTTTCCTACACTGTTGGATCACAGAAACAGTCATTACTATTGGGTGACACTCTTTGACCCTTTATTGACTATTGATTAATAAAATATAGTTCTTTAAAGCATCATTTTATAGGAAATGACAAAACGTCAAAATAAGAGAAATAACGCAGTGTTTACAGAACCTGAATAATTCATAGAACTTGTGATGATTCAGGTGATCAGTAACCAGTAACTCAAAGCCGAATGAGGTGCTTGTGTAGGAATGTAACTGACACTGGCATGGAATGGTTTCATACTCAATGAGACGCTGATTTAAAAAGAAACTGCAGCAGTCTCTTATTTTTTTCCAGATGTATATACACACAGCAAACACATTAAGAACCTTGTAGAGGCGGCGTCCCCGTCCTGGCCATCCCCCCGAACTCTCTGACCCGGCCGTCCCACCACAGAGGGCCGAGGGGAGCAGTCCTCAGGGGTCGTGACCCCTGACCTCTGGGTCCCTCTTGCCTCCTGAGTGAGTATGGAGGAGTTCTGAGAGACTGGATCTGCAGGAGAGGGAAATCAGATCAACTCAGCAACACACAGGACTCCAAGATCCCAAAATGAGATTCGGGTTTTGAAGATTTTTTGAACAGTTTTGTTTTTTTTTAACAGTTTTGCAAAGCAGGTCCACAGTTTACTTTGTACAGGAGGAGGATTTGGAACAGCTGCAGATAAAATGCTGCAATAAAAAGGTACATTAGATATTAGGTAAAAATATTAGGAGCTGACAATTCACTGCGTTTCACAGAATAATGTGAAACATAATAATAATAATAAACAGATAAAGCATACAAATGACATTCTTGCACGGTTTATTCTTAAAGCTTGAATAGTTGACAAGCAGGAGTTGATGAAGGACAACACCTCTGTACAACAGTAAAAATATATGTTCTCTCGGTAAAATATATGTACACTAGCGTATCAGAAAAGTATATTTACAAGTAAATGTACTTAATTATCAAAAGTAAATGCACTTTGAAGAGAATGTGTTTAAAATAAAATACTAGACCATTAGTGTCAAAAGATACTTTGGATACCTTTGATAGCACATTCGCAAATACTTGTGCTTTGTGTACACGAGTACATTGAGTGTACTGTTCTACCTCGAGAGTGCTCAAGTAGTGTTCTACAGGCGTACATAGAGCATACAGAGTACAGTAACCTCTCACTTTTACGCAGATCAGCAGTCGCAGATGAACCGAACTGATAATGGCCAAAATCCCCACAATACTGCGGAAACTGCAAATATCCTCCACTTTTTTTTCTTTTTTTTTTGGCAATATATAGCATTTTAGAGCTAAATTATCAAGAAAAATATGAAAGAAATTTTAGATACATTTCCATACAAAATATAAATTAGCCAATCCGAGAACGTTATTTATTTCTCCTTGCTGCTGACTGCAGTCCACGATCACTGTACTTAGAGGTAGGAGGTTTGAAAGTAGCCAATCTGAGAATGTTATGTAGAGTGCAGGCAGCATGACTGCTATGCATGACTGCTCCGTGTCTTGTCTTCGTATTTTAGTGTTTTAAACTCTTTCCCCCTAAAGTTTTCAACAGTTATTTCAGTTTATTTAGTATTAGTAAGCTGTGCCCTGTCTAAACATGTGGGTAGAGAGAGTTATTTCAACGTTTCTTATGTGTACAAGTCTAGTTTTGGCTTGCCGGCATCAATAAAGTTTTCGAATTCTATTTATTTCTCCTTGCTGCTGCTGTTTGCAGCGTCTGTGGCAGCTGCAGACCAGAATCTCCCCCGTAGATCGTCTCAGTGTCTCACTTGTTTTTCCATTTTGTCCTTCTATACATTTTTATTACTGGAAATTAAATTAAAAGAGGCGAATACGGGTTTCCCTTTACATTTTCTTTAGGGGTAAAGCATTAAACGGAGCTTAAAATGAAATTAAAGTGTTTTGGGAGCATATTTGGGGGCATATTTAGGGTTTACACAATAAAAATAGGCATTTTTAGGCAACACTGTTTTTCACTACACGCAGGTGCTCTTGGAACGCAACCCCCATGAAAAGCGGGGGATTACTGTTCCGAGAACACATTCGTTGAGAAGTCACCATCACGAGAGTGGACGAAGTACAATGTACTCTGGTAGAAAGCTACTTGGGTAGATCAACTGTTTGTGAATGCACTCAAATAATAAAAGTAATTTAAAGAACTTGTTCAAATACTATTACTAGATCTTCATGACAAAAATACTTTTGATACTTGAGTACATTTACAAGCCAGTATTTGCGTTCTACTCAAGAAGTCCTTTACCAGAGTACATGAAGAGCACAGTCTACTTCGTCGACCCTCGTTGGAAAGTCAGCACGCGAGCCGGCTGCTCGTGGATGAACTGGAGAACCCTGTTTACAGCAGCAGACGCTTTCGCCACCGACAAACCCAGCGCCTGTCCTGTGCATCGCGATCAACGGGCCGGAAAAACAAACAAAAACAGACGAGCATCTTCCCACACAGTGTTTATTTTAGGTTAATCGCTTAAACGACTCCGTGGCGAACGCGAACCAGAGCGCGTGTCTGTTTTGTTGCAGGGGAACGGCGGTTGTTTGTTAAAAATATTGTGATTTTACATGATTATTCATGAAACATATTTACAGATTGTTGCATAAATTTACTGAATACAAGGCGCAGACCAAAAATAGCAGCCAGATCCAATCTGGGAGAAGCCAAATCTGGATCTAGAACAAATTATGCCCTGCAGGTGTCACTAAAAAACCCATACTGGGGTCTTTCACATCAGTGTCAATACACTGACTGCTGCAAACCTATAAACCGCTCGTAAATGTAATACCGTCTAATTACTTTACACTTTCTAAAGGTTAACTGGGGCTTTAAGAGTCTGGATTACTTCTCAATAAGCATCTATGTCAGAAGTGCACCTTCCTATCTGGGATTTTTCAAAATCTTCTAAAATTAAGAGTATTAATTCTTACTAAAATTAGGAGTTCATCCACCCTTTGCTGTAGTCACTAGCGATTTGCAGAAATGATCAATATCTGTCCAATTTGGGCCAAAATCACTGGATCTGATATCGGAAAAATCCTGAACGATCCTGTAAACACCGAAACAACAAAGACTAAACTCTGATGGATGCTCTGTAAGGAAACGCACAAACGAGGACAAAAGTAACACAGACGAGCAGCAGGGCTGCGTCCCAAACGGCTTCCTGCAGAACAAACACACTGGCAGTGTGTCCGAAAACCGCATACTTGCGCACTTTTAGTGCGCAATTTTAGGGCGTAGTGCGCCGACACTGAAAACTGAGCTAAAACTCAGTCACTGAAAGAACCCGGATGCTGCACTAAAATCAGCCAGAAAACGCAGAGCAGAACGATGTACACTATTCGCACTAAACGGGTGCCATTTTGACCATGTAGCAGAAGGGGCGGGACTTTCAACGTGTTTTCGAGTTGGATAATGTCGGCAAGCAGTGAAATACAAGCCCGAGCGGAGGCAGCTGGTTCATATAAATGTAAGTAACGTTAATAAAAATATTTTACTGACCTGCACTGCGGTAAAAATGGCAGATATTTTGGCGGCTGAAGAATCGTGAGCAAATGTTAGTCTGTCACTTCCGTTAAGTGCAAAACGTTAGTGTTCCGTTTAGGACAGCACTGACCCACAGCAGTGCCCACTACAGAAGGCAGTGCGCACTACGCACTAAATCTCAGTGCAAAGGCGGTAGTGCGTGATTTCGGACACACCGTGGGACTATATGTAGAAACTGGAGTTTATCATTTACACAGCGTCCCCTAGAGGAAGTAGATTCAGATTCAGACAGATGTGTTATTAACAGATTGGTTGTTAAAGAGGGAAAAGGGTGATATCGACTTGTATCAGGTATCAGACACTCAAGGCTGCAGGATCGATACCAGTCAGAAATGAAGAAGTTGCCTTGTACCAACAGCTGCTACTCTTGTGGAAAGGCTTCTGTCTAAAAGTCTGAACATTGCTGTGAGGATTTGACTGCATTTAACCACAGCATTAGTGAGGTTGGGTAGTGATGTTGGAACATTGCTGTGAGGATTTCATTGTATGATAGCATTAGTGAAGTCAGGTACTGATGCTGGAACACGGCAGGGAGGATTTGATTGCATTCAACCTCGAGGGATCAGGTAATGATGTTGGAAGAGGATTCCTGGACCACAGACGACACTCAAACTTCTTCTCAAAGGTATTGGATGGACCTCACTGCTCCTCTGCTCAGAATTGTGCATGGAGACCTCAGGCAAGTGCAGCTGCTCCGTTGGCCAGGGATGTTCTATGAAGTTTATACAAGCCGTTTGTGCAACTGAACACAATGGGTGGGGCTTATCACCTGAGAGGGGCTGTCTGGATATGTTTGGCTGTCACTGTACGTTGCATAATTGACGCTAAAGCTAAGAAATGTATACTCTCAAGCCAGAGGAGGTAGTTATGGAGAGTTGAGATGTTTGTTGAGCTGTGAGTGTGCTCTCTTTGGGCTGCAGGGGGTTTGTGTGTATGTGTTGTGGGGTGGGGGTGTACCATGCTTGGCTGAGCAGAAGCTGGGATCTCTGTGGAAACGCAGCCGGCTCCTCAGGTTCCTGCAGAGCTGCTGCAGGCAGGCCAACGCCCGGAGCGCCAGTGAGCTGGAGTCACTTTCACTGCTCACATTCAGCAGCAGCAGAAGATTCTGGAAGCAAACAGAGAAAATGAGGAAACCAGAAGCAGAGGATGAGCAAAAGCTTGTGGCTAGCATGCTGGGCACCACGTAGGGCCGGTTTAATAATCCAACACAGATGGATATCCAAACCACCCAGAAGAATAATATGGCCAATTCCGTTCCAAGAGAAACAATAGACACAAATTAGATTAGATACTAAATAAAAGGCCACCTAATACCCAAGTAAATGTAATTTGTACTAACTCTTAAATTCACAGCCCCCAGGTGGCAAAGACGCTATGTTAATGAGACAAGCTGATTCAATAGAGCTTGCCAGATTGATCTCGCAGACACAGTTCGCGTGCGCTTAATCAGTCTGAGGACGAGAAGCGCGTCTTACCTGCACTATGCTCGGCCGCTGGAGGAATATTTCTGCCGGGAAGTCCTGCATGATCACGTCTCGCAGGAGCTCACAGGTGGTCCGCACTAAATCAGGACTGTCGCTTCTTAAGGAACTGCATATTAAAGAAATAAACAAGGGAGAGGTTATGCAGCACATTAGAGGCGGGTGATTTAGGCAAAAATATATCAACACTTTTTCATTATATTTTTTGGTATTTTTTTTAAAAAGTCACTGTATTTTTTTTCCAATCTTTGAAAACTAGAAATGAACCAAAAAACACCCAGAAACGTCAAATAAAAAAAAACTTTGTCCGGCATTTCACACAAATCTAAATAAAAAAAGTAGAGTGGGCAATATGACCATAATTATCGTTATCGCAATTACTCGGATCACATTACATCATAATAGAGTTGGAGAAATAATTATTGATCCCCTGCTGAATTTGTAAGCTTGCTGACAGAATATCAACCAAAGAAAAACATATTCCATAAAAGTTATACATTGATTTAATTTCACTGAGTGAAATAAGAATTTGATACCCAAACAAATCATGACCTAATGTAGTAACATTATGATGTAGTGAGTTACAAATGGTGGTCTTAGTGACTGTGGTCCCAACGGCCTTCAGATCAGCAACAAGCTCCTCCTGTGCAGTTCCGTATTAAAACAAAATAATGTGATGCAGATCACGCGATGAGAAATTTTGCATGTTTGCCATATCATCCATCCTGATCCTTTTTGGCTGACTTATTGTAAAACTGTTTAGTACAAAATAATGTTTCAAGAAATTATGGATGTAAAATGAAAACAGAAACAACCACATAACAGGCCTATTATAAAGCATGAATTACACATTAAATGTGACCAAAATAAATATACTATTACAGATACAGATACATAGAGAACACTATTTATTATTTTCTTGTGAGGATCAATTCATGAAGTACTGATTAGTATGATACAGCATTGATCCACCCTTTGCAATAAGTGTGAGGTGCTTCATGATGAATGGTTACTGTGAGACATTTGATTAGCTGAAAAGAAATCCACCTTTCATTTGATGATAAAATGTGTCTATCAGTTGTAGTCAAGGTCAGCCACGGGAAAACTGAGAACTTCAGGCACCTGACAGATGCGTTCACTGCAAGGGAGATTAAAGCGGAAACCATTACACATGCACTTCCAGTCTCAGTCACTGTCAGAGACGCGACTGTCACTGTCGCGTCCCTGTAGCTCCACCCTGCAGGCACTTTCCGGAAAATTTTGCGGTACAGTAATGTATAACATGTCATTTAAACACACAAACAAAATATAAATATGGGTAACATATCATACACATACGTATGTTAAATATGTAAAATATAGTGTAATGTTAAAAATATAGTTTAATGTTAGTACAAAAAACCCTGATTATTTATATACAGCTTGATCGTTTTACAATTTGGCCCCAAGACTAAAATCCTGATTTGGTAAAGTTTCCACCACACACACCACCATGTCAGTGTCACTACTGTGCTGGAACAGTCCAACCTCTGATGTCTGGCCAGAAGCTGTCCTGCAGTCAGAAGCTGTTGGGCGGAGTTGAGGGGTGATAAACTGCAGCAGCAGATGAACTGAAATGTTACACTTCTATACTAGTGCTTTAAGGGTGGTGTGAACAGCCAATCATGACTTAATACTGGGTAGAGAAACACTTTCTTGTAGTAGTCACCAGGTTTGCACACATCTCAGGAGGGATTTTGGCCCACTCCTCTTCACAGAAACTCACTAAATCCTTTAAGGTTAATAGTGCAACGCATCAGCCCTATGAGATTAAAAAAACTCAACCACCCTGACGAGAAAGCATACACTTCACAAAATAAGATCAAGCACATCTGAAAAGGTGAGAGCCACGTTCTTTGGGAGTTATTTGTTTAAGCAAAAGCTGATTTGAGGTTTGAGAGTTGACATACCCGAAACTCTGGGGAGTGTAGCATCTGTCTGGCTAGGTTTGTTTTGCTGGAAGTATCCTCTCACTGATGTCTCTTCCACTGAGGAAAAAAAAACAAATAAAAAACAAGCCGTTAATCACATTTCAAACAACTCCAGTCCTTAAACCAGACACTTCGCCAGCGGTCTGTGTTAAGATGATGCTCTTGGAGGCGGTTTGTTTTATTTTGATTCTTCAAATCAATATTATAAATGTCACTCAGTGTTGCGTAAAAAAGGAGATATTTATTAACAATGCACGGTCGATCAAAAGTGTGACACTGTTAGGGACTGGCCTGCATTATTTTGACAAATTATTTGCTTTGATGGAATTGCATGAATATCTAGATATATCACCCACTTTAAAACTTACCTGTGACTGGCTGCAGCTTTAACTCTAATGTCTCACATTCAATCAAACATTTAAGGAACAGTTTGGTGAAAAAATTTACCTAAAATATTTGATTTAAAGGATGGGGGCATGTGTGTATA
>JBBPDB010000001.1:7567646-7578025 GCA_037974465.1 Brachypetersius altus
ATGATTCAGTATCTGCAGTGAATGATTCAGTATCTACAGTGAATGGATCAGTATCTTCTGTGAATGATTCAGTATCTACAGTGAATGATTCAGTATCTGCAGTGAATGATTCAGTATCTGCAGTGAATGATTCAGTATCTACAGTGAATGGATCAGTATCTTCTGTGAATGATTCAGTATCTGCAGTGAATGGTTTGTTATGCTGTGTGCAAGGTTCTGTGGTCCTGAGAGTGCAGAGCTGAAGTGTGGACCCCTTCAGAGATGAAAGTGTTAATAATACTTGATGACAGTAGGGTTCTGTGGGCCGTGAGGTGGTGGAACGCTCTACTGTACTTTGTTTCCCATCAAGGCCGTGACTAACAGGAAGCCAGGCAGCAGTGTGTGCGTGTAAATCAGATAAAACACACACACACAAACACACACACACACACACACACACATATGCTGTCAAAGCACAAAGATAATAACAAGAGAACTGCTCCAACCACCATATAATTAAACCCCAACAACAAACCCACTGTAAAGGCTCGGGCGCCACCGGGCGCGAGGCAGGCTTCATCCAGCTTTAAGATATGTGGCAGGCGGAGCCATAAATAATTAGAGCACCAGTGGAACCAATTAATCACACATATACGAGGGGTAATATGGCCCGTAAAATCAGCGCAGGAGCTCCGACACTCCAAAAACAGCTGTGATTAAAAACAACGACTCCGAGCACATCTGCGCGTCCGGCTGCATCTCTGAGTGACGGCAGACACATCACAGAACATCACAGCGTGACACGGTTACATGACACTTAAAGCTTCATGATAGACCATAAAAACTACACAGAAAAGGACTATTTTTAAACGTTTAACCGAGAAGAAAAATAGAACGACAGTAAAAATCAGAGACGATGTCATCCTGGGCTGCCACCCATTCATTTCTAGCCTGGATGGTCTTCTTGTTGTTTACAGACTGTAATTGATGTTTTGAACACAAAGTTTAATGTGTTTAATTACACTGTGAGACGATTTTGTGGCAGAGAGAGAGAAAGAGACAGAGAGAGAGCGAGAGAGAGAGAGAGAGAGAGATGGATGCATGGATGAAGACCAGACAAAATCGTCTCACATATCAACATATATATATATATACACACACACCAGAGATCCTGACTTTCCTGTAAGTTAATGTGGTCTTGAGGTCTTAAAGATGCATTTCCAGTCCAGTCCCTGAACCTGACCAGTTTCAGAGGAATGTCTCTGTTGGTTAAGACACACAGTGACCTACGTATGAATCATTCAATCAGAACATCACGCGTGGCAGGCGAGAATTCCACCACTGAACCACCAATGCAGTAAATACTGAACCATTCACAGTAGATACTGAACCATTCACAGCAGATACTGAATGATTCACAGCAGATACTGAATAATGTGCTGGATACCGAATAACTCCTAGATGACACTGTTTTGTATAAGATACTCAGTATCTCATTGTGGGTACTAAATACTTGTTAGTAGATCCAGAATAATTCATTGTGAATACCGAGTATTTCAGTAGAGATATTATTTCTCTATGCATTTCATAGTGGATATGAAATGTTTGAAGTTAGATTTTGATTAATGTATAGCAGATAAGGTGTATTTCGTAGTAGGCTCTGAATAATTCATGGATGCTGAGTATTTCATTAGAGATACTGAGTATCTTATTGTAGACGCTAAATAATTTGTAATAGATACTGACAAACTTAAACTTTTAATTTAAATGAGCTCTGTGTTCTTTTTGTGCCTATTTTACTGTACGTTATGATCAGTTCCAGCTTTACAAAACCTGTTCAGTTGAAGCTCTCAGGCTGATGCATCACGGGACAGGTGTGTGTTTTTCTCTCCTGGTGAGTCTGAGTCTGAGAGAGAGACACTATTTACACTTAAGTGGGTTAAAGGTTCTGCTTAAGTCAGCGGCCAGAGGCTCAGAGGGGGCTTGATCACAATTGGGTCGTCATATCCTGTGTAATAACATCTGACACACACACACACACACACACACACACACACACACACACACACAGACTCCTGCAGCTTAGCAGTCAGTGTGTGTCCAGCTGTGGTCTCGGTGGGAGGCTCCTGCTGGGTTTGTGATCCGGATGTGCAGCTGCAGACAGAGACGGTGTAATTTACCGGGAGTTTCACCCAGCTCGCGCTGGCCAAGCGTGTAATTAAACTCCTAAAAATGTCAAATGCTCTCTGTGACAGGCATTGTGGGTATAATCTCAGAATTTCCAGGTGGGTATATAAGGAGGTGTGTGGGTGAGGGTGTGTGTGTAGGGGTGAATGTGTAATAAGAGACTCAGGAGGATCAGCGTTGGGGTCCCTCTGTCTTTAGTCGGACTCTCTGTGTTTGTACAGTTTTTTTAAAGAGTGTGTGAAGGTGTGGACTTGGTCCAGATCTGCTCTGGAAAAGTAGAGGCCGTCCCAGTGGACCAGTCCAGGCTCCGCCCACAAGATTTCTCCTCCTTTTCTCTTTTTTTATATTCACTATGTGTACAGTATGTGTGTGTGTCTGCTATTATTTTCTGAACTATTGCAGTGTGTGTGTGTGTGTGTGTGTGTGTGTGTGCTCTTAACATCTCTATTTAAAATGTTGCAGTTGTAAAATAATGTAAGAGTGTAGTTTCACATTGCCAAGGTATAATAAATTATTTATGTTAATTATTTTTACGTCTTTTGCTTGGATTTTTGAATCAAGTGTTGGTGAACAGTGTATAAAACAATAGTGAGATGCACATTTTACACAGACACACTCAACACATTACAAAAGCAATTGCCAATATTTTTCCGGAGCTATATATATATACATGTAACTCATAAATGTATGTAATTGCATAGTGTGCAGTTCTTTGCTTATATTGTTATATTTGATCATTTTTATAGGTTCTGCTGCTTCTACTTTCTCCTCTTGCTCTGTTCACTTTGCTGCTTTCCCACCGTGGGTCTAATAAAGGGTTATCTAATCTTACTTAAGGTGGAACATCAGTGCAGAGCATCAGAAACGAAGTTCTGTCACTCTCGCCTGGTCCGTCTCGGTGGCTGGACGGTCCTTGAGCTCGGGAAAGGCGCTATATAAATAAAAATTATTATTATTATTATTATTATTATTATTGTTCTAATAAACATTTTACATTGTTTAACAGCTGGAGGCTGTTGCTAGGATACAGGCTAGTAAAGCGGTTTAGTGTTGAAAGAGTTTTGGATGTTGTCAGGAGATACTGGCACTCATGGACTGCCTCTCAGCCAATCAGATCGCGAATCATGACCTAACCAAAATCTTTGCTGTGTAATGGGTCTCTGGTAGGCTCCGCCCACAAGATTCTCCACGTTGGGCATTAGTTCCTCCTCATACATCTTTGGCTGCTTTGAATGTGTCTGGCTTTGCTGCAGAATTGAAGATGGAACATCAGTGTGGCGCATCAGAAGTGGAGCTCTAACGCTAGGACACGCTTTGGTCCGTCACGTCGGTTTTGTTGTTGGCGCCTGGATGCGTCTCAAGACATTATCATTATTGGCAGGCTTGTTATCTAGAATAAACTCTTTATGTTGTTAATAAGCTGGATGTTGTCGCTAGGACACAAGATCTTAAGGCAGTGATGCTGAAAGAGGGACTCATTCACTGCCTCTCAGCCAATCAGCTCACAAGTTAATAATGTAAGGAAAAATGTAAACAAGAAAAACAAAAGCTGTTTATTTTAACGGTAATATTTTATTCATTTATTTTAACAATGAACTCTCTTGGCAAGACTGTTATTTATAGTTACAATAAACTTTTTCATGCCATTTAGAAGCTGGATGCTGTTCTAGGTTGCCGGCTTGTAGGGCGGAGTGATGCTGAAAGAGATTGTCAGGAGATTCTAGGACTCTCAGCCAATCGGATTGCGGGTTTATGTAAGATAGAAAAGATCCTGAAGGCCAGTTGATGACAGTAAAAGCAGTTTGGTTTTGTTGTTGATGCCTCATTTGCATGCCAAGATTAGGTTAAAGATCTCTTTGGCACTCATGGACCTCCTCTCAGCCAATCAGATCGCGAGTTTGGAGCTAACTTTGGTATACTATAAGCTCTGCTGTTGTTCAACTTTTGGTACCTTTGGTGAAGTGATCCCCTGCATTAGTACAGATTAGTTTATTTTATAGAATAGAAAAGAGAAATTTATAGAAACGGTGCTCAGAGGACCAAACAAACAATAATAAGAATAGAACAGTTGGAGTATGCCTGTATAATGACGGATGTCTGTTCCCTCATGCACTGACTGCGGACCTGCAGAGAAGATGAAAGGCAGTAATACAGTAATAATGTTCTGTTCGATATTGAAAGGAAATCTGTCACAGACTCATTCGCCCTGCTCTCACCGCAACGTCCCGCACAGATCCAGCTTCCCGCCGCAGGACGGATCTTTTCTTTTATATAATGTGAATTACCGTCAACATAAACCTCTTAAAAATGCCTCTGCGGATGCTTGGTGGGAGCCGATCCTCAGCTTAGTGCTCGCGGCTCAGTGGACCAATCCGAATAAAAGGGAAAGATTTTATAGAGCCGCACGCAAAAGGAGCGTAAAACGGTTTATACTGGCGGATCGATGAGCGGCAGAACTCAACAAAGCAGCCGAGGAGGCGACTGTAATCCCAGGCCTTTGTGGACGTTGATGACTTTCCGTATTAAGGTGTTTTCGGGGCTTGTTTACGGCTAAATCAGGAGAATCGCCTGCATGGAGACGTCCTAAAGCTTCATATACTCTCACAAACAAAGGTGCACCAGAACCTGTTCTTGTATGAAGCCCTAAAAACCCTTTCAGTAGATGGTTCTTTGGAGAACCTTTTTTTATATAAATGTTAGGAGACTTCCTGAAGCTTAAAGAACCTCTACGTAATGGGCTCCTAAACTGTTATGGTACAGATATGCTACTTCTCCACCAACTGTACTGTGATGGTACTGAAGTTGTATCAGGTTTTGGTGTTCCAGTGTATCTCAGTCCGGTAACAGAGTTTCTGACTCAATTCTTTCCACAGTTTCTGGCCCGTCGTCCCAAAACCTCGTCCATGGAGTCGAACCGGCGGAGAGTTTTTCTGTCAGAGCCGCTTTTGTTATTGTGGTCTTTTATTATTTCTAGTCTTGTTTGAGTTTTTTTATTATGTGTTATGAGAACCAAACCCAGAGAACTTAGTGAAGAACTTAGTCTAGAACTTAGTTATTGACGTCCTGGATTACCTTTACGTTTCTAACAGTTAAATCTTCAAGCTTGAACTTTATCCACTTCCCAGTTGTTAGTTTGTCTCTCCACTGTTTTTTGTGCAGACAGTAAATAAACAATGGCCTCTATTCAAGCATGTCTGTTGTCATGACTACATTTTTGTTAACCAATCAGAAAGCCCTGCCGTTGGGCAGCTCGGGCTCGGGTCGCTTTATTTGCTCACGGTTCCTTGTGCCAGTGGAAGAGCGCCATAAATGAAGCCATTAACAATAATTCACTATCTACACTAACTTTAGGTGCAGTAAAGGTCATATAATTACTGTCATTTTAACTAAAGGCTGATTATTTTTTATCATAACCTTGTGCTTTATTATGACAACAATTAACTTGAGATATACAGACTATGCCTGAGTGAGAGCCAAATAAATGAAGTGTAAAAATATGAGCCTCTTACCCGAGCCAGTTCTCTTTTGGGGAAGCAATCTTGGGTTTGGCTCCGTCTGCGCTGACTCGAGCTCCTGCTCTGGATGACAAGGCCTCACAGACATGCACTGCGGTTGCGGAGCTAGCAGGATACACACGCACAGTGACCATAACATCCCTACTGGCACAATTTCTCTTGTTTTACACAAACCATCTCACCACACAGTTATCCAAAACAAACAGTGCAACCACAATATTTGTCTTGAGCCAGAGCCTAGGGCCGAAGTCTATTATTAATGCTTAAAGTGGCGCACTCAGAACCGGAATGTCTGGGTTATCATGCCAACTGCTACCTTTGGATTGTTGATTATGGCACAAATTCTAGTGAACTTTACGCCCAGAGCACTTCTGTTCTGGCAAAGGAGTTACGGCTTTATCAGAAAAAAAAAACAAGAAAAATAAACATTTTCGGGTTTCTTTAAGCCAACGTCCTCATATTTCCGCATGATTCATAATGAGAAGAAAGCATTTGAGTATATGATCGCTAATGAAATGCAACATTATGGCTGTTGTAACAATTAGCACTGGATTCTAGTGGGAAAATTAAAAAGCAAGAAATTCTTGCTCATGTATTTGGATACTTTACAAAACCTTGATAAGTATTCAGAATGACTGATTTTTGACAAGATACACTTCGCTTTACTATACGTAGCAACATTTTTCTCCTTGTTGTCAAGGAAGTACTACGAATAAGTGAATAAATAAAACAGGACAAAAAAAAAATAGAACAGACCTTTCCGCGTCCACACGCAGCTTCTTAAAGGCGGTCTGTAGTGTCTCCTCCTCACACTCCTTTCCCCCCGTCTTCACAGTGGCCATGGTGGTGCCTTTTAGGGTCTCCCAACTGCAGAACAGTCACAGGACCAAAGCAGCTGAAACAGTCCATTTAAAATAATGTTCACTTCTTAAGTCATGATATTTCCCTTTTCTATACATTGTGGACCTTGAATAGCATTACTTAGGCTCTGAATACAAAAGTATTAAAATAGTAATATTTGAATAAACAAGCATACTCAATATTATTGAAGAGTATCTGTATAAGGGACGACACCAGAAGCAACTGCTGAAATTGATTATTCGAAGGAAAAAAAATATATGGCATATATTTTATATTGCAGACAGCAGACAGCCCTATCCAGAGCGACTGTAAGTTACTGAGACAGTCTCACAGTCAGTAGCCACAGAGACAGTCTCACAGTCAGTAGTCACAGAGACAGTCTCACAGTCAGTAGTCACAGAGACAGTCTCACAGTCAGTAGTCACCGAGACAGTCTCACAGTCAGTAGTCACAGAGACAGTCTCACAGTCATTATCACTCAGTGCTTGGTGGGAAGAGCCTGCTACTCTGACGTCCTGAACTGACACGCAGCTGAACGGTTCAGGTTTCAGCTCAGTTCACGAGACTGGGAGTCCCTCCCTTCCTCCCGGTGCTGCGGGAGATGCGCTCTCGACAGCTCAACTGAACTGAGAAACGGACGAATCACTTGGAGTGATTTGGTTCAGTACGTTCCCTTAAAAGACTCAAACAACACAACACTAATCTGGATGGGCAGGATAACTCTGGGATTTGAAGGGGTGTGTCGCGATTGTGCCTTCTCACACCGCAACACAGGTTTGTGGATCTGAGTGTCGCAATTTCGGTTTCATATCGCATATCATTACAACCTGAACATATAAATAAACTGGTAAATGACCATTAATGCCTCTGTCAGGATCAGAACAGTGACAAAGCTGAAGAGATGTCCCTCTGAACTCTAGAACTGAAACGTAAACATTTAGGGAATACATCCCTCTCACACACCCTCTTCTCCTTAGTCCTGTCAAACTAAAAGTCCTCTACTACCAGAATAAGAAGCTGCTTTTGTTGAATGTATTAAATGTTTTGTTGCTTTTGTGTTTATCTGTCTCTCTCTCTGTGTACTTTTTCTGTTGAAATTGAATTAGTTTTGTGGTGTTTTTTTTTGTTGTTGTCGTTCTTTGTGTTAAACCATAATCCTAGAGGAACTGCATACGGCTGAAATCACAAACACATCCTTGAATTAAACTGAAGTGGTTCAGAGAGGGTTTGGTGGGTTTTGGTTATAAGGGAAAAAGTATTTTATTATTTGTACATGAAAGACATTCTCTCAACATATTTTCATAAACTGTTGTACTGTTTATATGGCTGAAATGAAAAACACCACGTTTACTTGATTTGGAGAAGTTGAACTGATCACAGTGGTGGTAAATGGAACCAAACGCCCGCTTCTAAAATCTCCCTGACAGAAAGTTATTACATAAAATACAAAAACACTATTTTATGCCCTATTGTTATTAATTTTTATACATACTTCTTTTTATTCAACATTTATACAGTGTATGTGCCCAATACCTAAAATATAATTATCTATTAAAGACTTTTTTAAAAACATGTGTCCATTTTTGTACTTTGTTTGTAGCTAAAATGACAAACACATCCCTGACTTTAAACTGACTGAACAGCAAAGCCAGGCTAAATGCACATGCTGGGTCCTTTATCCACCCAGTGACGCTGGAATACCAGTATAATCTCTTCTGTACTCATTTATTAAACTAGAAAACATTTTTTTAGACCTCATCAGTTAAAAATAGACTTAATAAACAACTGGCCCAGCTAAACCAGCCAGCATTGTTGCTAGGCTAGCGGCTCAACCCAACCCAAATCACATCTATACAAAGAATAAAGAAGTACTCACTGCTTGAGATCCAAGCAAGACTTTTGGAAGCCTGCAGCTGCTGTCCCTGCCTCATAAAAGGTTCCTAGCAGCTAAGTCTAAAGCTAATATTAAAGCTAATGCTAAGCTATCCTGATTCGCAGTCCCTACGACGCTGCGTGCCGTCCTAAACCTGTGCTGTCACTCTGGGGCGGGAGGGAGTGCCATCACGGCCCGGGTGTGTTACTAAAATCCCTCAGAACCAAAAGTTTATCCCCCAAAACTCCAGCACTCCTGTTGTTTACAGTCGGGCCGCAGTGACTCTGCAGGAGCACACTCTACAGTGACGTAAAGCACACAGCTCAGCAGTGACGTAATCGAAATTTGAAGGCGCTGGGGGACACATAGGGGACAACCCTCATTCTGTAATTCATTCCTTTTTTACATTTATATATAGTACAGACGTTATTGATTCTTCCAGTGTCTTCTGTAACCAAGCACCTGAGGACACTCCAATGTGACCATACGTATATAGCCACTGTGCTCATACACATATACACACCTGTGCAGTTCACACTGTGCTCTGTGGTTCACGTATGATAAATATTCACTTCACTGTTTTGATGTTGGATGAGAAGACCTGGCGTTGTCCAAAAGTTCTTGGTCTGTTGAAGCTTTAAAAATGTCCTTTCTGAGTCAGAAATCCTGAAAAAAATCTCAGCTGCCTTGGTGGTCTTTAGCCAAGTTCTCTGAGAGCTGGGGTTCCTTAGAGACGGAACACTGCACATTCTGTGAATTCCCTCATTCAACAACTCATCCAAACTGACAAGCCCCTTGTTTACCGGACAGGAGTTCCGAGCATGGGGTTCTACAGGATTGGGAGAAGAACCCCAGCTTGGGGGGCTTCTATACAAGCAGCTGCCTCTCACTGACACTTTAGACAGTGAGGCAGGAGTCAGCTGCCTGCCTCTCATCCCAAACAACAAGCATACAGTCTTGGCCAGTGCTGCTCAGTCTGCCCCCCAGTGGACCATGGTGGTACTGTTTGAATAACATAAGCACATGTAACTCTAGCAAAATGGGGGGAAAAAACCTTACTCTTTTGCCTTAACCTCTGACTTTTCTTTGACAGGAGTCGTTTAGATGTACCTAGCGTGCAAGTGTACTGCTAGAACACTGATGAACGTCACTCTGGATAAGAGTGTCAGCTAAATATTGTAAATGTAAATGTAAAATGTATTTAATGGAAATGGCATAGCTAATAAGTTATATTTATATGTTTCAGTGCAAGTCTGTGTAAAGTCTTTCTGTTTGTGATTGAATGGAGTATACAGGAAAAAAGCATGCAGATCTTTAGATGGTTCTGAGGAAACCAGGGTTTTCTCTCCTCCTCTCTCCTTTTCTGAAACTCAGTGTTTTCTTTTTTTGTGACTTTTCATATGTTTGTATAAATGTGTTGAGCTTCCAGTGTGTTTAACAGCCTTTTTACAAATGAGAGCTGGCTGTTGTTTTATTTTCAGACTGAAAATACAGACACACGGCGCTCCTCTCATTCCTCTACTCCGTGTCTCTCTCTCTCTCTCACGCGCTCTCTCTCTCTGTATGTTCTCTGCTCTGTCTCTCTCTCTCTCTCTGAATGTACTCTATTCCGTCTATCTCTCTCTCTCTATCTCTCTATATGTATGTTCTGTGCTCTGTCTCTCTCTCTCTCTCTCTCTCTCTCTGTGCGCGCTGCTTGCTCACATTTGCCTGGTGCTCTTAAGTCACGTAACAGTACAACATGCTGAGCTCCGTGCTGTGACTGGAAAGGCACTTGAAAGTACCGACACTAAAGTATTGATCTTATGACACTGGTATCGATCAATATCAATACCAGCTTTGATATCGATAGTATCAATATTTGGATCAATCCGCCCACCACTAGTGTCAGGGGCGTAGCAGCCAATTTAAAAGTGGGGGGGACAGTATGGTGATGTGACCCAAGGGTGTTCATACAGTATAAT
>JBBPDB010000001.1:7655911-7668701 GCA_037974465.1 Brachypetersius altus
CTCTCTCTCTCTCTCTCTCTCTCTCTCTCTCACACACACACACACACACACACACACACACACACACACACACACATACCTCCTTAACATGTTTTAAATGTGTGTCTCTGCAGGATGTGAGCACACTGACTCCTCTCTCACCAGAGATCATCAGCAGACAAGCCACCATCAACATAGGTGAGTTGGAAAGGATTCGTCAATCAGGCCAGAGTGGTCGATTGCCCCATTTTATTTTAGAATTAGGGCTGTGAGACTAATGAAGTCAATAGTCATGGAAATTGTTTAGATAATTACATCCCCCAAAGCCCCTAACAGACTTGGCGTGTTGTTTAGAAATGACTTGTGGTTTAGAACACGGTACGACTTAAGGTGAGCTGTAAAAATGAACTGAACTTCAACATGGAGTTGAATGCCGCAGCGCCTTTTAGCTGGGTCTGTTTTGACAAACTGCCTCAGGAGATCAGGATCTAGAGCCTGTAGTGCTGGCGCTCAGTTTGTCTATTGTGGTCTCAGTATTCTGATATTGTGGAGTTCCAGGCTGACTGAACCGCATCTAGAAATCCTGCAGGCTGTTAACGGCCCAAACTTTAAGTTTATGATGTAGAGTCTTCAGAACGAATCTGATACTGCTTTGACTGCAGGAACTATCGGTCATGTGGCCCACGGAAAGTCGACAGTGGTGAAGGCGATTTCTGGAGTTCACACTGTCCGGTTCAAGAACGAGCTGGAGAGGAACATCACTATAAAGCTGGGATATGCTAACGCTAAGGTGAGTGATACAGCAGACTGAGACTCCTGTATTCTGTCTGAAATGTGCTTTAATAAAAACTGCTGTCTTTCTGTCAGTTCCAGTTTTTTGTTAATTTTTGCGGTAAAAATGCTGATTTGATTGTTCTGGTGTCAGGTGTATAAACTGGACGACCTCAGCTGCCCGAGGCCCGAGTGTTACCGGTCGTGCGGCAGCAGCACTCCGGACGAGTTCCCCACAGACATTCCCGGCACCAAAGGAAACTTCAAACTAGTCCGGTACGCTGCAGCCTGTGGTTCGAGCACAGTTTTCACTGTTTCTGGTCTGAAGCAAGTGATGCCGCTGGCGTTCCTCGTGTAATGATGGTTCTGTTGTGTTCAGACATGTCTCGTTTGTGGATTGCCCGGGTCACGACATCTTGATGGCCACCATGCTGAACGGCGCGGCTGTGATGGACGCCGCTCTCCTCCTCATCGGTTGGTGGTTTTATATGAATTTTTTTCATTATGATCCTTTCTCTCGCTTTCAGCCAGTTAATGAGGCATTAGGAACCCCCACTGAATTCTACGTGACAGTTCACAGTGTCTTTCTTGCACCACTAGGTGTTCTGTTTCAACAGTCTCTGAGCTTTGATGCCTGTGTGAAATGTTTTCACCCGACGAACTTCTTAAACTGAGGTTTTGTGTCTGCGTGCATTTATTACATCGCGTTTAAATCACTGGAATCAATTGGTTCAGTAAAGCTGGCTTGTCTTCAGACTATTCATAATGCAGGTTCCAGACTTTAAACTTGGTCTCTCTGGGTTTAATCTGGTCTGCAGTGGTTCCCAGGTGAATGTAGAATTCATCTTGGAACATCTACAGAACAGCCCTCTGCCTGAGTTTGATGGGCTGAATCAGTCAAGCTGTTTAAATCGAAGCCTAAGACACCCATGTTTAAATGTTTTTGCTGCCGTTTTTTTTTTTCTTCATTTTATTCTGCTTTGATGAGTGTCGGAGCAAATGAAACTGTATGAAAACCTTTTCTTGCAGTAGCAGTTGTAGTGCTTGTGTGACTGTAAGGTAATAGCTCTTGCCTTCTTTCTCAGCCGGTAACGAGTCGTGCCCTCAGCCTCAGACGTCGGAGCATCTGGCTGCCATTGAGATCATGAAGCTGAAGCACATCCTGATCCTGCAGAATAAGATCGACCTGGTGAAAGAGAGTCAGGCTAAAGAGCAGTACGAACAGATCCTGGCTTTCGTGCAGGGTGAGTCCTGGACGTTTAAGAAACCGCTGCTTTCATTAAGTGTCATCTTACAAAAATAAAAATATTAATACATACAAGCTTAAAAGGAGTAATACGCATATATGATGCATATTATTGAACTGGGGTCCTGTTTCCCCTAGATTAAACCTATGGGCCTATGAGGGTAAAATAGTGAATCTGAACTAAATCACTTTTCTTTAGGGACTATTTTACCCCACAATGACGTGCGTGTATCCCTTCACCATGAATGGTTTTAGTTTTGGAACCAAAATCTTCTCAGAACTCGTCTCGGTAGAACAACGTCTCGGGCATCAGGCAGCGCAACCAGAACCATTTGATGGAAAAACTTTGAGAGGAGGTTTTAGCCTTCGCTGAGAAGTTATTCTCTTGATTAGTTTCTCTTCAACAGAGAACAGAATCTCACATCAAAACACTGACTTGGTTATATATATTCTCTTTTAAATGGAAATTACGTTTCTTGCATTTGGATTTGAGAAACTACAGGAGTGTCTCGACCTCCTTTATTTCTTTAGAATCTGTATTAAAATGAGACAGCAGGTGGGTTCAGTGATTTACTGCAACATGTGCAAACACACAGTAAATACTGAATAAACACAGAGAGGGTGTGTTTAACTCTAACAGGTTTAAAGTCAGTGTGTGTTCTAAGCTCCATTAGGACCACTGTTCACAGCCTGAGCTCTTTTAGACAAACTCTCCTGTCATTTCTGTAAGTTCTTCAGGAAGAGTTCTCCAGGCTTCTTGAAGGACGTTCCAACGCTCTTCTCTGGTCGTGTCGGTCTTCTGTTCTGTTCTCTGTCCAGATGGTCCACTCTGCTTTAGTAATGTGGAGATCTGGGCTTTGATAGAGTTCCATTCTCTTTATTTAATCGAGGTGTTTGACTGTATTGACTGTGTTTGGGATCAATGATGGTGAAAAATGAAGCCGTTACCAATCAGAGGCTTTCCAGATGGGATTGCAGGGTGTTCAAAATTTTGCTCTGTGCTGTATCAATATATATATATTTTAATCCTACAGGTACAGTCGCAGAAGGTGCTCCCATCATCCCGATCTCAGCCCAGCTGAAGTACAACATTGAGGTTGTGTGTGAATACATAGTGAAGAAGATCCCTGTTCCTGTTCGGGACTTCATCTCAGAGCCCAGACTGATTGGTAAACTCCTCTGTTCTCAACTCCGAATGATTTAGATGGACATTTAAATGGACTTGTGTGCGAGGGTGTCCTCTGTTTCCACCAGTAATCAGGTCGTTTGACGTCAATAAACCTGGCTGTGAGGTGGACGATCTGAAAGGAGGGGTAGCTGGAGGCAGTATCTTGAAAGGAGTGCTGAAGGTAAACTTGCTCCAAACTCTTCAGTTGCTGATATGAAAAGAATACAAGTTAAACAAACGCCTGGGGAAACTCTGCTTCTTTTTCTCAATGTTAGAATATCAGAATTAGAGCCTTATTGAATTTGGGTTAGGATGTTTTTAGTTTGTTTATTTGTTTGTTTATTCATTTTTACTTTATTTCAAATGGATCAAGAACAGATTTTACCCAACTTGAAGACCTCAGTGTGTTGTATTGCCAGGTGTGGTTCCTGGTTTGTTTCGCCTCTGGAAGGGAGGCTTCTCGGCATGGCCTTTAATATGAAACTCTCAGTGACCATAGTGCTTTGGCTTTTCTGTAGGTTCATGTTTTGTTTTGTTTTGTTTGGTTAAAGGTGGGACAGGAGATCGAGGTCAGGCCTGGTATCGTTTCCAAGGACCATGAAGGGAAGCTCATGTGTAAACCCATTTTCTCTAAGATCGTGTCCCTGTTTGCTGAGCACAATGACCTTCAGTACGCTGCACCTGGTGGCCTTATTGGTACGTACCCATGAGCGCCTTTGTGTGTGTACAGTAATCCTTACATTCCAATAACACCGGCATATAGTGAAAAAACATTGTTGTGTTTTGGGGGGGGGGTGGTGCCTATTCTTGTAGTGTAAAACCCAAATAAGACCCTAATATGCTCCCAGAACACTTTAATTTAATTTTAAACTCAGTTTAATGCATGACCCTTAAAGAAAATGTAAAGGTAAATGTAAATTCCCCGCCAAGATTTGCAATTTGGAAGGTCACGGGGCAAAAGTATTGGAGTCCCCTTGTGTGAAAACGTCCAGAAAAAATATTTATCGGCACAAAAAAAGGCAGAGGATATTTGCAGTTTACTGGTTGTTGTGGGGATTTCCGCGTAAAACTTTGACTTCGGTTCCCAAACATCCTGCGACTGATGCATGTAAAACTGGGGGGGGTTCATGTAAATGTGTGTGCATGCCTATGTTTTTCTGTATGTGTATATATGTATTTGTACGTTTACATGAGAGTGAGAGATAGGAGGGGAGATTAAGTCGTTTAAAGCTTGAACGTGTAACTCCTGAACTCCTGTGATGCAGGTGTTGGCACCAAAATTGACCCGACACTGTGCCGAGCGGACCGTATGGTGGGGCAGGTGCTTGGTGCAGTGGGGGCTCTCCCTGAAATTTTCACAGAGCTGGAGATCTCATACTTCCTTCTGAGGAGGCTTCTTGGGGTCCGTACTGAAGGTGACAAGAAAGCAGCGAAGGTGAGTAAAATGCAGGCCCCCTTCCCATCCACTGTACTGTGCAAAGTCTTGAGCCACTCCTTATAACTGCACTTATCATTAAGTTACTTTGAATCACCTTATTGGTGCAAAAACACTTTTCTTCTTCTTTCTAACAACTGGGAAATGGATGAGGTTCAAGCTCGACTGTCTGGGCTGAAGATAAATTTCAGTGGGAGTTTCTATGACAAATGTTTCTTTAACGCTGTGAGAAACCTGAAGGTGATCCAGGACGATCCAACAAGTTCTCTGGGTTCGGTTTTCATCACACGAATAAAGAACGCAAAAAAATAAAATAAAATAAAGTAAGATTAGAAATAATAAAAGAGCACAATGACAAAAGCAGCTCTGACAGAAAAACTTTCCGCCGGTTCGACTCCATGGACGCGGTTTTGGGACGACCGGCCATAAACTGTGGAGAGAATTGAGTCAGAAAATCTGTTACCGGACTGAGATACACTGGAACACCAGAACTTGATACAGTACCTTCGGTACCACAACAGTACAGTTTAGATACAGAACGGTTCTGTAGAGCTGTGGGAACGTTTCTAAACTGTACACCACCAAGGCAGAGCTCATGAAGTGCGTTAACATTGGATACTAAACTGAAAAGGCGTTGATGTTTAATGTCAACCATTTTCTTTTGGAGTGCAGGTTCAGAAGCTGTCGAAGAATGAAGTCCTGATGGTGAACATCGGTTCCTTGTCGACAGGAGGCCGTGTGAGTGCCGTGAAGGCTGATTTGGCCAAGATTGTGCTCACTAACCCGGTCTGCACAGAGGTCGGGGAGAAGATCGCCCTGAGTCGCCGAGTGGAGAAACACTGGCGGTGAGCAAGTTCTCATGCAACTAAACCACTTCTGTAGGACCAAGATGTTCTTTTCCTAAGATCCATCAGTTCTACTGGTTCAGTATAAATGTTCACACAGTTTAGCAGAGTCAGAAAGCTTTTCTGATCCTGGAGGAAATCACTGATGCTGCGACTGCACAGGCACACAGAGAAAAGCACAGTATAAAGTCAAAATAAAACTCTAAATACACCACACAAAGTTGTGGTCAGTAAGAGAAGTGCATATAAATACTATGGATTACTATTAAAATGATTAACTAAACACTAATTTGGAGGTTTGGAGGAGTTCTCTATAGTCTGGTGTTACACATAGTGATAAGTGGTGATCTTGCTTATGATGAAACTTTAGCCATAAATTTGTACATAAGATATTGCAAGTGATAATTATCTAGCACACATTAAGAAGTTGCACATTTGAGAAGCAGTAGGTTTTTGCACAGATTATTGTTTGAATTTGTGATGGAGAGGTCTGGTGTTCAGTGAAGCACTCTAGTCTGGTGAGTCTGGAGCTGAAAGTGCTTCTCTGTTTGATCACAACTCCCTGGAATGTGTGATCAGAATCTCCCATGACACTGATGTCTAGACCAATGATTCTCGGCCTTTTCAACAGTAAAGCCCACCTATCTATCACAGCCTGTTGCCAAGGCCCACTTGGCCACATTAGATGATATTAAATAACGAATTACAGACCAATGGCCTGTCTCAATTTCAGATTTGCGGCCCAATCAAAAGCCTTCGCTGCCAATCATTGGTCCGCGGCTCAGTGATTGAGCAACCTTGGTCTAGACAATGTTCTTATAGAGCAGCGACAACAAACATGAAATTAAAACCTAAAATGTTTTTTTGGAGACTAATATGAAGGAGACATTGTATCCTTGTACGTTTTAATCCGATGTAATTGGTCTTTTTCCCCCCCCTTTCTTTCTAGGCTGATCGGCTGGGGTCAGATCAGAAGAGGAGTGACCATCACACCGACGGTGGATGATGATTGAGGATTCAACAAGTTTAAAGAAAGGCCAATGCTGTCCCACTGTAGGGCATAAATATCAAACCATTTTTTCCACACTAGTGCAGCGGTCAGTGCTGCACCATGGTCAAGGGGAAGGGATCTTATGAAGAACGCACTGGCCCTGAATTTTATGATGTGCGCCATCCTCAGTAGCAGGACTGGTTTCATTTATACTGCAATATGAAAAGAAAACTGCATTTTCCTGGGTTTGGCCAAACAGTTGTCAACAAATTTCAGTGATGACTAATAAACACTTTGGATCAAAAGCTTTCAATATGAGTGTTTTGAGCATATATTGAACATGTGCAAAATAGATTAATTCATGGTGGAGGGATACATGCAGGGTGTCGTGAGGCAAAATAGCCCCCAAAGAAAAGTGATTTAATTCAGATTCGCTATTTTACCATCATGAACATTCATATAAACATTCAGACACCTGGAGCTTCACTGGGGAGCGATACAGACTAATTTGTTTTGGAGACGTCTGGTTCTATTCACCTTCACGGATGAGTTTCTCTGTGAGCGGTGTTTACATCTCAGACACTAGGTTTTCTGGAAGAACTTTGGAGAAGCTGGTAGAATTACTCTTCAGTGTTTTACATGTGCACATGAGTATGTTATGTTTTTGTTGAAGTTTAAATGGAAATTTGGCATTGAGTGACCCATTATACTGCCGTAAAATGCACGAGTTATAACTACATTACGACTGCAGCATAATTTGTTCATTCCATAGTAACTGCAGATAACTTTTATAGGGGCCAAATGTTCTCTTAAGACCAAAAAAGGATGACTGTAATTCAGAAGAACATGCTGAATATCCATGCTGAGCATCCAGCACAGTTGTTCAGGCCTTTACAATGAAAAATACTGGCACAAAGACAAAATAGTAATGGAATAGTTCAGGGCAGTTATGTGTAATTTTCGGTTCCTTTCTGAGTGAAGCAATGTTTGTTTATTAGCTAGCAGTAGCAGCGCTACCCCCACAAACACCATAAAAAATAATTTAATGCCAGAAAACTGAAATGATGTTTACCGTTTTCTTCTGAAAATAAAATAACCGTGTTCAAATGTAAGTTTATCAAGACAAATCGGAATGTGAGTTTAGCCTCAGGCTCCGTTATAGCCGGCTAATCCCTGTAGCCTGTTAGCTCCCGGCTCAAAACACAGAGACGGGATTAAAAATAACCCTAAAACCGTCCTCGGTTCGACAAAGAGGGGAATGTGGGACGCTGGCGTTCATATCCAGATAAAAAAGATTTATTGTACATCCTTTAAAAGCGGGAAATAGCAGGTTTGACTAGCCGCCCAGGCAGCGCCTGTCCCCCTGCCGCATCCCGGGCGGCTTGTCTGAGAGCCCCTCCCGGAGTTCCGGGCCCGGTGTGTTTTGTGTGTGTTTTAAAGCTTTAAGACTTTTGATATGTAGTAAAATATTTTAAATCCCGGAGTGAATGACAAAGGTTCTAAAGGGCCGAGGGGGCCTGTGGGAGCGTTAGTGGAGCTGAGGGGGTTTGGGCCCCTCCCCGCGGGCCGGCCCGCCCTGAGCTCTGCCCGGGCTAGGGGAGCCGCGCCGGCCGCGGTGAGCAGGTAGGCCGCTCCGGAACCTGTTTGTTTTTGTGTTTAGTTGCTCGGTCGCGGCGCGGGTGGAGAGAAGCGCCGCGGGAGCATGCGATGAGCATATGGGGAGCGGGTTTATCCGGGTTTGTGAGTTTATTCCGTGTTTTTGGTGTTTTCGTGCCGGAGTCGCGGGTAGGCCTGAGCAGGCCGAGACAGGCCTGGCGCCGCCAGCCACCCGGCCCGGCTTTAAATGAACCGGGGGTCACCGCTGAACCGGGGGACACTCGTTAATCTCTTAAAAAAACTATCAGGCAACAGTTCGGTTTGGTTTTATGATTTATAGTTTATTGTTTTTTTACTAATTCAACATGGCGGACAAGCACGATGGGCGGAGCACCCAGACAGCCCGGCCCCTCATAACTCACCCCCGAATTAATAGACTTAATGTTCTGTAGTTTATTATATCCGGATTTCCTTTCATGTTTTAACTAGATACAGTACTCAAGTATAATTATGCTACTCTAAATGCAGTTGAAATGCTCTAAATACAGGTATGATACTCTAAACACAAAATACTACAAATATTCTAAATACAGAAATGCTGCTATAGATACCGTTGAAACACTTCTAATGCTGATGTGCTGCTGTAAATACATCTGAATATTTGTATGATTCTCCTCTGTTGAAATGCTATAAATACCAATAAGACATCCTAAATGTTGTGCATAAAGATGTGTGAATTAAATACCTGAATGCAGATAAACCCTTAAAATAGTCAGTCAGATTGAACCATATGATTGCACGTCATAGATACTATCAGTGCAGATACTCAAATAGATAAAAGTTAAACAATTTACTGAAGTCAAAGTACTCTAAGTATATTTATGATACTCTAAATGCAGGTGAAATATATGTATACAGATACTGTAAATATGGTTGAAATACTCAGAATACCAAAATGATTATATACTGTCAAAATTCTCTAAATACAGTTAAAATACTTTTATACAGATACTCAAAGTACGGTTTATAAAAATAATACATGCAACTGATAATCTGTTGTTGCAATACTCTATTCCGATATGATACTCCAAGGCTAAAATAATTTAATACGAAAACTCAAAATGAAGATATAATACCCTAAATATAGTCAAAATCCTCTATATGGTTGAAATACTCTAAGTGCATTCGAGTAGAGAGAGTATAGTACTCCAAACGAGTAGACTTTGTAAATACTGGATATTTAGTTAGAAAAAGGGGGAGTACTTAAAACGAACAAGTCTGAATAAAATAAAGACTGACGTTCCTGACTAGTGGTTTCTGCAAAACATTTGAGGTGATCCAGGGAGTTTAATGGTTGTGATTTCTTTGGTCTTCAGGATTTAAGTTGTTATGCAGATGATCACGGGGGTCAATGGATGAAAATGTGACGACCCTCTCTCTCCGCCCCCACCACCCCAAGATCATCTTCCGCGGATCAGGTAAAGTTGCAGTGTCTAGCTGTTGATGCAGTCAGAGCCTCTACTCTTCTGGAAAAGGCAGTAGCTGTTGAAACATTAATTGAGAAGCATTAGTGATTAAAGGTGCTGGATCACAGAAGCCGCTCTAACTTGTGCTAAAGGTGTCCCCGCCTTTTATGATTTTGTTCCAGAGATACTTTGTTGGTGGTGCCATTGTAAAGCACATGACAGTTCTAAAACAACCTTTGTTTTTGGGTGAGAGCAGTCAGAGAAGATGGCGGTTCAAAACCACGAGACCAACCAAAGACTTTTTATTGCTGTAACACAATCACACATTTCCTCGTGGAAGTGCATCTCGTTATTGTTATTATTGCATTCTTATCGTTATTACATTTTGCAGGTGGGGGAGGTGACGCTGAGGAGGACGAGGTCGCCGTGGAGCTGCAGGGGACAGTTTTGGTGTCTGCTATTGAAGGAGATGATGGCATGGAGGTGCACGGCTTTGCTCCAGAGGAGCTCGTCATCCAGGATGGCATGGAGGACGTGGTGGCAGAGTACGTTCAGTGCACGCAGGAGGAGGACGAAGGCTTGGGCAGTGTTGCCGTGGAGACCTGCGTGATGTCACCCGACGAGGGCCTGGAGGACGAGGGCCTCCAGGTGGATGTCCTGACGGCTGCTGAGGTGCAGGAGGATCCGGACGCATGTGGAAATTACCTCATGATTTCCTGTGAGTGTCATAACGGCTGTATGGCTGCACAGTCCATCATCTGCTAATTTGTGAATTTGTAACACTGATAACACTGACTGAAATATGCAAATTATTCTGACAGGGTGACCAATGATTTGAGCCCTTTAAAGTCTTGAATGGCATTGCATTCCCAATATGTAGCAGTAAAATCCCAATACTGATATTTTGTCACTAATTTGCTGCCATATTCAATCGTTATTTGATGCGTTTACACCGGCAGTTATCAAATGATGAGGTTGGTTTTCACAGATTCGCTGCAAGTTGAGAAGCTTGTAATCACTATTTTTAACGATATACATTCTACTGTGGCTCAGATGGAATCATTTTATTCATATAACAGGATGGTAGGACAGTTCCGGAACCGTAGACGATAGTACAATAACTTTGAAACATACACAACGTCAGTTATAATATTGAGTGAAAATTATAATGAGATGCAGAAAATGTAATGGAAAATTACTTTGCATGGAAAACTACAGTATACTGTTTAATCTTCAACCACCAAGGTTTATCTTATCTTCTCAAAATATCATGGAGTGTTTACAATATTTCAGTTTTACAAGGATATCAAATCTTACCTAATATCTCAGCACGCCTTTTACAGAACCACGTAAAGTTCAGCTTGTTTTCTGAAGGACATCCTGGACTTTCATTAAGCAGACGTTTGGCTGATATCAGTTCTTTAGTCTGGAAGGTGAACGGACGGCCAGTCCTCCTGAACTTCAGAGGTTTTTGTTTTCTGTGCACACAGTGGATGAAACTGGAAAGATTGTTTCAGACGAAGATGCTAGAGTCACCGTTGAAGCAGCTCTGGAGGACCAGGACGAAGCAGAAAAGGATGATGAGGGCCAGAAGGTCATAAAGGTTTATATCTATAAGGCTGACCCAGAAGAGGATGAATTGGGTGAGGCACGCCTTCATCCACTCAGAAGAGAAACCCTGTTTACAAGCAGATTTTTGTACTTAATTATTCTAAACGCTCCCAAAACTTCAGGTGGAAATGATGTCAGAATGTGCCTGTATATTAATCAGTCCAAGCTGAACTGAAGCGCATGCACGTTTAAAGCTTGAAACATAACAGTATGAACAAATCTTGTGCCTCTGCAAAGCTTTTCTGAGGAGATTATCCAGAATATCTGCAAGCTCCTGCTTGTAAAAGTGTCTGGATTCACATTTTTAGGTGTTTTTCAGTAGAGGGAATTTAGAGGAATTTTTTAGTCTGTATATGCGTAGGTTCTGACTTTTCTCTAGTTATGCAGATATTTTTTGTGTCTTTGTTTGACTGTATATGTTTGTATTGTTTATGGATGAAGGTGGCACCGTGGACATTGGAGATGCTGATATTGAAGTGGCTGACAGTGTGGAGCTGGTGGATCCTTCAGGGCTGCCCATTCGAGAGAAAATGGTCTACATGGCAGTGGGTGAAGCCAGTCAGAACCAGGATGACATCAGTGAGTCAGTTTGTTCAGACTTTATCTCTGAAATTATGAGTTACTTTGCCTTTTTGTGAAAAATTTCAAAGAATTTTTTTAAATTTAAGTAAAAAACATACATGTGATGGTTGAATTAACATTAAACATCTGTGTCATAATCTTTTGGGTATCTCAACACACATGAAAGAATCTTTTTTTGGTATCAAGGGAAGGTTTGAATCAGGATTAGAGATTTTTTTAAAGGTGTAAACAGAAATAAATGTGCCTAAACTTCTGATGGACGGTGTAAACACAACAAATGAACACGGGTGGGTGGTTTTTGCGCTTGTCTCCTGACAGATGTTGCGAAGATCACTGAGGAAGTGTACATGGAAGTGGTGGTGGGGGCTGAGGATCCATCCAATCCACAGCGAGCGTTTGATAACACCTCGCTCAGCAAGGACTTCATGCCTGTGGCTTGGGCAGCCGCCTACGGTTAGTTATCAGTGCACAAACCACCCAGGTCATGTCGAACTGAGTTGTGTCCGGGCCACATTTCCGCAGAGATTAGGATAACCCCTCTTCTAACATTCAGACAAGTCTGCAGTTTAAGAAACTTCATTCTATCCAGCCCAGATCATGGGATCAGTCTGTAATGATAAGGGCCCCTTTTGAGAATTGATGAACTAATTCATCCATCGAGCTATTTATAATTTTACATTTTTAAATATCTATATATGATATAGTGCTATTGCCTCACAGCAAGAAGATCCTGGGTTACCTGAACGGCCCAGATCAGTCTGTGTGTGTGAGTCCGTTTGTGAATGCGTGCGTGTGTGAGTTTGTGCGTGAGTAAATGTGTTTTGGTGTTTGTGTGTGTGTGTGCGCATCCGTCTGAGCTCTGATTGAGGATAATGGACTGATGATGATGATGATGAGAACAAAATAAACGTATCATGTTGTACAGGCTATATGTTTTTGAGAGAAAGGAGAATGCAACCATTTTTGGAGTTGAGGTGCTTGAGTTCTGGTCTAGATTCAGCGTGGGGTTAAGCCACATCTGTGTGGCTCCCCAGTGGTGGAATGAACTCCCTCTTCTGGTCCGAACGGCAGAGTCCGTCACGGTCTTCAAGCGTCGCCTG
>JBBPDB010000001.1:7672391-7687809 GCA_037974465.1 Brachypetersius altus
CCCCCCCCCCCCCCCCCCCCCCCCCCCCCCCCCCCCCCCCCCCCCCCCCCCACTTCCATTTCTATCTTACACTGTGCTGTTTGGCTAACACAAAATAAATTGTAAAAAATGATCACAAAGCATATGTGCACATGTTATAGTATATCAGCACAGTTACTGCCAAAAGCAAGCGAACTGAAAACGTTTTGATTTTTATTCATTTGGAAATGATGGTATACAAATAGTAGAGTGTATTGTATGCTGGCTCACCTGTGAGGTAGGTATTGTGCGAAGAGTTAATGAAGTAGTGAGACAGTGGGAGCATCATGTCTTCATTCTGGTCCAACTTCTCAGGAGGAATGATACTGTTCTCCTCTCCGCTCAGATACCTTGCAAAGCCTTCAACAGAAATCTGGCCTGTGATGATAAGACATTTACATGCTTAGAAGCAGGGAAAAAACCCTCAAATTTAAAGTACTGGTTTGCAGTTGTGTTGTACCGTGCAATCTCCTCATAATTATAGAACAACAAATTTAGGTTGTTTTGGTTCTGTTCCTTTAGCCCACTTTGATTTAATATGAAATAAAGGGGAGTGTTGAAGTTAAAGTGTGTAATGACAGCTTTATTTTAACATGTTTTAATGCATTGTCTCCATATTTGCTCAGGGGACAAAAATAATTGGAAAAACAAACATAAATAAAAGTGACATTTTTTGGCAGTCACTGAAATCTGCGAAAGCTTTGACCTTAGACATCACCATGGGACTGTCCAACCTAATGCAGCCCACCAATCAAGAACACTGCATTGCTGAAAAAGACCAAAGTTGCTTTAGAGTGGTTTGGTTGAATCTGAGCACTGAGCAGTTGCTCCTGTACACTTCTGTACTCCATTCTACGCTTGTAGTCCTTTTGGTCCTTTAACACACAGGATTGTACTGAGAGCTTTGATACCCACTGGACAGACCTTTGCTATGAGTTGCACTTAAACATTATAACTTACTTTGTGTTCTAACTTTATAACTAACTTTGCATTCTAACTTCAACAGTGAAACTACAGAAAATAACACCTTCCACAACAAATGGGAAGCATGAGAAGAGGAAAAAAAACCCTTCAACCGCAGCCAGAATGAAGCTAGCCCACGCCATCCCCCAATTAGTGTGATGGGCAGTGACGGCCAAAGCTTGCTGAACGTTTAGGTGTCTCCTCTCCTGACAGGTGGGTGTTGATGAGGAAGACAGCCCACTCTCAGCACCTCCAGCTCTTCCGGGTAAAGCTCCAGTCTATGGGAGATCCCCTCAGTCCCTCTGGCCACTTTACACTAATTAATCCCGTCGTGCCCTCGGAAGACTTCCTCAGCCTAATTAACGGCGTTTTTTCCTCTGACATCTGAACACGCTCTCCCTAATGAGGCCACAGCAAGTGACTTTCATCTCAGCGAGACCTCACCTTTCCAGCCTTTTGAGGGATTGCTGTGGATGAAGACCATACAGGGAGGACTGCTCTGGGACTGGAGACTAAGACGCAGCCTGTAGAATTAACTACAGAATCTCGTATAAAGCTCAATTAAGACGTGAGGTGAGTCCTTAAGTAGTGAGGGAATCTCCCAGAATCTCCAAAGGTCAGATGATAGTTACACTTTAGTTTGATGGTTCCCTATAGCTTACTCCCTCATGCTTCTTTCTTAGAGTGGGAAAGGATAAAGTACCACAATGTGATTGTACTGCTATGCATTTGGGCAGTGTGGATGGTGAACATGGACAAGTCAAACGTCACCCTGAAACCATGCTTGTTTCTGAAGTGTCAGAACAAGGGGGAGAAAGCAAACTCGTGGAGGGTCTGCAGGACCTGCAGGAGAGCATGTGGGGTGAACTGCCAAACAGATGGTAGCAGCAACGCCTCCTCAGGCAAAGAAATGTTGCAAACACAAACAACACTCACAGCTTTGCTACAAACTGCACCACAAATGATGACTGAAGTGTCATTAGCCATTAGCTCCTATTAAACAAAACCCCATTCTTCTGAATTATTTAACGCAGAAGAGTTCCCACTGGTTCTGTTTTATTGTGCAATATAAGCCCCAGGCTTTAGTGTCTCCTACGAACAAAACATAAATCAAAGAAGGCTCTCTGTCTGCACCATTCAATTTGTTACGATTGCGAGGGAACAAATGTGCACTGCCTCTTCACAGATTCAGCACCATAGTTCTCTAACAGAACAGACGGTGCGCGTGTGTGTGTACGCACATGTGGGTGTGGGTGTGTCTGGGTTGCAAGCAGAAGGCAGAGTTGGCAGTATAACAGACAGGGAGTGTGATTCAGAACTGAATCTGTGCAGCCTGTGAAGCGGATGTTTTCACAAAAACTGTCCCAGTGGAGACACCGCTCTGTACGGCAGAAAGGAGATGAAGTGATGGAGTGAGTGCGACTATGTGTGTGTGTGGACTTGTTTTTTTTCATATTTTCAGTACAAAAGAGTCACATTAATACATAGCACTGCCCTTATGAAGCACCAAAAACAATTACACCGCTAGAGGAGAACTTCAGCTTGCTAAACCTGAATGAAAGAGTTAAAAAAAACAAGTTTTACTACAATTTACAAATTATATTGTTTATTAACTGAAATGGCCAAATTGTTCTTTTTAATAGCTGAGGTTAAGATTTTAGGGTAAGGGTTAGATTTGTAAAAGGTGCTAAAATCACGTTACATTTCATACATTATGGGTTTCCAAATAAAGCAAATAAAGAGTAATGAAGTCAAATCAGAAGAGCTCCTCTTCAGTATCAGAAGAGCTATGTAGGCACCCAAACAAAGGTCTTCTGACACTGGACTTCTGTCTGTCCTGAAATTATAAGTCACTGCTAGGGGCATATCTTTCAATGCCATGGCTTTTAAATTATGGATCACTTTACCACAATCTCATTTGCTCTGCTCTTCAGCCTCCTCCTAAGCTCAGCTTTAAATCTGTTTTTTTCCTCAGTACTTTCATTCTCCTCCTCTCTGCAGTTAATGCGGTCTCTCTCCTTTTTCTCACCAGTTTTTACTGTTCATATTGTCATGCTTTTTCTTTCCATTAAAAAATGATTCTCATTATGGCAATACATGTCATTATCTTGCACACTGATTTATAGATGATTTGATGGGAGAAAAAGTAAAACCATATGCTTTGAGGGTGAAAAAATAGCAGCCTGTCAAATTTTCTGACCGCGCTGCAGCTGTTTCATTTTTTATCCTGTAGTAATAATGGTTTTGCCCATGCAGCACTGTAATTGTTTCCCCATTTAAAGGAAATGCAAACTTCATCTTCATGAATGAAGGTAATAAATGCAAAAGTTCACTGATAAAAAACTACATTAAACGAGAGCAAAGGGTCTATACAAGTTCTTCAATTTACTTATTATTATTGTGAGGGTAAAAAAACACGTTACATATATGTATCACAAACGGGATTTATGTATGGCTCATATCCTGACAAAAGGTAAAAGTGAGTAAGTGAGTATACATGAGTGTGTGTGTGTGTGTGTGTGTGTAGTAAACTGACAGTATATTGGCAATAACAGTCATGCATATTGGAGTGACTGCTGTGTGAGGACTACAAATTTGTAAACATGACTCTTACCCCCTGCTGTGTGTGTGTGTGTGTGTGTGTGTGTGTGTGTGTGCAAATTATTGTAAGGAACTAACATTCCATTCCAGCATCCCACTGGGCCTCCAAACTCTCTGCGTTCCTGTAGCACAGCTGTTACTATGGCAACAACCCTGTCAAGTTCAAAGCCCTGCAGAGAGCACGAGGGTAGCACTTGGGTTCGTCTTTCTTGAATGCAGCTGCACTTATTCACTCGTGAAAAAGAAATGCCTTTTAAGGACCACCTTGCTTTGACTGGCAGGAGGATTGACTCACCTCGTTGGTAGAGCATGGTGTCGGGCTCGTACTTCTCCACCAATGCCTGCACCTGCTCAGGTTTCAGGGGTGGGTACAGAATCTCGTTCAGGCGTGGGTCTCGCTGCTTATTGTTGAGGAAATCTGTCATCTGCTCTACTGTGAGGTATGGTCTGCTCTTAGCTCCACTGAGGGGCAGAAAATAGGGAGAAAGAGGCACAGAGGGAGAGAGAGAGAGAGAGTAACTTCATGCATTTGCTGTTGTGCCTTAAGCAAAAATGTGATGGTTGAGCAAAAAATAAAATATTGAAATTTTGTTGCCCAAGGCATGTGTCATGTTATTTTGGCACTTGAGCTACAAGGCTAATCTAGCTAAAACATATTGGAAGCACACAGCCACTAATCCGGACTGCGCAAAAAGCATGTTCCCCTAACAAGCTTTGATTTGTGAGACTGTTTTAGTCTGAAAAAGGTTGTGAAGTGACCATGTGTGAAACTTCTCCTCCAGGGATGATTATGAAAGAAACCCAATCACAAGTGGTCACCGAAGATCACTGTCAGTGAAGGGCACCGAAGCATTTAATTCCAGATGTGAACTGGTTTGGCTGTCCAGCTGGATCAGATCACTCAAGATGCATATTAATGCCAGGTGTGAACAGGGCACACTGTTTTGGAATGTTTTGGAATGTATTTAGACTTCTAGTGTTTCTTGACAATGGTAATCTTGTAGTTTCAGTTCTAAACTAAAGAAACAAAATTTGGAACCTAAGCATGTCTCGACTGATCAACCACATCCGGTGTAGGCGACTGCAAATTTGACTTTTCAACCAACCACTGCTTTTAAATGTTAGTTTTCGTGTTATGCAATATTCTATAGCACATATATACATCTTATAGCCTCCACTGTTTCTCAGCCTTTTTAAGTGTAAGCAATTAAAAATACACTGACCACATATTAAACGGTGCAGAGACCAATAAATACGGATGCATTCATAAAACACATTCACTTCCTAGCAGTACTGTTGGCTAGCTGGCTTCCTTCTGGTTGAGAATGTCAGCAGGGTAGAGAAAATCAAACAGCATTGTAGTTCCAGTTCTAAAGTTCTTGCAGTTGTGGTTTCAAAAGTCCATCTCAACCCCATTCAATGTGTTTTTTTTCTTTCATAGAGACTACAAAGCACTACTGCAGGCAATTCTAGTGACAAAGGTATACTGCATAACTAAAAAAAGACATACAGCAAAAATACTGAAGTCTTAACTGTGTCTATACTTTTGTCTTATTCAGCTTCATAGTTTAAGTGCCAAACATGTCTCAGTTTAGTACAATTGGCCACTTTGCAGTTCTAAGCACAACTGACACTAAAAAAGAGGT
Organism: Brachypetersius altus; assembly: GCA_037974465.1. Classification (NCBI taxonomy): domain Eukaryota; kingdom Metazoa; phylum Chordata; class Actinopteri; order Characiformes; family Alestidae; genus Brachypetersius; species Brachypetersius altus. The sequence goes on from JBBPDB010000001.1 coordinate 7,677,620, forward strand.
CACCTGCAAAACCTAATAGACGAAGACAGTGGGCAAACCGTGTACAGCAGTGAAGGACCTGATTGATCATTTAAATTTGGAAGTCAACATTCAAATGATACTATTAGGGCACAGGAACTTGTCAATGATACTTGAGGCCTAATTATAACACTTTTATATGCTTGTTCCCTCTGATTCGTCATACACTCTAACTTATGACTCACTCTCTTATCACGTCTCTCTTTCGTTTGCAGGGATGCAGTGTTCAGAATTACAGGATTGACTGCGTTTCTTTCTCGGACTATCTAGCCTTCCCAGAGGACCAGCTTTACATGCCTGTGGGGAGGTACCACAGCAATTTTCATCATAAAACTACACTCAGCATGAGTCATGAAGGGGCTTACATTTCTGAGAAGATGGTATCGATGTCCTTCCGGGGACAGATGTTATTGAGAAACACTCTGTATATCTCTGGTGTGAACTGTTGCTGAGGGACTATGTCATTCTGCAGGGAGAAAAAAAACAGGTTATAACTATCAAAAGATTGGTCATTTGTTTATAGTAGCCTCTATAAAGGACAGACAGTGATTGGACATGAAGGTGTAAATGATTTTTCAATCACCTGCAAAGATTCATTTGCACTTAACGTCCATTTCTAGAGCGGGTGCGACTGAACAGCCAAATAATTCAAGGAGAAAAGAAAGGTAGAAGAGAACTCAACATGGCCAATTACATGGACCAGTGGTCATTAAAGACAAAGGCTCTCCCGAGACAGGGTTCATTAAAGAAAACGATCAGTTAAGCATTAAACATTCTAAAGCGAGGGAGAGCAATCATGGACGGTAGCAGTAGAAGAGTGGAGTGGTCAGAAAGATGGGACAACCTGCAGCCATCAGCTGCCTGGAGCTAGTAAGTGCAATTTATGAATGTGTAATGGCCTGCATAAGCCCTTTATAAAGATACATTTTTCATTTTTGGAATTTTTATTAGAAACCTTCACAAATGTTTTGTTAATGTTTAAGACATTACGTTTTAAATTCGGCCACCTCTGTAAAACAGAAAAGTGTGGAAATTACTTTTAAAGATTCCAGTGCTTTCTATCAGTGGTTTACCTGTCATTGTATTTTTTCAACACTTACAGGCCTTTAAAAATAAAAATATAATTATAGTAAAGAATAATATTGATTATCTGTGCTATACTAGCACTTTCAGTTCAATATTATTTTGCTTAATGATGTAGTCACTGATATGAGATATTTCATTCCACTGGGGAGCTTGGTGCTTGTATAACCTGGGTTCACTCAAGTGTGTGACAGTATGTCATTAGTTTTCTATTGTGCTGTGAGGTGTGTCTGATGAGAGGTTTCTACTGTGTCTGTAAGGCTGATCATGGAGTTATGTGCACAGACAGACAGGCAGACAGACAGACACACACACACACACACACACCACAAGTTCTACTAGTCTGCTAACCAGTGTTCCACCCCATCCATGTATTACAAAAGTACACATTAAAACCAGGTTTCCATGTATTACATTAATTGATTGATTGATTGATCGACCGATCTATTTATTTATTCATTCATTCATCTGTTTATTGTTTGCTTGCTTGTTGTCAAGAAAAAAAGCTACATCCATTGACTACACATTTAGAATAATAATTTATACTATTATGTACTATGTATTGTATATAAATTATTTATGCTATTATGTATCATGCATTCTATAATAATTATTTATGTTAGTATTTAATTACCATCAATAAATAGCCCACCTCAATAATAAAACATCAACACATATTGCCAAACAGAGTAAAACATTAGAGCAAGGAGAAAGTGTAAGTAAAGCTGGAAAAAGAGGTGCAGTCCAGACATCGCTTTGTCTTCTCAGTGAGCACCACTGTCTCTCCCTCATCGTTCATGGTGTAACACTTGCGACTATTTATTTCAACAAGATGTCGCTTCTGAAACCCCCAATTTGTCAAAACCTACCACCAAACAGAACCTAGAGGGCTGTTCCCAAAACTGTGTCACATGGAATCTCTGTGCAATAAAATTAGATATACCATGAGGTTGGAAAACTGTGAACTTAACCGAAGGAAGTAAAGTTGACTGCAGTATCTCGGTTAAATAGCTGACTCAGATTTAAGCTGTTTTCAGGTAAGAAATAGTTGTGGAATTCTTAAGCACTGATGTACGTCGCTCTGGATAAGAGCGTCTGCTAAATGCTGTAAACGTAAACGTAAACGTGATGTGATGTCATTTTACATAGAGCCTTTAAGGCTTTTGCTTTAGAGCTCAGATGTATTTAGCCAGTAATGCATTTGTTGTTTTGCATCAGAGCTCCAGCTCTTTATATTTGTAATATAATGCCCTTGTTTGTAGTGTATGTAGGACAAGGGCCTGCAGGTGGACATAAGTATGTAGTAAATGCTCTTTGTATTTTGATTATTTGGTAATTTTGTGAGAATTTGTATGTGTGTTTTGCCTGGTTTTTTGTTTGACTGGGGATATTTTATTGTTTATGGATTAAGGTGGCACTGTGGACATTGGAGACACTGATATTGAAGTGATATTCATATGAACTGATATTCAGATATCAGTTCATATGTATATATCATTACATATGTATGTAATAAATGCTCTTCTGTGGAAGACTGACAACTAGTGCTATAAAAAACGCCATTATTTTAAATGATGCTTAATTACAGTGATTTCACTGAAATGTGTGACCTGTTTACACAGGAGTGGAAGAGGCTGAGAGCTGTGAGAACAGAAACGGAGCGGCCAGCGCTGTGTTGCACATCGAACAGTCTGACACAATCGAGAGGCTCAACCGCCAGCGAATCAAAAACAAGGGCAAAAAGCGCTCAGAATCACGTCACATTCAGACCGGTACTGTCTCTGCAGGTCCACACCAATCAGAACTGGGCAGATTCCCACACTTAACCCTTAGATGTTAGAGGAATCACTTGTCATAATACAACTTTCTAATACTGATAGTTTTGAGTGTATTTTTTTCTCTAATCTACTTATTTATAATTAGCTGTTTTTAATTAAGGCACTTTGATTAAGGTGAGCATCTACAAGTAATATAAATAGCTAAAAACAGACTTTATGCTGGATACTCAATATTGAATCAGGGTCATATCTAATTAAAATGTAATTACAGTCAGGTTTATTCAATAGTGAGTGGCACAAATACACTGGCCACAGGATAAATGTCAATCTACATGTATTCTAGTGTAAACTAAAATGTTTTAATGTAGATTCAAAATCACTTATTAAGCTTGCTAATATAAAGTACTGTTGAAAGTGTTGAGCCACACCTCATTTCTTCATATTTGACCTCCTAGAGATCCTGACTTTCTCGTATTGTAATGTGGTTTTGATGAGCAGTTCTCCAGGCTTCCTGGAGGACTTTCAAAGACTCCTTTATCTAGGCTCCTTGTATCTTTAGACACTTTGAAGCCTGTCACAGTAAATCATTTGTTCACGTTTTTCATGACTGGCAGATGATTCAAATCAAAATATAAAGAAACGAGGGATTACTTTAGACTTTTGCACAGTTCTTTACTCACAAATAGTGATTTTGATGGCACTCCTCTCAATAACTGCTCTGATATCTTTCCTGCTTTGGTTTTCTCCTCAGCAATTATCATTGGGCCCCATGGCCAGCCACTTACAGTGTATCCCTGCATGCTATGTGGAAAGAAATTCAAGTCACGTGGTTTCCTGAAGCGCCACGCCAAGAATCACCACCAAGATGTAATAAGCAAGAAGAAATACCAGTGCACAGACTGTGACTTCACAACCAACAAAAAAGCTAGCCTCCATAACCATATGGAGATCCATGCTCTGAACAGCAAGGCTGTTCCGTTCGAATGTGAGACGTGTGGTAAAGATTTCCACCAGCAGGCGGCGCTTTTCTCCCACCGGCTGCAGCACCACCAGCGGGAGACCAAGCTGCAGATCCCACAGCCGTCCACCAAAATGCACAGCTGCAAGTTCTGCGATTACGAAACGGCAGAGCAGGGGCTGCTCAACCGTCACCTGTTGGCTGTTCACAGCAAGAACTTCCCGCACATTTGCGTGGAATGCGGGAAGGGCTTTCGGCATCCTTCCGAGCTGAAAAAACACATGAGAACTCATACGGGGGAGAAGCCATACGCCTGCCTCTACTGCGACTACAAATCAGCTGATTCCTCCAACCTGAAGACACACGTGAAGACCAAGCACAGCAAGGAGATGCCCTACAAGTGCGACCGCTGTTTCCAGACGTTCGCTGAGGCCGAGGAGCTCCAGCAACATGCTTTGACGCACGAGGAGGCCAAGAGCCACCAGTGCGCCCACTGCGACCATCGCAGCTCCAACTCCAGCGATCTGAAGCGCCACATCATTTCCGTTCACACCAAAGACTACCCGCACAAATGCGACGTTTGCGGCAAAGGTTTCCATCGGCCGTCTGAGCTGAAGAAGCACTCAGCCGCCCACAAGGCCAAAAAACTGCACCAGTGCCGCCACTGTAACTTCAAAATCGCTGATCCGTTTGTGCTCAGCCGCCACATCCTGTCCGTTCACACCAAAGAGCAGCAGGTCTTTTCGGACAAAAAGGGGCTGAAGAAGGCCTTCGTGCTCGGCTCTCAAGGCAGCAAGAAGGTTTTGGGCACTGCAGGGGTGTCCAAAGTGCGCCGGGAGCGGAGAGTCTATCAGTGTCAGTATTGTGACTACAGTACAGGAGATGCTTCAGGCTTCAAGAGACACGTCATATCCATCCACACAAAGGACTACCCGCACCGCTGCGACTTCTGCTCCAAGGGTTTCCGGAGACCTTCAGAGAAAAACCAGCACGTAGCCCGGCACCACAAAGAGCTCATGTCCGCTGTGTGATGTTCTCTGGAAAGCCACTAGGGCTGCACAATATGTTGTTAGCTAGTCATTATTGCAATTTCGCAGGAGGCTGCCATATGCAAATGAACCCTTTTCTCTAATCATGACATCACTGAACCGTTATGGCAGAAGTCGGCAGTGTGTAAATGAGCCTCTGGTTGTGACGGTCACTAAGCGTGTCATTGTTTTCTGTGAGCATCCTGATGAAGCATTTGCAGGCCAGTCTCGAACCACATAACGTCAAGGGTATTGCAGTTGCTGCAGATACCAGCTTAATCGCAATTTTGGCAGTTCATGAAGCTGCAGTGGTCAGCAGGCTAAAAAATGCATCCTAACTTAGAGGGAGACCATCCCCCTTGATTTCGTTATTGTGTAAGCACCATCCCAGGGCAGTCTCACATTCAGTCCAGTGCAGTGGAGTTGACCAGGGGTGTCTTGTTCAAATCAGAGACCAGCAAAGGCTGCAGAAACACATGACATGAGAACAGGGCGTCCTCAGGTTTCGACAGACTCAACATACGAGTTGACGAAGCTCACTCCCATAAAAGCTTTAAAAAATTAGTGTCCTATGGCCTACACAGGCAAACTAGTTTGGTTGCATGCAGTGGAAAAATATGCAGTAATGCAGCATCCCCTATAGAGTACAGTGTACAAGTACTTTTTTGTGGCTTAGTTTTGTTTTTATGTTCTAGATGATTAATTTTACAACTTAGACTAGGGTGTGTTTCAACCTACACCAGAATTCAGGTTACATCACTGTCGTAGGAACGGAACCGTGTCGTAACCCGAGGACCCCTGTAACTAGATGTTGATTGAGCAATCCCCACTCTGTGTGTGGACCTTTCGGGGCTCTGACTAGACACCCCTGGAGTAGATGATGATGTGGGAAAAGACAGATGCTTGAGCTTTCGTTCTGTTTTCTGACTGTCCCAGAGGTGCCAGCAGGAACAGGGACACACATTGGCTGTGATTTGGAATGAATTTGATGTTTGTTTTTTGTTTTGATGTTTTGTTTTAAACGCTGTGTTTTTTTGTTGTTTTAAAATAACAGGGTGGAAAGCTCTGCTGTCTAATTTTCCAGAGGTTTCAGATTGATTTATTGAGGTCATACCAGTAATTATGGCTTCTTACACCGCGATGTCACAGTTTCAGGCTCAAACAGCTTTGTTTACACTAAAACCCATCAGATATTGCATTACATCTAACTGATAAGCAGAATGCATTTTTTTTTCCACAGATCCTCTGACCAAAACCAATATTTCAGACCATCACAGTGTCCAGCCTGTGAAAAACTTCCAGGCCTGCATTATAATGAAGGTTTACACACAGAGTTTCAAACCCTTTTCTCTGTTTTCACTCTTTTAGAAAGTCATCTACTATTAACTTGAAGTCTGGTAGTGCTAGAAAAACATACTAAACTAAAGAAAAAACGCTTTTTAATTATGACAGTCACTGAAGGCCCGCCTTCCTTTTAACCCGATTGGTCAGCTTAGAAAATAAATGCTGGTGAATTATACTGCTTCCATGTTTTTGTCCACTGAGTGAATGTGACCAGAGTTCTTTTAGGTGAAGGGTGTTCTGGTGCAGAGATATGTAAAATTTTTCTGGTATTTTTTAAACCATCGTTTTTTGTGATGTCACAATTAGAGGCTCAAAAAGTTTTGTTTACTTCATCAGCGTAAGTGTTGCAGAACCATCCGTTATTTGATGCATGCCTGATGAACCAGAGTCTAGTGTTTCTAGTTCTACAGACCCTCTGATTGTGCTCCACCACAAACACCTGATGTTTACTAGGTGTCCAAAAAGCAGCGGCCTGAAGAGCTGCACATCATAATCTCTGCCATGACAGTTTAATGGGGATCAGTATGCAAATGAGCCCAACTGTAGCACAAACCTTGTCTGCATATAAAAACAGTTTGTGATGTCACAGTTAAAGGGCTTATTTGCATATTGCTGCGCAGTATAATGTGTTTTAAATCACAACTGTGATATTTGACTTTGTAATAGTGGCAATTTAGTGGGCATCACAAAAACTAGTCTTATATTCAAATAAGGTTCCAAATTGTGAATGAAGGGTTAAGCCGTTGGTATGTACTTCAAAATACTGCTGTCTGAGTGCTTAGTGGCATTACCTCTAAATGTAAACAGGGCAAAAACAACAAATACGATGCACAATGAAATGGAGTGTAAAAATTGCTCTCAGCTTTTGAGGCTTCTGGAATGACTTGTTTTTCAAGGGTAATGATTTGTGGAGCACAAAACCGACATGAACAAGGTCTTTTTAAATCGGGATGACGATATCAGAGGACATGGAGGTGTGAAATATATACCATTATATAAATTTGTGGGCCAGAAAATGACCATCTCCCAAACGCAGCCAAAAAAACCCCACAGGAATGCATTGTTGTTTATGTGCGCTGTTTAATTTTATGCTTATTTTATTGGACATCACATATTTGGGTCATGATGTTTCTCTGCAGCCGTTTTTAGTTGTGTGTGTTGCTTTGTGTTTGATGAGACTAAGCTTTCTGGTGGTAAAACTTTAACGGCCGCCTGAAGGTCCAGCATGTACGATTCAGTCCTACAGCGGCAGACGAGACTCATTAGATCTTACAATCAGTCAAAGATTATAAGATATTGAAACTAAAAGTGGATTATAAGAAGAAACCCATGTGTAAGGACTTTAAAGAGGCCTTAATACAGCCGATAGGGGGTGCACACGAGTCTCGACGAATCATAGCTTATAACCTTAAATAGGTCTATTCTGAAAAATGTTTGTACATAACATTTGTAAATACCAAATTATTAAAAAAATAGAGTATTTTGTGTCAGATGTGTCCCTTGTCTTGTTCATCACACCACAAACCCATGAGAAAAGTGTAATCAGGCTTTAATTAGGCAGCAGATAAAAATCAGCCTCTGCTATAGAAGCGCACAGATGAAACGACAGTGTTGGTCCTGCGCTCACGTCACTCTTAGAGTTTTCGCTGAGATGTGAAAAGATGAACGTTTGCAGTGGTGGGAATCTGCTCTCCTCTTTATCAGTCAGGACAGAGTTGAGGTGTAGAAGCCAGAAAGAAAGCTGGAGCCCAAAGGATCAAGGATCTGTATCCATCTTAACACTCACCTGAAAGACATGAACGAATATCGTTTATATTTACAGAAGAACCTCGAGGGGGGTAACGGCGATATTTTTTTATCGCGCGATAAGAATCTCGCGCCGTTAACTGCCCAGAACTATTTTAAATACACAGCTGTGTATTAACAAGTAAACACACACGCTTGCTTATATTTTCATGTATGTGTAAGTGTTACGCCAGTAGGTGGCAGTATTGCACCACACTACGACCCAGGTTTATGATTTACTTGTGCTTTTTGGTCCCTCTGTGATTCCGTATTACTTCAATCAATCAATATCAATACCGTGTATTCTCCGAAAGACATCATGTACCGAACCCTGACCCAAGTACCGTGACGGTTCGGTTAGAATACATGTACCGTTACAGAACTAGTAGTAAAGATTTATGGCATTGAAAATATATTTTCTGTTGATTTCTGTCACAGAAAATATATTGACTGGACACACCTGACACAACCTTGTCGCGCGGCGGAAGAGCTCTAGCGTGACTGGCGCGGGAGAGCGGGTGAACCACGCGTCTTAATCTGAGAACGCTTCCAGCGGAGTTGAGGTTCGCACCAAACGAACCCTCGTTCTCACTCACACACAGGTATAGCTGGGGTTAGCTCCGAGGAGCGAGAGCACTCACGGTACCGGTACTGATCTGGGGCTGGAGACACGTCTGACTGAAGCATGGGACTTCAATGTCTGTGCGAGTGACTACCACCTGCTTCCTCCTTTTATACCTGGCGTGCGGTCATTTCCGGTGCCCTCTGACTGCACGCGACCTGGTGTGCGTGACATTATCTTAAGCATTTAATTTTCTATTATGGCATTTATAGATCTAAGGGACTAAAATTAAGTTCCGTTTTGGACAATGAATGGCAAAAGTTTCAGATCCTGCCGCAGTCTGTGAACATGATGGGTGAAGAGCACACATTCCACAGCTCTGGTGCCGGTGCCTTTTGTAAAATGAGAGAATAAACGGAAAAGATACCCGTTTCTCAGGTGACTGAGAATTATAACGCAGGACATGATCAGACGGCGTAAGCAAAAACTGTCCACAGCAACCCAGAGGGATAGTCTTACATTTACGGCATTTATCAGACGCTTTTATCCAAAGCGACTTCCATTCCCTACCTACAGGGGGCAGTCTCTCCCTAGAGTACCTTGGGGTTAAGGGTCTTGCTCAGGAACCCAGTGGTGGATTTAGGATTCGAACCAATGACTTCTTGGTCCAGAGGCAAGTACCCACTATACCACCACCTCATGAAATACACGACTCATCACAGTCCATTCACTCCAGCAGAGTTAATGAAACCCATTCGACACACAGGCAGCACAAAGGCATGTGGTTCAATGTTAACCTCCCAATAACGGTGGAAAAAACCTACATCTATTTTATTATGTCATGTACAGTGTCCTGTGCTTTCATTTGTATGTAATGCAATACTGTGAATGATGTTGCTACAGACAGAAACCGTGTTTTATTTGGATGGATCTCTGTTCCTTCACGCGGTGTGTGTTCACATCTCACAGCGATTCTGATGATTTGTATCTAAATTTGTTCAACAAGACCAAGACTGACCTACTGACCTTCTACTGAACAGCAGAACATGCTCCATATGGGCTCCAGTGCAGAGCTGATGGGGGCAGAAATGTCCTCTAGATGGTGCTTTGTGATCTTTTTTGTGTTTGAATGTCATCCTGAATGGATTGTTCTTTGTTTTTGTTCCCTTTTATTTAATGATAAAATAAAACGTTCCTCCAAATAAGACTTGATTGAAGTTTTGTTTTTAATGGAGAAGTGCATTTAACTCTTCAAATCTCCCACATAAACCACAAAAGGACAAAAACTCTAAACGGGTGGGGTTTGTTTCCAATGGGGTCTGTTATTATAAGCCACACGTTAGTGTGTGAAAGAACAAGGTGGTGTTTCTGATAAAGTGTCCAGTGGGTGGAGGAGCAAGGTGGTGTTTCTAATAAAGTGTCCAGTGGGTGAAAGAACAAAGTGGTGTTTCTAATAAAGTGTCCAGTGGGTGAAAGAACAAGGTGGTGTTTCTAATAAAGTGTCCAGTGAGTGAAAGAACAAGGTGGTGTTTCTAATAAAGTGTCCAGTGGGTGAAAGAACAAGGTGGTGTTTCTAATAAAGTGTCCAGTGGGTGGAAGAACAAGGTGGTGTTTCTAATAAAGTGTCCAGTGGG
>JBBPDB010000001.1:7698874-7712702 GCA_037974465.1 Brachypetersius altus
TGTGTGTGTGTGTGTGTGTGTGTGTGTGTGGGAGAGAGAGAGAGAGAGAGAGAGAGAGAGAGTGTGTGTGTGTGGGGCTCGTGCTAACACTCAGTCCTTTGTGGTCTCCTGCTCAGAGTGGCCTCCTCCATAGGCCTGCTCAGAGGAGCTGCAAGGTAAACAATATCACAGTACATTCACAAAGCATTTACATGGAGAGGAGAAGAGCACCTTCACACCAGACTCTCTGGCGGTCCAGTCCAGTTTCATTCGGCCAGAGAAATGGGAACACAATCAAACGGTGGTGGATACCGTGACCAAAAATTATGCTTAGGATTATGAAATTTTGAAGGTTCTACTGTTAAGTGTTTGCATAAACACTGGCCTGCACTCGGTGTTTTTTCCACCCCACAAAAGAAAGACCACCCCAACGCGCACACACACACCAAACCCAAAAGCAAATCAAATCAGCACCAAGTAAAAAGTGTATCAATACAGGAAAAACGAACCGGTTTTCTCTCGTTTTCTTTTTGTCTTTTTTGTTTTGTTTCCTCTGGTTCTCTGTCTGAATGTTTTGAAGCATCATGTCAAAGTGCAGTGTCTGTAGAATTTGTGCTTTAGCTGCCGGACAGCCTGCAGCACACCACAACAGTGACCGCGAGCGATTTGGTTTTTTTTATCATTATCATTATTTTTGTTTCGTTTTTTCCTCGTGCAAAATCTCCTGATTGTCAGTAATGCAGGGCCTGGGGGAGTCTTTGTGTTGAGGCTTTACTGTGAAAAAAACAAGCACCAAACAACTAAATAAATAAAACAGGCTGGTTGGTTCACACTCCGTGTCGAAAGGCCAGCGCATAAATTTAATAATTTTGGAAAATGTTTTTTTGTTTGGAGGGGGGTGGGGCACTCATCAGCTTGATTTTAAGAGTCAAAGACAACACAAAAACTGATAATTCCATACCATCCATGCTGTCGACCCCCCACCCTTACTCACAACCCTCCCCCTCCAAAAGTGGAATTCCAACAGGTCCAAGAAGCGTAAATCCAACACAGTCCCCGATTTCGAGTTTATATTCCACAGTGTCCCAAACCACGGTGAGGTTCTTGTAAAAAATAAGAGTAGAAAATTTTGTATTTAAAAAATAAAAGTAAAAAGAGAGAATCCAGCAGTGTCCCCGCGCCCTGCCCCCTCGAATTCATGTGATTGTTTTCCTGAGTCTCTGGCTGAGAGGAGGGGGCACCACGCAGGCGCCGAGCTGCCAGGTCCACACGGGGTGCCCGCGGTGGGGCAGGGCCGTGCCGCGGAGGGAGTTGAGTGAATATGCGGGGCTCAGGTCTCCGTCACGCCCGACCACGAGGGATGGCGGGGAGGGGAAGTTCTCCATGAAGCTGAAGGGCCGTTTGGGGGAGGGCGCGTGTCCCGCGCGCCGGCCGCGCTTGCCGTGGGCGCCCCACTCCTCGCCGCCCTGCCCCGGACTCTCGGAAGCCTTCTTACCGCGGTGGCTCTTCCTGAGCCGGGCTCCGCTCCTGCACTCCCCCTTCTCGGGTTCCTGATCCGGTACAAGTAGAGGAGGATGAGGTGGAGGGGGAGGGGGGCTTGCTTTGCTGCAGGGTGGCGCGAGGAGGCCTCCTCGGGCCGCGCACTCGTACTCGTCTTCGTCAGCCTCCAGTTTGATCTTCACGCGGCTGAGCAGGAACGTGGCCCCGCTCTCCTGGCTCGAGGCGGGTTCCTCGCGCTCCTTCTTGATTTCGCGTGGACCGAGGATGTGGTTGGTGGGAGTGGGGTCGGGGCTTGCCTCGTGTTTGTCTGGCTTGGGAACCGAGGCCTGCTGGTGCGGGGAAGGTCCCGGGACTCTGGGCTGGAGGAGCAGCGGGTCCGGGCCGCTGTAGGGAAACCCACCCGCGGTCTTTGGCTGGTGCGAGAGGTGAAGGTGTGGAGGGGAGAAGCAGCAGCCAAGCGCCCTCTTCCAGCTCGCCATTTCCACGTCCAGGTCCAGCCGTGGCGCCCTGGTCCGGTAGCGGAAGGTGGGCTGCAGCACGAGGGGCGCCTTGGCCAGCCGCGCGCGCCTGAAGCGGATGCTCTGCGAGGAAGTGCGGCTGCTGGCCGAACTCGAGGCGGACCCGGACGAGCTCCCGTCCACGTCGCTGCTGTCCTCAGACGAGCATGAGCCACACTCGTCATCGTCATCATCGGACGTACCTGAGTTTGTGCTGGTGCTGCTGCCGGTGCCGGTCCCCGTTCCGGAGCCGGTCCCCGTGCCGGTACTGCTGGTGGAAAGGCTGGACCCGAAATCCGAGTCGTTGTTGCTGGAACTGCAATCGCTGTCGCTGCTGCTGCAACAGCTCTCCGAGCAGCAGCTGGGCAGCAGCACAAGTCGGCGCGCCTCCCTGCCCCAGCACCGAGACTCGCGGCGCCTTCTCACGGGCTTGGGCCCCCTCCTGGCTGGCCTCCGGCTGAACGCGGCGGCGTACAGCGCGCGGTCCCCGGGGCCCCAGCCAGGCCAAGGCGCTGCCGGCGCTGCCTCCTCCTCGCCCGACTCCTTCCTCGGGACGCCTCGCTCAGTGCAGGACACGTACAGGGCCTCCACGTCCTCGCGCGAGATCAGCGTACACTTGGCAGCGTGGAAGGCCACCGAGTTGAGGGCTTTGAGCTTGCGCAGCTGGCGGATGTCGCACCGGTGCTTCTGCACCTTCAGGTGGTCCATGCGCTTGTGCACTGTGGTGCGGGGGATGTTCTTCAGCAGGTCCGTGAACACCTGGGAGAGTGCGAACATCTGCTTGCCCTGGATGACAAGGTAGCCCAGCCTCACGCCCTGCATCTCCTCAAAGCCGAACTCCACGTCTCCCATCACTGGACCTTCTCCTGGACCTGGACCTTCTCCTGCTCCGGTTCCTTGCGCCGCTCGCTCCAGCACCGAGCTCCACGTGGGTGTGTGTCCACTGAAGAATTAAACGACATGATTGTTTTCTTTCTTTTTTGTCCTTAACGCTTTTAATCTCAAGGCATCCACGCGCCCGCGCGCGCCGGTCGCCGGTCCGGTCCGTGGGAAAAAAGTTTGCAAGGGGCACTGAAACGCGGACGGTTCTGGATGGGCTTGCGAGAACGTTGTGAGTGCAGCATGGTGATGGACGGGATGGTGGTGCTGGACGCCCGAACACACACACACACACACACACACACACACACACACACACACAAAGAGATAACACAAGGCTGCAGGCTCTTCTACCTGCACACGAGGTGAAGAAGGAAAGGAGGAAGGAGAGAAGGAAGGTGAACGGTGGAGGAGTGAGGGGCAAAAGAAAAGGAGGAGAGAGAGAGAGAGAGAGAGAGAGAGAGAGAGAGAGAATAAAAGCCCCCCCAAAAATGCAGCTGCTGCCGGTCCAGCCACCGAACACACTGACAGAGAGAGAGAGAGAGAAAGAGTGGGAGAGAGAGAAACAGAGAGAGAGCGCGGACACACCTTCATCAATTAATGCCCCTAAACTGGACGCTGATTGGACGCTGCTGACAGGTGATGCAATCAAAATGGATACGAACCCCCCAACACACACACACACACACACACACACACACACACACACCCCTAAGTCATTACTCTACTATTGTGCTCCCACCTCTCTTGTTAAAATAGTCGAAATTGCGGCCATGACAAATTTCAGAAACCTTAACCCCCCTCAAAAAAACCCTCCACGCGAGGAAAACTCCACTTTTAAAAGCACATGACACAAACCGCCACTAAATCAACACCAGATAGTTTAAGCAATAAAATACAAAACACTTCATTTTTTTGCGAAATTTAGAAATGTCTGAATTTAGAAAATCGAGAATTTATAAATGCGGGGATTGCAGTTTATCATTTCTTCATTATTAGTATAATTATTGTTATTGCATCTGTTCATTTTTTTCAACCTGTGAATTTTATTTTAATAAAAAAATAATTTGAATTGTCTCGAATTGTCGTCGGTTCTTATGAAGTTTTAAACGTTGTTTTGAATTGTTAATTTAGCTCCTGAATTACTTAGAATTTTGGCAAAATGGTGCGCGGTTTTTAAATCATAGCAAACTACAACTGTAGTGTGGAGGGATGGGTGCTTTTCAGCAAACAGCATGTTCTCTCTGCCTTTTCTCTTTCCTGTGCGTGAGTGTGTGTATGTGTGCGTCGTCGCGAGGCCCATTGTCCTCAGGGTTCACTTTGTTCACAGTGGTAAATGAATAAAACTGTGAATGAGAGAGTAAGTAGGCTAAATGAAGGAGATGCTGGGGGAGATGGTCGGCCAGGGTTCTCCTGGTGGAGGAGAACATCAGAGCGGGCAGAAAAACAGCCTCCAGCTGGCGTTGAAAGTCTGACAGTAAACGAAAACGTTTCATATTTGGAGCCCCTTTTCCATAATATTCGTGTGTCTATGTGTGTGTGTGTGTGTGTGTGTGTGTGTGTGTGTGTGTGTGTGTGTGTGTGTGTGTGTGTGTGTGTGTGTGTGTGTTGGGTCCCTATACTCTCACATATGCCGCTATTAGAAGAGAGAGAGACAGCGAGATGGAAAGAGAGAGTGTGAGTGATGAATAGTAAATGATTAACTCCTTGCTGTAATTTGAACTAAATGGTTAAATATCTAATTTAATAATGTATAACTAAGAAGTAAAAGGAAACTCCCTGTTCTGAATCTGAGGTGCTGCGGGTCTGATAATAAAACACATTTCTCACTTCGGCTCCATTCAGGGGGAGCTTTGACTCCCGGGTGAGATTAAGGTGGGATTGAATAGAGGTTTGTGGGGGGCGAATGGAGGTTTGGAGGGTGAATCTAGGAATCTAGGGGGCTGAATGGGGGGGGGGCGGGTGGTGAGAGCGATCGATGCTTGGCGGCGGACGCTCTGCGGGACAATTAATGGAAATTGTTTATTCATTACCATAATCAATTCCCAGCCATCACTAAACATTTCAATGCAAATCACGCTGAGAGCTCTAGTCTCTGATCTTCTGATCTTCACCTTCAGCCTAAACACGCCCGACCGTCAGCAGCGTGTTTGTTGTGTTTACAGGTGGCGGTGTAAACAACATCCCTGCAACAGGAGCAGTTTTACAGGAACAACTACAACCTGCTAAAAATAACGTAGTTTATTTTATGTTATTAACATATTACAATTACTATTATTGCTGTGTGTAGTCTGTGTATTATTACTGTAGGTTGTATTACTGGACGTTGCTGTTTAGTTCTGTGTTGGACTGTGTAATCTAGATACGGCTGAAATGACAAACACCTAGTCGACTTAATGTGTACTGCTTCTACTAGTAGTAGAAGTGATATTATTGTTATTGGCAGTAGCAGCAGCAGTATTGTTATTAGTGGTGGTAGTAGTCGCAGTAAAATATTTATACTTGAAAGTTGTAATTTTATACTTGCATCACTTGCCTGTATTAGTTTTGATTGTGGTGTTGATGTAAGTATATTAAGCAGTCAGAGTCTTATTAGTAGTATTATTAATATTTTAGTAGTGTTAGTAGTAGTCTTAGTAATGAGAGTAGTATTAGTAGTATTGATAATTTTATTTTTGGCATTCTTATTATTATGAGAAGTAGTATAGTGGTGGTAGTAGTAGTAGTAGTAGTAGTAGTAGTAGTATACAGTAGCATAGATGTATTAACATGTGTAGCATTAATATTTGTATTTTAGTCTTTTTAGTAGTAGCTGTATTAGTCTTAGTGTCACTAATTTTAGTACAAGTAGCATTAATATTCGTATAATGGTAGTAGTAGTACTCTTGGTTGGTATATTGTTAATTTTATCAGTATTAATATTAGTAGTATTAGTAGTATTAATATTAGTAATGTGAGTCGTGCTGCTGATGCTAGGAATGTTAATACTGATACTGTAAACCACCAAGCTTGGACCAAGAGTTGGACCACGGTGTCCATCAGCAGGAAGGAACGGTGGGTTCTGGGGCCTGAGTTAGTCCAGCTATGGAACAGTGATGGTGATGATATCTGGAGTACCTTCCGGTTGTACCATCACATGTGGAAGGTCACACCACCTTCATCACACATTTTATTAAACAAGCAACACGTGCTCTGTCCTAAAGAGCAAGTGAGACTGAGAACCTGGCTGAGGAGGAGTGGAGCTCCAGCAGAAAAAGCAAAACCACACGAAGATGGATCTGCATTACCTTGGGGAACCCGAAAGAACACCAACGTCAAAATAAATCTCAATTTGAGTTGGGGCACTATTTCTCAGATCCTAGTAAAATGTGAGGCTGTTCCTAGCTTCGGCCTTTCAGCCGAACATTTTCTGTAAATACTGAGAAGAACCAGCAACTACAGAGGCCTGGTGTTAGTTAAACACTGTGGGAACGACCTAGAGCACACATGACTGGACAGCCTGAATATAAACTAAAGGCTGGAGAACATCTCAGGGAACATTGACTGATCCACCAGCGACAAGCTCTGCATGTGTTTCCCTACCGTTTAATCTTGTAGGTTTATTTAAATACACACTTGTGTTAATAGTGCGTGTGTTTACGTGTGTGTTTCCATTTTGCCTCTTGCGTGAGATCCAGGTCTGTTTTGAGATCAAACAAGTTCTGACGATCAGTTTAATCCCACCTCCAGCACCCAAAACACCAAAACATGGTGGAGAGTCCACCTAAGCCCAGTGCTTCCAGTGCTCTCAGTCCGGCCTGCACCCAGCGAGCCTTCGCCCCCAGTTTCGCTGGTCTGATGGAAAAGCAGCTGTAAGGCTGGCCGGTTCAGTCCCCGTGGGCTGCCACAGGAGGCCTTTGTTCAAGATCCCGTTTACATTTACCCAAACACTCTGCGCGCGCATTGTTAATGCAGGGAGATCAATAATCAATACACGGGTCATATATATATATATACGCATGTGTGTGTATGTGTGTGTGTGTGTGTGTGTAGTGACGTACATTTCAATCGTATCCATTCACTGTTATTTGAATAAAACCAGAATGGCGTTCATCATTGCACCAAGCGTGTAATTGATTTTTAATTTTAAAATGTTTTTTTTTAATTACCTCTGATGTTGTAATATATGTTACAATATAATACGATATGTTTTTATTTTTTTAATAACTTAATATAAATTGTAAATATCAGACCTAAGTTTTTAAAGAAATTAAATAATTTTTAAAATGACGTCTTATATTGTAACATTTGTTACAATATCAGAAGTTACGTGTATCATTTTAAAAATAAATTAAAAAAAAGTCTGATATCACATGAAATTAAAATATTAGACGTAAAATTTTACATGTTAAAAGTAATTTTTAAAATGACATCTAATATTGTAATGTATATTACAAATATCAGACGTCACGTTTGTAATATTAAAAGCACATTTAAAACATCATGTGTAATCGTTTACTTATAATATCAGACATTGATTTAAAAAATGCTTTTAAAATTAAAGTGAATGTTAAAGTAAAGTAAAATGAATGTAAAATTAACTCATCAACCGTTAAATTATATATATTTGAATTACAAGTACTCTGATAAATTATATATGTTTTGATTTTGTCATGACTGTCATTATCTGAAAACTTATTGTATTATTCAGTATATTTCCACTGGTACATGATCCGTTTTATTGCACATGAACAGAAATTATGTCACGTTAATTGCGATATAAAACGATATAAAAACGATTGTGTGTATGGTGTTAAATGCTGTTATAAATTGATATTGAAGTACCTATAATGTTGTATATGATTACGTCATGTTAGATGCATATATAACACTATATTAAAGCATATATAGTTGTACATCATGAGTTCATGTTAAAAGCAGCTATAAAATGATGCAACAGTATATTTGCAGGAGTGACTCCTTGCTTTGTTTTAGCTCCTATTTGAATCAGTGTGTGAGGAGCTGCAGGCTGGATGTGTGGCGTCGTGTGCGAGGAGCTGCAGGCTGGGTGTGTGGTGTTGTGTGCGAGGAGCTGTAGGCTGTGTGTGGGGTAGTGTGTGAGGCGCTGCACACCGGGTGTGTGGGGAGCTGCAGGCTAGGTGTGTGGGGTAGTGTGTGAGGCGCTGCACGCCGGGTGTGTGGGGTTGGGTGTGAGGAGCTGCAGGCAGAGTGTGTGGGGTAATGTGTGAGGAGCTGCAGGCAGAGTGTGTGGGGTAATGTGTGAGGAGCTGCAGGCTGGGTATGGGATTGTGTGTTTGGTTGTTTGTGAGGAGCAGCAGGCCGGCTGTGCGCGACTGTGAACGAGGAGTTGCAAGCTGTGTGTGAAGTTATTTGTGAGGTTCTGCAGGCTGTGTGTGAGGAGCAGCAGGCTGGGTATGTGAGGTAGTGTGTGAGGAGAAGCAGGCTGGGCGTGTGGGGGCTTTGCCCTGTCGAGAGGTAGGAGGCGTGAGCTCCGGTCTGCAAGGTAAGATTTTACACCCAGTCGCTGATTTCCCTTCCGGCTCCTACACCAACTCGCACCGGGGGTGTTAGTGTGTATGAGTGTGTGTGTGTGTGTGTGTGTGTGTGTGTGTGTGTGTGTGTATGTGAGAGAGAGAGTGTGTGTATAAAAAAATTGAGGTGTTTATCTAAAGTTTAGTTTTCTTTCTTTTTTTTTCCTCTCTCTCTCACACACTCTCTCTCTCTTTCTCTCCCTCTGTTCTGTTCCTCCTCTCTGTTGGTGCGGTGCTGGGAGTAACACCCCCTCAGTTTCCTGCTCCTGCAGCACATGGCGCTATTACTGCAACCTGAACCTGGGGGGTGGACCGTTCACCCTGCCATGTCGGGTCTGCGTCTGCTTTTGTGTGTGAGTGTGTTTGTGAGTGTAAACAAGTGAAATTCAGATGTGTCGTTTTTTAACAGTGCTACACACACACACTCACAGATGCATACATACAAACAGACACACACGTACATAAATAAGCATTAACTCACACAAACATGCACGCACGCACACACACAGGAGTGGCCAATGCAAGACTGTCCCTCTGCTCAATATAAATAAAGGGATTATTGATTTATTTAATCCTTATCACATATGTTCTGTATGAACAGAAACACATGCTTGATGTTTAAATCCGCATACATCCAGTTTGTCATTCCAATAATTCATCACCATCTTCATCATCACCATCTTCATTCATTTCAATCATTCATTTTATTTGTTTAAAGGCATTCAAGGACAGTTTACATACAAGTAAAACAGATCATAAAATTGGGGGGAGGAACAAAAGTAGACAAATACAAACAAAAAAAATATATAAATGAGAGAACAAGGCATAAATAAAATCATACAAGTGTAAGACGAAAAATGAGTGTGGTCTAGAATCAAGGTCAGAAAAAATAACATAGCGTATGTAAAACTAAAAATGAGAGCAGTCAAGGGACAAGGTCAAAGAGAGATCTTCCTCATCTTCATCATCATCTTCATCGCCATCTTTATCACCATCATCATCATCTTCCCCACCATCTTCGTCATCTTCTTCTTCACCACAATTCATCGTCACCATCCTTTTCCTTTCCAGTTGCTTTTCGGACTCAAATATTAAATGTTTGTTGTTTATGAAGTTGCCACATTTTTTCATTTTGCACATAAATTAGTGTTTTTTTTTTCAGTGACTATGTTTATTTACACTTTATAATTTGGAGTAATTTACAGCAACTTTCCCATAAATGACAAAAAAAAAACTTATTCATGGTAGTCACTTAATAATGAAATGACTGAGATTTATACAGTATAATATTCTTCTCTCTGTCAGCCGGGCCTTTTACTGCGCTCTCACCTTGAAGGCTTAAAGCTGCGCATGGAACGTTTACGCCATTAAAAATGTTCACTGATCTGAACTTAATGTGCTTCAACAGGAGCCGCCACACGCGTGTGGAAGTCTATACTGTACACCCTTCGGTAGATTTGTAGATATTGCATCAAATACTCTTTTCAAATAGTCTTCAACAGTTTCAGCGCACACGTTTTTTGTATATTTACTGAGTTTAGTGGTTATTTCTCAGTAGTAATATGTGGCATTTTTATTTTCTTGTGGTCTTTGGGAACAGTTCTCCAGGCTTCCTGAAGGAGTTTCTATGTCTCTTATTTTCAGTCCAGTCACAGAACCTGATCAGTTTCAGAGCAACACACAGTGACATTTACATTTACAGCATTTGGCTGATGCTCTTATCAAGAGCTGTTTCTTACCTGAAAACAAGTGACATACACTTGAATAATTTAATCAGAACAATGACCATCCAACTGAAGTCCTGAACCAGTGAAGAACCGGGAGCAGATGATTCCAGATGATCAGGCGGTGATCAGTATACTGGTGGTGCTGAATGCTGAGTGGTAGGCACTCCTTTATCTAGGCTTATATCTTTAGTCACTTTGCAGCCTGCCACAGTAAAACATTTCTATGCAATGTTTAGGGTAGGTAACCTCCTCCCCACCACCAATACTCCAAGCAGAGTCCCCGTATGTTCAGAAAAGGTCGGTCTCAATCTTAATTTTTAATCCTAATTGTGCACCATAAATGACTGAACCTAAACCACACACATGTGGAGTGTGTAGAGGAGCAGGTTTGAAGGCCCACTGTGTGTGATGAGGAGGTGCAGTGTGTGAGAGGAGGAGTACTCACAGCAGGAGCAGTGTGTGAGGGGAGGAGGTCCAGTCTCTGGTCTCCAAACTGGACTACTGACTGGACTTCCACTGGAGGTAACAAAACCAGTTGAGCTGATTCAGAATGCACCTGTGTGGTTAGTCTTCAATATTCCAAAGCTCACCACACACCTTTACTAAGGAACCTTCACTGGCTCCCTGTGGCTGCTTGCATGAAGTCCTTAAAACTTGCTTTCAAGGCCAAGAATGGACATGCACCCCCATACATATCAGCACTGATCAAACAACATGCTACTTTTCATCCTCTCAGGGCTTCAAGCACGACTGCTCAAAAGAAGAGGAAGACATGCATCAAGACTCGCCTGAAGACCCACCTCTTCACTAACTATGACTAACTATGCCTCTTGTTTCTGCTTATTTATGCCTTCCTTATGTTTGCCTTAACTTCTGACTTTTCTTTGACAGGAGCTGTTCAGGTGTACTTAGCCTGCAGTAACTTGGTTGAATAGTGAGAACTGACTTAAGTTTAGCTTTACAGGTTTAAAGAACAGATATGAACTACTTGAGCACTAATGTACGTTGCCCTGGATAAGAGCTTCTACCAAATGCCTTACATGTAAACAAGGTGCAGTGTGTGAGAAGAGGAGTATTCAGCAGGAGCAGTGTGTGTAGGAGGTGCTGTGTGCAAGAGGAGGAGAAGGTGCAGTGTGTGTGGGGGGGTGAAGAGTCTGGGAAGAGGAGAAGGTGCAGTGCACGAAGGGTGAGTGTGTGAGAGGAGGAACAGGTGCAGTGTGTAAGAGGAGAAAGTGCAGTGTGGAGGAGCTGCTGTGTGTGAGAGGAGACGGTGCAGTGTGGAGGAGGCGCAATGTGTGAGACGAGTAGAAGGTGCAGTACGTGAGAGGAGGTGGTGAAGCTGCACGTTCTTCTTCCTGCAGGAGCCAGTAGCTCGTGGTCGATTGGCTGGTGTGCGCATGCGCGGTCACGCTAACCTCCACTTCCACAGAGCGTCTCTCTGCTTTTCCCGTGGTGTTAGAAAAAGACACAACCAACAACAAAAACAACAACAACGATAGAGTAAAATGAATCGCTTCTCCCGGATGCCGGCGAGTATCGACTATGGCTTTTCACCGCAGCGGGACTTAGAGTGACCGCGGGAGGTTTTGGAGCGAGGTCGGGCCTTTTCTCTCCTCTGTCTGTGTGTTTCTCCTGTTATCTCCCGTTTGTCTGTGTGTGTTTCTGTTTGGCGGGTCCGTAGAGAGCCTGGTCAGTACTATGAAGGAGATGATCGGCGGCTGCTGCGTGTGCTCTGACGAGAGAGGCTGGGCCGAGAACCCGCTGGTGTACTGTGACGGACACGGCTGCAGCGTTGCCGTGCATCAAGGTACCGACACGGCTAACAGCTACCCGCTAACACATCTAACCTAGCTCATTCACAGCACACACACATGCTCCCCGACCCGTTTACCCTTTGTCGGGTGTCTCCGTGCCTCCTTTCCCCCGTGTCAAACAGCCCGACCTTCGATCCCGGGTCGCTGCGGGTTTTGTTTGTTTGTTTGTTTTTAGCCCACGTAAACATTGATAGCATGCTAACCGCTTGGACACATCAGTTAAGTCAAAATATGTATTTAATTTGAATGTGTAGACTTTAAAATGATTTTCACTGCTAGAGTATAGCTATTTTATTTGCAATTCGATCCATAAACAGGTCAGCTGTTCTATTTTTAAGTGTTTGCTGTTAGAAAAATCCCTGCGTGCTAACAGGCTAATCTGCTAGCAGTAGCACGTTGCTAAGCTAACAGGATGTGGGTAGAGAGGATTAGAAGCAGAGAGACAGAGTTCGACCAGTGGAGAGTGTGGCAGTCAGATATAATGGTGTGTGAGTGAGAGATAATGATGTTTGCTTGTGTGATATGTTTGGGGGGGTGATGTGTTGGTGTTTGTGTATGGGTGTGACGTGTGTTGTTTTGGGACCTGTTTGTTAGTGTGTGTGACTGATTAGGGTTTGTGTGTGTGACTGTGATGTGTTGGTGTGTGTGACTGTGATGTGTCGGTGTGTGAGAGTTGGTTTGTATGGGTGTGTGTGTGACTGTGATGTGTCGGACATGTGTGGATTTGTTGAGTGTATGAACAGGTGCTGATGTGGAATGATTAGTGTTGCCACTCCATCTTATCCCAGAGGTATTGGGTGGAGATTCGTCTCCCAAGAGAACCCTACTGCCCATTGTGGGTGTTTAGTGGCCCTGGTTCGTGTTTGGCTGCCCCAGGGTGTTCTGTGCGGAGGGGGCGCAGTATGTATCTTAGTAGATTATTCTTCATTTAGATGCCACACGTTGCACTTCACACTTTAGAACCTATAATTTAACACAGTGTACAGACAGATTATCACTTAAATGTGAGGTTTATTCCATTTCTTAGCAAATCTGACATTCACTGGGACTGTATTGGGCTTTGGCTTTAATAACAATAATAATGACAACATGCAGAAAATCATTGCCAAGTGCTAATGATTACATTCAGCTCAACTCTGTGGCAAACTTATTTTTAAAAACTATAGCGCACCAAATTGAATCCTGTACTGATGTAGCATAATTATTAGAAATGAACTGGTCCTAAACTGGTCTCAGTCCCTGCTGAACTCTGGAAAGTCTCATGTTCAGACAGTGCTGCTGTGGGTGTTTCTGACGTGTTAATACTTCGTCACACAGCTGGTGGATGCTGTATTGGATCACTGGAGGGACAGAGCGGCGCTCTGTGGATCAGAATATTTGTAGCAATGTTCCTCCTTCATTATAGAAGCAGAAACTCAGGACACAGTTTAGATCTCAGTAAAATCACAGCTGAACCTTCTACAGCTTTTCATGTGACAGCTTTATTTTCTGCAGCAGATTATGGAGAGTGGATCAGTAAGAGTACTGATAAGCATGCTCTATCAGTCCAGTCCTACTGATTATGTCGACTTGCAGTGATATATAACCTTTTTTCTTTTATTTTTTAACAAAAAGAATATTAAAATTCCTCTGTGGAGCTGGCAGTTATTTATTCATAAATCTTATAAGGTATAGCATGTGGTGAAACAAGCTCCTGAGTCATCCGTAAGTCTGTAATAAAGTTGTCGAAATATTTTTTCATAAAGAGAAATTTGGAAAGTATAAAACTAGTGCTGGGCCGTTATCGGCGTTGACTTGCTGCGTTAATGTGAGACTCTTTAACGCGCGATAAAAAAATATCGCCGTTAATCTATTCACAAAGTTGGGTTGGGAGCTGGGTCTATACTACGCAAGCTATGATG
>JBBPDB010000001.1:7720169-7739192 GCA_037974465.1 Brachypetersius altus
TTCCGCCGACATGTCGAGCATGGAGAGCTTAAACACTGAGACAACTGAGCAACTTGTCAGTGAACTATGAGGGCAAATAAATAAAAAAATGAATAAAATAATCGTTCATTAATCGTAATCGAGTTAAAATGTTCAATTAATCGAGATTTAGATTTTGGGCAGAATCGCCCAGCCCTATGTCTTGTTTATTCTGGACTGCTTATTAACTGCTTAGTGTTGTGAATATAAATTCCCAGTTTCTTCACTCTGTGAAAGTAGTGTGTTTTGGATTGCACTGTTGCTGGTAACAGTAGTTAAATATGTGAAGTAGTGTTTCACAGTGAATTAGGATGGGTGAAATATGCAGGAGTGCATATTTTGTATGCTTCTGGTGGTGTGGCACTTGATGCAGGCAGTTAAAAATAGGCTAAAATTGAAAGAAGAAAGAATGGGTTCATAATAGATTGGCTTAATTTTTTCAGTAATCGAGCCGTTAAAATATGCTTGGTTAAACACTATTCTTGATCTTCTTTAGAGTTGTAATGGGATATCACTAGAAATAACAATAGCCTTACTGATACTGATATATGCAATCAACCAAACGATATATTGGGCCTATGCAAACAAGACTCGTGGTTTGTGTCTGACCATAAAACGTCTTAAACATTAGAATAGAATTTTCTACACCATTTAGCCACAGCAGTAAAACCACTGACAGGTGGAGTGAATAACGTTGAATAACATTGAGCATCTTGTTACAGTGGCACCTGTCAAGGGGTGGAATATATTAGCCAGCAAGTGTACAGCCAGTTCTTGATTTTGATTAGTTAGAAGCAGGAACAATGGCCAAGCATAAGGATTGGAGTGACTTTAACAAAGGACAATTTGTGGTGGCCTAGACAGGGGTCAGAGCATCTCCAAAACAGCAGGCCTTGTCGGGTGTTCTTGTATGATGTTATTTATTTACCAAGTGGACGGACAGCTGGTGAATCGGTGACGGGATTCCGTGTGCCCAAGGGTCACTGGAGCAAAGTCTACTGTAGCACAAATTTCTGAAACAGTTAATGCTGTCTAGTGGTGCAACGGATAAAAAAAATCACGGTTCGGATCGGATCGTGGTTTTAAGTCACGGATCGGATCCGTTTTCGGATCAGCAAAAAAAAGACTTGACAAATTAAACTTTTCATTTATTTAAGTATTTTTGCCCATTAAAAACATTCCACGCAATTATATCACGAAAATATAGGGCATAATTATTTCCTTTAATGTGGACACAATCAAAAACAATTTTAAAATACAGTTTAAGGTTTTATTGCTTCTTACTTTGAACATGGAGAATAAAATAAAACTGTCCACATAATCAAAAAATGAAAGGAAGCAAAGCAGACGTGAGCTTATTTTTTTTTTCTTCAAAAAGACGAAGATGCCTAAAACCACGTGGGAAATGCGAGGCGCGTCGCTTTCTCCTTCTTTCCAAAAGTGCTCAGGCGCTTGCGCTCCGGAAGCGCCTGTCATTGCTAAGCAACCATCAGCCGCGCTCTCCATTTCCTCCAATGAAAACCCCTTGCTGTAACTCTGCTACACGGTTTTCAACTCGACGCGGCGCGGATGCGCCAGAAAAAAATGCGCATCGCGACCGCGTCGTTACCATATCAAAGACGTGATATGTGAACGGCCCCTTCACCACCACCCTTTTCCCATCAATATATTTAACGGAGAAGCCGAAATGCGTGCCGAACCGTGGAGAGGGATCGGTTCGGATCACCAGTGATCTGTTGCACCACAACACACTGTGTATGAAGATTAAAAAAACATACAGTTCAGAGAATTACTAATAATGTTAATTGTGGATCGGAATCTGTTATTGCAGTAATGCCGATCAGCCGTAGGTCAGTCAGTGGTATTTTACATATTAGTAAGATATTGTACATAATGTTTTAGCACCCGATAAGGAAACTGCAGGATGTTGCACATAGTAAGACTGTTATATATGTTATATATACATAATTATAATGATTTAAACCCCATAAGAAAACTGTTTTGCATGGTAAGACTGTGGCACATAGTGAGACAATAATACACATAATGGTAGCACCTGAAATCTGATTTTTTTCTCAGTAGATTACTCAGTAATAGTCTTTATGGCAGTGTAGATGCCGGCAGTGTTTTAAAAGAGTTTTCAGCTCTCTTTTAAAACTTCGTACCTGAAGGTGATGGAAATGAAACTGCTTTAGCTTAGCTGCACTCTCCACCAGCATAATTACTGTCATTAACTTGGACTTGTCGGACACACACACACACACACACACACACACACACACACACTCTGGTAACTGCTTATTTTTGTGTGTAAAACTGGGCGGAGTGAACCTGTGTTTATCTCCCCGGGTTTATGGTGGGGTGGTGCTGCCGGGGTCACCGCGGGGCTGCGAGGGATTCTCCTCCTCAGGCCGGGTTCACGGCAGGGGCAGGACGAGACTGTAAACACGGCCTGGGACACACAGCTGCAGGGCCGGCACCCCTTTGTAGTGCGGAGAGTTGTTAAACGGCCATGAGGGAAACATCAGTTCACTCTGGGGCTCATGTTTTGTTCATTTCACACCATGTAATTTTTTTGTTGTTTTTTTTGTGCAGTTATAGAATGTTTAGACTGCTTTTTTTTTTTTACCAAGGTTTGTGTGTTAAAGTTCAATTTTATCTGTTCAGTCTAAATGTCAGACTAAAGAACATGGTACATAACCTGGCAGCCTTGATGTTTTGGGGTTATTGAGTTTTGAGATTATTGAGGTATATATAAACCAGTTCTCACTGTTTTCAGTTTAACGTAATGTAATAATTTGAGAGTGGTTTCTGTTCATTATTTTGAAATTGACACTCCTAGGCTAAAAACCCAAATCATTTTAATTTTATATGTTCAGTTACAATATTAGGGTAACCAGTGCAGGCATGTATGTGTTTGTTTACTTGTTTGTTTATTTATTTTGGATTCTCTTTTAGCACTACAGCCAAATCAGATGTGTTTGTGTTTGTCCTGGGTTGAGGTCGTTTTACTGTTGAGAAAAGCAGTGAATCCTGAGTAATAACAGTGGGTGAATGCCAGATATGTATCTGAGGAAAGTGTAAAATGGTAAACTTAAGTGTAAATAAGCTCCTTTTGTCCACTCCTCAAGTCAGAGTTCTTAAATAGTGGAGCATCGTTTTTCTTTCCGTCACCCGAGTGCCTGTGAAATCTAATTAAAAGAGTGTGGCTCTTGCGGGTTTTCTCCCATTTTTAAGCGAAATTTTGCCAACCTGGTGTGTGAAGGGGTGAGAAGTTCTTTGGGGTGTGCTTGGGTTTTTATTGCCCTGGTTTATAGGCTTCTGCAGGATTCTTGGAGGGACTTCAATACAACACCACCCACCTCCCTGTCCCTGGCACACCGAGGTCAAAGACAGTTCATGGGTTCACTTTTAAGTTTAGGGCCGTTCAGTTCCCTCGGAAAGGACAAATGGGGCTCTGTTCATCATCCACCTCTTTTTCAGACAGACACCACAAAGATCAGTTTTTACTTTAAAGAAGTTCCTGAGGTTAAAATTAGGATTATGTTTAGTACTAGGCTCTGAGAAAATGTTTGCATGTAGATTCTGACAGTCAAGTTTTTGATCAGATTACACTTCGTTGATTTTCGAACTGAGAATAAAGGCTCGTCCGCTGCAGAAAACATACGTGGGCTGAATTTACCCCAAAAAAAGGAAACGATACTTTGATGATCCTCTTCTAAAAAATAATAGATTTAGTAAAAAGTGCATTTTAAACATGATTGACCAGGAGTGCACAAACTATAGCATTTCACGGTGGCTGTATTTATTTATTTAATTACAATGAATATGGGCCAGTTGGTTTGGTCTATGTTTCTGTTTGTACTCCATTTCTTTCTCAGATCGACACCACGGCCTGTTATGAGGCCGGGTTTTGTGGTGGGTTGGAGGTTTGAGAAGCGGGTGGAGTGGAGGCTGGCACTGCTCTGTAATTGGGATATTTTTTGTAGACTCCCTGTTGTGCTGCCCTGGTCTAGTCTGAACACCTCGGGAAGTGTGTTTTGGAGTTTTACTTTCTTTCATTTTAAAAGAAGCACACTGTCATATGCGAAAGGTTGAATTCGCCAGTCAGATTGAAGTGAATCGTCTACAGTAATTTAATTATATCATAACTTCATGAACAATTTATGCATTTCTGCACAAGGTCCCAATAAATGGGGTTTAAAATAATTTTAAAAAAACCACTTAGTTCACTTAACACCCTGTATGCTTAGAAATTAAGGTCTAAAAAAGGTTCTGTAAAGAGGTGGGATAGAAAAAAACATTTTTGGTTCCCTAACGCATCCGTAAAACTCAAAATAAATCAAACGGTTGTCTGGGAACACAGAAGTGTTTCTTCTAGTTCCATAGAAGAGCAATTTTTGGTTTCCTAGCACATCCAAGGTTCTGTAAAACAGACTGAGAGGTTCTTTAGGGAACACACAAGTGGTTCTTCTATGGAAATGCACCAGTCAAACCTCTAATTTTTTTTGGTCAGGTTTTGAGGTCCCCTTTTTGAGGTTTGAACCGAGAACTACAGTGAAATCTGAGGGCTTTGAAATGATTTTAGTCTTGATTAGTTATTTTTCCATATTAAACAATTTAACCCAATAGTTGACGTGTGTGTTTTCCCACATTTTCTTCCCTGAAATTAATGCTCTCTGCTCTTAAACCCACAGTGGCTCAGCTGTTTAATCACTGATCGCAGAGTTCTAAATTGAGGAAATCTAGATTTGGCTTTGAATACAAGTGTGAAAACTTGTAATAAACTGTTGGGTGCTGTCAGAAATTCATCCAAGAATGAATGATATAGATGTTCACCAGTTCAGAGCAGCCAATTCTGGTTTTGTAGCATTTTACTCTCCTCACCCTGATTGTAGCTGTGTTCTCTCTCTTCTTTCTCTGAGTGTGTTTCCAGCGATGTGTCGAGAAGAGACCTGTGTTTTCTTTGTGCAGCCGAAGAGCTGAAACCTGAGGCACAGACTTTTACTGCCGCTCGTTATTTAAATGTCAGCGAAGTGATTTGGGAAAGCAAATATCTCACTCCTCGCTGGTTTCCTCATTAATACACCTGAGAAATGAAACACTGTAGGATAGAATCAGCTGTTTGTCCTCCAGCACCGACTGACTGGTGAAGTTAATTATTTATATAATTGTTAGTAGTATTATTAGATCTTAAATGGAAGTCTAAGATGTACTCAAGCTGTACATTATGCCTTGAAAAATCCTTTTATTGCTGTATTTTTTGGTTATTTTTTTCTCTGTTACTGCTAATTCTGGAGGTGTTCTGGAAATGTTTCTATTCAGTAAGCCAGTCAGTAGAATAACCTCCATGGTTCTGTTAAAACAACTGTTCTTTGGGGAACCCTGAAGTGGTTCTTCTGTTCTTCAGATTTAAAATCCCCTTAAATTTTTGAGCTGTGTACTGAAATGTTGGGTTTGATACTAAGATTCATACTAAGAAAATTTTTAAACGTGCAGTCTAAATGTTGTAATGTTTTTTGTTTTCTTCTCCAGTAATTTTGAAGTGTAAAATGCTTAGAATTTAGATTAAAAATCATAATAAAGTGCTGAAACGTAGCACCTAAACTAAAAAAAGTTTTTTTTTTCCTTTATTCCCCCCAAAGCGTTTTTATGCAGCTCCGTTGATTTAGCAGGAAAACCTAAAAGGACCCATATCCTTGTTTTTTCTCATTTATGTCATTTTTATGTGCCAAAAGTAAAGTTTCTGCCTCTCTCGTTATCCTTGAGAATTAAACAGACTCTCTTTATTACTCTGCCTGTAGGACTGATGTATGTAAATGATCTAATTGGCTGCTCGAAAATGAGTCGGAACCATAACTTTTTTTTATTGTGAACTGAACAACAGGATCTATGTAAATACATTGTTTTGAGGCCTCATAAAAGCTGTTGATTTAAAATGGGATCGTATTTGAAGCTGAATTTGCATCTGTGGGTTGTGTGGACTGGGAAACAGCGCAGTTTATATAGTACATAAACCAGGTGCTCAGATTTTTTTCATGATATGGACATATTTAAAAATGTACTTTTGAGTCATCACTGGTCTTGCAGTGGAAAAAACATTAAAAACAAATAAATAATTAAAAATGAATTGGAGGTTGCTCGCAGAGTGTTAAGACAGTTTTCCCTCCAGACCCTGAGGCCTTTTGGGTGGTGATAGTGTTGATGAAGAAAAAGAAGTGAAACAGAAGAGTGTCAACGAAGCCAATTGCGTTTCTCCTTTTCTTGTTGTTTAGGTTGGGCCCACGTGGTTTGTGCCCTCTACATCCCAGAGGTGGAGTTTGCCAACGTTGCCACCATGGAGCCCATTGTCTTACAGTCTGTCCCTCATGAACGCTACAATAAGGTAAATGTTTTGTTTTTGTCAGCTCTGTAGTTTTAATGCTACGGACAGAGGCACTGTATTCGGAGTTTGGGATGAAAGAGATTTGAGGAAATTTTGAAAGCGCAGTATGGAGCTGGAGAGAGCTGCAGAACAGATTTAAAGCTGTCTTGGCTCTAAATCATGGACACATTATTGGCCAAATAAGTTTTTTTAGTCAAATCATTTGTGTAAATTAGTGATGGCGAGGCATCGCAATCGTCAAGGTGAGAGCAGGCTACAGAATGCAAATGAGCTTCAGTTGCTTTGTTTTATGAGTGCACTGTGTGTTCAGGTGTTTTGTGGATGGTTTAATAAAGAATTGGTCTAATCTAACACCAAAATGATTAAAATAACACCGATGTTGTCACATATGTAGCAATACAATCACATGATGGTCACAGTGTTATATAATGATAATTTTGTATGATAATGATTCATTGTTCGTTGTTGTAGTGTTTTATAGATGTGGATATTTTGGGTTCTTGCAGAGTGTTTTGTCACGCTTAATTTTCTTCATTGTGTGTGAGGAGTGGTGTGTGAGGAGTGGTGTGTGTGAGGAGTGGTGTGTGTGAGGAGTGGCGTGTTTGGAGGTTTTGGTGAAAACCCCGGCAGCAGAATTGTGAAGTGTGATGAGCTGTTCTCGGCGCATGCGGTGTTCTGTGTTTCTCAGATTGTGTGTCTGTGTTTCTAGACGTGTTATATCTGTGAGGAGCAAGGCCGCGAGAGCAAGGCCGCCACCGGAGCCTGCATGGCCTGCAATAAACACGGCTGCCGCCAGGCCTTCCATGTCACATGGTGGGTAGAAGATGGAGCACTACTGCCCCGCTAGACTAATGCGAACAAAATCATTACATATTAATTTAATACAGTAAATAAATAATTAAGTTAAAAAATTAAGAGGATGGCTTTATGGGGAGGGACTGAGCCCCATCCTGGTTCGCGTTTTCCCTCGGGTGGACTTCCTCTAGTTATTTTATTTTAGCGTGTGTGTGTATAAATATATAGACATATGTATCCACACACACACACACAGACTGTGTGTAGTTTGTGTGCACAAACTTTTGTAAACAACTGTGTATGCCAGTATTTATTTTTATGAATATAAATATTTTTTCCTGCTTAGATCATTTTATATTTAACTGTCTCTTTTATTTGGCAGCAGATCCTCTCATCTTGTCTGAGTAAATCAGGAGAAAGCACAGATGTAATAAATAAATCCAGAATAAAATGTTTTGAGCAGTTGTGTTTGGGAGTGTGTTTGGTGGTGTGTGCGGTTGGTGAGTAAAGTTGTGTTCTGTTCCTTGCAGTGCTCAGTTTGCGGGCTTGCTGTGTGAGGAGCAGGGCTCGGACGCCGATAACGTGAAGTACTGCGGATACTGCAAATACCATTACAGCAAACTGGTAAGCTCTTTCTCTCAGAACCGCGGATCAGCCCAGTGCTGAGTGTTGACTGTTGAGGGGATGGAAATGAGCTTCAGGACCTGGGTGAAGAAAGGTCTGAGGTGGTGGTTCTCCAACTCCTGAACATCTCTGACGTTTGGAAACAGTTTCTAAAATGTTTAGGTTTGTAATAAATATGTGAAATAAGTGTATATATAAATATGTATATGCTTATGTATTGTGTGTATATAATAGGTATACACATAAATAGGAACACTTGTGCATGTATTTTTGTGTATGTTTGTATATATAGGTTTATTTATACACACAGACACACATTTTCTAATAGTTAATCTTCTCATTAAGATACCAAATGTACATTGTCTTGCTGCAGTTTTGAGTGGCTGTGTTTTGGGTGTGATTTGTTACTGATGGGTTTTTGTTGAGCAGAGGTCTGTGGGGACCATCAGCATTTCCACAGATTTTCCTGTAATGTTATTTTGCAGGACAATGCTGGTTGAGTGTTTGCTGCGAGCCGCAGTGCCTTACGTGTGCTTTAACTGGCTGTTTTCTCCACTCAGGTGGCAGTGAGGAGTTCACACACGCAGAATGTGTGTATGCGCGCTGTTTAAAGATACTGGAATACCTCTCTTTTTTTAACTGACCTGCATACTCCCTTCATTTACAGCTGCTGAAAGCTGAGCTGTGATGCACACACACACACACACACACACACACACACACACACACACACACAAACTCACTCGCACTCACATTCGCATACACACACTCACATGCACACTCTCACGCGGACACACACGTACACACACACACACACACTACTCCGTCTCTGTCCCTCAGCCCTTAATCTCATTGACAATCAGCAGCGACTCTCGGCACCTTTGTGAGACTCTGCTCTCCTCTGTCACTCTTCCCTAATCCCTTGCTCTGAGAGGGCTGGAGTTTCACCAGGCGGAGGGAAGGCCCAGCGGCCAGTGCGCCATTCCATCCTCACTCGTGTGTGTGTGTGTGTGTGTGTGTGTGTGTGTGTGTATTGTGTGTGCGCACTCCAGCCCCTGAGCTAGTGGGCTTTTGAGCCACAACCCCCTGCTGCTTCACAGATGTGTGTGTGTGTGTGTCCACCCTTCCCAACAAAGGCCCCTCACACACTGCAGTCCTCCACAGGTCTGGTGAGGGAGGCTGGGCTGGTGGGGACAGAGGAGGAGTTTTTGTGTTTGTGCTTTTTTTCCTCTTTCTTTTTTATTTTTAGCATTTCATAAGGTCAGAACGAATCATTTTTGGCATTTTTTAATCGTGTTGATTTTTTGGGTTTCAGTGCGTCTCGGAAGGTGGTGTCATTTAGGGTACTGAATTTAATCATAATTTAATCAATCATTTCCCCCTTTATCACATCACCCCAAGAGCATACACCACAAACATTAATCCACAAGTTTTACCAAGGGACCAGCAAGGGACCCAACATACACTTTTCATGATGCACAATAGATTTTTTCCACAAGCAGTATTTTTCTTGTACTCCTCTTTAAAATACGGCTTTTAGAAACTCTGCATTATTTTAATTATGTGTATCAGACACGCCATCCCAATTATTTGTGAAGAGACATGCTGTTGGTTGGCGTTTAGATTCTGAAAATATTCATGAAATTATGAAATCAGAAAAAAAATTAAACATTTAAAAGCTACAAGCAGGATTTCAGTTTTAACTGTGACCTTTTGACCCAGATTCCAGGCCTCTATCTGCTCTCACAGGCTGATTGGATGTTGCGCAGACCTGTAAAGGCTTTTTTCCACCAGTGTTTAATCTGTTCTGCGATCTGTGGAGTGATTAAATAAAAAGAGCAGTAGATTGTCAGTAGATGCAGCGTGCTGGGATTTTTCTGTGGATTGAGTGGAATTAACAGTTATGTGGCATGAGACCGACACCTGCCCTCTCCACGAAGGTGTGGTTCAGTGGCTTCTGCTTGTTGAGTATGAAAGTGGATTTATTTGAAATATTGCGGATTCAACTAAATTATGCCTACAGGATTTTAAATGGGAAAACTAAATTTGCAAAAAAAAAGCTAAATAAGAAGCTCTGACTTGGTTTATTCATATTTCTCTCTCACTTTTTATTTATTTGTTTCGAATTGTGGGTAGTAGTTTGTGATAGTAGTTTGTGATATGAGAATTATCACTAAGTCAGGAATTATATGTTACAATATTTTTTTGGATTTTTGTTCGTGACCCAGGAGGGCCATATTTGCACAATACTACACACACACACACACACACACATTCTGTATTATTACACTGTTTAGTGCAGCAGAGTCCAGTTTAAGCCTTTTTGTGATGTCATATATCACAATAACAGTAAATGTGTTGTCTTAAACTGAAGTCCTGTTGAAGGCCTCCTTCTTCATCTGAGTATTTTGGAATCTTTATTGTTTAAGTTATTTTTACTCTTGGACACACTTTTAAAAACCCCAATTACTTGATTAACAGTCAAAACTGGTATGTTAGTAATAATCAGCTCTGCTTATTATTTGTAACATGGTTCCCAGAGCTTTATTTATAATGTATTCGCATTTATATGATCATTGTTTAAGCTGCATTGTTGGACAGACCTCTTTGCACTTTATAGAAAGTTGAGCTGTAGTCTTTATGTTCCTTTGTTTCAGGACGTCATTTCACAAGACAAGTGTTTAATTGTCAAGAGGTTCATTAAATAATAAAAATAAGTGCATGCACTCCGAGCACAAATATTAGACATTATAAATGTCCACATTTCAGTAGTGTGTTGATGTAGGTTTTACGTTCTGTAGCGTCCCGTATGTCTTGCATTATAAATCCTCACATGTGAATTGTGCCATTCAGACAGTTTGCAAACACTTGGGCGTCAAATTCTTGTGTTCAGTGTGTTCTCACACTTTGGCCGTCAAGTATGTGGATAAACACTGTAGGGAGAAATCTGTTGTGGGACTGATTCATGGTGTGTGTGTAAGATTCGTCAGCCAAGAGGTTGGAGAATATGCGAATATGCAAATTACAGCATGTTACTGCTCACTCAAATAGCACCTCTTGTAACCAGAGTAGTTTATATTTGTGTGTATGTGTGTATATATATATATATATATATATATATATATGTGTATATATATATATATGTGTATATAAATATATATACACATACATACTCATTTATCCATGCATACATTTATATAATGTATTATGGTCACAGTATCTTCAAACCTGAAAGTAGAAGAAAAATACTTTAATACAGAAAATATCAGAAATCTCCATTTAAATATTCAAACTCCTTTGTCAGATAGTTGCGTTATTTTTGTGCTCATTCTTAGTGGTTTCTTTTTTCCTACTGTCTTTCTTGAATTAAATTTGTCTCAGTAAGACTTTTTTTCTTGCTAGACAACAGGAAAAAAATAAATCCGTATTTTATATAGTAACTCGAAGTTCCTCTTTCACCTTTTAGAGAAGGAGCAAAGGCCGTGGTAGTAGGGCTCAAAGCTTAAGTGATTCTTCCTCTCACTCTTTGGATAAACACCATAACAAGGAGAAGAAGGTAAGGCAGCTTCCACATCAACCTTCCTTCGTGCCATGTGTGGGTGATATGCCCTTCTTTACACATCCAGCCTATGAGGTAAACCCCCAAAACAGTAATTAGCTCCGAATATGCGGCTGTGATTAGCTATATGCAAATTTTCTGCCGGCCCCGGTCACTCTTCTCCGGGAGCGGATCGGCCTGCTTGTCAGGTGGCAACACTTTCAAAGTCGAAAAGAGAACAAAATTACCGCGGCGACAACGAGCTCAGGACACGCTCGTTATAAAGAGAGGAATCATTCGGTCTCTGTATCGATATTGAATGTTTTACCCGTTCTGTGATTGTCAGGTCATTCAGGACAAAACACAATCAAACCCAGTTCACTCATTTAATCACACTGTTGCAGGTAAATTCCATGTAAAGTGAGAACATAAGTGCAGCTGTGACGTCGGGCCTCATAGTGTGAAATGTGTGGAAGAGCATATCATGTCTATCCAGCGTCATTCGCCCATGATCATATTCTACCACATATTTTATTATAAAATGGAAAATGAATAATTCATTTAATAGGTCTTATTTAGTGCAGTTGTCCCAAACTATATAAAATGTGTTTTGGTGTTTCAAATCACATTTTTAGGTTTGGTGCATATACACACGCGCACAATGGTTCTATTTATGTAAAATTCTCTTTTTAATGTTCCTTCAGAATCACAGCGTTCTTTGCCTTTATACTCTCAGGGGCAGGACTGTTATAGTGTTATCGTGTTGTGGGAACAGTGGAAATGTTTGCAGTATAATTAATTTTAAGCAGTCTGCTCTTCACACACTGCCACTGGAAAAACCACTGGACAGAAATCGGAGCGCTGAGTCGTAGTGTGTCTGTATCAAGGTTTAAAATCTCTTTTAAAAGTGTGCTTGGTTCTGATTCACTCTGTTGTCGTGTTAGAAATTTGTCTAATGGTAGTTGGGTCTGGTTTTGGGAGACAATCTTGTGAATGAAGCCAAATGTATTTTTATTTTTTTAATTCTTTCTGTAAGTCAGAGTCACAGTATAATTACTCCATTAAAAAGGTGAGTTTAGTTCATTAACAAGAAAAGGTAAACTGATTAAACTTCAGCAGAGGAAGGTACTTTGTTTAGTAACCGAATGTACTCCGAACAGCTGATTTTAGAGACTAAAGCCAGGATTTAGTTGATGTTCTGATTTTTATTGCTTTCACCCTACAAGGCCCTGTTTGTCTCCTTTATGACCGAGGACGCTGCGGGTCGTGGAGTTTGTGAGACAAGTAG
Source organism: Brachypetersius altus (assembly GCA_037974465.1). NCBI lineage: Eukaryota > Metazoa > Chordata > Actinopteri > Characiformes > Alestidae > Brachypetersius > Brachypetersius altus. The sequence goes on from JBBPDB010000001.1 coordinate 7,732,818, forward strand.
CCGTCGTAGCTCCGGTCAGAAAAAGAATTAATTAGAATATCGTGTTTACGATTTGTTTATATCTTTTTCCCGAATCTTTCCTGGTATTTGACCCTGTTCTCGAGCGAGCAGGCTTGGGCCCGGCTATTGTTTCCGCACCTGATTAGCATTAGCAAAGGGTCCCCCACCCCACCTCAGCATTCTGGGGTCAGAGGTCGCGGGGCTCAGATGTATACCTAGCTAATTCCGAACCCCGGGGCCGAACAACAATACAGACTAAAAGCTTCTCAATTTGCAGGCAGTTCAGATGTGCTGCGAAAGGCGGCTAAGAGTGGCATCTGGGAATTACCCCACCCCACCCCCGCCCTCATATTTACAATTCTGATCGTTTTTGGGCTATTTGTGGGTCGTTAGTTTTGGTGGGATTTTTCTTTTGTGGTTATAGTTCTTTTATTTTATTTTATTTTTGTGGTAATGTTAGTACATCGTCTTCGGCCACAGAGAATATAGTGTCCGTCTTGAAATTCTTTAAATTTCGTCCGTCTGCTGTGAGCACTGATGAATGGTGGTGACCGCTACCCCATCACCAAACCTCACCCAACCCCACCACCCCCAAACCCCACCCCCTGGGCCCACGCTCGGCTCCTGAGCAGCTAAATATCCGGCCTCGGGCCTCACGCAGTGGGAACGCGTTTTTAACCGTGGTTACGTCTCAGACACTGCACTTTGAATCCGGTCTATACTTTATGATATCATTTTGGCAAAAACCAACAAAAATACCTCTTTACATTGGACTTCATCACAGGACAAGTACTTAATGACCAAATGAAATTGAGATCTAGTATTGAGTGCAAATTAGCTTAACAATGTAGCCTAGGTAGAAATAACAGGCCTGTTGTAAAGTCTAAACACATAATAGCTTGTGTGTACATATATACACCTTCTGCGAACCAAAGAATACGTTTTTTTTTGTGATCGCCTATCTATTTGGGTCTAAAAAAAAGCACTATACAATTAAAATTTCAATGAATATATTTTTCATTTTAATTTCCTAGCATGTTCATTGCAGAGGACAACTTCCGTGGGAAAATAGAACTGAATTTAGAAAATAACAAATTATGCTATTAACCCAAGAACACTTTCAATTTGATTAAAGCAATAAAATTTTGTATCATTCTTCTGTTGCTTCTTGCTTGCAAGGACAATGAAACATGTATTTTAGTTCAACAGTGAATTATAAGTCATAGAACATCCTCTGGATATTTTAATGGTTCTGGAGGCATGTTTTATTTTTGGTAATATAGAGGAACATTTGGTGCACCTCGTGTGTGTCTTGCCATTGCAGTCCTTGTTCCCAGCATGCAAATCCATGACACACCACTGGAAAGCCCAGGATCTCCTCTACAGAACACTATAGGGCTTGATGGGGTATCTCCAAATACTTAAGGAAGATGCAAGTGAACAAAATGTCCATTATAACGGACATAAATGAATGGGCCGGGTCTCAGGAGGGTATATGTACACACACACTGTGCACCCACAAGTACCCCCTGCTGGTCCAGTGATGTTCTCTTTAGTTTTTGTGTAATTAGTGTAACAGTTTTTCATCAAAGCTCAATCTTTAATTAATCTTTAATCTTTAATATCTGATATGAAAGACATTTCAGTGTGTATGAATGCTGGTTCAGATAGAGCTGGGTCACGGTGTCTGTATGAGTTTCCTCCAGAGAGGGCGGGGGGGATTGGAGCGGACGGAGGAGGAGGTGAAGAACAAGCTGCGTCAGTCAAGGCCGATCTCTTTTATTTATTTATTTTTTTTTCTTTTTAATTTTTTTAATTTAATCTCCGAACTGAATCACCTGTTAATGTTGTCAGTGTCGGGCATGTTTAGATTTCATCAATAATCAGCGATCCTGTCATTGTATTCAGAGGATCAGGCAGCTTCGGTGCTGCCAGAGCTAGGCTGCGGTTTAGTCTTTGTTCTGTTTTTGCAGTCATTTCTCCCAGTTTTGTTAGGAACATTAATGTAACAATTTATAACGTATAAAGGGAAAATATTTGTTGGCTCGGAATTCCCATATTACTGTATCCTTATGTTTTAAAATGATTGTTTATTCATTTCTTTCTTTATTTTTATTTTTATTAAACACGAAGCTCACACCACATGACCTAAATGAACACATCACTCTTGCTGATGCATTTCTTGTACATTGGAAGTTACAGCATTATTAGCATTATTAGCAAAGGGTCAAACTGGCTTTTTAAATTAATAAATCAAAAATTTCACGAGAAACAAGAATAAAATAACTTGCCCCACTGAGAACAAGACAACTGTCTGTCTGTAGCAGAACAATAACTGACTCACATATTTGAGTGCCTTCCTAAGCTCATGTTATTTTCATTATTAAATTAATAAAAACAATACATTCACTGATTTCTTAAATGATTAGTTTTAAGTGAACAGAAGCAACAAAAGTGCACTTTCCACAAAATAATGGAACTGTAATCAGGGCCTGACATGAGTAATGGCATTTGTCATTGTAAACATTTTTTTAAAAATTATTTATAACAATATTCCAGTTTTGTGCTTTATTTTTGTTTTGTCTTGTTTTTTTGTTTGACTTTTGTCTTTTTTAAGATCGATCCTGTTTGTAAATCTTTCTGGTGTATAAGTATGGTGTGCAGAGAGGAAGCAGGAGCTGGTTTTCATTTTTATCCGGTGGGGAATTGGCTCGAGAGCTTCCGGAACGGTTCCTGAGGCTCAGGCAGGACAGAAGCATAAACTGTTATCACCTTATCAGATTCCTTCCGAATAATTGACGCTTCTAACGGAGGGATGTTGGGGGCGGGGGGTGGGGGCGGAGAGGAAGGAAAGGAAAGACGAGCGGCTCAATGGGGAATGTGTAAATACGATCGGAGTCGTCGATCCCTGCATATTTTCTCAGCTCCTGGTTCAGGATCAGAAGGCGAGGGGGTGGAGGTGCGGAGGTGTGCGGCTGGAGCAGGAGGTGTAAATTTGTTCGCGCCCCCTGTTCTCGGGTGAAAATGGAGCTGCACGTGGTGCGCCGCTGGGCCGGCGTGTAAATTGAGGCGCGTTTAGGCCAAACCCTTCCTCGTCTTGAAGGAGCAGATTTTATTTATTTCACCCGTCATTAAAGATCCTCCACTCATGTCATTTGTGTGTCATCATTAATTTCTACACGGCCATTTTCCAACCTGCCTTTTTCCATCAGGCTCTTTCTGTTAATCTCGCCTGCGAGACTGACTTATGTAAATGAGCTCTGTTCTGATTGGCTGCCCTGTGTTGTGCCTCAAAGAGAAGTCATTTCTGAAACTCCTTATGCCACTGTGAGTGGGTGGGGCTAAATGTCTGTATAGGCAAATGCAAATGTTTGTGACCTCATAAAGCTGTCTTTACATGGACTCAGCAGTGACTGGTTTTACATAGGACATGAAACAGTGTCTCTATACTACATAAATGTTTTATTTAATTAGCTGTGTTGTCATGATATTGGCTCTTTAATGAAGACCTCTCTCCTGGTGTTGCTGGGCAGGTTAGGTGGCGTCCCTGCCTGACGTGAAGGCACGCAGTATCGACTTGTTACGGCAGAAGCACATCTGCCCCGGTGGTTTCTTTCTCTTCTCTTCGCGTGGCCCCGAAGGCTAGGTGTTTTTAGCACGACGCAGTGCAGTCGGTGATCTTTTCCCCGAATATCAGCACCGTTCTGTCTCGCACAGTCATGACCACGTATGTTTCAGCCCCATTTATTCATCTTGCTTTCATTCTTTTTTCCTGGCAGAAGCATAAAGAACGGGACCGCCACAAACCAAAACATAAGAAGACTTTGGAGCTGTCTCCTTCGCTGGTCCCTGCACTGATGGTCACCTCAGAGAAGGTGAGGAGCGCAATCCCTTCACTGTATTACATTCTGCGGTATTTTAAGTCATGTAAATACACTGACCGTCAGAGGGAAAGGGAGGACCATCATAATATCTGCCGACGTAAGGAAGAGACAAATGGAGTCTCGTTTTAACTGTTAAAGGTGTTGTTTAATGTATCATTTGAAAATATGTTTAGACTTTAAGCCTTTTTAACTCAAAAAGAGATGATATGGGTTCTTTAATTTCTTAAAAGCCGTTACAGTTGCAATATTTAGCAGTCAAGCTGCAATACTGATATTTTATACATATTATTTAGCTAATAACAGGATGCTTGAACCTGCATAGAAGGCCTTAATTTTGAGTTTAGATCTTGCCCCTGGACCTGGAGTGTGTTTGTCAGAAGCTGCTACACGTGATGCATTCCAAAAGTTCCTCCTGATGATCTGTATGTCTTTTCTTTCTCAGAGCTACAACAGTAGCAGTGGCGGCAGTGTCTCCGCCATCTCTTCCTCCCAGAAACGGATGGACGACAGCGGGGGCCGCTTCACCAATGCCAACTTTCAGGAGGTGCCCTCTCACTCCAGCGGGAGCTCCAAGGATGCGGGCTCTACCGACAGCAAGAGCTCAGAGGGCAAGAGCAAGAAGTCCAGCAGCCACAGCTCCAACTCCAGCTCCGGGTCCAGGGGCCGCAAGTCCAACCCAGGGAAACCCCACGGCCCCGTCGTCACCATCGCCACCTCCTCCACCGTCCCGTCTTCCACAAGTCCCTTCCAGCAAGGTACGGAGACTGTTTTTGGAAAGAAAGAAAAAACTTGACCGCTTACTCGTGTCTGTGCTTAGCAACGACTTATCTGTGGTTTTGACCTTGTTTTAATCAGGAATGTGTTTTTTCCTTGTTATTTAACTCGTTATATAAAGCATGAGTCCTCTAAAGCTTCTCATGGACATGGAGGCGGAACATTATCTGTTAATGTTAGACCCTGATCCCAAAGTTCACCTTCTGGTTCACAACTTCAGTATTACAGTGCAGTAATCTGCTGTTAGCCATGCAGTCCATTTTGATAACAGTATGCCTAGGCTTTACTTTCTAAGTGATCTAACAGTCAGAAAGTATTTTATCACTAGAAAAATATATATTGTTTAATTTTTTTTTTTAAAATAACTATGTGGCACATTAAGAGAATCCAGAATCAGTGTTATATCAGTGTTTGTGCACAGAAAACCATTGGTTAGTGATTTTACACAGTGACCAAACAAGTACAATAGACTACTGTTGAGTGTATTAATATCACGCTCAATAAAAAAATAGTTCACCTTGCATAGAGACTCCTTAGTCCCAAATCACAGTTTTGCGCTGAATCCAGGTATAATTATTCATTAAAGACATATTTGATGTGCAGATTTAGCTCTTTCATTTAGAGACATTGTGAGGTAAAGATTGAGTGTGTGATTAGAGCATGAATTTGGTGTAGCTGAGACACGAAGACACCGTATAACGGTTACAGTGCCGGCTGTGTGTTGCCGCCTGCAGAGTAAGGACTCAGAAAAAGTGAGTCATTTCTACGGGCTGGTATGTGACGGATGATAAAGTGTGTTGTGATACGGCTGGATGGAGTCCAGAGGAGCGAGGGGGCCGGTGGGTGAGGTCAGATAAGAACGTTGCCTGGCTGCTGCGCCGCTCTAATCTGGAGTGAGACCACTGAGAGCCCGACGTTTTTGCTTTCGGGTGTGGGTCTTGGTGGGTGCGTCCTTGGGTGTGGGTGTGTGTATGTGAGAGAGCCTCTGCTATTGGGATGTGTCATTCAGACCTGGAGTATCTTGTACATACAGACATACAAATGCAGTAGTAAAATAAATCTGATTTTGAAGGCTGTGGTCTGGCAAATTATCATCTGATTATTGTTGTTTTTTTATTTTATTTTAATTAATTTCCATATTTATGGGCACCACTAGTGGAATGACATTACATGTCGATTTGTTGATCTAAATTGTCCCTTTTTTATTTTTTCCATTTTCCTATTATGTTTTTTGCCTATATGTTTATAGCTCATATTTCATGCATAACCTATTTAAAATCAAATCACTGGCTTCCATTTATATTCAAGTCTGGGGGCAGTAATGGCCGTTTCATAACCTCAGTCTTGGTTTATTTTGATGTCTGTTGTAGATCAGCAATCGTTTTAGATCAATTTAATATCATCCTCTTATTTATGATCTTTCAGGATCTGTGATAAAATATACTACTGTCTGAGTTCATTAATAGCTTAATAGTGGAAGAATAGTTTTTCACAATAAATAATTCTTTAAAGTATAGATTGTCCTTAATTAATAGTTTGGATCAAAATTACATTTACCTGATTGCTTATTGTCCTTATATGGAAATTCAGGACAGATCAGCAGATCAGGACCGGCCTGGTTTTATTGATTGACGTGGTGGGTTGTGTTTCGGGGCAGTGCCCCCCCCCCCCCGGCTGCCTCGCACCGCGGGATCAGATAATGGTTTGAGTCGAGGTG
>JBBPDB010000001.1:7759694-7773878 GCA_037974465.1 Brachypetersius altus
GGACATGTGAACGACGGGGGCCTCCCTGGAGCAACTGGGGGTTAAGGGTTTTGCTTAGGAACCCAGTGGTGGTGCTAAAGGTAGGATTCAAACCCATGACCTCTTGGTCTAGAGGTACTCTACCCACTAGGCCACCACCACCCAGTACTTCCAAGGTAGCAGGGCTTCTACTGAAGCAGGTAAAAATGAAGTTACCATAACGAATTGTATTCTTTTTTTCTCCCCAGTCATTTTATGGTCAAAATCAATACAGATAAGTAACTTAAAACAAACACATTTCTTACCTTTTCTGAGACGGACCCCAGGAGCATCTTTCATTATGTTCAGCCGCTCCAGACAGCGCATCCTGTAGTAACGTGCTAAAATATCTCGATCTCGAATATTGGTATCGCTGTCTCTCAGGTGTTTAAAAACAACCGCTTGAGGAACTGCTGCAATGTAGGTCTCCCTTTCAATATCAAGGCTGAGAAAGTCTCTTCCATTGAAAGAGTGCGTTAGTGACGACTGGCGGGTTCCATTTGGATAGAGGTGACAGCAGCCCATGCCCTGGTAAATGTTGTGGTCAGACAGTGAGCCTGAAACGAGGAAAACGTGGAGAAATGCAGTTTTAGTGGGATATGTTAAATGTCTATATTTAAAGCAACATTTCTGCTTAATTAAATGATCAAGATGTAAACAAAGTCATGCCATGTCAGAGTGGTTTATAGGACCAGACGTCTAATACCTTTAAAAGCTCCCTTTGTTACTTCCTGCCCTCGGTTTCATGGGACTTTTATTTTGACGTGCCTGGGTTCCCCACTTTATTATCCCTTCCTTTGGTTCCCCCATAGTTTTGCCTGGTCCTTGTTAGTCCCACCTTTTATTGAAGCTGCCTCAACCATCAGCAGTCCACTCTATAATCTACGCTAACTCACGAACCCTGCCATTCATCCACTTCGTCATTATTGCGTTTATCTGTCCATGGCTGTCTGGCTTTTAGTTATTTCCTAGTTCAAATCCAGCACAGGGTGAGGCATTCAGCGGTTGTCATATGTTCATATACATGCTGTAAACAAGCAATTCCCAATAATATAGTACCCGTCAGGTTAAAGTGTTGAATAGCAGACTCAAATCCTCCAGTAAATATATCTTTGTTGTGATCCGCCCAGATCTGTATAGTGAGCCAGTGTTCTTCTCCTGCTGTGGTGGTGATCCAGGCAGGACGGGGCATTTTAGAGTTCAGGTTACTGTTGTGGTGGAAGACTGTCACATCGTTCACGGTCGTTCTCTGCGTGTATTCAGGGAGGTTGAAACCACGGGACACAATTACATGCACACATAAAGAATCCTTATCTGTAGGGGGAAAAAACTTCTAGTGTTAGACACAGCAAGGCAAGTTTATTTAAGTAGCACACTTTAATACACAGAGGTCATTCAGTGTGCTTTACAGAAATAAAATAAGCATAAAACCAGTTGAATTAATGTCCTGGAGGTAAACCTGCTCCAGGGGGTGCATTACTGTATGCTCGAGAGCTATAAGTGAATACAAACATAGTGTACACATGCGCACGTTTCTTATCGGTTGTGATTATAGTTTGATCATTGACGGTACATCAGTGCTCATAAAAACACAACGGAAATGAAAACTCGCGAGATCGTGTCGAGAACACCACGGTTCAGGCGTCATATCGCGACAATGAGGTGAAGATGTCGAGAAATGTGTGTACATGTCGAGAAAGTTTCGAGAATAAACTCATTATCATAGGAACGCAGTAAATAAAAGAGCTTCCGTGCCGTTTAAGTTCACTTTTTAACCGTCTGACAGCAAACCGAAAGTGAAAGTCAACTACGCACCCACTAATGACGAACACACTCCACGAAGAAGGTGCAAAATAAAGACAATCAAACTGATGTCCATTATCTTCTCAGCTCCACCGTTCCGATTCCCTTCTTCTTCTCCCTCCTCTTTCCGTTCCTACAGCTGCTGTAACCTCACATTTCTCTCGCCGCGTCCTGCAGCTCTCTCCGCTCTCGCCTGAAACTTTTAATCGCGGCCGTCGTCCAACGGGTCACGTGACTACGTGGTTGCGTCATCATGTATAAAAATAATATTTTTATACACTGTCTTTCATAAACCCAAGGTCGCTTAAAGGGGAAGGTCACGCATGAAACAAAAAGACAAAGTACAAAAACAGCAGCATCACAGTTCAAGAAGAAATACTAAGTGGACGACAGGATTAACATATTGGTAAAGAGGTAACAGAGGATGTATTAAAGGGATTCTGAGGAAGGTTTGGAATTCACAACGCAAAATGATCTTTGATTTTAATCTCAGCCATTGTAGCAGCCATGGAAATGTACGCACCAACCCATGCAATAACAGAAAGGCTGTCTATTATACCTTTTAGACTGGGTGTCACTTTTATTATGAATAGTCATCCCCACCCTGGTCAACAAATCAAAACTGATTGTTTCAAGATACTAACAGCACCTCTGCCTCGCATTGACCATGGTCCGGGAGTTCTGTGAAGACATTTTCCACAAATTTTTGGAGACCAAGGGTGTTCCCTGGCCCATCACCTGGTCCTGTAGACTGGCCATCTGGCTGAGGAAGAGGAAAAGTTCCTTCGCAATGGAATTGTTTTTCTCAGTGATGCTGCTTCGGTTGAACAAGTGGCATAATCCACAGTTACCAGAATATACTCATGGCCGCTGGTAGACTTGGGCAGTGGCCCTACCAGGTCCTTGCCATTTCTCTCAAAGGGCAGTTGGGAAGGGCTGGTTCATAAGGGGATGTGTGTTGACAAAGGGGGCTGCACCGACAGAAGGTTTTGTGGTGCCCTAGTATGGAGGATAATTGCCTCTGGACCAAGAGGTCATGGGTTCGAATCCTACCTTCAGCACCTCTGGGTTCCTGAGCAAGACCCTTAACCCCAAATTGCTTCAGGGGCAGACTGTCCCCTGTAGTTAGGGAATGGACATCAATGCTTAAGTTTTTGTTTAGATGACTGTACAGTATCTTGGGTCAACTCTGTTATTTTTAAATATGCTTTATACATAAAGTTGGAACAGAAAGGCATGGATAAAGCATCTGCTAAATGTCCGAAACGTCAAGGTTTTGATTTCCAGTGACATCCCAAGTCAATTAATGAAGGCGGCGAGCCATTACCTGGGCAAACCTGGGGGGTGTGGAGGGGCTCAGTGGGTAGGATACTTGCCTCTGGACCAAGAGGTCATGGGTTCGAATCCTACCTTCAGCACACCACCACTGGGTCCCTGAGCAAGACACTTAACCCCAAGTTGCTCCAGGGAGAGACTGTCCCCTGAAGTTAGGGAGTGGAAGTCGCTTTGGATAAAAGCGTCTGCTAAATGCCATAAATGTAAAATGAGGTATTGTGTACATATCTTGCACAGTATACAACAGCAATACCACAATATCAGTATCTGCAGTACTGCCACCACAAACTGCAATATGGAGAGCTTCAATACCAGTCAAAAGTTTGGACACACGTTCTCATTCAATGTTTTTTCTTTGTTTTTATTATTTTCTACATTTTAGATTAATATTGAAAACCAACAATTATGAAGGAACACGTGGAATTATGCATTAAACAAAAAAGACTTAAACAAAGCAGAATATGTTTTGTAATGAGGTAATGATGAACTGTTTCTTTTTACTTAGTTAAGTGGTCTTGCCATAATATGGAATAGAACCGTAGTTACTATATAGCGACCTGACCATTACAACTGATGATCCCAAAGAAGGCAAGAAATTCCACTAATTAACTCGTTAACGAAGAACACCTGTTAGGCCAAGAGTGCGCAAAGCAATAGGTGATGTTTTCAATATTAATCTACAATGTAGCCTATAATAAAAACAAAGGAAATCATTGAATGGGAAGGTGTGTCCAAACTTTTGACTGGTAGTGTAAACTGCTTAAGCCGGTAAAAGGAGATTGTATGGTATTTAAATGTGTTAAACCTGTTGAACCTGTTCTAATCACTCATACTTATACATGTGGTTGTTTATCAAGCAAAATGCTATTTTATCACAATCAGTAGCACAAAGATCACATGACATTCACAGTTCTGTTTTTTCTTACAATGTTAGTTTTGTAGTTCCCCAGATTTGTAATGATCTTTCTTTTGATAAAGATGCCATCACTCTTGCTTCCACATCAACTTTCAGTACCAGTGTAGCAAATGTACTGGATGATGTGAAAATATAAAATAAACAATAAAAATATAGCTCCTAAAGAAAAGACAGAGTTTAACCAGTTACTACTGCATTTCTTTTCCACAGTCACCTTCATGTGAAGATTCTTTTTTTATAGGTGATTTAGAGACATTTAATTTTTTTAAAAATATTATTTTTGTGTGTGTACAGGTCAGAACCGGTTCCCAGGCTGTCGCTGTAAGGCCCAGTGTAACACTAAGCAGTGTCCGTGTTACCTGGCGGTCCGGGAGTGTGACCCTGACCTCTGTCTCACTTGTGGAGCTGCAGACCACTGGGACAGCAAGAACGTCTCCTGCAAAAACTGCAGCATCCAAAGAGGGGCCAAGAAGGTCAGCCAGCACTTTACTCTGAATTAGAACAGCTTTTAATGAATAAGTAATGGACCACTTACAAGACATTCGTCTTCCCAGTAGCTCACATTATTGGTAACACAAACCGTTGAAGAACTGAGTGCTGATTTCTGCTGTATGTATGAAAAGGCAGTTTTGGTTTATTTCTGTAGTTATCAAACACGGATCATTCAGTGTGCAGATATGAAATTAAGCATAGGTTTTTATTTTTTACTGAGTTTTATTGAATTTATTTAGACTTTATATTTTGTTGTTCTCATCTCTGTGCAGTCCTCTACTGATTACCTCCGGGATCAGTAGTTTCCCGATTTATAAAAAGAAAATTAATACATTTTATTTATAGGGGCCTCTCTGGCACACAAGGACACTGTACAATAAAACAAGTGAGCAGGAAAAGTCACCTACAAGTACAAGAATTTAACATCTAACATTTAAATTGAATTCAAGTATTAAACAGTAAGGAAAATAAAACAAACACAGATTTAACAATAACAGCAAAATCTGAGGCATTAATGGAAACTGTTATTAGTACCGAGGGGAAAAGTGGCATTCCGTGTGTTCATCACTTCTTCCTATCATTTTGTGTTCAGCACTTACTGTTGGCGCCGTCTGACGTGGCAGGATGGGGCATTTTCATTAAAGAGCCAGTTCAGAAGAATGAGTTCATCTCTGAATACTGTGGAGAGGTAACACCTTCACCTTTTTTCCGATCTTTGTGTCTATTCCTTCCGCCAGGACCTTCGTTAAATTACAAACCAAACGTCGGAGGGTTTTAAACCAGGTATTAGGCATCCTATCAGCAGTTTAGAATTTGGAATAACACTGACCACATTAATGCTAAGGATGAATCGGACCTCAGAAGCTTTGTTTACAGCTAAACTGTAAACGTAGCAAACTCCAAATAAGAATTATTATATGTAATAAAAAACCCAAAGCCAACATTTAAACGATGAAAAATGACTTCAAATACACCCGTGTATATTTTAACTTAAACTTAGAAGTTGACAGAAAGCTGCAGTTGTGGCATAAACTACACTGAGCTCAAGTTTGGATGTTTAGAACCTTTAGTTTTTATGCAAAAAAGGACTTGGTCAGACTGCTCCTGAGGGCAGTCATTTTTCCTCTACCTCCATTTTAACATTTCAAACATTAATTTTGTGGTGCATCAATGTAGTAATACAGGAATCGCTGTACAAAATAATTTCAATCCTTATTCATCCACCCCCCACTCCAAAGAAAAGCCACACTGTTGATTATATAAAGTCCAGAATTTGACAGCTTTTTAAAGCTCATTTACTTTAATGTTTATAAATGTTTTTCAGTTTCTCCTCAGTAAACATGGCTTCATTACTGTGGTGTCTTTAGAGTTGAGCCAAGAAAAATAATCTTAGAGCTGACCAATCCTTTCTTCTTTCCTCCTTTCCTTCATTAATGATGTAGATCATCTCCCAGGATGAGGCCGACCGCAGAGGCAAAGTCTACGATAAATACATGTGCAGTTTCTTGTTTAACCTGAACAACGGTGAGTTGTGTTTCCCCTCTGATCCTCGTATCTCTGCTCATATCTTCATTCTAACGCAGCTCCCTTTCTCCAACAGATTTTGTTGTTGATGCAACAAGGAAAGGCAACAAGATCAGGTTTGCCAACCACTCTGTGAACCCCAACTGCTATGCAAAAGGTGAGTCCTGTAAAACGCTTTTAATAGGAAACTGGAAAGACGATCTTGACGTCTGTCTTCATCTCTGCTCTCTTTCACAGTAATGATGGTTAATGGGGATCACAGAATAGGCATTTTTGCCAAGAGAGCCATACAAACTGGTGAGGAGCTTTTCTTCGACTACAGGTAAGAATGTGCTTTTTCTTTTTTATACAAATTGCGTTTTTGTGACTTTTTTGTGGCAAATATTTTATTCAAATATGTTTTTTAATGTAAATGTGATGTTTTTTTCTTTTCAGATACAGTCAAGCAGATGCTCTAAAGTACGTGGGCATTGAGCGTGAAATGGAAATTCAATGAAGCATCTACCTCTGGAACAAATGCCTTACACTCTTCAGGAATTTTCACTCCACATGCATTTCCAATACCTTTTCATAGTTTGGTTTTTGGGGGGGAAGGGTGTTTGCTTGGGGGGTTTTGGGCTTTTTTTTTTTTTTTTTTTTTTTTTTTTTTTTTAAAGAGCTCAATCTTTTTGTTCATCACCAACAGACTGACTCTGGGATACACTTTTTGACAGTAACTTGAACATTCAGATTTGTTTACAGCTTAATATTTAGTCGAGATCCTTGGGCGGGTGTCTTCTGGGCCTTTTTTTTTTTTGTTTTGTTTTTTTTGCAAGTCATTCATCCAGAATTTTGGACCAAATTCACAGTAAAAACTACAAAAAAGCAAGCCGTACACTCATTTGTTCTACCACACGGTTTATGTCCAGATGAAAACCAAAGTCACTTTTTTCTCTGCATGCCATCTCATGAGCATTTGAGGAACAGACACTTCCACTATCTGTAAAATACATGAATACTTAAATGATGTGGGGGAAAGTGGAGGTTAGATACAGTATCTAACTTGAGGTGCCTTGAAATTACAACACTGAATAGTTTATTGGGTTAGGTGTCCTGAACTGTTGGTAAATGTGAACCTAATTTGTTGTTTGCATGAACAAAGATCTCAAATGGAGTAGAAATCAGGGAACTTTCAAATGTTTTTTGTTGTTTTTTTTTTTATTTAGCAGGGGTTGGGTTGGGGGTTGTTTTTGTTTTTGGAATCTCCACTGACAAACTTTAGCAGCTTTCAGCACGACCAGACACTGTAGGAAGGGAAAAAGAAAATTTGGACAGTTGAAAAGGTCTTCCTCTTACAGATAACCACCTTTACTGTTTTTAACAATAAAGTACAATCAGATCTGGCGTGAGGAGCACTGAGAACCCTGGTGAAATCAAAGCAATACGACCAGCCTTTGAATCTCGTTCATGAGAAGATCTTAAACTGTCCGTATTTATTTGACCAGAACTCTGTAAACAGTCTTTTTTTTCCTATAATAATTTATTGAACTGTCCTTTTGCTGTGATCTGCCAGATAAACATCATATGGTTTCTTATTGTGACTTAGATGAGCTGTTTCACCAGTTTGTTCCTCCTTGGAAAAATTCTGTTTTTAGCATTTTGTCCTCTTTGCCCTAGGGTTTGTGACCACTCCCGTTTCTCTTTCTGCCTCCTGAGCGTACAAGGTGCTGATTTGTAATGTTTACAGGGAATACTGTTGACAAATAAAAGAAAAAAAAAATAAATGAGACATCTTTTTGGGGTCTGCGTCCCAAACCGCACACTTGTTGCACTAATAAGTAGAAGTGCACTGTCACACGCGATGCCTTACTGCTGCTGTAGATCTGCAACTGTAGAGTTTTTACAAAGTGGCACACCAAGTTGCCTTGAAGGATTATTTTGCCAATTAGATGGAGAGATTTGGGAGAATCAGAATTAAAAAATATTGATTGGGAGGAAAGTCTCTACTGCACAGAGATAAAATATAGTCTAAATAAATCTGATAAAAGCTGCAATAATAGAGTAGGCCCAAACATACTGCAGCTGCATTGCATCGGGAAGCGTCGGGCACTGGGTCAATTGACGCACGCAGCCATTATAGGTATAGCCAATGATTGTAAGTCTTGACATATACACCATAAAGATAAAGAGTGATTTAATCCAATAATCTTGTGTTCTTGAGATCACAGTTTAAACCAGGGAGCTATAGAGTCTACCAAGCAGCCTGAGTGAACATGGGGAACCCCACACAAGTGCTGAAGATGTTCAGTCGACCAGACATCACTGCTGGGTTCTCCTCAAAGTGTCTTCTATTCTTTTGGCATTTTCTGCTTGTGCATAATTTCTCCCTACCCCTGGCCACTGTAACAAGATCATCAGTGTTATACACTTCATCTGTTGGTGGTTATAATATTGATTGGTCCAAAAAGTGGACCAACAGAAAGGGAACTGGTTCACAGTGTGAGTGATTTTTTTTCTATGAGAGTAGATGGTTAAAAGCACATTTTCCACAAAGATCTCTGCTACTATTGTTCTTCACTGAAACTGATGGAGAGCAAGAATGTGTTGAGTCTGAGCAACTTGGTGGAGAAACCTGTACTAGATGATCTACCTACGGCAAGTCTAGAGGGCGAAAACTCAGTTCATGTCATAAGATTTCCAAGTCCAAACCTTGAAAAACAGGCGTGTCCCAATATTTTTGTCCATATAACCGTAGGTTTCTGTCATATCAGTTCCTGTAGAGAGCAGCAGAGTGTTGCTGTGCCTGTCACGCAAAGGTGAAGAAGAGGTTCTCCATGTCGCCGTTTTTCACGTTTTACACAGAAATCACAGAGAATCGTCATTAAGGTGAAGGTACAAACGGTTTAATTTTAATGTATTTGACGCTTCGTTTGCTATATTTGTGACACGCTTCAAGAGGCACACGCTCCAATGATTGTCATACAACTGCAGGGCTGAAGTTTTTTCTAACTAAAGTAGTCCTTTCCGCCTTAAACAGTGCAGCGGCTCTAGAATGAAGCTCAGACTATTGAAGTTGGAACGGAAAAGTTCCAATTAAACCAACCAATTCGTTTTACCAATTCGATTTTGTCACTCTAAGCCACCGAATGTGTTTAAGTATATTAAAGCCGTTTTGTGTTTTTTATTACATAAGTTTTCAGGCATCAGCAAAGATATAAGCACATATTTATTACATGTTTAATACGGAAAAGCACGATGGGATTACCTGTGGTATTTCACAGCTAAACTGCACTTATTATATATATTTTCTTGACTCTGTTATTTTTACAGGTTTTATGTCCGTAGTACTGTTTAATGGATATAGTATTTATATGTAGTATTTGTTAAATTATTCTCTTATTATTGAAAAGTCTCCCCTCATTTCCACCAGTAATCATTCCTACGTAAATCATTAATAAGGCACTGTGCTAAAAACTTTCCTTTAAAAACTGCATAGGTTCAGGGACTTCAGGGAGCAGTGTGTGCAGACAGTTCTTTGCTCAAGGGTACCTCAGTAGTGCCACTGGCAGTCCTGGGGTTTGAACACCTGAACTTATGATTACAGGGGCAACTTCCTAACCTCTCCACACACATTTATATGTATGTATGTTCTGCACGGGCGCCGGAACCATTATTTTAGGAGGGGAAAACAGGCCAGACTGAGTGCAGTGTGCACCCCCTGCCCTTGTCTGCATGTGTGTATATTTATATTAAAGTAAATAATGTGACCTGTTTTTGTTATTCTGTGTTGTCGGGGGGTTCAGGGCTGACAGGCAGTTTCCACTGAGCCTGATCCATCAATGACAACAAGAAATGTTCCCAGAGTTGAACAGCATCCTCAGCAGCAACCCAGACAGCTTCAGAGAAGTAATTCATCCATAGTTCTGCTTCGCTCCTCTGTGCGATTGTCAGGTGTGTACACACGGCACACTCACTGTGTCTCACGTTCTTGCAGAAAGAGTTTGTGGTGCTGTCTGACAGGAAGGCAGATGGGTCCTTCCTCATCCATCACTTCCTCACCTTCTACCTGCGGTGTAAGTGTTTAAGCCTCATACGTACAGCACTAGAGGCCTTTGAAGACGTGTGTGTGACGTGTGTGTGACTTATTTTTCTTCCAGCTCGCTGCAAAGTGTGTTTTCTGGGTCTCGTGCAGTCCTTTAGCCACTACAGTGTTGTTAGTCAAAAGCTGGTGAGTTTAAAACAGTACCTTTTCCTGATTATCGCACAGTTATTTAAACCACTATGTTTAATATACTGTGTTTATTTATTTATTTACTTCAAAGTCTTTTCAAATAGTTTTTTTTAGCCTAATCAGAATGTTTGAGCATACAATGGCAAAATAAGCAAATATATTTTTTTTATTTTTGTTTACAGGTGTAATTACAGGTTTAGAAGGTATCTGTACTTAGGAAAGAAAGGTGCTCAGGCAGCTCCCCTGGCTTTAATTAGAAGTATGTTTGGCTTGTAGGCACTTTCTGATCTTTTCTAGATACAGAGAAAGGTGTTGGAGCTATAATCCATAGTAACGGACTGTACATCACAGATGCAGCTGATAGAGATTTGGGGAAAATGCTAAATTATTTCTTTATTAGTCGGTAATTAATTTTGTATTATTCCGTGTCTGCTATTGATTTTTGGTACCTACTAGGAATTATTCCGTATCTACTGTGAAGTAGTTGGTGTGCACTGTGGATTATTTCATATCTAATGTTAATTATTCTGTACCTGCCATTATTTAGCCTCTACCATAAATTATTAGACCCAAAAATGAACCTTTTGGGTTTAAAGGGTAAATTAAGGGTGGAGTTTCAGATGTTGATTTGTGTGTAAAAACGTTTTATGTTGTGTTGCAGGGGGTGAATCTTACCCAGGCCAGAGAAAAGGGTCAGCTTGTTTTTCTCGAAGGACTGAAGGCTTCTCCTGGAGTTCTGCTCGACGAGGACATGAGTGATGAGACACGGATGTTTGATTATCTCAGGTCAGTGAGACACAGAACTCTCCGCCTGTTTTCTGTTCACTAATGATTTGTATTCACTAATGGCCCTGTTGGCTGTGTGTGTGTGTGTGTGTGTGTGTGTGTGTATGCATCCTGTGTGCATGTGCGTGTTTGTATGTATTCCGAAAATCTACTTTAGAAACGAGTCGTTTCAGCAGATGCTTCTGTTGCCTGTGATTTCAGGACTCCACACCCGGAGCTCAGGGCTCTGTTTCAGTTTGTGTGTGATTCCCTGTGTCCAAGTGGAGGTGATGCTGGTGGTGATTCCTGGGGTCCTCCTGTCCTGATTATTGATGACCTGAGTGTCCTGCTTGGTTTAGGCGTCAGCGGTGGAGCCATACTGGACTTCACTCACTACTGTCAGGCCACTGTCTGCTCCCAGTTACAGGTGCGTTGAGGTGGATTGAAGCAGAATTGCTGTGGACCAGCATTATACAGTCACAAAGACATCATCCTTTTTCATATCATCCATTATTAATAAATAATCATGATTTAGTAGATGCATTTCAGCGAGAAAATTCAAAGCATGATTACGTGTTTGCTATAAAACCAGTATTTGGAGACACCCCCAAAAAATTACTCACGGATTCTGTGTCTAACCGCTGACTCCCTGAAGGGCCGTTAATCTGCTTGCTCTTACCAAGCCATTAATGGTTAAGTATGGCTGAATGCGTAGCTGCATTCATGGCTTTTTATTTTTCGTTAAACCACAACAAACACATGTCTCCTTTTTAAACACTTCCCGGCCAAAAAACAAGTCAGCAACTGGATATAACACACAAATAAGTAAGAGCCTCCCATTGGATGATTTCTGCATGGATGTTTCAGCTGGCAACGAGTTATTTAACCCTAACTGACGTAGTGAGAAGATTCTCATTTCATAAACATCCATGTAGGAAGACACATCTTGTGGTCGTGGATAATATGTTTCAGGAGGGTCAGGTTATTGGCAGGCATCAAGCAAAGAAAACCTCTAACCTTAAATGATCAAGATCGGCGAACACTTAAACATTTGGTGAAATCAGATCATAGAAAAACAACAGCAGAACTCACAGCTGTGTTCAATAGTGAAAGTAAGAGCAAAAAGATCGGACTCTGGAGCGATGGAAGAAGGTCTTGTGGTCTGATGAATCCAGATTTGCTCTATTTCAGAGTGATGGGCACATCAGGGTAAGCAGAGAGACGGATGAAGTGATGCACCCATCATGCCTAGTCACAACAGTCCGAGCCTGGTGGGGGCCATGCGCTGATCTGGGGTTGCTGCACTTGATCAGGTCGCGGTTCAGCAGCCTTCTGTGCCCAAGGAAAGAGGTCAGCTGACCTGAATAAACTGAATGACCAGGTTATTCCATCAGTGGGTTATTTCTCCCCTGATGGCACGGTCACGTTCCAAGATGACCGTGTCAGGATTCATCAGGCTCAAACTGTGTAAGAGTGGAGCGTAAGGCGTCGTTTTCACACATGGATTTGGCCCCACAGAGTCCAGGCTGTAACCCAACTGAGAATCTTTGGGATGTGCTGGCAACAAATAAATGAAACTCTGGATGGAAATAAATGTTGTGACATTGCAGAAGCTTCTCGAAACAATGCCACAGCAAATGCATGCTGTAATCACAGCTAAAGGCGGTCCAGCCAACTATCAGTGTATGACTGTTTTTTTGGCTGGGCTGTGCATCTTACCCGAGCTTTAGTGTCCATTTAGTCTTCTGCGCGTTTTGCTCTGTGTTTGTTTCTGCGCGTTTTGTCTCTTTCCAGCTGCCTTAGCTGTCACGTCACAGACTCTCTCTCCAACACAAATTTTGATGGTGACCTGTCTGTCCGCTCTGTCTCCATGCATTACAGAGGGGACTCGACCACAAAATATTTTATTTATTATTTTTTTTAAATTTATTTATTTATTTATTTATTTATTTATTTATTTTTATCGATCAACACTCGTCCCCTGCTCAGCCGATCAAAAATACATGCACATAGCGGCAGATATTAATGGGCAGTTTGATGCCAAAATCCAATACGAACTCTGATGAGTGCGATAAAAAAATAATCCATAATAATAATAAAACATAGGAATAACATTATTGTAATCGCTTCTGCAATTACACTAATAATAATGCTTATTAATAGTGATTAATAATGAATAACATATTTCTACCAACATATGACACATCATGTAATACAGGTTGACTATTAATTTTAACTAGTGGATTAGTCATTAGTAATAGTAGTTAGATCACTGGTGCTGTTTGTTTTTCTAAAATCACTGTAGATCTTAAAATCTAACCTCTTACAGTGGATTTAAAGCTGCATATTCACTCCGTTTTATCCTTCTGATGGGAAGCCGTCAGTAACGCTCCATAATATATCTTCCATTAATCACTGTTGTGATATCAATCTCTGCAATACTGCTATCTCAGAAGATCGCAGTATGTGTATTGACGTCTAGCCAATCACAGTGTTTGTGGCCGGCTGACCAATGAGTGAAGTAAAAGTGAAATTTCAGAATTTTAGTGTGAACAGCACGAAATTCTACCTCTACACTTAACTCCTTTACCAAGTGAAGCAGCGGGCAGCCAGGAACACCGCGCCCGGGGAGCAGTGCGTGGGGACAGGACCTTACTCAGGGTACCTCAGAGGTGCTTAACAGTCTTGAGAATCGAACCCACGACTTCCTGAACGCAGAACGAATGCCAGCTGCCCCAGCAAATCACTGGAAACCATAAAAAACTCTGAGGTGTTTTTAAAGGGCCAATATTATACAGTTGATTTTTTTTCCCAATGTGTGTGTGTTTGAGTGCCAAAGTGCAGAGTATAATGAATCATCATTTATTCTTACACCATTTTCCGACCTCTCAATTTCACTGCTAAGTAAGATATAGGCCTTGTCTCTATTTTTGTTACCGTACCTTTAAGACTGATGTATGGAAATGTCCTGTTTTCTGATTGGCTGTCCTGTATTTCAGCTCATTTAAAAGGCAACACTGGACTTAAAACTAGTGGTGTGCGACACCACAAAATTTGGTATCGATCCGATACCAAGTAAATACAGAGCCAGTATCGCCGATACCGATACTGATACTTTTTT
>JBBPDB010000001.1:7773978-7790057 GCA_037974465.1 Brachypetersius altus
TCTGTGGTTTATTTCCAGGGGTCCCTGAATTTGTTTATAATTTTTAAAAGTATATAACATGGGAAGAGACTCCTGTCACATTGCAAACAAAATAAAGAAAGCAAATCAGTCTTACTTGAGTTGTATTTTTTCTGAACCATTAGTCTATAAAGTTATTATGAAAAACTAAATACACTTTAACTTTTTTTATTGACTAACACTTGGACTAATCTTCTATGACCATCAGACTACATGATATGCATAGCAAATAGGATTTCTGAGGTTCGATAAGACAAAGTGAACCAGCAGTGTCACATAAAAAAAATATTTTCAATGAACCTTTAGCAATCTGAGCTTTTTATAATGTGCACTGCACAAGATTGAACTAAGTCACAATTCATCATTCATGTTCATAAAAGCATAAATGCACAATGTTCACGTTCATGAGTGTGGTGGCCTTTGGAACTTATTTCAGACGGGGTCTGCAAGGAAGAACCATAGTTTTAAAGAACCTGTGTAATGTGTAATGGTGAGTCTTTATATTCATATGGATCTATATGTGCTGATTCTTCACACTCACATCTCATTTCAGACATAGTAGTTTAAGGAGCCAAATGTGCTTGACATATGATAAAACCTAATATAGTCCCCTGTTTTAAGGAGCATATGGTATTTATGTATTAGCAAGTGTGAGGAACTGAGAGCCACCTTGCCGGACAGCAGCCTCCAGCCATTATTCTCCACCCGCCGGTACCAGCCAGAGCGGTCATCATGGACTACGGGCTGGCCGTTATGGATCTGCAGGGGAACAGGCCTCTTCTGCCCTGCATGGGTGTAGTCCCTCGGGCTGCAAGCACACAGGTCTACTATTGGGCGGTGAGTGAAAATCTTGTAGTAGATGTTTGGGGGAAAGGTTGTCTGAAAGTGAATAATAATGATCAGTTTGAAATAGAGAAATTAATCAGGGATCAATATTCAGTTCTCAAAATACACACTAATGTCTATAAAATCGTGAAGAGCATTAAGAACATCACACCACTGTTTTTATTTTTAGAATTTCTGCATAATTAAATGGTTAAGATGTAATCAAAGTAATTCTGCTGGGTTTGATGGAAATCTTAAGGAGTCAAAAGTGTTTACAGAGGTGGTGAAACCTGATACATTCCTGACACCTGATACACTCTTTAACTATGTTAAAAGGAGCTAAAAGGTGTTTTAAAATCAGTTCAAGAGGTACAAATAGGGCATTTTCTACTTTATTTTTTTACCATAATTTGTGTCACATGTAAAAGCTCAATAGACACATTTTGGCTCACTGGTGGATTTGAATAATAAATGGGCTATTTTTGCATTTGCAAGGGATGCATGACCTCGGGTCCTTTGTTCACCACAAATAATCAGATTCAGTATTATTTTTTTAAAGATTTATTTTCACATTTAAATTACATTGTCTATATTTGGACAGAATTCCAAGTCAGTGGAATTCCCCTTTAAGAACAGTCAGACAAAGTGAGCATGGATGAACGCGAAGTACTTACTCCACCCAACCTGAAACGTATGTAGACACCTGAGGCAGCATCCAGCATATCAGCCTACAACACAACACATTCTCACATAATGACTCTTAATAATTGATTATATATTTTTATTTGTAGTCTATTATATTTCAAAGTAACAATAAACAGTATGAAACACAATAACGGTGCAGTAATGAAACAGCTATTGTTGATATTTTATACTGACAATCTATTGGTGTAGATTCATACACCTACACTAAATGTATAATACATGGAATTAAATATCTATTAAATACATGTAAAAGTATGTATTTTACATTCTTGCTTTCATGTTCAGCATTTAATCTAATATAGACTATCATTATTCATTTAACTTCATTATGTATTTATAACTTATTTATTTGATAAATCATTTATGAGGGGCCATATTCATTAGAATAAGTGCGGGACATTTAAAGCAAGTGCTTTAGAAAGTATCTAATATACTTGCGTTTCACATTCAGCATCGATTCTAATGAATATGGATCATTAATCATTTATTTCACTTTAATATTTTTATTTTTGAATCTTTTTACCTCTCTGGGGTTAATGTATTTGAGCAGGAGTCGTGGGTCACCTTGGCCATGGAAGTTCAACAGAGTCTTGAAGTACTTGAAAAGAGTGACATTCTAAATAGTGAAATGGACATATACACATTTGTTACACTTTATTTTACACTTACACATTTATATAAGTGACTTATAACTTAGTTACACTTATACATGTACACTTATATATACTGTATACATCTGCATGTGTGTGCAAGCTGCAGTATGAGGTATGAGGTCACTAACAACATGCTTCCTCCAGGTTCTTTGGATGACGCTTGCTGCCCTGATATACACACACTCCAGCTGGGTGTCATTTTCCTCCAGTGGACCCTCAGAGGGAGAGGAAACATGGGCACTATGGTGTAAAAACAAGTTTCTGTAACCATCGCTCAATGTACTTTTATGTCATAAATCACTGAAGTGTAAAAGGATCAGGGACCCTTCAAAGAGCACATAATTGAATGCCACTAAACAAAAAGGTGTGACCCCTGATAACTCCAAGAATAACACCGGCGAGATTATCTTATCTCTGAGACGTTACAGCTAGTAACCATGGCAATGCTATTGCTTCTACGCACCTTTCGAATAGGTGTGTGTACTTAACCTTTTCTGTCTTCATGTTTTTATCTGCAAGGCCTCAGCAGTAAAAAAGAACAAAGAAAGTGAAAAATAAACAAGCAGCCATTTAAAATGTATTGCATCACAATGTAGGCTGCAATAAACATTCCACTTACAGACACCCCCCACTCCCAGTCAAAAGACAGGGTTTTAATATTTTTTACTAAATAAACACATTTTCTACAGGCAATAGTTAAATATAGGGCACGTTTTCGAACATTTTGGGAGAAAATCACAAGAATTAAAATAAAAAGTGGCCCATAAGTGCCATAGCTTTTGCATAGACCACATTTTAGATCTATTGTTTCTCCAATGCATTAGGGCTGTTCCTTCATTAGAGAAACCCAAATGTCAGCAAATATTGCATCTAGATGTGTTAGCTGGGTTATAAGGATGCTAATTTAGCTGAAATATACTTTTAAATACATAACATCACCACTAATGTCCAGCTCCAACAACAGTGCAGTCAACATACAGCATACGGCAGGTCTTCAGTATAAGCAGAAGAACAATTAGGAGAAAAGGTCTCACTACCTGCATCTGGAGTAAAGAACATCAACAGCCAGGCTAAGGCCTTTCCCATGCAAACAAATAAAATCTCCTTCCACTCATGGAACCGCTGTGATTTCACTTATATCAATCCAGACTTGTTTGCACACCCACTTATCTAACAGATGCACAGTGGGTGAACGAACATCACCAAAGCAACACATCAACAAACTGTAGCCATGGTTTAGAAAACCTTCCAAGAGCCCATTTTATTACCCACTTAACAAAACCAACATGTAATTTCAGGTTGTAAGAAGAGAGACATAAATACATTGTACTTATCTCTTTTTTCCTTAGGAGCAGGTTGAGAAGGTGACATTCATGATGACTCAGTTACTGTACAGACCTGTCCACCCCTCCCACCCCCACAGGTTGTGCACAAACGTGTTTAAAGTGGGTGTGTGGTGTAAGCTCTAGACAGACGTCTTCGCTTTCTGAAATATTGCCCTTGTCGCAATGACTTTCAAGCCATGAAATAATATGCCATAAAAAGCCATAAAGAACACGCTTCAGTGTCAACTGCAGACATAAAGTGGCACCATATAATCTACATTCATTAGTCTAGTGAAAGGCTGCCATGCAAATAAATTAGCAACATTACAGACACGAAACATGAAAGAGGATGCAAATATAATAAAACTTGACTCTTAGAAGTGGTGTTTGGTAATAGAAACTATTCATTTCCCACATTATTCATACATTCTATTCCATGTTAATAAATTAAGCACGTTAGAAAGAGATATAAGGCCTATTACCAGTTTCCTTCCTTTATACGCCCAAACTGAAATGACAGCCTTTAGTAGTGAGTGTCTTCTGCGTAAACATAACAGCACTGCATGAGGACAAAATATTTATCACATGCATGATTTCCTTTCTAATACATGGTTAAGGGTCCCCTTGCTCTAGCATTCTCATAAACTTCCAAAGTCAACTTATGACATTTGTGTGCTTTAATGGTTCTTCCATGCACACATGAGTAAAAGGCAATTACTATTACTTGTCTTTAATGTTTATGTTTGGTTTTAATTAGTCACCCTGTATTGCACCCCAATTCAAAATGGACTGTTTTGGGGCCTTTAGTTTTCAAACATGTACTTATGGAATGGTATCTTTGAAACAGCAGATTCAGGATGAAACTTTGTTTTTTTTTCCCATGATATTAGCTCTATATTCACAACACCAATCCTGTCAGGTAAAGAATATTTGATATCTGAGATTCTGCAACAACACTGACACTCCCACATTTCATAAGTGCCACTGGATGAGCAGATGTGTCACTTTGTCCAACCAGCAACCAATCCCAAACCTTAATTTGGAACAGCAGGTAGAATGCTAAAACCGACACATGAGAACTCTGGCTGAAATGTACACAGTTAGTGAAGGAGTGAGCTACAATGGCCAGGAACCTAAAAATGTTAAGGTATTAAGTCACAGGTGTGGTTCTTGACATGACTGATGTTGTTATTAAGGCAAGGTGACGGTTAACCACGTGTTACAAAAGAAATGACGCCCGCAGCTAGTTTTGTCTGGTAAACTTATTTGTTTAGTGGTTCCAAAAGAGTTTCTTACTATTATTTGAATCATTTACAGTTTGTGCTGCCTGTGCTGTCGGTTTACGATGAAGAACACTATAAGCAGTGAAACTGCCTTATTAATAATCAATACAATGCTTTCAGAAGAAAAACATCATTTACAAAACACACAGCTTGTTTGGTCTTCCAATGCAGAGATTATTAATAGCAATTCTAAATCGAAAATGCACCACCAAAGCCAAAACAAACATTTGTTATTTTTAAGATTAAATATTTTTAATCTTGTCATGGCTTAATGATTTAGAACTGTAGGCCTATAAATAAGGCAGATGACATCATAGCCATGACTTTGCATAATACAACATCTGCCACTAAAGTTCTGTCTCTTTCTCATCATCACTGTTAAGATAGTATTCATCATCAGTTGTGGTGTCTGAACATGATTCTTCAAAGACAGACAAAGTGGATTTGTAGTTCCTGGATGGCAGGAACCCACTAGGAGACAAGCTGTCCTGCGAGGTCCTGCTGCCAGCTGAGGAGGAGCTGGGTCGTGGGGAAATTCGCCGAGAGGGAGGAGAAAACGGTGGGGAAGGTGGTGGAGTTGGATCTGGTTCTGTATCCCACTGGTAAGGGGAGCTGGGATGAACTGGGCTCCACAGAAGCTCATTTGGTGCCATCCTACCTACACAGTAATTGTAGGTGCTGTGGACAGGGAGGCTGCTTGGACCTTTTGCGTCGTATCCAGGGGATTCGCCTGGACTGCTGATGCTTGAATGTCTGCTCCTGGTCCCAAATTCGTCTAAGCTGGTGAGGTCACTGACACTGCCCCGCTTTGATCCAGTTGAGATTCGGCCAGGACCTGATGGACGGCCTGAAACTATGCTGTTAACAGAGACAGAGCGCCCACGTTCCAGGCCGTATTTCAGATCAGCACAGGAAGCAGACAAATGAGCCCCCATTAAGTGCTGCTTCTGAGAATTCATTGTAGTTACTGTGGGAGAAACATCCTCGGTCATATAAATGAAGATGTTTTTTCGTCTTGTTGGGCTATAAAACACATCATCGTTGTACGCATCCTTCAAAGCAAACTCAGGATGATGTGTTGGAGAAGGACCAAGGGTGTTTTTTCTAGTTTGAGGCATGGTGGCATAGCGGTTGATATAATGGGGCTTAGGCCAGTTATGGCTTTGTGGTCCACCCAGGAACTGGTTTCCATTTTCATCTGCAAGTCCTCTTTGCTCATCCACTTTTGGCGAGTCCTTATTCGTCTTGTCCTTAAACTTGAAACCTAATGAGAGGCCAGGAAAGTTATGAGATTCTCTCTGAGAGTTTGAAGAGATAGGTAATTTCAAACTTTGGCTCTCATCTTCTTTCCTGATGCTTTCAGAATCTTTCAAGTCTAAAGACTGTCGACTAAAGTTCTTCGTCTTTCTCCTAGTTGTGAAATCCTCATCTAAACTTTTGATACCAAATTTCAGTTTCAAACGATTCAGTACCTGGTCCATTTTATTGAGTCCCATCAACACTTCCTTTCTGAAGTCTTGGTGGGTCAAACTCTCTTTGCTTGCAGAACCTGCTGAAGTCAGATTATTGTCTTTTTTTGTTCTTGAGAAGAGGTTCATCTTTGAGTTAGTCCTCTGGGTTCCTATTGTGTCATGTATCTGCAAGGCTGTTACTCCCTCGTGCACAATGCCTGGCACAGTCTCGCTAACAGCTAGTGTGCTCAATGGCGAGGAGTGTTTTTTGTAATTAGACCCTTGATAAGTATTTACCTTGTCACTGTGTAATGAAAACATGCTATCAGGTCCTTCATGAGACTTATTCTTAATGATCATGTCACTCTGCTTTAGCTGTGTAGTGTTCGGGATTAAGCTAGTAGTCGGACAGTCGTCTTGTGAGTTTTGTGACATGATAGAAGTCTCGAGAGAGGCAAATGAAGTCTGTGCTGTTTCCGATTTGAGCTGTTTTTCAGAAGAACCACTGGGCTGAATCAACCGTTCATTGGGCATGGAAAGATAAGAGTCCTTTTCAGTCTTAAGAGGGTTAGCAGACATGGTTGAACTATCATAAGATGCAAACTTGGTGTGCTGGTAGGAGACAGGCGGAGATGAGAAGTTCTGCAAAGCACTGTTGAGTGCAGGTCTTGCAGAGATAAGGGTGGAGTATGGAGATTTACTGATGTGGGAACCTGATCTCCTGCCAAAATCAGGCGGCAGAGACTGCGGTGCATTGGGGGTGCATGAGTTTTGAATCAAAGCCGAATCCTGTGATTCCACCGGGCTTAAGTCAAATGTGAACCTCAAGGTTCCAGGATTTTTATTCTCTTCCTGTATTTGGTCTCCATCCGTTTTGAGAAATGGGGTTTCAGGACTAGGAGAGGTATGTTCAGAGGATGCTATTGTGGCAAAAGGTGGACTGGCTTCCCTCAGATATGAGTAGATACTTGGGGCACAAACTCTTCGTAGTGGTCTAGATTGGGATAGACGACTTGTCGAATCGGAAGGACTTTGATTTGACTGAGACTGTTTTGAGTTCAGATAGTTCAGCCATACATGGGATGGGCTTGTTCCGTCTACAGTTTTCCGAGGTGAGAATGCAAGGCTATCTGTGAATGTTCTGCTCATTGTGTTGGTTGGACTGGGTGAAAGGTTTTCTGGATTCAAATGACATGCATTTAATATTGAGTTCTGAGTACTTTGAGATAGTGGCATGGATGTCAACACAGCAGAGGGACTGTCAGCATGTGTATGGATTGTTTTGGGGCTTGTGTGTGAAGAAAAGGCCATTGTGCTCTTTGACGTGCTTGAGGTATTTGCTGTGTTGACCTTGTTAGAGTTGATTACATCGTAGATGCTATCAGATTGCATACAAGCACTGATATTTGGACTAATTTCTGTGGGATGGATGGTATCTTTCTTAATGTGATAATGATGTGAAATTAAATTTCCTATATTATTGTTTGCATTGTCTCTGGGAGAAATGCAAGTGTTTGGGAAATTAGCAGTTCTATGGAGGTTGTTAACATTGGTGTTGTACAAGTTGGTATAGTCAGTATTGCTTGGCTCCACTGACACATTGTTCACTATATGAGAACATTTCCTTTCCACAGCTTTCTTAGAACACTGCTGATGAGCATTAAGAGTCTCTGATTGGCCAGGGCCTGTTGGAGAGCTTAAGTACAGCCCTTCTTTGGATGTTTCCGAAGAAGATCTACTGGAAATGTCAAACTCTCCCTTGTTTAAAAACATTGATTTCTTTGATGTCACAATCACTCTGCCTCCTGGGGATTTCACAGGACTTTGGAGTCTATCCGGAGGGGCAGGGAAGGCGTACGGCATAAATCTCTCTTGGGTTGGGTTATCAGGGGAAACCAGAGGGGAGTGTGGTTGAGAAACTCTCAGTCTACTTTTTCTTAACAAAGGGAGCGAGTCAATAGTTTCAGCAAGTTGCTTCTCCATTTCAGTAGCCTCAGCGTTTGCTTTCCTTGAGTTTAACCTCCTCCAAGAGAGCAACAGACTGCTGGTTGTTGGCCTGGAGGTTGGTGGGGAGAAAGATTTTCCTTGATCCCCAGACTGAAATCTCTTCCTGCATCCACCGGGCTGAGGGGAGAAAGGTGACCCAGGCACCCGATTTGTGTCGAGTGGCATAAGAACGGTTGTCCTAAATTCATTGTTATGGTCAGCTGTCTCATGGTTTGGATGGATGGGTTTCAAAAGTGGTCTGTTTGTTTGGTAGGTGGCTGTGAGATGTGAAGATCTGGTGTCTCTTTCCCATTCAACAGAATTTCTCCTGGTTCCCGCTGGTTCCCTGAGCTTACTGTTAAACTCATCAAGCATTTCGCCACCTGGTTTCATCTGAGCAAATAGAAATGACTGTTGACGTGCATTTTGGCTGGGAGCAGACAAATTGCTATTATGTCCGCTCTCCTGGATATCTTGTTCAACCTCGCCGACGCCTCGCTTGTGTCTCCGAAGGCGCCCATTCCAGTTAGGAGCAAGAACAGAAACTATGGTGGACGTGAACATTGGTGCAGTGGGGTCAATAAGATTTGGTTCAGTCTCAAGTTTACAACTGTGATGAGGTGCAGCAAACGAGGGCACTGATAAGGACCGCTTTAGTTCTCTGGGAGAGCTTGCAGAGGACTGGCAGCTAGTGCTGGCCTTTGAACTGCTCTCCTCTCCAAACGGAATTAGATTACTGTGAGAGAGCGCTCCTTCCGCATTCTCTCCCAGGGGGTCATTAACTCCTAATTCCTTCTCTGCACTTTTACTCTTGATGACTGGCACCTCGGTCAGGTGACCACAGACCGGTGACTGTCTCTTTGTAAAGTTTTTTGCAGTTTGTGCTCGATCGCTTATGGCTACACTGCACTGTAATCTCTCAGTGGATTTGTAGCTTGATGCATCTTGTGCAAAAATCTCCTGCTGGGAACGAGTACCATCTTCTTCAATGGGTAGTTCTGACCCATGCCCATCTTCAACCACTTTACCAGCTGATTGTCTGACATTGTTGGGTGGCAAAGCCTTTTCACATAACTGTTAAGAACAGAGAAAAATGTTTTTAGGAAGCTTTGAAGAACACAAACCCTATAAGGTGGGAAGAAATCAAAACTTTTGTTTGTTTCACACAAAGCATTTAGTGGAACATGCTCAGCATAGAGAATAATGGGTGTTAGTGGTATTTACAATTAAAGCAAATCCTCCTGCCCATTACTGTCCTTATGTTGACACTGTTGCAAAGCAAATAGACATGCTCTGCACTGCGTTGTTTGAAAAAAGGCTGCGTTAAGCCTAAAATTATTCTGTAAGAATTGCAAGTATTGCAAGGATGCCAAGAACCAAAATCTTCAAGATAAATAAAAACTTAATGTCAGAGATTATCGTTATTTCAATCCTCAGTTAAGCTCTTGATCACAAGTGCCTACCTCTGGGTGCTGGGCATCAGCTGGCCTCTTTATAGCCTTAGATGTTGTGTGTCTGTTAAAAAAAAAATACTTTGTTTATCTTGGCAATAACTAAGTCTTTTTTTGCAAAAGCAATATATAGCATTAGAATAAATGGTATAAACACTACATAACACTTGAGTAAAGTTTACAATAAAGTTGTTTTGAGATTTCTCCTTGATAACCCCCCAGCATTTAGTAGCCAAGCCAGGTACTCGATGTTAAACAAAATAAATACTGACCTTTTTAAAATTGACATAAATCACTGATTTTGTATAGATACTACTTGTATTTTGAGCAAATACATGATCACTGGGCAAATAGATAGCTGCCTAAGGTTTTTGCACAGTACAGTAAATGTAAGGATATAGCCTTTAATTTATGAAAGAGTAGATTGTGAAATATATACACATGTAAAGTTATGAAAAATAAGTCTGTTCTGCCAAACTGCCCTGCAGTGTTTTCATTTGCAAGTTGGAAAGCACTTATTGCATAAACTGACTCCTCAATTGCCAAATCACCTTAATTTGCATTGTCAACCTCAGGCAAAAGAACAGGGAGAGAAGGCTATTAAACATAACATTTGTTCACTGCTCACATTTTCACACGGCGCGCTCTGGGCACGCCACCCATGTTTTCGGACTTCCAAATATTCAGAACGTGGCAAAACAGGACGAGCGACATTCCAGTCTTTATCTCCCAAAAGGAGTATTATGGAGTTAAACGATCCACACAACTGACTGAAAAGGATTGAGCAACGCTTAAGCACTTTTCTGATCAGTCTCCCGTGTGGTTTCTTATACACTTATGTGTTTACACTTGCAGGCCATGCTAGTCATGCTGCCACTGCTGTGGACACCAATGAGCAGGCCTGGTTGGTCTTCATGATAAGGGTTCAAAACAAATGACAAATAGGTCTGGAAACTTTGATAACTTGTATGGCTCTGTGTTCAAGTTTTGTATTTTTTTTTTCATGAGTTTAAACATGTTCAAAAATGTTGACACACCCTCTGAGAGCATAAAAGCAGAACATGTCTAGAAACATGTGCAAATACAGCATATGCGCTTCAGACTCAGGCAAACACACACGCACACACACCCATCAGGGTATGACTATATATGGTCTAGTTCACAAGGTTTTCATACCAGCACACACAATAAAGAGTTTAAAGGTTGTTCCAGACAACAAGGGTTTGATGATTGACACATGACCATAAAGCTTGTGACAAATGCATGAGTAGTATTTAATAGCTGAAAGCATGAATAGTATTTAATAGTCTCATACCATTTGCTAAGAGGGAGAGGTCAACCAGCAAGGTAAAAGTTAAACTAGGTGTGGTGTCAAGTTAGTCATTATTAATTATTACTGGACATGTACTTGCCCCCTCTCCTGATTTCCTATATTTGTGTCACACCACATGATTTCTAATGCAGCAAAGGATCCACACACCATCACACTATGTCCATCATGATGGTATGACTGTTCTTGTTGTGATATGATATGTTAGCTTAACGCCAGATGTAACAGGACCCCTGTCTTTCAGTTCCAATCTGTCCACAAACCTTATTCCAAAAGGCGTGGGGTCATCATGGTCTTTGGGCAAATATAAGTCAAACCATTAGATAGCAGTAATTTTCACCTCTTCCATAAATACAATTTGTGCCAGTCTCTTTTTAATGCGACCTTATCTGAGGTTAGTGGGGTCTAAAGTTCCTTAGATGTCTGTCTGAGATATTATTTCCCAGATGAGTCGTTGCCGCTGGGCTCGTGGAGGACTCCAGTAGGCTGCCAGTACTGGGAAAACTCCACTGTTTCAACTTTCTCAACATGGGGATAGCTATTGACCATTTCCACTCATATAATTTAGTGACTTTCTTTCTCATTTCTATTGATCATACCATAGTGCTGAGGTCTTTAAACCTACATCACATTACTATAGAGGCTCTATTTAGACTGAAAAGGTAAAATGAATAGTTAAAAAAATAACTCACAGCTCATTACTGCTCAGATGTGTTCTAGTGTCACTCTTGGTTCTATTCTTTTCACTTCTGTTAGAGGGAAACTGCACAGAGAGAAAGGAGGTGAACCGTAGCTGGTCAGCAGTTTTCCTTTGGTCTTCAATTGTACTGCCCCAGTCACTCTTATATTTCACAAGTATTTTCCGTTCGATGTGCAGATCTGAAAAGGAGAAATCAGATTTCTGAATCCACTCTGAAATGTGATCTAATATCAATTCAGTTAAAGGGGTTTTCTGAAAGGAATGCTTTTAATATGCTAAAGCTGGTCAAAAATGCTAACATTGCAGACTGTGAGCATAATCTAGTGGCTGTCAGATGGGTTTTGGCAATGCCACATCAAACACTCCTGATTATGTATGTGAATTAGTGATGATCGGAGCAGTCATGTTACAGCATGAGTTAACATGTGTCATGCAGGCTGAACAGACCAATTCTTTCTTTATCCGCAAATAAACTGCATAACAAGATGAACATATTTAAAATGTTGCATGATTAAATCTTTAAGATGTTTATTCAGAGTGATTTGATGGAAAAATCCTCCAACCTAGAAGAGCTAACCAAGTTTAAAAAGTTTAATAACTCTCAAAGTTAACTCACATTTAGTTAAAAAAATGTTTGGAAATATACTGTCTGTTCACATATGACATTCATAATTGAATGTGGTCTGAGCCAATGCTTCTTGTGTGCTTTGACACCTGTAGTAATGAGTACACTCGTGATCAGATCACCCAAGACACATGTTAATGCCAGGTGTGAACAGGGTCACAGTTTTACACAAGATTTTGGCCTTAAACATTTTAAAACAGACACTCACAGTGGAGAGTCACATATAGGATGCTGTTAGCCAAAATAGTCCCCAATAAAAAAAAAATCATTTTCTGTGATTTTCTCAACATTTTGGCAGATGCCATTATCCACAGCGACTGAGACTCATTAGATACAAGGACAGTCCCCCCCCTGGAGTAACTGGGGTTTAAGTGTTAACTAAGTTGCACAAGGACCCAATGGTAGAAAGTGGGGGGTTTGAACCTGCAACTTTGTGGTCAGCGTGCTCACAGACAAGAGTTTTACATGCTAGGCTACTACCACATATAAAATTCAGCAGACACATGTGGGTTCACATTGGTTTTGCATAGTAACTAAAATTACTGCCCCTTGCCTTCATTCTACACCACTGTAAAGAATCCTGGTGAGTGAGTCTTATATTGAAACAAGTGAAATTTCCCTTTAAGCTGGTTTTGACATCGGTATGCTTACTCTTAGTGGTCTGGGGGTTTTCAGTTGATACTCCAGTGAGACTCTGGCTATTCCCATTCCTAGAAAGAGCAATAAATCCACAAGAAAAGCTGCATTAATCACACATATACATGGTAAGGACTGTTACTCCAAACAAACATACAAGCCCCACACTTCACAAGTTTAGGCTGGTTGTCAACTCTAGGGTCCACTCCCTTCTCTCCACAGCAGGAAACAGCAACACCCACAACTGTGGTCCAGAACAGGATAAAACACTTTGGCTCAGGGTAATGACTTCGCACAGGGAAATACAGCATCATACACAGGACACTACGTACTCAATTGTTTACATCTGTTATGAATCTGAGACCATTTTATGACGCATCCATGCATGTGAAGAATAAATACTGCTTGAATGACATGCATGAGGGTGTAACTCATTACATAAACAGCTGAGATGTGCCCCAATAACAACTCATTTTAATTTAAACCATGACAAATCAATCAGTCACCACAGAAGAACATACTATTTTAATACAAACCCAAGGTCCAACTAGACTACTTTTTTCATACCCTTCTCATGGACTAGGTTCCTCAAACATGGTTCAGATTCTACAGGAGCAGAGCATGTGGCAAAATCAACATAACAATAAATTTGACACACTCTGACCTACATATGAGCTTTGATGCAGGTTAAATATCTCATAGGCCTACTTAATCCCACCACTGATCACAGGCCACTAAATGTTTTGTACAAAGAGCCGTTGGTGGGTATTGCATAATAGGGGTGTTGCCAGTTTAAAGCCAAAATCACATCAGAACATGAAATGATTTAACACCTGGTTACCATCCCTAATGTTTGCTTTAATGTTGGAGGCTTGTTTAGGTCACATTTATTGTGTGACCTTTAATGACAAGAACATTGAGTTTCTCTAGGATCAGCGCTCTGGGTCATAGCTTCAGGCTCCTGTATTTGAAGGACATGTTTGCTAGTTAATGGTTTTGCTGCATGTTTCACCACCCATGTTTCACACGTAGGATTTATAACAGGGTGAAAACCTCCTGGACTTCCACCACACAAACATGCTTCAAAGCTCTTAAAATGAACCTATCTATTAATGCATGTATAACACTGGATATAGTAGATGTGGGGTTCTATATAGTACCAATACTTTTAGTGGGACGCTTTTTGGTGCTGCATGGAACACTTTATATAGAACCATTTACAGCAGTTGCTCCACCAAAGAGCCTCTAAAAACAACATTCAAATGAGTTGTCATGGTCCTACATATAACCTGAGAACCCTTTAAGAACACCCTTTTTAAGAGCGCAGTTAGTAACCAGCTTTTAAAAGCACATATGTGAACATTTCAGATACTTTGTTATTCTCAAGTATGTTATTGAGCAAAGGAATCTTAAGTTTAGTTTTGGTCATTTGCTTTTAGTTCTTAATTCCATTTTAGTTTAGATTTTTATTTCTGATCAAAGTGATGTTAAAAAGAGTGAACAATGTCTTAAGCTGAGAGAAGCTGGATGCACCAAGTAAGGAATCCCAAGTTCAGTTATTTACCTTTATTTCTGAACTCAACTGTTACTTCTGTTTAGACCAAAAATGATGTTCATAACAGAAGAGTAAACAACTTTCTAAGTTGAGATGCTGGATGAATTAAGTTTCTCTGTAGTTCTACAGTCCAATTATTTTCTTAAAAGCGGTTTTTTTTTTTTGCAAAGCTACATGAGTTTCAAGTTCCTTGAACCAGCAGTGCTGTTCTCTTTAAAGGTCTTTTCACCTGCTCTACTCGACTCACCTCAGGTCCTGCAACAGTAAATCACGTCAAGTACCCAAAACAGTTGCTGGAGAAGAGTTTTATGCAGCTTCTTATTGTAACTCTCCGTTCCACCTTAAATAGTACAGCAGCTGCATTCAGGAGCTGCAGGATTTAAGGTGGACCGGATAATTCCTGCAAAACTTTCT
The DNA here is from genome assembly GCA_037974465.1 of Brachypetersius altus. Classification (NCBI taxonomy): domain Eukaryota; kingdom Metazoa; phylum Chordata; class Actinopteri; order Characiformes; family Alestidae; genus Brachypetersius; species Brachypetersius altus. The sequence goes on from JBBPDB010000001.1 coordinate 7,788,936, forward strand.
AAGGAAGCAAAGCAACACATAAGTTCCATGTGAGTTCGTGGAATAGTGTGTCACTCACCCTAATTTCTGTTTCTCCGTGGAAAACGTTTCCAGCCCACGCTGAGTCCTCTCTACACTCTCCACGCTGCGGTTCGCTCCTCCCGGACGAGTCAAATCCACGTTCAGGTCATGTGTTGACATTCTAGACTTGACAGGACCTGCTCATCTCGTTCTGTAACCTCCCGTTCTCCTCCTCCTCCTCCTCCTCCCGTGGTTATGTCTTACCCTTCATCATGATCGTGATCGTGGAATTCCTCTGGACTTTAAACGCAGTGGAGCACTGAGGCCAGGCCAACTGTGGCCATGCCCACCCGAGCAGCCTCCAGAGTGGACACAGGTTTCAGCATAGCTCGGTACAGTCCCTACAGTACAACCTCACTCAAGACACAACCACTGCTACTGTACAGGGCTCATATTACACTATCCCATAGATTATTTTCCCATATATCATATTCCATTATATCAAATATTTGTGTATGTATATAAAAGATGTTAAAATTGAATAAAAAAAACATGTCACATTTGTGTTTTAACATGTTTTTTAAGTTTCCATGTATGAAATTTATTAAATGTTAATAATGTCTACATACTACAACAAATCAATATGTTTATATTTGTGTTTTAACATACCTAAAAACAGCCACCATTTTTACAAAGCCATTTCCAAACCTCTGCGTTTCTGTGAATTAATTAGGCTCTCATGAGTTTAAAAGAATATGAACTTCTGTTCTGACAGGCTGTACTGTATTTATGGAGTTCTCATTGAAAACACTCTGCTGTGAATGGGTGGAGCCAAACTGCTGCGGGCTAAATATTACTAATATCCGCAGAATACAACATACCATTTTTTCATATATAAAATACTGGAATAAATGAATGTGTACAGGGTTCACATTCCTTTATTTTGTTATGTTTATAATTTGTCATATTTGTGTTTTAACATGCCAAAAAAACAACTATCATCTTACAAAACCACCAAACCTCTCTCTGCATCCTTGAGAAATAGACAGGCTCTTGTTTAAAAAGAATATATGTAAACGATATCTATATCTATATCTATATATATATATATATGTGTATATA
>JBBPDB010000001.1:7797780-7841752 GCA_037974465.1 Brachypetersius altus
ATATCAAGGTGAAAGTCATCATAGCTTGCATAGTATAGACCCAGCTCCCAACCCAACTTTGTGAATAGAGTCTCACGTTAACACAGCATGTTAAAGCCGATAACGGCCCACCACTAATATATATATATATCAATCAGTCGGTCAGCAAAGTCAAAGTCGAGTCGTTTGATGATGATTTTACATATATATATATACCCACTTGATTGCAGTGATAGTTTTATTTTGTTATGTTTTGTTTGGAAAACATTGTTCAATCAGAATTTTGTTCTGTGTGGTATTTAGGTGGTTGGAGCTTCCATTGGTTGTGACTTCACAAGTTGGACAAAGGCCTAATTTCAGGTTATCTACCAATATTGTTAGGAAGTGACAGTGGCTTTTTGGCAGTCCTGGATTCATAACCAGGTTTCAGTCAGTTGTTAAGTCTAAAAATGCTGCATGCAACTTAAAATATGTTAATATGTCAAATACAAGCTTTAGATGTAAACAGAAGCTAAAGATGTTTGTTTTCATCTGGAGTGACCAAGGTTATAGAAGATAGGGAGGGTAGGGACACGTCCCTAAAAATAGCCAGTGACAACTGAAATGTATCTAGCAATAATTTTAAACAAAAAAAATCTAATAAAACCACTGTCAGGGGTTTTCTGTTAGTGTTTGGAACACAAATGGTTAACAGATCTATTTCTTAGTTCTGAGTCACATCTTCCTGACGCAGTATCGTTATATGTGCTGTTTCTCGCTAACATGTGATTGGCTGAAGCTCTGTCTGTCTTTGAGAAGTGTTAAAGCTCAGTGCAGTAGTTGTGTGTATATACTTTGATGTTAATGTATAAAAGATGTTATAGATAGATGGAGTAAAGTTATGGCTTTTGTGGCACCTGAGAAGCAGTGTGTGGGGATGATACCTAGCTTAAGGGTGCCTCAGTGGTGCTACTGGCAGTCCTGGGATTTGAACCAGTTATCTGATTGCAAGGACAACTTGACTACTTACTACTAGGCCACCAGCTGCCCCAACGTCAAACTCAACCCTCCACCCTCCACCCTCCACCCTTGAGAGTGGCCAAAAATGGTAATGTGTATCATTAGCTTAACGGTATAATACTTCTAGATTCCCACAGGATCACAAGCATAAAGTAGAATTACCAAAAAAAGTTATCAGAGAATTTTGTCTTGAACCAAATCGTCCACCATCCCAAGACTGAACAGTGTGTCAGTACTTAGACTGAATTATCGGGGTTCCATATATATGAGGCTCATTGTGTGTTCGTAATTGATGGTTTGTCACGATACTGTAGGGCCGACCCTCCGGTGCAAACACTAATTAGTCATTACATTAGTTCTGATATGAACCCTGGACACCAGCTGATGTCAGCCCAAAGGCAGTAGCACTGCCTGCTGGGACAGAAGCCCCACTATGGGAGTCGCTGACCCCTTAGAGATGTAGGGGAGAGTTGAGATTGCAGCCTGGTATATTGAGTCTCAAAAGGGTCATAAAGAGGCGTCCTATTTAAATAACTGCCTTTTACAATTTATTTATATACCACACTTTTCTTTTTTATTTTCCGCTCCCTTTTAAGGTTATTCTTCAGTTTGCATGAGAATGTCCTTTAAAGGAAAAGAAGGAAGAATTTCCTTGCGAGTACATATTGGCACTGTCAGATCAATGCCTCATAACTCGTGACCACGGTTGGTTCTGTTCAATTTTCAAAAGAGGTTCTTTAAAGGGGAGTTCCACTGAATTTCTGCACAAGTAAATCATTTGCATGATGTCTTTCATGAATGTCATTTAGAGTGGTCGGATATGAAATGCGCCGTTTTGGAGAAAAGTCAGAATTGTTCACAGAAGTGGTGATAGGAATCTAAAGATTCCTGAGACAAATTTTTTTTGAGAAAAATAAAATCAGTTTTTTAATCCAGTTATGCCTAAGAGGTGATCTAAATTTTAGATCTTAATTTAAATGCCTTTTTTTTCACTGTAGACATGAATATAAAGGGAAATGGGTGGTATGTATTCTTCTATTTCTTCTATTATGTTTTTTAATTCTATTTTACAGCATATATAATGCCCTTTTGTGTATGATAATGTGCTATATAAACAAATTGGCATGATTTAAAAACCTGTTTAACATTCATTTTTGCCACCTTTAAAAAAAGGCAACTGCTGTTTGCACTGTGTGGACATTTTATAACGAATGGGCCAATGATCTTAATGACACAGAGCAAAATTTGCATTAATATACATTTAAGTTACCAGAAAAAGGTTTAGAGTTTACCAGAAAGGTTTTGTTACGACAGTGACTATATTGTCTTTAGATGGATCCGACACTGATCTCATGCTACAGGTTTACAGAGCCAATTCACTTAGACCAACTATTCCAGTCAATCAATTGTATTTACATCTATTGCCCTACTCAGCCTTCTACGTTTTCCTTCAGACACGGGCATTAATTGCCTTCTACAATGGCATGGACTGCTCTCTGTCTGAAACATTGCGTTTGAAATATTCACAGTAGAGCGCTAATCCTTCAGGAATGCAATATGAACCCACACTTAATATCCCAGAGGTGAATTATTTGAAAAGATGATATGGGTCTATTATCAGTTTGGCCTCTGAGTGATGGAACTAAGAGAGACATTTGGACCTCACATGGCTCATAGATCTGAACACAGGAGTTCTTTAATGGATGTCTGCTACCTCCTCTTAAGGTTCTCTTAATCTCACATAGACTTTAATCCAATCAGGTAAGAGGTAGTGCTCGTTTACCCAGAAGGCTTCAGGGTCCCCTCATCCATTCTGTGCGGGGTCAGCCTTGGTCAGTCCGTCTCTCTCACTGTATCTCTTCGCAGTGTCGTTTTTCACAGCCTGAAAATGAGTCCCATACGTCCCCTCAGAGACCCTTATTCAGGAGAATGGAGAGAGAAAGGTGGTGAAACAAGGCGAGACAATAGATCACTGGAATTCTTTTCTCTGTCAATACATGTCAATAACTTTGCCTGTCGTGATGAATGGTGATGTTCCAGAAGCGAAAGTGCTCCATTTCTTTACTCAGTGAAAAGCCGCATGTTCATAGAACTTCTTCATTCTTGCTCTGTGTTGAATAGCCAAGTCTAGTTTATTTTCATAACACAGTATCATACACAAAGGTGCATTAACTGTGCTTTACAGGCATAGAATAAACCATAAAATAATATAATTGAAGAAATAAAAGAAATAAAAATATATAGAAAATCAATTAAAGAAAATTAAAAGCACAATGGAAGTGGATATATTTAAAAGAATGCAGAGGAGAATAGTGCAGTTATTAGCAGCCTTTTAAAGCTACAGTTGGATCAGATTTGATATTGATGGCCAGTTGGTTGGACAGTATCGTGGATAAACACCATTTCGTCATGTTTAGTTTCAGCTCCTTTCACCACTAACTTACCAGCTCCCACAGATCTAAGAGACCTACCAGGAATGATCGTCAAACATATCAGAGAATAAAAAACTCTTAGCAGTGTTCGTGAAATATTCTTTACACCATGGAGTCAAACAGGAGCACTGAATGTGTCCCTCAAGGCAAACGAAGTCAAAGGTCAAGGGTCAAATGGCAAAGCAGTTCCAGCTCAGAAGGCACCGCTGAAGTCCTTTCTTTCACCTGCCCCTTTCATTTCTGCAGAGTCCCCAGACAGAGGACATTTGTCAATGTCAGTGTCAGAGAGATGAAATGGTCACAAAAAATGTAAATCACTTAATGTCCACGCCCCAGATTTTCTTCCATCCACTTATGACACACATGTGGTTTTATGTAGCAAAGACCTCCCTTTTCTAAAGGTTGTTGTTACTGTGCCTTTAAGACACATGTATGTAAATAACCTCTGTTCTGATTGACCTCCTAAACTGCTGTAGGCTACAGAGGTACTCCTCAGTCAAATTACTTGTTTTGTTGATTTTCTAAATGGACAAAAAGTACACGTCTGCTACAGGAAACTATCCTTACTATGTTCTATGCAAATGTTATGGCTATATTTCATTACCGGTATATATTTTCAACATGATGACCTCAATAAAATTAGTTGTTAAAATTTGCAGGTGAATGTCATATTTAAATGGGTTTCATGTAGATAATCAACAAACATTTGACCAGGAGTGTTTAACTGCCACTTTTGTGACATCACAAAAACAATTAAATCAAAAAGATGCTTGAAGATTTAGTTCCGCATAAAACACTTCTATTTACATAAAATGAGGATTTAGTTTTGCATGACACGGGCCCTTTTAAAAAACTGCCACACATTCTAGCACCAAGCAAAAACAGGGTTTACTTCCTTTCATTGAATAATTATGAATTCCTCAAAACAGTGCTCCAAGCACATTATTATTACTTCTGAATAATTAATGAGTTAGATAGAAAGCAAGCACAACATCTTTACTCTTTAATGCATTATCTGTAATGAGAGAGATACTAATATAAGCCCTTGTCAGATGTTCAAATGTGTTTAAATGGTAAATAACCTTTACATTATGTGGAGATTCTATACACTCTCAGCTGCAAAATTGTTCTCACGGGTTCCAAAAGTGGTTCTTCTCTGGCATCACTGTTGTATGTGAAAGATGTGTGCTAGCATGATGATTAGGGTGAACTGAAAGAGTTCGGTGATGACCCCATTGTCTTGGCCTGCAGCATCAGCATGGCCCTCTCAAGGCCCACTTTCTGCAAGCTGGCCCTTTCCTGGCCACCGGCAACGTCCCCGGCTGCCATTTTTTTTCTGATTACCCAACATTTCTTTTCTCTTTTTTGCTGCCAGAGCTTCTTGCCAGATCGCTTTAATATCCCTTCTGATGACTGTTCCTGTAATAATGCAGTTGCCTTTTTTATCGGTAATGTGTCACAGAATCCCTCTTTGTCGTTATTGAACACCGTGCAGAACGCGGTGGCATTTACCGTGGGGGGAAATGAGGGATCGATAGCCAACAGCAAATTAAGTAATAGCATTTTTGTGTCGATGCATAATACGGGTCGGTTAACAGCGCCTAGATCAGCATGGCTCTACATCATAACACGAGCGGATCAATCCAAACACAAAGGCGGCGTCTCCCATTGACAACATAATTGGCTGTATTACAGGAGGAAGTGTGAAAAGATAATATGAAAATCCTCCGCAGACATTCTGCTCAGGACGCAGACTCTTGCGGCGGTGGTCTGGCAGCAGGATTATTTCATCTTTTGAAAAGAGTTTATAGGCTCATCTATGTAACACTATGCTTTAGAGATGATAACATTTGCACAAATGCTTTTTTTTTTTACCCATTCTTGATGTCACGCATTTCTTAAAAAAAAGGGCAGCTCATTCACACAGGGACAGAAACACTGTAAGGCATTTTGTTCTTCAGCATAACAGATAATCTTTGGACATTATTGGTCAAATGAGCTCTTCTTGCAAAGAAATTGAAGCTTGGTGCCCTGATTCGAAAGTAAGTATCTTTTTGTATCTTTCATTGCTTCATTATAATTTACTTCATAAATCAAGACTGGAAAACACTACATGTCCAAATGTTTTCTAGTATTTGAGTACAATGAGAGCATTAGAGAGATCAGGTATCAATGTTATAATTAGTTCTGGATCACAAATGCCACTCCAGCTCACATCAAATACAGTGCTTTTCTATAGAGATTCAACAACACTGTGTGTGCATAATTTTACACCAGTGGGTGCACCTTAGAAGTCCCGGATACTTTTGGAATAAATCAACAATAATGCATTGAAGAGAACTACAGACTCAGAAAAAACAGAAAATTAGAAGTCTATACTGTATAGCAGTTTTGTTAGCAGAAAATGTAATTATTTTTAGAAAATGTGGAATCAGTATACAAAGTAGGCCACAAAGCTCTTCTACCTTGATAACTCACAACAGGAGAATTCACCCACTCCTCATCACTGACACCACTCAGATACTCCAGTCCAGTCATTTGTCATCTCAGGAATGGACGACTGGAACCACTGCTCTACTAACAAAGACAACCAGACCATTGTTCCACTACAAAAGCAACCAGACCACTACCGAAGACCACCAGACTGTATTACTTAAGCCAGAACCCCACTCCACTACTGAAGACCATCAGACCTCTACAGATGATCCAGAATGCAGCAGCATGTCTGGTATTCAACACTGCAACATTCTCCCGCAATTAAACAGTGATATACTTTTAATTTTGATTTGTTTTCTGTAAACATTGCCATTGCATTGTGACCAATAATAACTGCAATATGACATTTCTTCCCTGCTCCCAACACATAATGGAAAAAATAAATTAATACACAAGGCCTTCCCGAGGTGAGTTGGGTATGCTGGAGGACTGATTTCGCCCAAATGAAACTGCTGCAGTTCCCTAACCAAAAAGCTTCTCAACCTTTGGCTCCTGATTAGTTTATCCAATTACTTTTAATGGCATAAAATACATACTGTATGGCTTATTACAGAATAAAAAAACATAACATGTGTTTCTCAAAAAATGAATGCTAAATAACCATGAATTAAATGGGGAACTTCTTTAAAGATTTCATTTAAATTATTTCTATTGAAACATGCCCCAAAACAATCCAGGGACACCAAAAAGACTGACCTGCTAATGTATTCACTTCAGGATGCTTGAACATGTTGTGCCTGAGCTTCATTTATTATTCTGCAAACCTCCCTCGGATGTGTTTACGGCTGATGGAGTCATGTTCTTGATAATTGGGCCTCAGTTAAACACTGAGATGAGCATGCTGTCCTCAACACCTTTCACCATTAGCCTGGGAAAGTGAAAGAACCATGAAGTCCAACTAAATTTAACCTTCTGTATTGTCTTTGTCGTTATGACCCTGTTTTATGCTGAGCGGTTTTTAGCCTCCCTCATATGAAATCGGTCAGAAGAAACTGATAGAGGAAAATCTGAGACACTCTTTCATCCAGAAGTTCAAAAATGTTGTTAAAAAGCTTTTATGTACTTCAGACAAGAACCAGCAATGTTCATTATCTGAAGAGATTTGTGGTTCTCTCCGTTGCATGAAAATTTTAAACACAAGCCAACAGAAATGGTTTGGTTGGAATAAGACAGAACTTCTGGTTATCCTAACAAAACTCTCTATCTAATATAAAAACTACCTCATCACTCCTCACCACATCTAAGGGGGTTATGGTCTTATCAGCTATTCTTCTCTGACCACATTGCATCTCTCTCTGTCATGTCGCTTCACCTTATCCAACAAATTAGACCATACCTGATGCAGAATGCCACCCAGCTCCTGGTACAAGACATGCTTATCCCTTGCCTCGATTACTGCAATGCTCTTCCAGTTTATACAGTGGTTCAAAAGACAGTGGCACCACTGAAGTTCCTTTGAACCAGGTGCTGTGTTCCTGGCTGCCCACTGCTTTACTGTGCACCCTGTGTGCCGTGGTGTAATGTATTCAGGCCTGATAAATAGACACATTACACTAATCAATAAATCTAAACCAAAACTAGCCCCCAAACAAAATTATATACTCTCTACCTCTTTATCTTGGTCTGGAGGAAAGCCCTCAGTGTTCTGAGTCCCTCTGGACAGTACCGCAGTGTAAATGTCCGAGTTTTTAAATTAAAATTATCAGAAGTAATTGGTCCTGTGATCTGAACTCCTGTTAAGCTTGATACCATTAGGATTTCAACGCGTTCTCGTCCTCGCGGTGCCACGTTCCCGCAATTTTTTTTTTGTTTTCGTTGTAACGGAATCCCACACTTTCCCGCACTTTTGTTTTGACTGGCATCACTCGAGGCTGCAATCAGAAGCGCACGCGATCCTCCCCGCCTCGGCGGAAGAGGCACGCGCGGTGTAGGGGGTGGTGGTTTGTGTGGGAGGGGGGCGGTACGGTGCGGGGGGTCTGGGGGTTTGGGGGGGGAGGGTTGGGGGGGTGCAATGGGGAGAGACCGTGTCAGCCTGCGGACCGGAGGGAGCAGGTCGCGCGCTGTGTTTCGGAACATTCACCGCGCGGGGAAAGATCAGCGAGGCGCGAGGATGCGCGCGGACCTCACGGTGCTCCGGGTCCTGAGTGTTTTCACCACGATCTTCACCGCGAGCCATTGCGCGAGGGTCGTCAGTGGTGAGTTCAAATTATTTTACACAATATATAAATATGTACATATACATATATATGTATTCACTTTTTCTAACAATCTATAATTTGAGGATTAAAATAAAGCACATCTTTCTACGACTACGAAAATGCAGGAGATCCTGATTTATTGCAGTTTTGTAACAAGTGTTATAATGAAATTTGTAATTTGAAATGTTGTAGTATTTAACAAACTGCATGGTCTGTGAACAATAGAAGAAACGATAGTGTGTAGATCTATCTATCTATCTATCCATCCATCCATCCATCCATCCATCCATCCATCCATCTATCTATCTATCTACCTATATCTGCCTGTCTACCTGTCAATGTATCTATCCATGTACCCACCCATCTATCCACATCCATACATCTGTCTATATCTTTATTCTTCTGTGCAGAATAAAGCCAAAACTACTGTTATACTATTGTTTGAATGAGTTTAAATGGACTGATTTTTTTTTTTTTTGGTTTGGGATGGAGGGAGTGAGGAAGTAATAGAGTTGTGTGTGAAACAAAAGGCGGAACGGAACAGAACAGAACAATGTGAACAGAGACGTGAATGGAGGAGCAGCAGAACTGAGGGGGTGAAGCGAGGCAGCAGCCGGTGCTGGGAGGCTGAAGGAAGGATGAGTTTCTAGACTCGTGGAGGAAGGAATGAGAAGGAAGAGGAGGAAGTTGTTTGGAAAATTGCTGAGTCCGGATCTCCCCGGTTACCCCAGGCCCATTACTGTCCTTAAAGTGATGATAGTGCAGATCTGGACCAGGCAATTATTTAAAGTACCTCCTGGGCAGTGAGCTAATGTTATTATTAGACTTTTAACAGACTGTGTATTAATCAGAGTATTCCTCCCCTGCTCTGAGCTCCATATCCATGATATTTTACGAGACGGATCTGCTTGGTTAATGATTTTTCCTCCAAATACGGCCCCTCATATTTTTTTCCCCCTGCAGGCTTTTTCAAGTCTAGGGACTTGATGATGTCTCTTTAGAATAAACTGTTCTTTTGTACAGTTCCAGCAAAACTCTTTGACTGGTAGAGAATGTGGAGGTTCTTTAAACTCGACTGCAGGGATCTTTAAGGAGATAGCAGCGGCTGATCCATGGCTTTGCTCCAAAGACCCATTTGGCAACTTAGAGGCAGTGCTTCTGCTTCCGCTCGCACATAAGAGTTTATGAGGAGAGAAATATGTGCCACAGTGACTTAAACTGGACTCCTCACTGGCCATTGAGATTTTTGTGGGTCATGTTTTAGGTATGTGCCTGATTAAAATACTTTTGATGGTTCTTGTCTTTAATAAGCATGATGGGTGGTGGATGAAAGCCAAAATTGAAGGGTCATAAATTTAGTGTTGGGTGCATTTGCTGTATTGCTAGGGGTGTCTACAAAAATCTATACAGTGGTAACAATGCACTCAGAACCTTTATTAAGGTTTATAAGACAGAAGAACAAAATATATATGTTTATAAGTCTTGTATTAAGATTTATAGGACAGAAAAGTATATACACTATATATACACAACATTTATATACACATACAATATATTTATATATATGTATGTGTGTTTCACACCCCCCTATACACACACACACACACACACACACACACACACACACACACATATATATATATATATATAAATAAATCTATATGTAGTTGCTTATATTATTTATACAGGAGTTCCTTTGCGGCAGCCTATACGGTTCCATTAACATTTAGAACCAGAATCAGAAAAATTAATTGATCCTAGAAAGAAGTGCTTATTAAAGGAACACCACAGCATTTTTCAGTCTTGTTTAATTTTGATGCATTTCCTTGTACTTAAGTAACAACCCGCTGACTAAGAAATATAGATGTTTTTGCTCTTGTGAGTTAAGCAGAATTGCTCTGGACTCTGTAGGTCAGACGGTGTGTAAGGGGGGCCCTGAGCGGCCCTGCTATAAGATTGCCTACTTCAGGGACATGTCGAGTCGCGTAGGGTTCGGGGAGGCCCTGCGGGCATGCGAGGTGGACGGCGGCTCATTGCTGAGTGTGGAGAGTGCAGTGGAGCAGCAGCACATCGAGCGTCTGCTGCAGGAGCTCAGCAGCTCTTCCACGGGTGTGGCTGCAGGCACAGGGCCCAGCATCGCCGATGGAGACTTCTGGATCGGCCTGACCCGCTCCGACAGCGAGAGCCCCCAGGAGCATGGAAGCTTCGCCTCCTGCCCGGACCTGTACAGGTGGACAGATGGCAGTGTTTCACAGTTCAGGTGTGTCTGAGAAATAAATGAAATGCATCTATGAAACACACATTAAACAACAAAAGTGTACATTATTGAGAGGATCACACTTGACACCAGTATGAACAAAATAACATGACCTGGCTGCTCTATGTGCATGTAAAGGAAAGTAAAGTAAAGTGAAATGGCACCTTATAGTCATGCATGAACACACCACAGCACTTGAAATTCTTTCTCTGCATTTTGCCCATTCACCAGGTGAAGCAGGGGCTGCCAGCGAACGCGGTGTGTTGGGATGATACGTTGCTCAAGGGTTCCTCAGTGGTGCGACTAGCAGTCCTAGGATTCAAACCCACTGTCCTCCAATCGCAGGGGCAGCTCCCTAACCACCAGGCCACCAGCTGTCTCTATATAAAAAACGAAATTAAAAATTAAAACCAAAAATATGTACTTTTGTATCACCAGAATAGTTGTAAAGCTTTTTTAAACTACATTTGCGTTCTATCTCACAAGAAAACTAAAAATGCACTGAAAAAAATTACCATAAAAATAGAATAAAATCAAAACAACAAAACAGGAACTACAATCTAAATGATCTGCCACTACAGCGAGAAGAAATCACTTGTTAAGCCTTCCTAAAACAAGAAAAAGTTTCTAAAAACTAGACTGTTTATCTTACATTGTCCAATCAGTGTTTCTTAAGTGTATCTTGTCTGATCAGCTATATCAGTGTGGGAATTCAATCAACTTAAAAACGGATAAACAGTTTCTTTTACTAAATTGTTAGCCACATTAGCATTGTATCTCACAGGGAAACTTTAAACACTGAAGATGTTTTGGCTGATCAACTACATTTGGGTTAAATAATTGTTGTTAATTTTGAACAGGATCTTGGTGATATATGTAAAAAAGCCAGAAAAGAGGCCAAAACCAGGCTGATGTGAGAGCAGGGTTTTGGCTTTTTGTGTCATTTCTAGAAGCTCTATAAAGGAAGAAAAACCCTTAATTGTTCAGGGGGCTCTGATTGATACAGGGACCAGAGAACATGCAGAGACTAATAGTGTGAGGAGCGCAGGTCCAGTGTAAGCTTACCTTAAAAAGTTCAGGGCTTCCGCTCTCACCTTTTGCTCATTTCACTGCTGTAATCTTGATCTCACAGGAACTGGTACTACGATGAGCCCTCATGTGGAGGGGAGGCTTGTGTGGTGATGTACCATCAGCCCACAGCTTTCCACGGCCTGGGAGGACCATACCTCTATCAGTGGAACGACGACAGGTGCAACATGAAGCACAATTTTATCTGCAAGTATGAGCCAGGTACAGCAATACACACTCAACCAACATTTATTGGAGTAACATTCTGAATGATTCGCAACATCCTAACATTCTGGAACAAAAATATCAATAAAACTGAAACAAAATCATATATCTTCAAAAAGCTTTACAGTATAACGGAAACTATTCTTCACTTTAAAATTAAAAAATATTTGGTGGAAATGTCTTATGTTAGCAGCAGTTGAATGGTTGAATTGGGCAGAAAATCAAGAAAAATGAAACAAAATACATTCAGAATTCAGCATACCATTCACACATCAATCCATATTACCAATGTTTTCCAAATTACAGGAATCCATATTATGTGGATTATATTGATAAACTAAAAGAACGGAGTGCTTTTAATTGATTGTTTTTGTGATGTCTTAAAAAAAACAACTCATTTGCATATACCCCCTATAGAAGGTTTGCATGTGACATCGCTGCGGATACACACACTGAGTGGCAGATCTTGTATTTATTGTTGAAATTTTATTATTATCCATAATGCAGAGAGCCATCTGGTGAAAGAGCACGGAGATACGCCTGGAGGTCGTGATGGAGGTGAAGCAGATGGAAAATCTCTTATCATCTGACTCAAATCTGATGTGTATACGTGCATATCTACATAAACGCTTGTAACACTGTGCTTCCAGGCCTCCCAGACGTTTCTACGGAACATGAAGAAGAGCGCAAAAAACCTGCTGCTAACGAGGATGACAGCCTTCATGTCATGGTGGCAGGACCTTCAAGTAATATCGGTACTAATTTGTCTAGACCATAAGGCTTTATCTCAGCTATCCAGTAGCATAAATGTATCTTGCACTCTATAGGTATGCTGCTGATTTACGTGATCATCCCCACCATTCCTCTCCTGCTGCTGATCCTTGTGGCCTCAGGGACCTGCTGCGTCCAGATGCTGAGCAAGAGGTAATAACACACATTTACTTCTATTAGTTCAACAGATTTTTTTTACATAAAATACAAGAGACATTTTGCTAACAATAAATGAAAGGATATCAAAACAATTACAATTATGCAAATGCAGTGATCCATTTCTCATTAGGCATGTTAGCAAGTTTCAGATCTAACACCACTGACTATGTTACACCAACTTTGGTTTCTATGATTTGACTATTTGTTTTGCAATTTATACATGCAGTGTAGTAAATTCCTCAGAATTACTACATAAATTATAAAAAAAAAAACCACTAACACGTGAATGACACCTATCAAGGGATGGGAGATATTAGGCAGCAAATGATCAGTCTGTTTTTGAACTTGATGTGTTGGAGGCAGGAGAAATGTATAATGTATAAGGACCAGATTGTGATGGCTAGGGTCAGTCCTAAACAGCAGGTCTTGTGTGGTGTTTTTGGTATGCCGTGGTTAGTATCTACCAAAAGTTGTCCAAAAGTGATGCGGATGGGGAGCAAAGGCTAACCATGCAGATAAACGGACTGAGAAACATGACCGAGATTTCAAAATCCTCCAAATTCCACAGATCGCAACCTGATCAAGCATCTGTGAGATATCCTGGACAAACTAGTCTGATCCATGGAAATCAACCACGCAAATTACAGCAGATTTAACATCTATTGCAAATGTCTTGTGTGTGTGTGTATGAAGGACAGCCAGACAGATAGTTAGATGGATGGATGGATACATAGATAGATAGATCTATATATATCTACATAGGAGATCACATTTACATTTACAGGATTTAGCAGACGCTTTTATCCAAAGCGACTTTCATTGCCTAGCTACAGGGGACAGTCTCCCTGGAGCAGCTAGGGGTTAAGGGTCTTGCTCAGGGACCCAGTGCTGAAGGTAGGATTCGAACCCATGACCTCTTGGTCCAAAGGCAATTATCCTACCCACTGAGCTACCTCCACCTCCAGATCACAGCACTTGCCTCTGCAATTGTAGAATGAACCACAAATAAACATATATACTGCATTCAAAAAAGGTCCTGCACCTCATCAGTAACACAGCCAGTCTAAATACAGCTGCTCATCAGCCAATTAGCACACTGTCAAAGCATGAATAGCACAACCCTAATGCCACTTCCTGACCGAGTTCCTGAGGTGAAGATCATTTGGTGGGAGTGTGACAGGACCTTCCCTTCCACTGTCAGAGTGAAGCTTTTGACTTTGATGGAATTTGTTTGCTTGGAACACTGCTTACTCAGTAATAATCACAGAGCTTACAGAAGCATTATTAGAGGATACATTTAGCTTAGCGGTGGCGGTTTCTGTCGACTGTTATTAGTCACTGGAAGTGCTGGGCTAGCTGCTGCCTTACATTGCACTGGCAATGTACACAGAGAATTTAAAATGAAACTTCACTTCTCATCAGTGTCCTGACCAACATACATCAAGGCAAATGCTGAAGCAAGCACTGACTCTCCGGACAATGTACGAAACAGGTCCAGCCCCCCTTTAGGCCTGAGCCCTGTGCTTGGCAGGGCTGCACAGAGTGCTTTACTTATGCAATTCATTATGTTTATTAGGCCCCCACTCCCACCAAGTGATGTCTTTTTAACATATTTTCGATCACTCAGCCGGAATGGGCATCCCCAGACAATGCATTTAATCACTGGCACTAACTGGCCTCACCCTGGGCAGTAAAAGGCTTCCTGGAGTGCATTCAAGTCCTGGGGGTAAACACCCTGTGCTCAGAGTAGATGTAAGGCTTTGGTTTTATAATGTCTGCATGTTTAAAACTCAATATAATAATCTGAGAGGAGTAAAGTGACAAGTGAATTTGTATTTTGTCTCCCGTTTAAAGATCAAGTGTCATCTTTTATTCATATTTTTCAATGAAGTGAAATTTGTTCCTATATGGGTATTAAAACCAAATGTTCAGCCAGAAACTTGTATAATGTTATTGTTTCCATACCACAATCATTACATTGTAGCTGTCCATTAATTGCTGTATAAATAAATCTGATTCATAGTTTGTCTTTTTCATTACTGTACAATTGTTTCATAGTTGTCTACACTTAGTAGCTCCCAGGTGAAGATAAATACGGCTGAAGGGTAAATAAAGTGTACTCACCAGTTCCTTCTAAGGATGCTAACATCACGTAAACAAACATTACCGATGTTATTAATGTCAAATAAACAAGTTGTTATTAACATCCCATAAACAAAGGTATTGTAAAGGTCTAAAGTACTGCACTAGAATATTGTCTGCATTTTGGTCCAATTTGAAACATAACATATAGTGTCAGAAACCACATAAGCAAGTCTACAGGCGAGTGTGATGATTTAAGCACATACAGTTTATACTGTGACAGTTGGTAGGATGTTTTAAGTTTTTGTTACCAACATTACCCTCATAGATCTAGTGCAAGTTCAATGAAGCTTAAGATACCAAAAAAAAAGCCTTGGCTCATTATGATGTTCTGCTGAACTGTTTCTTTAATATAGTAGTAGAAACCTTTTAAACAATATGCTGCAGACAGTATTAATAATTTGATCTCTTTTCCTCTTTTGCATAGAAAACCACGGACCAAAACGAGCGTGAATCAGTCGACACTCTGGATCTCCAAGACACCAAAGTCAGACAGTGCAATGGAAGTCTAAAAAGGGAAAACTCGCATCTTCCGTTAATGAAAGCAGACCCTGCTGTGGTCTACTCAGCCAGTCTAAATACATGTTTGTCCAGTTGTAAGTCGTATGTTCTCTAACTAAAGGTAATGTGTATCTGAACGTGAACGCTATGTACATTTCACGTTTCTGCAATATTTTCCTGTATGACTTTTGCTCTTTTGGCCCAAAACGAACCCTTGTAAATGTCCAAATCACTTGGATCATTCAAAACGCATCTTTCTCTAATAGCACTCACATTTCTCCTCTTTCCCTCCTCTCAGTTTCCTTCTCTCCATCAGAGAGAGTGATCGGTGCAGTCAGTTGCACAGGGGAGGCCGCTGCTAATTGGCACCAAAACACAGAGATCGATTCAATTACTGTGATTAAGACAAGTGCGAATGGGACCCACATAAAACGAGGACTTTGGAGTCCCAGCTGACGCTAAATGCAGCGATTGAAGACTGCAAGAAAAATGAATTAAACAGTGACAAAATGGCAAAAAGGAAAATCTGTCTGGAGACAATAATTAGAGTGAGTTAGATCACTCACAGTTCCAGAACTGAGTCTCTTTCCATGCTAGCTCCATCAGGCCTGTAAAAATGTCTCCAAACATTGGTACTTTACGTTTCATTCACTTCAAGTGAACTTTATCACTGTTAGCATGGACCTGCATCATAATTGTCCATATTAGTGGTGATTTTTTAAGGTCACTTTAGTATATTTTTTAAAAGATGTTTCCATTCTACCATATGCATCCTGATCACTATTATATATGCAGTTTTGTGCATGTAATGCCATTTTCATTAGTAATACTTATCACAGGTATCACTATCTTTTTAAAAACTGCATATACAAGACTGGTAGCAACACTTCACTATTTTCTCAAGGCTACTCAACACCAATTTAAGCTATTCATGGCAAATGATATAAC
Source organism: Brachypetersius altus (assembly GCA_037974465.1). NCBI lineage: Eukaryota > Metazoa > Chordata > Actinopteri > Characiformes > Alestidae > Brachypetersius > Brachypetersius altus. Next base: position 7,813,956 of record JBBPDB010000001.1, read on the forward strand.
CCTATATAGACATTTGGCATATTCCATTAAGCATCAGTTGTCATCAGAGGTGAAATGACACTATAATAAACAAAAAGCAGCTTTTGTGGCCACTGATGCTCGTTGAAAAGCCATTCTAAAACATATATGTTTATGTCAATTGGAATGAAAGCATAGCCTTAAGAATATCAGTGAATTGTCAGTAAACTCAGAAATCTCAGTGATTTGAAAAGTGTCATATAAAAAATGGAATAAATTGCATTGTATAACTGTATCTGTTCAATTTGTCTGTTAGCAGTCTGCTTGTAAATGATGGTAATCACATTCTGTCCTCGGTTCATAAGAGTGGGTGTATCGTATGTGTGTTTGGAAGGGAAATTTGTACAGGATTTTGCGTCTTTTTTAAGTCTTTTTGGGACGGTTACAAAAATGAAATAAAGGGATAATTGTGAAGAGTGTGGCTCTACAATGGTATCACAGATTACACTTTTGTGTGGCTCAGTGAGAATGTATAACAAATAGGCAATAGGAAATGTATCACTTTGGGTGGCCATTGGCATCAATATAATTTGCATAACAACAAATAGCACTATATACAGTCATTTGGATGTTTAGTCTATTGGGAAGATGGAAATACTGTAGTAAAAATAAGCCTTTTGTAACTGCATATGCCTTCAATCGTTTCCTGACAAAAACAATATGCTTTGATTTTAGTAAACTTTTCTTCTTAACTCTTACAAATCTTCTAAAATGCAGCTTTTCAGTCATTTTGTAATAATGAATAACAACAAAACAAAGATCACAAACTTAAACTAGTGTATATGATTACTAAATTATTAAGTCTGAAATCCCCTACATTTTAAATCCTTCTCTCAGCACCAAAACATCATGAATTCTCCCAAAAACAAGAATAAACAACTTTATATGGTTAAAGCATCTGATCTTCTTGGTCATTGTATTAGGTTTAAACTGAATGATGTGTCTGTGACAGTAGATCTACAGTTATAAGGTTTCAAATAGAATATTTGACAAAAAAGTTTGACATTCTCCCTGTTTTGCAAAAACAGGTTGAACATCACAACTCACACTTCATGACCTTCATCTCTTACATTCATTCACAGAACACAATTTGTGGCTTTTGGCCAACACTGGATGCGTCTTAATTTGAGCTCTACCAGATTGTCGTTTATGCAGAGATCCATCTCATCTTGGTGATAAATGAAAATACCTGTAGGTACGTAAACCAGCAAAATATGAATTTAAAATAAGAACTCAAGACTGATAGTGGTATCTGGTGAGTGCAGACGATGAGTGTATTATGCAGATGCTATGAGAAAAATATGCGTAGCCATAGAAGCACTGTGTAAAAAAAAATCTGATTTGAACATCTGACTCAACCAGGCCTCCAATTAGTAACAGCATCCACTCTTCAATCCACTGTTCATTATAAGGTCTATTAAACTAATCAGTTCACTGCTCCAGTCACGTCTCAGCCCTAATTACAGATACGACGGCAATCATGGCTCCGGAGGCTCAGGGTGGCTAATTAAAGAAACAAATAGTTCCCCATTTAGAAGGAGAAGCCGATTAAAGACATGAAACATAAACAGCCCTAGGGCATGACTCTCTCAGCTTTCAATAAGCGAAATAAAATAAGAAGTGCAGTTCAAACCCAGTTTAATTTCTGGTTTATGGGAGTGGGAGAAATTTTGGAAACACTTCAGTGAAGGGCAGGATTCATGAAGCTGTGGCACCTCAATAAGTCTTTCATGACAACTGACATAAACCTGGTTGAAGATTTATTAAGGCTTCTTAAATCCTGACACATGCTGAAGGGAAATGACATAACTGGCAAAAACAACCTTTACAGCAGCTGATACTTCAAAAATGTTTAAATAAGTTTGTCGTGAAAGACTTCGTCAAGATTCAGGATTCCTTATTGGTCACATTCATGGTTAGGCAAGTACAACATGTGGTGAAATGTGCCCCTCAAACTATGATTCTATGTGACTGTGCAATATAGTCCTCATAAATTAAAGAGAAAATAATAGGCTAGAACTAAGCAATAAAAAATGTAAAGGGTTGTCAACAAGATCAAATGTAACAGATTAGAACATGTACTGTACAGTGCTCACTATGCCTAAGAAGCATCAATCACTAATCAGCACACACAATGACATATTATTGACACATTATTGATCATCAGTAGGCACAGACTGATGTCGTTAATACATTTTTATGTTTGTGGAGGAGGGAATTGTGAATGACTGCACTGCAAAAATTTTACCTTTCCAAGAGCAAGAGTCTTAAATGTAGATAACACTCTTATTAATATAGAAATATATGACATTTCTACTTTATGTAGCTGTTAGTTCAAAACCCCATCTCTGTTTGTGGAAATTTCATGAACTGACTGATATTAAATGTCCCAAAATAAAACTATGATAAATTAGGTTGAAAGTCTTCTCTTGTCTTCTCTTGATGATGTTCTATGATGCCAGCGAAGAAAACCCCTGTAAAGCATTGCCGTAATAGACTCATAATGAACAATAATTTGCAAGTGTTTAAGTGACCAACAGGCCTTTTTTTGCTCAAACCTGACAGGAAGACCAAACACATTTGTAGAACTGAGGATTTATTGAAATATTATAGCATAGCCAAATGCACTGGTTGCAATACAAAAAGAAACTTCAAACAGATGGAAGTTCACTTCATATCAATCAACACATTAAACTTTCAATTGTTATAGTTAAGCAAAAAGTCTTTAAAACTTATAACAGAATTAGGAAAAGTGCTGTACAAGCAATCCTGCTGTACAGTGTTCTCACATATTAGATTCAGTGAATCAGTGCTTCACATCACACCCTTTCACCCAGCGGGACAATTTCCTGCCATTGCAGTACTTATCCCAGGTCTCCCTGTGGGTACAAATCCCTACATTAATGCTCTGGTGGGACCATTTTCATTATTTCACACAAAATCGACATGTAAATCTCATGTAATATCTACTGAACACTTACCATGCCTTCAGCCCCTCTGTTTTGACAATCAGCTTTACACACTCAACAGAGGCCTTCAGATTGTCGTTGAGCAGATCTACCAGCAGAGATGAGTTATTGCATGAGCTCTGGTTAATATAACAATCTTCTGCATGTTTTAAACCTAGTCTTGTCATAAACAACAGTGCTAATAGTGCATCTTGTAAAAAAAATAATAGTCTAAAGTTAGGCTTAATCTAAATCTAAGAAATTGACCCTTAGGGTGTAAAGTTTACACGAGAACTGCAATATGTGACACTCCTGAATTTTCCAATTACCTCCACAGGGGATTTTGCACAGGTTCTTTCCACCCTTGGTGCCGTCGTCACACCACTTGAAGCTGTTAATTTGGAAAATACCATAGTCCTTTCCTGCATCATCACTGGTCCGCACCTTATGGGTCTTCCACTTGCTTTCCCAGTAGCCCATGCACACATCTGTAGGAGTCAAGCGAGGTGAAGTTAGAAGAGTGTGAGAAATGAGTTGGAGAATATGTGCAACATATTTTTGACATTTTCCCCAGCAAACGGTCTATATAGTATATTACAAACCATATTCCTAGCCTGTAAAAGCTCTATTTTTAGACTATTCCAAGAGCATTACGAGAGTCCTTTTCCTTGACTTTAACCAATCCTATTCCTATTTTAATCCCTATTCCTTATCTAAACAAACCATATTCCTATTGTAAACCCTATTCCCAACCTAAACAAACCATATTCGTATTACAAATCCCTATTCCCTATCTAAGGCAAACTCTATTCCTTCTATAAACTCTATTCCCAATATAAACAAAACCCTATTCCTATTGTAAACCCTATTCCCAATCTAAACAAAACCCTATTCCTATTGTAATTGTAATCCTATTGTTTTGCCCACAACAAATGAAAGAAAATTAGTAAATGAAGCTTGTTTTAAGCTCAGTTGCTCTAAACAAGCTTAATATTAAGTAATTTTACATGATTTATTCAAAGCAATGCGTTTGTTTTTTGTCACTTGAAATGTACAGGACATTTTCTTCCAATAATAAATGCAAACACTAACCAATACCAAACCTACTCCCTATGAAAAACTATAGATTTAATCTATTATAAACCCTAAATACTTAATCTTTTACAAACCCAAACCCTAGTCTACTACAACCCCTGTTATAAACAATAACAAACCTAATCCCAAATCTATAGCAGTACCTACAACAATACCTGGTCTATAACAATCTCTAGCCCCATTCTACAACTAACCCTGCTCCCTGAGCCAAGAGTAGAAATAAATGTTGCTCACAATTGCCGAGTCCAAATCCCTCATAGCCTTCGAGTCCTTGGTCCTTGAAGATGCGGGCAACCTCACAGCGGCCCATCCTGCGAGACTTGCACACAGCCAGGAACATCAGACACACCAGAATAACCAGCCTCATGATGGGGACTTCACTGCCACTGCTGTTGTAACAGAGACTTCAACCCAGCATTCACTGGAGAACAACACACACTGGAGGGACAAAGCAGCTATTTATGGGTGAATGTCAGGATTTATGTTGAAACGTGTTTACACAAGTTTCCCGACCAGGAGGCCCGTGGTGGCGGAGGGTTTCAACACTCATCACTTGCTTGAGAAACCAGAGAGAAGAGCAGGAAAAAAACCATAATGCCCTCTATTTTTCTAAAGGTGTCTTTACTTAAACTGAATGTCTAAGAAAGCCGAATACAGATATTCAATGACAAAATTGCTTTTAAGTAAGGGGTGTCATGCGATAAAAAAAAAAATCTAATTAATTACAAGCTCTGTGACACAATTTTTACTGGAAAAAGTATTCAAAAACAGACTTTCCACATCTCTTTTATTTAATAACTGTTTCTGCACTGTTCATGTGCAGTAATGAGCACAGCAATCAAAAATATGACCTAAAATGCTGAGGGTAAAAAAATCAAAAATGCTTCAGTAAGAACAATGATAGAACCAAGTCTATCTATAAGCATTTTAATGTGGGGGTGCACTGCACTCATACGCCACCCCTAATATATTTCCAGAGTTCTGAAGATTTATGCTGCCTTGTCGAAAAATGCTCCCTTTAAGTTTATAGGTCATACAGTTTATTATCAGTTTATAACACTGATAATGATGAGAAATTGGCAAATCATTTGCATAATCAGAGAAAAATGTATTTAAATGAGAAGAGTCTAGATAGATAGATTGATAGATCTTTAGAGGTGCATAGAGCAGTTCATACAGTCAGGTTCTAACACTGAGAAATTCTACCATGAAGCAGGACCCAGATCGAACCATGCTTCCAGCTTGTTGTGATTCTGGACAGTGCTGAGGTTTCCTAGTTTCAGATAGTATTCTGCAAACTGCAGAAAAAAAATGCATTTTAGAATCAGAATAAAAAAAACGTAATTAATCCTAAAGAGAAACTGCTTATGTGATGACGACTAAGACACAGACCCCAGGGTAGCGACATACACTCATATTAAAAGAGCTTTTAAGATATTAATCACCGTAAACCAGTGGTGCAATTACTCAGCGTTATTTTTTTAACACGTTATTTTTTTTGATTAATTGATCATAACTGATGCGTTAATTCGACATCCCAACATCAAACAGCAAGTCCCTTTAGTGTCTGGCCGTTATGTTGTAGCAACTGTTGTGAAAGCCAAACAGTTCATAATGCAACTCAAACGGTCAGAAACTGGCAGTGAAGAAAGCTGGAAATTCAACATTTAAGGATGTGTTCTAATTAGCACACTCAACGGCAGGGCCACAACTAACCCTCAACACCAAAAAGGGGAAGTAAAAAATGTGTGTTTTTATCTCTGCTTAGATGTTTATACACCTTAGAGGCACTTCACCAGGTTTCAGGAAGATCTGAAATGTTTCTTTACATTGAAAGCTCCATAAGTCCAGTAATAACAGACGCTATAAAAAGACATGCGAGACAAAAATTATGAACACATAAGGAGTCAGGTAACACTGAAAAGAAGGTTAAAAAGGGTAAAAATAACATCACAAAGAATCTTTGCCAGCTGTTTACTGTTAGAAAAATGACATACAGATATGCAAATGAGATTATATTCCTAAATGTGTGTAGATTTGCATATTTTACTGGGCAAAAGCGCCTATGCAAATTGTTGAAAACCATGTGTGATAATGTGTACATCTGCTGTGAAAATTAACATTCGAATGAATGCAAATGAACAAGAAAGCAGATAAAAGTTTTAGTTTTGTTTGTAAAAAAGTAGCTGTAGGCTAAAGAGAAGGTTCAGTTCCAGAATTCTTCTGCGGGTTCCTCCGGCTGTTGTTTGGTTTTGTGAAATTACAGCAGCTCCTGATTTAATTTAATGGACTGATCGAGTCAAACCAGGTTTCTGATGGAAGCTACAGTAATACTGGACTTCCATAAGGAACACACTGTTATTCAGAAAATAAAATCTATTTACTGTAAATAACTGAATGTAAATAGTGACTTTATTTTGAGAAAGCGCACACGAGTGTCAGTGTGTATGTGAGTCTGTGCTCAAAAACATTAATGTTAGGATAAATACAAATATTATCATACATAAAGAAGTGGTTTTATGTAGTTATACAGGCTGTTAGACGTTGCCTCTCTGTGACTCCCGTAACAGTTTTCTGAACAGTGTCTCCTGCTGGACGAGAGCGGAGGGAGAGTTAAATTCCACAGCATGACCAGCGTCCAGCACCAGCACCCTGTGATCACAAGAGAATCAGAAATCAGAAGTTCTGTATTTGAACAGTTAGTGGACTTCATCTTTAGGTATAGTCACCTGTCTGTGTACAGGACACTGTGTGGATTCTGACTCAACCACAGCACAGTGCACTGAGGGAGTTGTGTAAGGACTATCTGCTGCAGCAGCCGCTCTGATTCAGAATCCTCTGAAGGAAGAGCCTCCTCTACCAGCAGCAGCTTTGCCTTCCCCAGCAGAGCCCTGGCCAAGCACAGCAGCCTCTTCTGCCCAGAGCTAAAGAAGCTAAGAGCAGAGAACAACCAGCTTAAAATTATATTCTTTGTTTATGACTTAATACAGACAGAAAGAACATGAAGGTGCATTGGTGCTATAAAACATTCTCATAGCTAGAATGAGCCGAAATATTGAATGACCCATTCCTTTATTTTGTCATTTCATTCATATGGAATTCAAAATGTAATTTTACTTACACTATACTGACAAAACTATTGGGACATACCTGTTCTTCTGTGTTTGAGTGAGGCCCTTTACTTCCAGTGAAGGGCTTAATCTTAATGCTTCAGCAGACCAAGATTTTTGGACAACGCCAAGAAGAACCTTTTCTATTCCAGCATGACTGTGTCTCAGTACACAAAGCGAGCTCCATAAAGACATTGCTGGAGTTCAGTGTGAAAGAACTTTACTGGCCACATTGAGCCCTGACCTCAACCCCATCCAACACCTTTGGGATGAAGTGGAATGGAGATTGTGAGCCAGGTCTTCTTATCCAACATCAGTGTCTGACCTCATAAATACTCTACATAATGGAACTCCAATATCTTATGGAAAGCCTTCCAAGAAGAGTGGAAGCTGTTATATCTGCAAAGAGTCCCCCATATCAAAGCCTATGTATTTAAATGCAGTGTCATTAAATATCATTTAATGGTCAGGTGTCCCAATACTTTTGTCTATATAGAAAGTGTGTGTGTGCATATATACAATACATAATAAATAATATAATTGTCCTATATGAAGTGAGTTGAGATGACAGAAAGGTTATTTAAGGCCTGTTATATCTTTACATTGCAGTAGACATTTATCTTCATATTGTGACATCTCAAGCATATCTTGGTACCAGTATCTACCTGTAAGCAGTGGAGCAGGACTGTATGGGCTGCAGCAGCTGGCACTGCAGCTGCCATACCGTCTCCTTCAAATGGCAAAGTTCCAAAACCTGCCACACCTGAACATCGGAGTACTGTGCAAAAGGGTCCACGTTAGAACGCAGAGAACCAGAAACCAGCACAGGCACCTGGGAGAGTGAGCCAGAAAGGGACTCAGTGTATGGCTTATGCGGTGGATTGGTGCCGTTTGCCTTATTTTAGATTTGAGTTCAAAACTGAACTGCACACAACATGCTACAACATTCTTTGCACCACACCCCTTAGTCATCATTCAGTTGCCTGTCAACACACCTTCGCCGGCAGTCTTCTATCAGAACATCTGCCAAAAAGTGAACACACCTTTTTGGTGTGATCTGTGTACATTTGGCCCGGCTGTTACAAGGGTTGTTAAATGAAGAGGGGGTTAATCATTACTGTGGTTTTAGCTGATACAGCAGAGGAGTATGCTGCAATATGAAAATATCACAGTAGAGAACTGCTTCCCAGCTTCCAGGGTCTGTTTTCTAATGATTGTTTTTTATATAAAAGATTTCACTTTGATGTATTTTATGCCCACTGTACAAATCTCACTGCAAATCCACTAAAATCTACAGATAATAAACACTGAACATTTTTTTAAGAATATAATAATAACTCATGTTCAATCACTCAACTCCAGTGCTTTGTAAAGCTGTAAAACCATGTCTTGGATAAGCCATCTCTGTTAGTGCATGCAAGAGACATCTTGCATCTTCACCAATCATGGTTCCAGAGAAGTATTATTGTGAAGCGAGTATTTTGTCTTTGTTTAAAAATGAGCTCATTTTAACTGAAGCATTTTTCTTAAAAGTCGAAGAACATCTACAAATAGTCTATTTTAGTCTATAGCTCTAGTCAAGACAACCTGTGGAGTAAAAAACAAATCCAAGACAAAGGTTAGACAAGTCTCAGTCAAGACTGAAGAGGTTTGAGTTAAGGACAAGACTAAGTATTTTCTGAAGCTGCCTTAATGATTGGGTTAACATTTATATTGTTGTGTTGACCTGAGATGGTGGTGGTGTTTGTGGAGGTTTTGTTAATTCTTTTTTTATCATAAAGGTTTTGGCATGGTCGGCTACCACCGAGACCTCTTAATAGAGCCAGACACGATCAATTAAAACTAGAATGTTTGGCAAGACCAAAATAAGTCTGAGTGCAAAAGCCAGGCAAATATGAGACCCTAGAAGAAAAGGCCTCTACTGCCATCCAGGAAGGAAAACACAGGAAGACATCAATGTAAATGTGTATCAGACTGATTTGTGACAGGACTGGATCAAATTTATTCCTTCAATCCAGAATTTTCTGCTGATTTCAGCCTGTTACAGATAACTGGTGTGAGATCGGTTCCATTTTTTCAGTTTTTAACATTTTGCAAGGTGTATCATAATCGCAGTATATGATACAATGTAATATGACAGTAATTTAACTTCATTACCAGTATGGTGTCCATATTACGCAGCCCTAACAGTGACTAACCTGAGGGATTAGGTGCATGCTCTCGCACAGTGTGTGAAGTCCCAAGCTGGTTATGTTCACTCCATCAATGAGAACAGCCCCACAACCGGCCTCCACTGCTCTGAACAGACTGCTAATCAAACCATCAGTCTCAGCTTTCTCTCTGCTCACAACACCGACCTAGTAACCAAATGTTGACACAATGTAAACACCAGCTGGTGTTTTCCAATTATGTTAAAACAAACAAAAATAACATGAAAATGTTTTTGCTCCAACAGTGACAAATTACTCCAGGCATGCAAGCACATGCATGTTCTAATAATAACTATATAACCAAAACCTGCAAACACTCACATTTGGAAAAGGGCTTGAAATTGATCTAATGCATTACATCAGGCAACACATTTTTTTTCCATTACATTCTGTAGTATTTCTTACACAATCTCAGCACGCTGATTTTGGTGGTAACGTTTATTTTCATGTAGCTTCAAAGGTTTAGTTAGAAACGGCATTTTTAGAATGTAACCCAAGCTGCACTATTTGCACTCTCATCTTGACTTTTTTCGACCAAATCTTGGTGTTGTAAGTGAAGAACATGGAGAGAGATTTCACCAAGACATCCAGGTGATGGAGAAGCGGTACCAAGGACGGTGGGATGAAGCCATGATGGGTGACTATATCTGGAATTTGGTTCGTACTGATGACTTAACTCACAAGAGACAAAAATGATCCAGAGTACACTTTTAAAGCTTTGAAGGTTATTTGCATCGTTACTTTATTTGTGCTGCTCCCAGTGGTGTAAATAATTTGCAAATTCCATGCATGCTGGTTAAAGCCGATTGCTCGTATATGCTAAATATACATCAAATGCTAAATATTTATACATAAAATCCCTAGAACCACTGAAGTTGGGAAAAAACTGATGTGCTTTATAGAATCGGCGTGCAAAATTTGAATAAGAACCATCAAAAATTGCAATGAAACAGACCTTTCATAAAAAGTTGTTACCCAGTATTAGACATGCAATTCACTACTTTAACATGTTACGTAATGTACAAAACCTTGCTTCCTTCAAATATTTCAACTTTGAGTAATTAAGGATAACACTAACAAGAATTGTAAGGTCCTATGTGACTGTACATGCTATACACTGTAAAGAATTTATGTAAATTTGCAGCAGAAACATTGAATGAATCTACTGTAATCCTTAAAAATAATGTTGTGGTAAAGATGCAGTATTCTGGAAGACACAGGTCTAGATGGGTAACCCTATTCAAGAGCATTCAAACACTTGGTATCAGAAGCTAGACAGATTTGGAGAAATATATTGTAATTGTGCAATAGGCAATACGAATGAAAACTGTAAATAAACAGTATGTTACTGAATACAATACCTTTGCTCCTTCAGAAATACGGAAGCTAAGTCCTCCGAGTGCTGGTGAGATGGGACTGGCTTTAGTTCCATAATGTATAAACTCCAGCTCTCCTCTCTGAGGCCAACCAGGTGGGCATCTGCACCCTCCAGTCCACTGAGCCTGTCAGGAAACTACATATTCAGTAACCCCTTCACCTCTCAGTTTAATGCATTATCCTTAAAGAAAAGGTAAACCCGTATTTGAATTTAAATTCCCCATTGAAATATGCAGCTCAGAAAAAAGGTGAGTGGTTTTCGGAGAATAAAACCTGATCTACTTGGGCTAAAAATAAAAAATGAGGGCTCAATGGAAAGGTCTCCTGGAGATCTGCCGAACTGTGGCAGTGATACGATGCAAGAGGCAAAGGCTACCATCTACTATGTACTACCCCAAACCCCAAAGTGAACCCACACTTTGTAAATGTTGATTCCCATCACCTTATGTTGGTAGCGTAGTGGTGAATCTGGAAAATGTTTTCTTTGAGTAGTAAGCTACAACGCATTTGTTCCAAGGTCAGGAATTAACTTTCTATGCAGTAGATTTACAAATCTTTAAACCCTTCACTTTTCCAGTGTATGCTTCTCAATTCTGAATGACTTTGTTTATATCCGTATATAAATGATCCGTATATTCTGGAAAGTATCTGAAATATCTGGAACTTCACTTTGAGATTAAAAAGTAAATGAATAATAAGTCTGCAATTTCCCCAAGCTTTCCATTTAATGAAAAATCATGGCTGGCTTTTCTACACTGACATCTTAAAGAGTATAATATTAATACTCACATGCAGTTATGTACCATGTACCAAAGATCTTATTTATGTTTAGGAATAATTAGTTCAGGGTAAACAAACTCTCTCCACTCTGGTTTCATAAGACAGGCCTGCTGTGGAAATACGCATCTGATGTTAAATGCTGTGTTACCTCTTTCTTCATTTTGGTGTAAACACAGATCCTCTGTAAGGGCAGTGCATTAAGTGCCATTTCTGCAGAGGTCATAGTGAACTGATGCATCTCTTCTGTCACCTGTAAGAATCACATAAGAATCATCTACCAACTTCAACCTGTGATCATTCTGATGCAGTTAGAACTCACAGTTATTGCTAGCAAAAAAGCATGTTGTGTTTAGTTTTAGTTTATATATATATATATATAGCAGCCTTTGTTTAATTACACTGTGACTTGGACTCACATTAAAGCCATAAACCAAAGCCAAAGCGATGACACCAGAGTCCAGGGAGTCTGCACTGTTCAGTAAGGCCAGACTGATAAAGAAAACACCAACAGCACCAACGACCTCCAGGCGCAGCAGAGCCCACCTGTGTGGTTTACAGGCCAGACAAAAGAGGTTAGCAAGGTCAACTTTAAAGCAACACTGCCCTCTAGTGAACAACTAAGGCCAAAGCAAAAAAACTAAATACAAAAAACTTAAACTCAGGATTAAATGTAACTTGCACATCATGTGTTATGGCCCAGATTCTGACCTTTCCACGTCAAAGTTAACTTCTCAGTAACTCTTAGAATTAGAAAGGCTGTTCTGGTTTCTGTAACTTTAAGACCGATATATGTAAATAGATTCTGTTCTGATTGGGTGCCCTATGTTATATCCAACACTCAAGAAGCAATCTAAGCTGAAATGCTCCTTACAGCAGTGTTCAGGTGAGAGAAGTGAACTAATTTTTTTCAAAAGAAAGAGTGTTTCTTGCACTGCATGTGTAATGGCCCAGATTCTGACCTTTCCATGTCAATGTTCTTGTGCTGCATTTGCAGGTTCTGGCTGAGGCTTTGGAGTGAGTGGCTCAGGCAGAGTGTCTCGTGCACTGGAGAGCAGTCTGAGGACATGTGTCTGGCACGCGTGGCTACAGAGTAGAAGTGAGACTAAGAGTGTGTGACAGAGAAGAGAGGACAGATAAGAAGAGAGAGTCAGAATCACAATCTAGAACAAAAGAGCGGGTGTGAAAGAGACACAGTATCAGTTAATAGTAATGAATAGTAACAGTGATTATCAAACAATAATGATGAATCAAATCTTTAAATCTTCAGAAAAAGCACACATATCCCATATTCCTTGAAATTACTGTTGTTAGCAGAAGGTGAGTGACCCTTGGTTGATGAATATGAGTTTGCTACATTTCCTCTGTATTATGAGCAAAAGTTATTTTAATATTTTAATTACAACCAATTCCAGTGTGATTGGAGCAATTACTTCAACCAATCATGTATTCTCATACCTTTGATTAAAAACACACACACACACACACACACACACACACACACACACACACACACACACACACACACACACACAAATAAAAAGGGTTTCATGGTTTCATGGGACACTTTGGTGAAAAGCCTTTAGACTTATCTGATTTGCTTTAAGACTGAGGATATCTAGGCTTACCTTAACAGCGAGGAAGAGGAAGATCAGAGGACACAGTGTCAGACTGAAAACAGGGATGATGAAGGTGATCAGCAGTATTGTGGCTATCATCCGCAGCAGACAACTTCCCCAGATGTGTACGTTTTTGGGCAGCCGCTCCTCAATCACATACATATCCTGAACCAACACAGTCATACAGTAAACCTAAACTGACCTCAGAAGCAGTATTAGCCAAAAAGTTGGTAGTTGCTTAATAACTGAGCTAAAGTAGTCATTCAATCTAACAGACTCAAATTAAAACAGGGTGTTTTAGCAGCTTAGTTAGTTTCCACACACACACACACACACACACGTATACAGTAACCCCTGCTTATGTTTCAAGAGCACCCACGTATAGTGAAAAAACAAGTTGTGTTTTGGTTTAAAAAAAAAAAAGCCTATTTTTACAGTGCAAACCCTAAATATGCTCCCAGAACACTTTAATATCATTTTAAATTCAGTTAATGCATTGCCTTTAAAAATAATGTAAATGTAAACCCGCATTCGCCTCTTTTAATTTAAATTTCTCGCAGAGATATGCAACTTGGAAAGTTACGGGACAAAAGTACTGAATCCGCGACTCCTGATCCATGTAAAACTGAGGGTTTACTGTATATACACACGTATACCTGAGTGAAAGTGTGCAGTAGGTGTGTGGGGTCTGTGGTCAGGTGCACACTGAGGGGCAAGTGCAAGACACTGGAGAGCAGCTCACACTGCAGAGACTGAGAGGCCCGGAGGCAGCCACAGTTCAGACAATACGCTGCCCAGCACAACAGCAAGGCTGAAATACACACACGCACACGCACACGCACACGCACACGCACACGCACTGAGAGCTCCAAACCAAGGTTTCTTAACTCAGATGACTCTTCCTGTTCTGGATCTCCCCAGAGTGTTTATATACACATGCTATTATTAATGGGAATTCTTCCTTAGGAAGAAAAAAAATCAATGCACTGTTATATATCACCACTATATGATTCAGAGTTATGCAAAATACACGGAACACACAAATGTTGATGAAGAAAGTATTCAAACAAAACTGGAATTGGTTAACTTTTACTTTTATGTTTGAAAAAAAAACCAACAACTATATTTTGGTCTTTTAATTGGCCATCATTATGGATCTATTGCTATCATTATTATAAGTATAATAATAATAATTATTATCAGAATGTTGTGGGTTCGAATCCCAGGACTGCTAGTGTCATCACTGATTATAATGATTGTAACCTGACCATGCAGGAGTCCAAGCAGAGTGTAGACAGACAGGCGAGAGTTGCGGAGCTCCTTCCACTCTTCCAGACCCTGCACCTCCTTTGCCTCCACTGTCCACACACACAGCAGTCCGTCATGGGCCACACTCACCACACACACACCCAGCTGTGCCAGCAATGTCAGAAGTGCCCAGTGCCAGCCAAAATCCCTGATATACTGCTTGAGTGCACCTCTGCTGCTCTGTGGGACAAACAGACTCAGTACAGGACTTACATTTAGCTGTAGTCAGTACCATGATGGAAAATATAATATTTTAAACAGTAAACATATATGCTCACTTTATGGGCTGGCAGCTGCTCTAGTTCCCTCTCATTTTCATTGTGCTTTGGATTACATCTGTGAAATAATATTTTTAAGTTATTGAATAAACTTGTCAACTTGATATGTAGTATGCCTCATCTAATCTACTAAGATGTTTAGTAATCAGAATCAGAATCTTTATTGTCGTACAAGCACAACAAGATTTGATGCAGTCCCCTTCAGTGCATAGTAAAAAATCCAAATAGAAGCGAAATACTTTATTTAGTACCCTACTATAGTCTACACTATAATGAAAATATCTATAGATAAGCCAAAATACAATAAAAAAATTTTTTTTTGTGGAATATTTTAACTCCTCACTTCCTCATGTGCAACATGGACCAAAGAATGTATAATTATATATGTGGTATATTTGGTCCATATTGCACATAGAATATTCCACTAAACTACAAAATATCACATTGCATAAGCATAATTTATGAAGCCAGAATGAACAAAAGGCTCTGGTGGCCAATGATTTGCGGAGCTGAATCTGTAGTGCAAATAGACCATGTGGACAAGGGAACAGGCAGTGTTCACTGTATGTATTTGTGTAAAAGACTGTGCACTTTTAGAGGCAGGCTGGGAGAAAATGAAAAGTCAATAGCGAGTCTAATGCTAATGCTCTTAAATTCAGCAATACAGCTGTACAATAGTTTTAATCAAAAATGAAGATTTTGGATTAAAACTATTGTACAGCTGTATTGCTGCCCCCCCAATAGCACACCAAGATGCTGACCCTCAGTGCAAAGCAAACCAATACAACCCTGGCCTAGGGCCAGTCAAACAGCTATAATACTTAAACACACACACACACACACACACACACACACACACACACACACACACACACACACACACACACACACACACACACACACTCAAATGGCGGAGATTATGTTTCCTGGGATCCCCATGTCATCTCATGAGGCTGCAGGTCAGTGATAGCAGACAGAAAAGCCATGCAATCCAAGCAATAAATGTTTGACAATAATCAAATCAACTACGGCGGGTTTAACTTTAGGATGAAGCTGAAATGCAGAGTACCTACTTCCGAGAGCACACACTAATATGTAGCACAACCACAAAATGAGCAATGTCTTGCATTAATTGTTAAGAACATCTATTCCATTTCCTGTAAAATTAGTGCTTTGGCGATACATTATTTCGACAGCTACAATATGCAAGAATCGAAATGTGGTGATAATATTTCACTTTGTACTGCATGTTCTTGTACAAAGAAAGCATTGCTATTTGATTGGATTTAGTACAGTGCAGTGTGTAAAATCTCTATTTTTGAGAGCTGTTATTTTTTTCATTGTGGCATTGCTGGTTCTTTCTTGTGTGCTCTGACCACAGAAAAAAACAAAATGCGTATCTTGTGTCCTGAAAACATCTCAAAGTATCAGTGATACATATATGATGCACACTATACGGACAAACATATTGGTTCACATCTGTTTTTCAGGGTTTGGGCCTTCCAGTGAAGGGCTTAATCTTATGCCTCAGCATCCAAGACATTTTAGACAACACCATGCTTCCAACTTTGTGGACACATTTGGGGAAAGAACCTCTTCTATTCCAGCATGACTGTGCCCCAGTGCACAAAGCCGGCTCCAAAAAGAAAAGAGAGTTCAGTGTGGAAGAACCTGACTGGCCCCACAGAGCCCTGACCTCAACCCCATCCAACACCTTTGGGATGAACTGGAATGGAGTTTTTGATCCAGACCTTCTCGTCCAACATCAGTGTCTGACTTCGTAAGTGCTCTACAGAACAAATGCACACAAATTCCCACAGAAACTCCAATATCTAGTGGAAAGCCTTCCAAGAAGAGTAGAAGCTGTTATATCTGCAAAAGGGAACCAACTCCATTATAAAGCATCTGTATTTGAATGTGATGTCATTAAACACCAGGTTGGTGTAATGGTTAGGCATCCCAATACTTTCCATTTAGTTGTATAAATCCATATCTATACACAAGAATTTTCTAAGCCTAATCTCAGTAAAACCAAAGGAAACATTGAGCTAAAACATTTTACACAGTCATTAGCAATTTGACGGTCCTGTAGGTAAGCAATGGTTTCTCTGGTTTTCCTACAAAGTTAGAACATTTTTGGTCCAAAAACATATTAATATGAAAAAACATGCTTCTTCATACCTGTCACAATTCTGTAGGAACCCGTCAGGTGATTCTACAACACAATAAAAAAAGAATTTTAGTGTCTTTATTTCAATACTGTTGTGGAAACAATCAAACTTTGCAAAACCGTTCCATCATAAGTATTTGAATGTCTTCAATTCCATATTTGAATATTTGGCTCCAGCTGTACCTTGTGAATGGTCTTGGTGAGCACTTTTAGAGTCTAGATTCTCAGAGATAAAGAATTCCTCCAGATGACAGACTGACCGCAATGTCTGGGAAAGTAAAGGGGAAAGCAAACATTACAGCAAATACAGTAAAAGGAATAATCTATAGCGTATACGGCTCCCGAAAATAATAAGAGACCACTGCAAAAATACTCATTTAATATTCATTCAATATTCAAAAATGTTCTTTAAAACATCATTTTAAAGGAAACGACAAAACATCACAATAAGAGAAATGATGCAGTATTTACACTTAAATAGCACTTTAATAATTTAAAGAAAACAAATCTCTTCACTCTTAAACAAAATATCAATAATTACATTTGACAAACTGTTTTACCATCCAACTGGTCCCATTGCATGAGAGTGTTGATTACAGCAGTGGTTTTATACTTTTCTTCATTAAATAAGATGTGATTCAGGTGATCACTAATCAATCCCTCATAAAGCAGAATGAGGTGCCTGTGTAGGACTTTAACAGACACTGGCATGGAATGGTTGTTATACTCAGAGATGCTAATTTTTAAAAAACTGCAGTGGTCTCTTATTTTTTTCTGGTGCTGAATATAGGAATCAGTTTCAGAGAGCCTAATTGAAGTGTGCTGTCTTGAAATAAGTGTATTACCTGTTTTAACAGAGAGGAGAATGTGTGGAGCTTTAGGAAGGGAGGGAGCAGGACTTTGATAACAAAGAGACTCATGAACACCTGAGAGGGCGTCAGAACGTTCCCATCATCCATCAGAACAAATGCACCAATGCTAGACAGAAACACCTGCACAGACATAAGATTACTGAAGTCACTAATGTGATTTAATCACAGACGTCTTCTCTGTAAATTAATTATAACAGACTAAACGTATACATTTCTCTAAAATGTACCGTCATCTATGTATCAAAATGCACATAATGTGCTACAGAGGACATCAGAGCTAAATTGCATGTAATTTTAGTTACAATATTAGAGATGCTACTTATTCTGGTAGATTCTTATTCTAAGACACATGAATGCATTGCTACATAATGATGCACTGATCTGAAGGTTGTAATGAAACTGTATTCATTTGGATTTTAATGACATTTAACATAGAACATAATTTTTGGTCAAAATTACACTCTCAAAAAAAAGTTTGCATTGTTTTATATTGTCTATGATCCACTTGTGTGTAAACATTTCCAATCCTAATGGAGTATTCAGTGTATTTTTAACAAGGACACACAGTGTCACTGTTGCAAAGCAGTGCTTGTGGACAATCTTGTAGTGAGTTAAATGTAGTGAGTTAGTGAGTCAGTGAGTGAGTCACGAGGTGTTGCATATAAAAAGATCAGTCTAAATTGTATCAGAAGTAATCGAATTAGATTGTGGTCTAATTTAAGGTCGAATGACACATTGAACTGTTTCCTAAAGAATCACAGTTGAACCAAATTAGAGATTTACAATTTTCTGAATGTTTCCTCCTTAAACACATTCCATAAGTGCTGGATAATCTCGGCAGATGGTTTCAGTGAAAGCAGCAGCTGTGCTGCCAGGTCTGTACCAGAAAAGGCATGCAAATGCGGCTGAGCATAGAAAAGGCTGTAAGGAATCCCAGAACCCGAAGCATCTCCAGTTCCTGATCCCAAGCCTCCAGGACTCTCTGCTGGAAGGAAGCTATCCATGCCAGCAGCTTCAGCGCCTACACCCACACACAAACAAAAACCCAGAAACACAACATACACCAACTATAGGCAGAAAACATGAAGAATAAGCCCCTTAGGCCAATTAAAGCATTTTTCAGTTGTGACGGCGGTGAAGAAGAGTGTATTAAAAGGTATAAGCCACAACGGGACTTCACAAGTAGAGTTCACAAATCTAGAGCCATCCCAGAGGATTTAAAAAAATTACCTTTATTTCACACAGCATCTCTTTGAGGAGGTTTTCACTTTCCTCTCGAATGGTCTTTTGACTGCACTGCAAGGAAAAATAAGCACAGGAATCAGGATTAAATAAGAGAGATGGGGGAACTGGAAGCCCTAGCTGAAGTTTTTAAAAGAGTTTAATAAACTTCACTTGATACAGTTTACGTAATAACACTTGAAATGACATGTAAAATCTAGACTGTACTTGCTGGACTTTTTACTGAAACTTTTTGGAATAAGCCATTATTAATGTTTATGTAAGCTTTTGTCAGTTGTCATGAAAGGGTTACATCATGAAGCTTCATGAGTACTGGCCTTCAGTGAAGGGGTATCAGTCTTCTTACTAGATTAATCATCCAAATGTTCACTAAATAACTAAAGCAGCTGAATCTATTATGATATTCCTAAAATGATGAAGTATTTTAGTCAAATTTTTAAAACAGTGGCCCAAATATACAAGTGCAAGGAAACCTGCAGCAGCTTGATGCGTTTCTCCAGTGCTGAATGGACCGGAATGAGAAAAAACAGCAGCACCACTCCCACCAGCACGGCAGGACCCAGCTCTGACCACAGGATTCCTAAACCGAGAGCCACTCTCAGTGGAGAGGAGACAAGCCATGGAAGGTCCTCCACCACCTCGGAAACCCAGTCGATGTCCACCAAGAGCTGGGAGACTAGGGTCTGGTGCTGGGGGCTGTTGGATAAAGACAATGCCTTTCACATGTACAGGAAAGGGGGAGAATGGGGTGGGGCAAGTGAACCCATGTCGGATATGAATATGGGTGAATAGGTAATGAGTGTGAAAGAGAGAGCAAGGAATTAACCCAGGATAAAAAAAAAAACAACAGAAATTAAGACAGGGTCCATAACCCAAACACATCAACTCAAAAAACGAAACTGTCAATAGAATCCTTCTTAGTGAGCAGTTTTAATACATAAAACCCTGCCCATACTTGGAACATATCACATAGGGCTTTGTGCAATAGAGCAGACCATGTCAGAAGTGAACTAAGCTTTTAAATAACATGCCTTTAACCAGAAAGACAGTATATGTTGTATTTCTGATTATTTCATGCAATACAGATTTTAAACAATGGTGGTATTTGGTCTCACGGACCATTTTTATGCTTTCTAAAGCAGTTTAGCAGATAATTATTAAGCATTTCGTAAAGAGTATTATAGCAGGTACGATACAAAAACATGCAGTCCAGGACTGAGACTGAGGACCAGTACATTCAATTTTAAAAACCCTAAACAAACTCACACTACCTTCCTGTAGAGAGCGCCAGATAATGCAGCACGAGCGTTGACTTCAGTTTTTCTGCTCAATCTCTGGAGCAGGTGTTGAGAGACAGCGCAGCAGCAGGCTGACCCCAGAATGACCAGAGCATAGACGTACCCCGCCCAGTCAAACACAGGCTGCCTCTCACAAAACAAGATGACCCACCTAAGACAAAACAAAATGGTCAGGTCAGAGGTCAATTACACTTGGGCAAATGGCCCTAACTGGGCACCACATATTGATTAAGACAACTGTACACCCATGACAATCCCTGATCTCTGTACATGTCCTTCTTACTGAGGCTACAATAATATATTAAATATTTGTTTGTATAAAATCACTGAAAGGATTTTTGGGAATCTATACTATCTGGACACATCTGAATGGAACAAAACGCTCCAAAATGGCAGCTATACAGGACAACTATATGAACAAAAGTATTGGGACACCTGACCATTACACCAACATGGACATTTATGATATTTAATGACACTGCACGCAGATACACTTTAATATGGGGGAGTTTCTGTGCCCATTCATTCTGTAGAGCATTTATAAGATCAGGCACTGATGTTGGACGAGAAGGTCCGGCTCGCAATCTCCATTCCAGTTCATCCCAAAGGCGTTGGATGCTGTTGAGGTCAGGGCTCTGTGCAGGCCAGTCAAGTTCTTCCACCTCCAGACGTGTCTTTATGGAGTTGGCTTTGTGCACTGGGACACAGTTTTGCTGGAGTAGTAAAGGTTCTTCCCCAAACCTCCACAAAGTTAAAAGCATGGCGTTGTCCAAAATGTCTTGGTAAACAGTAAGACTGTGCTTCACTGGAAGTAAGAGGCCTTTCCCAAACCCTGAAAAATAGGTGTGTCCCAATACTTTTGTCCATATAGTGTGTGTAGCTTTCCTATCTTAGCCAGTGGCATATCAGAAACCAATAATTAAATATAATTGGTGCAGTTGAAGGTAATGAAGGTAAACACTTTGGGATAAGTTAGACTGGTATTTATTTGCTCTTGCCCAAAAAAATCCTAGTAATGCCATATTAAATTAATCTCATCAATTACATATTTTTTGTTGAATTTTTAAGCAAAAATAGCTATATACTTAATAGACATCTTTCAATATGGGATTTTTGTTCTGCTAATTTTAGTGCACAGCTTCTTTAACTTAACATATTGGACACATTTTGGGTTTATTTTAATATGATACATTACGAAAATAAATGTGTGTGTGTTCTCTATAAAGAATATGCTTATTTTTACTATAATAACAAACACAGGGCATTTGAACAGGGCTGCCCACACGGGAAGGGATCATCTGTGTTTCTTATGTGTGTTCTGGTACGGAGCAAATAAATGTCATCTTTGTTATTTCTCTTTCAGGGCAATCAGAGCAATATACAGTAGGTGTAAATCAGTACCTGAAGATGAAAAGGCCAAACAGGGCCAGCAGGTCTGAGGACAGCCTCAGCAGAACGGCCTTGAGTAATGATGGATGGAATTTCATCCACAGAGCGTAAAGCAAGGAAAAACCATGACTGGATGGAGAAGACAAGAGAAGACCCTCTATCTCAGAGTCTACGCCTTCCTGAAATGCCATGGGACAAAAATGGCATGATATACAGGTCCAAAAACACTCAAATAACCCCAAACCTCCTTTTCAAATAAATCTACACCATAAAGAACAGCCAGATATGCTACACACGCTTACCATGTTTTTTCTTTTCTCCATTTTCCCTGTGTGATCGAAGTCCAGACAGAGAGGGTCTTCATCCCACACTTCACTCAGACGCAGCAACAGCGTCCTGCAGCCCATGGCAACCCCCCGGACCCTCCTACAGCTTCCAGTCAGAAAGAACCTCATGTGCTGTATTTGAACAAGGACAGAGATTTACTCCACCAACAGCAGTATCAACAGCAGCATTTATTCCAGCAGGACTAAATCTATTATATGGTCTGGCTCCAGATCCATTTAAGGTGACTGCCAACTAAAGTCTCTTTTTAAAAAATATTTTTAAAAAAAGATTTGCTTATTCCAGCAGGGCTAAGTATATTATATAAGTCAAACTTCAAACTACACAAAATGAAATCTCAACAATGCATTGAATCTTGAAAATAAATAACAGCTATTTTTTATTTTAAGAACAACTGACTCATCTATGTAAGCTAAATCTAGGTTTTTGAAACCTTTTGTTTTAAGAAACATTAAGAAATGAAATGTTCTCTCGGCATTGTTAGATCATTTTGCTTAATTTTAGTACCTTTCTTGCTTTGTTTTTATTTACACTGGCAACTAAAGTTTGTATCCTTGCCAGTATCTCTCTTTCTTTTTTAAAGAGTTATATGAGTGTTTTTTTAGATTTACATATGAATTAATTACGATATATGCAAATAGGCTTTATATTTTGGGAACGTGTTGAAACATTTTTATTATACAATCTTGAACTTCGACCTCAGATGCTTGAAGATTTTTAAATAATTTCCGAACAGCTTACATCCTTCGTTGCAACATTTAGTTTGGGAAAAAATACTGTTTTAATCATAACCAGTCCCAGATTTTAGCTACTGTACAATATTTAATGTTTTTTATCTAAGAAGAAGAAGTAAATTCTCTAAACTGGTAGGAGAGTTTCTCTTACCTCCTTTCCATCAGACGCTCCTCCCGGAGACTGAAGGTGGATGTGGTCTCCTCTGGGTTTGAGAGTCTGAGACAAAAGATCCTGCACAGCCTCGACCTGAACAGAGACACATGAGCATTTTTTCCCATTTTCTTTTAAACCCCCATAAATCCAGCTCGTATTTCAGATTATATTCACTGAAATCCAATTTCTGCACAAAGGAATGAAAGATATTTTGGAAAGTAAATCGTCCTCATATCCAAACAGGAGATGGGGTGGGCGTGTCGGTGCATCCAGTCGGACTACTTAAGTGCCCCCAGTGGAGAGGGCGAGAACTGCAGCACAACTCAGCCTGGTTCATTTTATAAACAAGTATTTACTTTTTCAAACTTTAACCCGGTTCGCTGTTCTGCCGAAACATCCTACCCATCGCAGCGCTCCAGATGGCGACTAAAATGGTCGCCAACGCAACTGGATTATTTCTTTTGCGCCTATTTTTTTTTATTTCAGTCGCCAATAGCGATCGTCTCTCACAACCAAGAGAAATTAAAATAAAGTTATTATGTACAGATACGCTCAACCCGAGTTTGCCGTTCCGATTACACTGTCAGCGTTTAAACGTTTAAAACGATTCGCGCAACCTGTTGCAGAACGCCTTCTGAAATATAGTATAAGAAAAATAAACATCAACTCCATGAGAAACACTGTGTTTTACTCGGGCAACAACGTAGTCCGTGTCGTGATTTCTTGTTTCGTTTTAACCCTTTACATGGGGTAAGACTGGAGACAGTATGTGGTGTGAATAGATTTTTTTGTTTATACCACATTTGACCGAGAATATTGGTCCTAAAAAATAATTTCTTCTGTGCGTGTGCAGTTCTACTGTCTCAACAGGGATTCAATGCCACCCTCATAAATCAGTGTAACTGATTGTATCAGTAAAATTAATTTGTCCATGTAAATTTGAACCTCATCAACCATACCTGATTAAACTCATCAGTGAGTCGGTAAAGCCTTTGTGTGCTGAACTCAAAGGTTTAAAGGAAAGAAAATGCTGACGTCTGCAGAAGTGTGGTCCTCCAGGGTCTTGTCACAGGTTTGGCATCCCTGGATTTGGGCTTAGATGGAACCATAGATTGTTTCTTAGAGCCAGAAGGCAATGGGCTTGCTGACTTCCTGCCTTAAGGGAAGGTTATCATTGGGCCATTAGCTCGCTTCAGGGACTCATTTTTATATTTGTTCGTTTCAAACTCAGACAGTCTTCAGGCTGAGATGATTTAGGAATCTGAAAGATGCACGGAAAAAGCGGCATTACTTATTAAGCCATGTAGCTTATTTGTTTAAGCTGTGACTTCAGAAACATGAGGTCATGGTAATCGAATCCAAGTCTTTAGTGTTAAGTCTTGCATGTCACACTTCATCTGAAAGTCAAATAAACAAAAAAAAGAGCTCATCCTCTGGTCAAGTTCTGTAGGTCACTGTTTAAACTATGGTTGTGGAATCAAACCTGAGTATTTAACGTTATGTCTTGCACATTACACTTAATCTGAAAGTTGTATATCTTAAAGAAGTTAGAAAACTTGTCAAGCCCAGAATCTGTGGTCTCAAGATTGGAAGGCTGTGAGATCTAACCAGTCTTACTTTTAATGTGTTGTTTGTTACACTTCATCTGAAAGTCAAACATTCATTAAAAAGTGGAGTGTCCTGTCTGGCACAGGTTTAAACTGTGGTCTCCAGACTAAAAGGTAGTGGGAACAAATCTTAGTTGTGTACTTTGTATCTCCCACTGCACATTCAGCTGTGTTTAGTGGTTAGAGCATTGGCTTTGCAATCAGAGGGTTGGGGTTTGAATCCCAACCGCTAGTGTCACTGCTGAGGTAGCCTTGAGCAAGGTACTGTCCCTACACACTGTTCCCCAGGTGCCTTGTTGGTGGCAGCCCACTGCTTTAAAGGGGTTAAATACAGGGAAAGGATTTTATTATGTGTTATACTTGTACGAAGGTAAAATATCTTTAAAAAGTTGGTTAGGTTGCAGTGGCCTTAAGAACAGAAGGTTGTGGGATCTAATCCCTTTATGGCTTGTATATCACATTTAATCTAAACGTGAAATGTCCAAAAAAAAAAAAAGGCACACTAGATATGAGTTCCTGCTGCTCAGTAGTAAGAGCACTGCCTCTAAGACTGGGAGGTAGTAGGTTCTATTTAAAGCCTGTTTTGAACATCAGACCTCATCTGAAAGTCAAACTTCCAATAAAAGGTCTGCTAGCTGTGGGATCCTGTGGCTCAGTGGTAAGAGCAAGGCCTTCAAGATGGGTTGAAATCCTGAGCACTACTGTTCATATTGTAGTACTTTAAAAATACAAATGTGAAATACACTACTTTTGAATTATTTAATTTTACATATAACAGTGTGATTAATCACAATTAAATTTTTAATTGTTGGCCAGCTATAATATAAATAGAAGGCCTGGCTCACAAGGTGTTGGATGGGGTCATGGTGAATCATCAGAGTAAGCCGCTTTAGAGTAACATTAGTCTGGTTAACTCACATTTTGAGGAGATCTACAACATGCCAAGGTGAATGTGTATTCAGACATCATACATGCAAATAAAAAGATATACTTCACTATAAATGATACAGCCTGGTACTCATCCACAAAAGCATGATATCGGAACAATTGTAAGTGACTATGAATCACATATTCCACTGTAATGCTGAAAATACCAACAAAACCTAGTACTAAATCACATGGTACAGTAGGTCTTATCAGCCTGCAGCCAGCACCCTGCTGATAGCATTCTGTGGTAAAGGGGCAGGAGCATTACAAAGCAATGTTCAAATGTTTTTGTAGGGGTTGTTGGTACAATTGGCATGATAATGAACCAAAGCATATTTAGTGGGTAAGATACTTGCCTCCGGACCAAGAGGCCATGGGTTCGAATCCTACCTTCAGCATAACACCACTGGGTTCCTGAGGAAGATCCTTAACCCCAAGTTGCTCCAGAGAGACTGTCACCTGAAGTTATAGATTGGAAGTCGCTTTGGATAAAAAAGCATCTGCTATATGCTGTAAATGTCATTTAAAGGACTGGTTGGACAGCTGGTGAAATTCAATTGTGTACATTTGATAACTGACTATTTTTAATATGAGAAAAAAGTCAGTTCTATCCAAGTGCGCTGCAAGCATATGGCTTTCATGGACAAAAAGTATCAGGACATATATAACTATATAATATATAACAGTTATTCCCTTCGCAACCTTTTAGACTTAATAATAAGCCACGCATAGGGACTGTGGAAAAACAGATTCAGCTCAGAGCCATTAAAACATTTCACTCTCATTAAGAAAAGCTTGTTATCATGAAGGGCTCAGGTGTAGATTCATGTTTTTCCAGACACTTCTAACAGGGCAGGGTGAGACTGTGACTCCTGTGAATGCGGTGCATCACTTTGTCTTTATCATCATCATCCCAGAGAATCCTAACTTTACAGAGACTCCTGCTAGTCATCAACAAACAGATATATGGCCATTCATTAGAAAGTTTACTCTAAGTGACGTTAAAAAACCATGTGACTTAAGTAAACAACCAAAGTGACCTTCAAATACAATACAGTTATTTGGCCAGACTGTTGCTTGGAGATACGACACACCAAATTCCCTGCTGTCTTCTGTGTGAATAAAGGGAGGTACTGGAAAAGTAGAGTCAATTTTAACACAGCTTAAAATGCGCAATGCAAAAAGGTCATTTACCAGAACATAACAGTAGCTGTGTCTCTCTGTTCACTATGACTGAGAGGATTCGCAACAAAATCAGGGCTGACGGAGAGGTTTTTGCAGACACAAGCGAAGACTTCCAATCAGGTTGTTCATTTATTGTTACTGGGGGTAGCATTTATTTTTAACAACTGATCATTTGTGCATGTTTTGGTCTCACCAGATGAGGGCCAGCCAAAGACGTCTGGTTTCTGTGGGCTTCTCCTCACCGCTCTCTCTTTTCTTCTCATTATCGCCACTTTCCCAGTCTCTGTGTGGAGCTGCATGAAGGTAAGAACTCTGAAAGCATTTGGAGAAAATCTATGTGCGAAGATAATACCTTGAGAAAGAGTCTATACCACGCAATCCAGATTTGATGAACCAAACCTTTTGCACCTTCAACCAAAACTACTTATGGGGGAGCAACTTCCATTCTTCATGATTTCAGCTTAATTAAATAGCTAAGATGTGAACAAAACAAAATAGTCATAACAAAAATTGGTTATAAATATACAGGTCGGTACATATTTTTTGTAATCTACTTAAAAAAAAAACATACATCATGAAAAGGTCCATGAAAAGGTAAGACAAACTAGTATCCAAAGAAAACATTTTGTTCCAATTTACCACTATTTTACCATCACCATTACATCATCATTAAGAAGCTATGACTTTCATTTTTGAATAATCAGTCAAATTTCCTTTCAATAATTTGTTCTTAATGTTATGGATTAGTTTTGAAATGACATAGAATTTCAGTGATAAATAGTTTGATTCATGCATGTACTGATCATTATTATTTATTCTGTAAATCCTTATTTGATTGAAAGATTGTCAAGGAATATGAGAGAGCAGTTATTTTCCGTTTAGGGCGACTCCTAGGTGGAGCCAAGGGGCCGGGTGAGTTACACTTCTATTATTATTATTATTATTATTTTATTATTAACTGTATTATTTTTTATTGCAGAATACATAAATGTTTCAAAACGGAATGTCACTCTTCATATTTTTAAGGCATATTTTGGATTCTTCCATGTGTGGACACTTTTCGGAAAGTGGATCTGAGGACAATATCCTTCAACATCCCTCCTCAGGAGTTGAGTATCAATAATATATATCTAT
>JBBPDB010000001.1:7841852-7857371 GCA_037974465.1 Brachypetersius altus
ATAATATCTATCAGTCAATTAAATATATATATATATATATATATATATATATATATATATATATATACACACACACATACTCTGCTCTGTTTGTAACTCAAAATATAGATTATAGAGCACCATCTAGTGGTAAATATATACGTGATTGAAATTTGGATGAGAAAAATGTTGACTATAAAAAAAGATGTAAGAAAATTTTCTGTCATTCAAAAGCTATGGGTCTTTGAATCTATTTCATGAGTTACAGAGTAAAATGTGGCCCATGCTTTTGTTTTTCTTTACAGGTGCTGACCAAAGACTCAGTGACTATCATGGTAGATGGAGTGGTGTATTATCGAGTTTTTAACCCTACAGTGTCTATAACCAAAGTGGAGGATGCCAATCTGGCCACACAGATGCTGGCACAAACCACCCTCAGAAACATGCTGGGCACCAAGAGCCTGGCGGACATCCTGCGAGACCGCGAGGAGATGGCAGAGCACATGGAGGTGGAGTATAACCTAAAGATTTGGCAAACCAACTACCAAATAACTTATTTACTAGTAAACTGAAAATGTAATGTCCATGTGACACCTGGCAGCAATTTAACCAGTTTTGGTCTCTATTAGTGTGTCCAGTTTTATCTGACAAGGGCTGTGTGTGCTCTGCTTTTCATTAAAGCAATCCAGAACACACCTGATTCTACTTGTTTAATCTGTTGGTTCTCCTGCTTTGAGCCAATGAAAACCTGTACTACACCAGTGCTTGGATGATGGGATTGGACATCTCTGGCCTACATCCAGCCACCTGATCCTGTACATTACAGGTTCCCGACCTTAGCCCTGGAGCCCCCTGTTCTGAATATTTCAGCATTTTCCAGTCTAGCACAACCACTCCAGGTCAGGAAAGGCTTATTGAAGACCTTACTAGATAAATGAGGTGTGTTGGGAGCAGGCCTCACAATAAAATGAGCAAAGTGGCTCCAGGGCCAGGGCTGGGAAAATTGTTATTTCAAAAAATTCATACACCAAAATGTATTTCCACAATTATAAAATATATGCACATAATTATTTCCAGAATAAGTAAACTAAAAAATGAGTTGATCTGTATAAATGACATATATTTGCTAATGTGTTTTTAAAAAAAACAGAATAATAATTGTGGATTTAAATGTGCAGAGGTTGCAACTTCATATGAATATTTCATTATTTAAACGGAAATCAAGCAGTGATCAGTTCAGTGGATTTTTTCACTTCAGGAACAAACAAACAGTGACCTAATAACAAGACCCCAATCTCAAACTGTTTATGACTCTGACAGGAAGTGCTGTACTCTGCGTCTAAGAACTGGGGTATTAGAGTGGAGCGGGTGGAGCTGAAGGATGTCAAACTGCCTCACACGTTACAGAGGGCCATGGCTGCTGAGGCCGAGGCCACGCGAGAAGCTCGGGCCAAGGTGAGGTTTCACACGTTTGCTTCTCAGCAGAAACATCCCTACGAACAAACTCTGACAAGGGCTGCCAAGTACAGCCTGATCAGCTTTGCAGCTTTGTGTTGTGTCTGGAGGGTCACGGAGCTCTCTGATTGGTCTCTGACTCGGCGCTGCCCCCTAAGTGCAGGTGGGTGAGGCATAAACCTGCTCACGAGGGTTACACTTGATTTGCACAGGATCACACTGGCTTTACCGATTCAGACATCCACATCCCTGCCAAACAAATGAGCCCGTGTGTGTTTACACATCACGCGCTGACAGCCCTTCTTACAGCCATCTGCTGCGTCTCTCGTTAACCTGTGCAGCTGTTCATTCATTAGTCATTCAGCCCTGCTCGAACCGTGGTCTTGTCTGAGAGTCACACAGCATGAAGCAGGTCACCTAGAGTGTGAAACAGGTCATCCAGCATGAAACAGGTCATCCAGGATATCTGTATATATATGCACAAATATGTTTGCAAATACATACAAGTCTGAATAGAATGGAAAAGAATCCATGCCTTATAAAAGCAGAAATTGCATGAACCCCATAAAAGGTCACTGTGCTTTACCTTATTGGATCTGTAAGACAAGTAATGTTGCAGCATCAGTCGACCAGTTTACATTTCTATTCTTTTTTATAATATTATTAACAAACAATCTAAGTATTATACAAAACTTATTTTTATATGTGTGGTTATTATCTCAAGTACTTTTTGAACAGCATGCTAAAAAGTATACTTTTATTTCCCATGTATGATACATTTTCCTGAGGTTTTCCTTTCCCTGCTCTTTTTTGTCATTACCTCAAGTAGACATGAGCTAAATCCATTCCTTTTCTAATTTAAAACAAAAATACAGTCAACAAATATAAACAGCCCATTGAAAGAAATCAATGGGCTGATATTATGTTGTTAAGAGCCAAATCACATCCTGGGG
The DNA here is from genome assembly GCA_037974465.1 of Brachypetersius altus. Taxonomy (NCBI): domain Eukaryota; kingdom Metazoa; phylum Chordata; class Actinopteri; order Characiformes; family Alestidae; genus Brachypetersius; species Brachypetersius altus. Next base: position 7,844,240 of record JBBPDB010000001.1, read on the forward strand.
TGATACTGTAACTGATTTAGTTTTGTTCTGCATCTGCTCAAGGAAATCAAAATAATGAAAAAATAATAATGTTAATATATTTGTCTTTTCATATTGTCTATGACTGATTAAATATGAAAAGACAAATATAGTGACAATTATTCTGTTATGATGTAGTTGTATTTGTGATTTGCACAAAGAAAACAAAATAGTACTAAAAAATAAGATCAATATATTTGCGTTTTACTTTTTAATCAGTTCTGGGCAAGATGATGTTTGATTCAGAAAGGTGTAACATTTTTGAGCCAGAGCAAAGTGAAGAAGCTTTCCTCATTGAATAAACACAGACAGGGATTTTGGTCAAGAGGAATTGCAAGTAGACTGATCTGCAACCACTAGTGTGTGTGTTTCTCACACGCATGTGTCCTCTGTACAGGTGATAGCTGCTGAGGGAGAGATGAAGGCGTCCTGTGCTCTGAAGGAAGCGGCCCACGTGATGTCAGAGTCTCCGGCTGCTCTGCAGCTGCGCTACCTGCAGACCTTGGCTGAAATCGCCACAGAGAGGAACTCCACCGTGGTCTTCCCCATCCCCATGGACCTCATCAGCACCTTCATGAAGAAGTAAATGAAGAAATGAAGAGAAGCAAGAAATGAAAAACATATTTACATAGTGTACAGGACGCAGCCAATTACACTGATTAAAAATGACTGTACTGTAAAGTATCTTTATATAAATATCCATGCTTTTGTGAATTTGACCTGTATCACTTATATACCTTTATTAAATATTAAATTAATACTGAGACATTTTAATACGGAGTTTTTTGTATTAATATTAAAATATTCTGATTGTTTTAGATGTAGTAATGTAAGCATGGTTTCATTCATCTAAATAAAAAAAGCACTTTACTAAAATTATAATACACGTGTGCAAATGAATGAACATGTATCTATCTATCTATCTATCTATCTATCTATCTATCTATCTACACACACATTATATATATACACATATATGTGTGTGTGTGTGTGTGTGTGTGTGTGTGTGTGTGTGTATGTATGTATATACAGCCATGGAAAAAAATGAAGAGACCACTTTCCCTTTTTTCTGTTCACTGTTTGCACAATGTGCCACAGTGTGTTTGGAAAATGCACAGATTGCTATTCTTTTATGAGCTATTGCACTGTGAGCTGTGTAAAAAATAAGAAATGCCTCCATATGTGTTGTGAGTGCAGTAGTGTTTGTAGAGCAGCTTTTCTATGGTCTGTATTCCAGCAGCTTCACTCCTGATTCAGTTTCTGATGGGTGACACACATGCACACACCGTGCTCTTAACATCACTGTTTAAATTGTTGCAATTGTAAAATAAAGTTTACTTGTGTTGGGTAGTTTAACATTTCTAAGGAATTGGAAATGTTTGGAATTTTCAAGATTCAAAAGAGAGTTTATTGTCATGTGTGACATTTCTCTGTGTAATGAAATTCTTTCTTTGCTGTCCACACGCAAATGCTGAGTAATGGAAGCTTCTAAACATATAACTGGACCTAAGAATAAAGTGGTCAAATATAGGTGGCCTCTTGGTTTAGCTTACGTAATTAGGCATTTCGTTACATAAATGAAATTCAAATCTTCTGTGTAAAAATCATGATCGACCAAATATACCCTGATAAGATGCTTCCATTACTTGGTTTTTGTGTGTGGAGAGCAAAGAAAGAATTTCATAGCACAGAGAAAGGCCATTTCTACTGTACACAAGCGTTGTCAATAGTGTATAAAACAACAGTGACATGCACATTTTACACAGACACACTCCCACAAATTACAAAAGCAATAACCAGAAAAAAAGATGACGCTGTCTTTTTTTTTTTCCATGGCTGTATATACACACACACACACACACACACACATATACATACAAACACACACACACAAAGATATGTAGATGGATGATATACTGAGGAATTCTGCCTTGTCAGCAAGTGCAGCTATTAGCCTGCTGACCTGTATGTGGAAATATGGGCTCAATGAGCTGCATTTCGTGAGCCTCATTAATTGGATCTCTTCTCCATTTGATACGGTTATCAGAGGACAGTAGAGAGGCGTTACTGTAATCGCCCTGTGATCTCTGCCTTGAAGTCAGTAAAGCCGTTAGGCGTATGCAGTACAAGTATGCAAAGCAAAAATGAGCTTCAAATTTTCACTTGCATCTTATCAGGGTATGTTTGGTCAATCATGATTTTTGCACAAAAGATTTGAATTTTATTTTATATAACGAAATGCCTAATTACATAAGCTAAACCCAGAGGCCACCTATATTTGACCACTTTATCCTTAGGTCCAGTTATATGTCTGGAAGCTTCCATTACACCTGATGGGAATGTCTCAGGCACGGTGCCCTAAAGCCCCTTTGAACAGTGACCAAATACATTGGCAAATACATCTTCTGGGACGTCTGACCATGACTCCAACAGGGGCTTTAATGACAAATACAAAGACTTGAAAATGGGATTCTGGTGTTTCTGTGGGAATGTGTGTCCATTGATTCTGTAGAGCATTTATGAGGTCAGGCACTGATGTTAGACGAGAAGGTCTGGATCACAATCTCTGTTCCAGTTCATCCCAAAGGTGTTGGATGGGGTTAAGGTCAGGACTCTGTGCAGGTCAGTCAAGTTCTTCCACACTGAACACCAGCCATGTGTTTATGGAGCTCACTTTGTGCACTGGGGCACAGCCATGCTGGAATAGAAAAGGTTCTTCGTCAAAATGCGTCTGTAAAGTTGAAAGCATGGTGGTGTTCAAAATGTCTTGGTATACTGAAGCATTAAGATTGCTGTTTACTGGAAGTAAGAGGCCACCTAAATTCAGTAATTAAGAGATACTTTAAAAGTGACCATTTTGTCATACATGAACACACCACAGCACAGTGTGAACAGCCCGAAATTCTGGAGCAGGAAGGAGCACAGCACTCAGAAAGTAGCGTGTGGGGACAGTACCTGGCTCAAGGGTAACTCAGAGGTGCTTAGCAAATTTGAGAATCAAACCCACAACATCCTGATCGAAGTGCTAACATCCTAACCACTAGGCCACCAGCTGCATATAGGGCGCACACACACACACACACACACACACTCGCACATGCACACAGTTTTATGGAAATGTTTTGGGTTTCACTACTGATGTCTACTGCAACATTAACCGCATAACTCCAACACTGAATGAAAAATACAGCATTTGTATAAAAAACGTGTTACGGCTGATAGATTATATGAGGTAAACTGTGTATATTTCATTATGTGTGCCACTATTCTTTTAACAGGAATGGTGCTGAGGGTCAATCAGAAACAGTTGAGGTGCCAAACATCTCTTACGGCCTCCAAATCCTTATTCTTCACTTACCAGTAACCAGTTGCCACGTCTTCACAAAATGCACTGATGGCAGGGCGTGCTTGCTGTTTCATTCAAGCATGCTTTCTAATGTGGCCCAGCGACTAGTTTTGGACACAGAATCCGCTCCGAGTGAAAGACTTGACTTGGATGTGGTAATAAGAAAGCAGCACAGTAAACTACAGGGTAGAGAGGTGGGAGATGTAGGTAGGGATCCACTGGAGGAAAAACTTGCAGATATGACAGGGAAAGTATATACTGACACCAGTAATTGATTGGTTTGAATCCATTCATTTCATTTAGAGGTTTTTCTAAATATACAGTATATATTCTAGATGTTCTGTATATTTCTAGAAAAGATCCCTCAGCTGGCCTACTAACCACATTAAGCTCTGCCCACAGACTAAGCATGCTCTGATCTACTCCAATCAGCTTCTTTCCATCCCACTGTCTCCACCCCCCATGTCTCTGCTTTACTACAAGTACTCCTCCGGTTGTCACTTAAGACGTCTCTGACACACTCAAGTGCGCCTTCATGCTCTTTCTCCCATCTCTTGGAAGAGTCTTTCACGTTCTGTGGTAAGAATGGATATCTTGAAGTTCCTGGGTCTGGTGGGTTTCTTCACACTTTGCAGAGGTAAGAGACAAGACTGCTTTTTGTTGTGCATTTGAATCAGACTGCATCGGCATACATCCTCTGAAACCCTTCTGTTTATTTGTGCCATTCCTTTCAAAAACTCATGAGCCAAGCAAAAAACAACAAAACTGCACGTGGACTAACTAGTTTTCCACATTATCGCTGCTCGTGACACAGCAGCGTGAGTCATGATGCTCTTTGAGGTCAGGACTGTTAGTACCACTGGGTAGAGAGGTCAGGGGTGAAGCCATGCTGAGGGGGATTGGTGTCAAACATATTGTCCACCCCCCCTTTATGCCCACTACACCCAACTGAACCCCTTATAATCACCCTAGTTCTGGGGTCAGGAGGGAGGGGCGAATGAAGACCAACAGGAACATGCAAAGAGGTGGGATGAGCTGCTTTTTTATAGCACTGTGATCCAATTGTGCCTCATACGTGCATGCTAATTACAGAGCGCAGATCACCTTTAAAGCCTGCAGTTTGCAGCGCGCTACCCAACCGCCCAGCATGGCTCATTCTCTCCAAATGTGGAAGCACAGGGATTTGAATCTGACTAGACATGACATGAGTAAGGGCCTTCCTACAATGGGACGGTGCGCAGCAAGAAAATGTATCTCTGGGTATACAAGCAGCTGGGTAGAGAGTAATAGATGAGTGGAAACTGGGTCGCTCAAGTCATGGCTTACCTTATCGTGGATCAACTGACTGAAATGGAAATAAACAAGACGGAAAGAAAACAAGCAAGCAGGAAAAACAAAGCCACCTGTGAACTTCTTAGATCAATGCAATTAAGTCGGTGACGTTATTGTTTGCGGATTAAAAGGGGTCAAATAAAACAGTGCATGAATGCTATTCCATGTTAAACATGTAAGAATATCGTTATATCTACAAGAAATGAGAAAGTGGGCTTGTTGTGCCATATTTACTCTGAACAGTCACAGCATCTAAACCACTGACAGATGAACTGAGTAACACTGATCCTCTTGTCACAGTGGCACCTGTCGAGGGGTGAGATTTATTAGGCAGCAAGTAAACAGTCAGTCCTTGAAACTGAGTTGTTGGAAGCACTTTGATAAGGTCCAGATTTTGACAGCTAGACAACCGGATCAGAGCATCTCCAAAATGGCATGTCTTGTGGGGTGTTTCCAGTATGCACTGGTTAGTACCTACCAGAGGTCCAAGGAAAAACAACCAGTAAACTTGTCACGGGTGCCCAAGGCTCAGTGATGTGTGTGGGAGTCTAGTCTAGTCTGATCCCACAGAAGAGCCACTGTAGCAAAAATAGCTGAAAGAGACATCACAACACACAAAGCTTACTGTATATGGGTCTCAGTTACAGACCAACAGATGTCCATTAGGGTGCCCAGCAATCTAATTAAAAAAATGAACTTTCAGTGTTGTTACCCCCTCAAGTTCTGTAAGTAGAAACTACAAAGTTTCAGAATTTTATGTCAACATTTACTGGTTACTCAACACAAGTTTCTACTATATTGCGAATCTTTGTTAAGCAATTAAATCTATTTTTTACTTAGCTAATAGATTACAAGATCTGTTTAAGTATTTGTTGTGTGCCATGTTGTTTTTAAAGAAAACAAATGCAATAAAATACTTGAGTTCTCTTTTATTATAATAAAATTGCTTACAAGCAGTGTATATTGTAGTAACTGTCGATTGTATTGTACATTATGAACTGTATTTTATTTGTAATCTTGCCTGCAGCTGCTGCAATGCATGCTATATAGTTTAAATTGCAAGGTTTGTTCCATACCTACAAAAGACAATTTTAACCTTCATTCGGGTGGTGCTGGCTGGCACACAGACAGCCATTCCTTAATTTAGCTATTCCTTATACAGAATTTAACTGGTGTGTCATGATTATTGCTTAAGAACTACCCACCAACAAACTAAGGCATACGTCCGCAGTCTAACAGTGGTAAATAAGCGAGCAGTGAAACTCATCCATTACAACAAACCAAGAGCAGAAACAGTATCTGCTGCAGATTGTCTTCAACCACAGGGCCAAATGTCCAAAAGCCATGGAATTGAGTGTCCACAGACTTCATTAAGGCAGTTTTGCCATCAAAATTGTTAAAAGTATTGAGTTTGCTATTAACATTTGTCTCTGTAGTAATTATACTGGAAATAGTTGAACTGATGACAAAATGAAATAATCTATCCATATGGCAATAAATCTGTTAACTTTAGACATGTTGAGCAACTTTTAAATGGGCATTGGACAGGACATTTTAGATGGGCTCGCTAGTGTCAAAAGTGTGTGTGTGTGTGTGTGTGTATATACGTTCAAGTTTTATGTTTGTAAACAAATGGCTCTATTTCCTCACAAAACAGTTTTCTCAGTAAAATGCCAATTTAAGCTACATGTTATCTGGTTGAGAAATCTTATAGTAAATTTCAAGTAGTATATGAGCCTCAAAAACATCTAATGGTATTAGGGTAAAAGTAGACATGCTAGCATGGTAATCAGGCATCTAAGTACAACTATCAATTAACAAATATACAAAACGCTTAATGAATATACATAAACACAATTCAAATGTGAGAAAATGTTCAATGTCACCAGGTCAAGACAAAGAGTGTGACAACTTTTCTGATGTGGACTTCCACGAGACGTTCATCGGGACCAACCTGTATGTGCGCCTGCTCCTCTACACTCGTGCCAACCTGGGCTGTGCCCAAGAGCTTCTTCACCATAACTTTACCAAGCAGCCCCTGTTCGACGTGAAAAGACCTACAACCTTCGTCATACATGGCTATCGGCCCACCGGTGCACCACCCATATGGATCGACCACATAACACGTCTGCTGGCAGCACAGGCAGACATGAACATCCTGGTAGTGGACTGGAACCGAGGAGCTGCCAACCTCAACTACTTCACCGCCGTAACCAACACGCGCCGCACCGCTTTCAACATCACGGGCTTCATCGAGAGGATGAGGGTGAGTGATCTGCAAATACACAACAGTAAAAACACTATTCAAAAGGATTCTATCAAAGCTATATTTTATAGCTACACATTTATTTCAGCCTACATGCATCATGCCCACCAGTTGCCAAAGAACAGCAATGGCCTCTGCTCTGCTGGAGCTACTTTTTTAACACAAGTAACAGTCAATTTTGAAAACACACAAACAAGTGATACTAAATGCTTTCAGGTGCGAACTAGAAGATACAATAAGGCATTTAACCTCCTCTCCAACACCAAGCTCTGTGGCATCAGTAAAAAATACTAAGCAGGGCCACTTGACCTTGATTGTGGCAAGAGTAGATGTTCTAAGTGAACTTGAAAGGTGTCACCATGTGCTCAGCTGACTAGCGCTTCAGTAGGAACAGTGACTAATGAACAATTAAATCTAGGGGTGTAACAATGCATTGTGAGGTTGCAATGCAAATATGTAAAAATGCATAGTGGAGAATGTTGGTTATAGTGTTAAAGAGCCAATCACCCAGTCGGTCCAACACATTCATGTTCTACATTACTAAGTATATTCATATTTTCCTTCATTCAAATTCCATCCTTAATATTGAACTTTGAATTTAGTATCATATATACAGCTAGACATATTCATATTGAGCGGGACAGTTTTTATGAACTGCTGACAATTGAATAATTCAAAGAAAACACTCTTTTCTAGTAGTGTTTTACTGTCCAATTGATCACATTGTGAGAGGAGAGCATTGATTACAGCAGTATTTTTATACTTTTATTCATTAAATAATTCAGCTGATCACTAATCAGTATCTCATAAAGCAGACACTGGCACGGAATGGTTGTCATACTCATAGAGATGCTGAAGCTGTATATACAGTCTGTGATGACCCAGTGCTTTACTTTGGTGTTTTATGTTGTTTTTTATTCTTCCGTACTTTGTCATGTTATGGCATCTTGACATTGTTTATTGCATTAAAACAAGACAACACTCAAGGCCAGGGCAAAACACATCACAGCTTTGACAACCTATAAAACAAGTAATTTCACACTACAACACACTTCCATTCACATTGTAGTATTTGTAGTAATAAATGGGTGTCAAGCTGTTAGTTTGTCAAGGTATTGTTGGGGGTACCTGAACTGTGACTGAAAAACCAGTGCTGTGTTGTTCCAGGATGAGGGAGCATCTCTTGACTCAATCCATCTGATAGGGGTCAGCCTGGGGGCTCATGTGGCTGGGTTCATAGGAGCAATGCTGGGAGGCAAAGTGGGCAGGATCACAGGTGAGAACCATTTTCAAGCCCTTAAACTCACAACACATCAGCATGTTCTTGTTTTGCAGTTCACACTCTCATAACTGCACTCCTATAACTCTCACATTACACTGAAGACACTGAATAACGAACTATTTAATTAAGAAGAATTCATTGTCATTTTCTTCTTTATCTCAGTTTCTCACACAATGATTAAGCCCTAATTTAGGTTTAGGCTTAATCTGGGTCTGGGAAATGGGCCACTAATGTTTAGTCATTCAGCCACAACACATTCCGTTATCCAACACTGCTGTTTTACAAATATAGACCAAAGTCTTGACAAAATGTAAGCTTTAATGTCACTGCTACTATTGTTCTTAGCTATATGACGTACCTCTGTCCAAAGTTTTAAAATAGCACGTCTTAGAGTTTCAGAACAAATATAAATATCTTCACTTGCCTGTGGGGAAAGTAGTATAAGCCAGCTTTGGGATTAACTACTCTTTAAAGATGAATAACGGGGTAATAAACCTAATTAATTTAACCTAATTTAACAGGATAAACTAGCTAAGCTATCCACTCAGATGTGAGAGCTGACAAATCGTTCTCCATTGAAAATCCTTAGGTTTGGACCCAGCAGGACCAATGTTTGCCGGTGTCCCTCCAGATGAGCGCCTGGATCCAACAGATGCCCAGTTTGTAGATGTCCTACACACAGATATGAACTGTAAGCACTGATATCTTCAACTATAAGACAATCCAGGACCAGATTCTTAGAACAAACAGTATTATAACTGGTGACGGTCACTGAACAGCAAGCATCAATATGAAGAGTTTGTCCTGTCTGATAATGATCTTTCTGTAGCTTTTGAAAACCCAACCCCATTGGGCAGAACACCATTGACAAAGATGATGATTTAATGCTCCATACTCGTTTTTGTTTTGACAGCTTTTGGTCTTAAAGGAGCTCATGGACATATTGATTTCTATGCAAACGGTGGACTAGATCAGCCTGGATGCCCCAAGACCATCTTCTCAGGTCAGTTATGAATTTCACAGTCAGAGGGGCACACACACCACAATCCCACTCATTAGCAGAGCAGCTACAATCCTGGTAACATGTTCAGACATTAGATATGGTGGATATGGTTGTCCTCAGTGTACATGTTTCAAAAACTTAAGACCTACCTATTTCGAAAGGCTTTTGGCACTTAAAGGCATTATGTGACTTTTTATTTCTTTTGTTTTTTCTTCTATCCAGGTTTTAATTTTAATGTTCTTGTGCTGTTCTAAGTCTAGGTTTAGTTCTTGTTTGTTTCTTAATGTTGTGAAGCACTTTGGTCAACTGCTGTATAAATAATGATTGATTGATTGATTGATGTTTCGATGCAAGGTATGTCTGGGTTAGCTAAATATCTAGAAATTAAAAGTTTGCTCATCATCACTCCACTATGTCCCCACAGGGAAATCCTACTTTGTCTGCGACCACCAGCGCTCGGTTTTCCTCTACCTATGTGCTCTTAACCACACCTGTAACATCACTGCGTACCCCTGCTCCTCCTACAGTGACTTCCTCACTGGCCAGTGTCTGCAGTGCGAGGCTTTTAAGCCAGCCTCATGCCCTGTCCTCGGTAATGGAAACATCCAGTACAAATCAATTCAGTAACTAATACCACATGGAGCATAATTCGTTTTGACATCTGTGTGATCTGCTTCCAGGCTATGATATAAGTCCATGGAAGAACACACTTTTGAAACTGGGGCAGACAAGAGTCTATTTCTCCACCACAGCAGACCCCCCATACAAGAGTAAGTTAACACTACTATACTTGTAATGTATTGTAATGCTTTGCTCTAGATTTGTCCAAGAATGAAAACATTTTTTACATGTTTACCTTCTCATAGAGACGAGCTACAGAGTTGACATCGTAACCTGGAACCAGTTCTTACGATGGGGGGTGGTTATCCTTCGCCTATACAGTGGAAAAAACATATCAGAGTCGAGGATTGACCAGTAGGTAGTCCAGCGTCACAACATTTTTCTACAAAGGTCTTGTGTGTGAATTCTTCATGTAGCATGCTACCTGTCTGTTGTTGATTAGTAAGCTGATGCGGTTCGAGCAATACACCGCCACACGTATGCTGGCCCAGTTTGATGAGGACTTGTATCCAGTTCAGAAGATAGGCTTGCGGATCATCACAGGGAACGTGATTGGACCACGCTATAAAGTTCGACTCATTCGTATTCGAATAACACCACTGGACCAACCAGACAGGTAAGCACTGGTAGATACCTTCTGTTAACTGCCACTGTCAAACACTAAACCATTCGGTCTGTATGCTCTCACATACAGAAATACCATTTAGCTTTTTATCCTTTTCTAAATAAATATGTTAATAAAATTAAAAATGAAGAAAAAAAACAACAACAAAAGAAACACACCCAGATATGAATGAATTAAATTACAGAGTGCAGCGTAATAAACAGCGAACAACCCCCGCCCCTGTCCCCACTCGGCTCATCACAACCACACTAAATACGTATAACCGTAACAGGCTTGTGTTCAATCAGGTAATACCTCTAAATCAGCAAAATAGGAAATAAAGGGTTGCCATTCATGGAAAAATTTGACTGTACATCCTCTCAACGTGTATTTAATCACATTTGCATTTATACAGATATTAAAATGACAATATCTAAAAAAACATTTAAAATATGTTTATTATACATGAAGTTTAGGTAAAAAGTTTAGCTGTTCTAGTGTATCGGTACTGGCTCAGTACCCGCGAAGTAGCTCTCGGTTTCAAAAAGGTTGGTGAGTCCTGATTTAGAGTATGTGATGCTTAAAACTTCTCTCTCTTCCTTCCAGGCCACTGATGTGCCGATATGACATCATTATGGAGGAAAATACAGAGATCACCTTCAAGCCATTGTCGTGTACTGAATCTCATCTATAACCTCTCTTTGTGTCGAGAGTAATCACAGAGAGGATTCTGTGAAGCCTTTTGTAGGCACCTATCAGACTACAGAATGGACAACACGAATCAGAAAGTGCTCTTTACGTGCCTTTACACAAAGACAGTCCCTGCAGTTTTAGGAACAGATGGAACGGACAAGACATTAACGTCAAAATGGCCAGAGATGAACAATAAAATGATCCGGCATTATCATTAAAACCACTGACTGGTGAACTGAATATTGATTCTCTCAGCTCAGAGGTACCTGTGATGGGGTGAGGGATACAGTATTAGGCAGCAACTGAACAGTTCTCCAGAACAGCAGGCCTTGTGGGGTGTCCAAGGAAGCAAAACCAGTAAACCCACAACCTGAACACTGATGAATGCAGGGAACTAAGGCTATACCTTTTGGGCCAATCCAGCAGAAGAGCTACTCTATCACAAATTGATACAGAAAGTTAATACTGGCCATGATATGCAGGTGTCAGAACACAAGCAGTCTGCTGACCCTTGTCCATGGTTGAAAGCACCTACAAACGACATGTGAGCATCAGAACTGGACCATGCAGGACTGGAAGGAGGCTTGGTCTGCTGATACGTTTTCTTTTCATGTGGCTGGGTGCATCACTTACCTGAGAAAGAGGTGGTACCAGGATGAACTATGGAAAAAGGAGGGAAGCTGGCAGAGGCAGTGTGATGCTCTGGGCAAAGATCTGCTGGGAAACCTTCTGTTCCATATTCATGTAAACTTTGACATGTACCACCTTAACATCAGTGCAGTCTAAGTACATGTCTTTATGGCAACAGTATACCCTGATGACAGTGGGCTCTTTTAGCAGGATAACTGACGACATTGTTCAGGAATGGTTTGAGGAACTTGACCAAGAGTGCAAAGAACTTACTTGCCATCTGTGGGAGGTGCTGGACAAACTGGCCTGATCCTTGAAGGACCCATTTCTCAACAGGATTTACGGATCTGCTGCTAATATTTTGATGCCTGATACCACAGCACACCTTCAGAGGTCTTGTGGAAATCTGTGACATGATGCAGATGTATTTTCAAAATATACAATGTTTCTAGCCAAAGGACAACTGAGAAGCCTATGCATTTACCAAACACTGCTGACTCCTGACTTAACACAATTCACTTGCCTCAACATTACCATGAAAATCCTTTCAAACACGGAAAGCTTTGTGTTGAAAAGTGCTAGGACGGATAGAATGGGAAACGTTGTGCAATTAGAGAACATAATTAGACAATAAAATGTATGCAATGATAATTCCATTACAAATGGAATTCACACACAATACAGAAATTATTGTCATGAGATATACATAAGATTCCTAGTCTAAAGACAAAGCTATTTTGTGTTGGCTTCGACAAAAGAAGGTCACATGAGTGACACAGAAGAGTGAAAGAGCGACCAGATGCCATTCCATTTCAAATAGAGAGATTAACTGGACCGAAGGCAGTGTGACACACTCATGCTAGGCACTTACATAAAATACAAATATACACACAAACACAATACTGTGCAAAAGTTTTAGGTACTTTCACACCTATGAAAGTAAAATTTGAATAATTAAATATACTGAATAAAATTTAAAAGAATCCAGTGTTACTTGTAGTTTCCATCAGAAACCTGGTTTGACTGTCCTTCTTTAAATTAAATCAGGAGCTTCACAAATCCAGACCACGGCTGGGGGAACTGAGGAGAATTCTGCAACCGAACCTGTGGTTTCCTCTACAGCTACAGCTTTTTTTTTTTTTTTTTTTAAACAAACAAATCTAGATACATATATATTTTTTTACTGGTTTCTTGTTTGTTTACATTTATTCTGTTAAGTATATATATATATATATGTGTGTGTGTGTGTGTGTGTGTGTGTGTGTATATACACTCAACAAAAATATAAACGCAACACCTTTGTTTCTGCTCCGATTTTTCATGAGATGGACTTAAAG
>JBBPDB010000001.1:7880698-7901511 GCA_037974465.1 Brachypetersius altus
ATACTACGCAAGCTATGATGAATTTCACCTTGATATTTCAGTGACTTGTCTGGTTCACGCACGTTTTAAACTTGTCTCGGTCTCTCTGTCGGGGGGCGGTTAACGCCGTTAAAAAAATTAATCTATGCCCACCTCTAATATATATACATACATACATACATACACAGTAAACTCCCACTATTCACAGGGGTTACATTCCAAGAGCAGCCGTCTATTTTTATAGTGTAAATCTTAAATATGCTCTCAAAACACTTTAACTTCATTTTAAACTCCGCTTAATACATTACCTTTAAAAATGTGTACACTGAACTGCTGTCTCCTGCAGTGCTAGAATGTAAATACTCAAGTTACCCCTGTATAGACTGTACTGTAATTCATGCAAGGGAGTCTTCTTTGGTATGCAGTGTTGTTTTCTTTGGTATAAGCAGGTAAATACAGAAATAAATTAATATAGTTTACAGTAATAAAAATACGGGGCTTTAAGAAGAACAAACAACACGGGACACAAGGACGTGCTGTCTTTGTGTTCTCTCCACAGTAGCAAAATGTATACAGTTATATTTTATAGGGACATGTAGCTGAATTTGTTATAAGTGTATTAAATTATATTTTTCTTAATAATTTAGTACAAATAAGCATGAAAGATTATATACTGCCATGAATAATGCAAGATAAAAGCGGAGGATATCTGCGGTTTTCTCGAATTTGTGGTGGGTTCGGCGAACAAATATTAGTTTGGTTGCATGGAAAAAATCTGTGAATTCCGAACTGTGAATTAGCAGGGGTTTACTGTATATATGTATATATATGTATATATATATATATATTAGAGGTGGGCATAGATTCATTTTTTTAACGCCGTTAACGCCGTTTGTCATCTTGGCGTGGTGCGAGATTCTCTCTCTCCGTTAACAGCCCAGCACTAATATATATATATATATATATGTATATATATATATATATATATATGTCAGGGCATTAACAACTCCATTTTTTCAAGTCGACTAGTTGGTCAGCAAAGTCGAGTCGACTTGTCGTTTGATGACCTCACACATGCAAGGGAGGAACATAAGTGTCTAACATTGAGCAACTTTTAATAACTTTTAGTTCTCTGTAACATTAACAGTCAGCATGACAATTAAACAAAACAAAGGCCGATACCTTGAATTTTCTGGTACATTTAAGAGCACACCTGCAAGTGGGAACAACTCCCTGTAGTGCTAGTGTTAGCCATGTTAGCTAGCAGAGCCGTTTCAGATGCTGAGTGCTGGTACTGTTACTGTACTTTAACACAGACTTGCAGGTTGTGCAGGTCTCCTTACTGTTTGTGTGTCTAGAGTGAAGTATTTCCACATGTGATGTGTGCCTCACTTCTCTGCTGCATGTTTCTCGCCTTGTTGTCTCGTGTTTAGATTCCTCTCGCGCCAACGGTACCGCCCCTTTTATGAAGGGACTATAATAGATGGTTAAACCAAGGAACGCGTGTCAGCAAAATCCAATCAGAGGCAGATTGCATCAGATTGCATTGCACACACAAGCAGGGGCAGAGAGAGAGAGAGAGAAAAAACACACAACTAGTCGACATATATATATGGTTCAGGACTTAAGTTAGATGTGCTTGCTATGCTAGAACTGTATTTATTTGTTTGTTAGTATCTATAATAATATATCCCATGTGATGTGGTGTTGTATATATATTTAAGTATCTATCAGTGTTTAAATATGTATCTACAAATTAATAAAATGTAGTCACCATCAGAACAAATGTCTCCATTTTTGTCATTTTGCAATTTGCAAGAACAAAGTGCTGTTTGGAATTTAGATATCAATGGCTGATCTGAACAGTAGAAATGACCTAAAATGACTAAATAACACATTTTATGTTCACTTAATATGACAGTTAAGAAGTTTTTTTTTTTTAGAGATTTGTTCCAACAGTGACAATGGAGGTACCTATCAAAGTCAATCATAACATTAAAACCACCTTTCTAGTATCAAGTAGGTCCCCTTAATGCCACCACAACAGCTCTAACCCACTGAAGCATGGAGCATGAGAAATCTGGAAGCCAACTCAACACCTTGAATTTTCTGTCCTCACATGTTCCTCATATAATTACTAAACAAAGTTTTCTCCACTTTAACATGGTCCAGTTCTGATGCTCTTGTTCCTGTAGTAGCTGTTTTCAGTGGTAGACAGGGGTTAGCTTTGGCACTCTGACCTGCAGCCAAATACACAGCTATCTTGAGACCTTTCTATCATAGCCTGCATGAACTCTCAGCAATTTGTGCTACAGTAGCTCTTTTGTGTGATTGAACCAGACAGGCTAGCCTTCACTGCCCACACACTTTATTAAGCCTTGGACGCCCAGTGACCCTCCCTGGTTTTCCTTCTTTGGATCACTTTTAGCAGGTACTAACCATTGCATACTAGGAACACCCCACAAGACCTGCAGTTTTCCAGTCGAGCAATCCCACCATTACAATGTAGACCTTGTCAAAGTTGCTCAGATCCTTACAATAACCTGTTTTTCCTGCTTTTAACACATCAACTTTGAGAACTGAATGTTCAATGACTGCCTAATATCTCTCACCCCTCGACAGGTGACACGGTGACAAGATAATCTTATAATATTACTCACTTTACCTGTCAGTGATTTTAATGTTGTGACTGATTGGTGTACATGTAATAATCACATTTCTCCTGGTTTCATACTAAATAACAATATTTTTTCCTAAAAAATATGTGGAAAGTGTAAAAAATGTATAATGTCTGAAAAAGTACATAGTCACATTTGCATTCACTCCCTTAAACATATCCAGATGACCACACACTCCAGTTCACCAGTTCACCAGTTCACAATGAGGATTTGGCCAGTCACTTTGGAAGCACTCTATCTACTGCATACTCTTTCCAAAATTACACGCAGCTCAATGAAACAATGATATACATTGTCAGCAAAAGAAAGGTGAGGTTTTTGTTGGACAGCCATTGCATTTACAGCACTGTAACTTTATACATCAAGCAAAGCTGCATGGTAACATGATCTGGCTCAAGAAATAGCCCAAAGCACAGCATGCCTGTAATCCTGTTGATGTGATCAAGTTTATTTAGAGAAGTAACAATAAACTGCACCCAAATTGGTGTATATTTCTTTCAGTTTATTGATGAATCATCTACCAATCCCTGCTCATTTACTATCATGTTGGATGCCAGACTAGTCTTAGGTAGGACCTTCCCACTCGCGGCCAACATAAATAATTAATGTCGTTATGAATGCACCATGCAGTTTGGGTGGTGCTCCTGCGTCTCTCTGTCTTTCTGTCGGCTGCTTCACGGTGGAAAAACACGGGTCGATTTATCTGAGTCTCCCATCTGATGGCGAGCAGCCGCTATTACAAGCGAGTCACTCAAAATAGAAAATTCTATTAACTCAGTGCTTTGAGAATAGGGGAGGTATGAGGCAGGTGCTGAGATGGTGTCAGAGCAAAGAGTGTTTACCTACACAGTGAATAATATGTTGGGGGAGGTGGGGACGCCATTGTTTATGGCGTTTATTCTACAGCTGAAACTGCCTGAAGTGCCCAAAGGAGCCCAAGCTGATGATTGGAGACGGCTGTGCTGGCCTGTGCTGCTAATCAGAGGCTGTCGGCTCTAACCTTGAGCCTTGTGGGCTGTCATGGTGGCAGGGGGTGGGGGTGGTCATGGGGATCCTGGAGCTGCTCTGCAGAGAGCAGAAATATAAGCAACAGACACCACCCTACTCCGGTCAATCTGCTGCTGTCCATGGTGTTGCTAGTCATGAAGTAACAGATAACACTGTCCTGTAATACTGTCTAAAGCTATCACTGTCCGTTAGTGCTGTCTGCACCTTATAGTGCTCTATAGGAACATCTATAGCAAATAATGTCCTATCTGTCTTGTGGTATCTAGCTCATAGTGAGCTATGATAACATATGTAGCTAATAATGTCTATCTGTAGCCAATACCATCCAATAAAACTGTTTGTAACTAGTGGTTTCCAATAAAACTAGTCTGTTCCGTGATATTGTCTTCAGCTAATAGTGTCTTGTGTTATTGTCTGTCATTAATTCTGTCCCTTGGTGGTGCCGGTAGCTAATACTGCCCTATGGTGCTGCTGGTAGCTAATACTGCCCTATGGTGCTGTCTGCATTTAGTACAGTCCTGCAGTGCCTTCTGTTGCTCATATTTCCTGTGGTGCTGTCTGCAGCCTCATAGCCTCATCCTAAATTTCTCCTTTGAGATCAATAGAGTCAATTTATCTATCCATGTCCTATGATGCCATCTGATGCTAATACTGTCCTAAACTGCTGCTGTCGCACTGAAGCCTGCAGTTGCTCCCTTGCCACCCACACCATTCAGCTCAGCCCTGCCTCTACCCACTCAAAGACAAAAAGACAGGCACACTTTATTAATGCCGAAGGAAACTGCAAGGTTACAACAGCACAGATAACTGTTGGAACTGCTTGCAGAAGCTATAAACATGTTACTAGATTCACAAGATACTTACAAGAAGCTCAGGCGCCTGAGGGCTTATAGATATTTGCTTGCATGCAAGTAAATGCTTTTACATCTCTAATACAAAACTGCTCCCCCCTGCAATGCAGCCTCCACACCCTGTTTTCTCTTCTTGTCTCTTATTTTCTTTCTCATCCCTTTGGGTCCCAGAGCCCATATCTGAATCCCCACTCCCTAGTGAATGGACTTACCCTCACAGGTTCCAGGAGGGCCACCCCAGGTCCAGCGCTTGGGCCTCTGCTCCGGCTGCAGGCCTCGTTCCATTGATCGTCGCATCAGGGCCTCCAGACGCTCCTGTTCATTACGTTCCAAAACAGGAAAAAAGAGACTCTCTCTCACCGAGCTGTCGCTACGGCACCGGGAGGATGGAGGCGAGGCCGGATGCTCCATGCCAACTGCCTCCCCTCTCGGCTCCCTCACACACACGCTCCACACACACTCCACACAGACACACACTGACAGTCTCACAGCCTGCTGACAAATAACAAGGGCCTTGCCCTCTGTTTTCTCTCTCTCTCTCGCTTTTCTGCTCTCAGCCACTCTCTCTCTCCCCTCCCTCTCTCTCTCTCTCAGGTGACGGAGTGTGTCTAAGAGAGCAAGCAGCCAGACAGAGATCAGCAGCACGTAACTCCGCCCTCAACCCTCCCCCAACTGCAACACACACACAGCGTAGCTATGGTGATGACACAGGTCCAGTGGTATAACCAGGATCTTCTAGGCACATAAAAACAAATGAATGGGCCCAGACAGTAACTGTAATTTACTAGTTTGCTCACTACTGCTATGATGTCAGGTTGATGCTCTCAAGCTGCACCACTCCACCCACCAGCATCCAACATTAACCTGAGTGTTTATCCTGGACTACCCATGTGAACTGCACTAATTACATGTCATGTTTAGCTTTATGATAGGCTGAGAAAATAAACTACATAGGTTCCTAAGAACCCTTGCAGTGATTTTGTTAAAATACATATTTGTATGTATTATTATATTCTGAATAAGAGGGTGATAAACAGACATCAGGGTGTGTCATGGGTGTACAATGGTCTCAGAATCAATATGTGGGAGGGCAACAAAGACTGGGCCTCCCTACACCATGGTCCCAAGTATGATTTCCCCACAAGTTCAGTTAAAAAAGAATATGCAAATGATATATGCAGGCATGTTTGTACCTCTGGCATTGTATTTTTTTCTTGATCTTTTCTATGTGGCCATCAATAATCCCACTACAGGAAAGGTGGTTATTGAGCAAATGATTGGGAGGAAAACAGCTGTATTGACTTGGGGTGGATAGATATCAGAAGGGAGGTCGAGAAATTTCCTAGTAACATTGATGCAATTTGAGCAGTGGTATGAAAGGGGGGGGGGTGACAAGGTGCAAGCAGGAAAAACATACTTGGACCCATGATATATAATTGTCTCATAATCAATATTTATGGGACAACAAACACAATGGGCGCAAGTGTGATTTTCCCTGCTTGTCCCATCCCCTTCTTTCATCAGTGTCACCAGGAAATCTCTCCACCCCAAGTTCAGTCGAAAAAGAATATGCAAATGATATGTATGTATGTATGTATGTATGTATGTACTGTAACTTGTACATCTGGCATTGGATTTTTTGGATTTTGTTTACACATGGGCATCAATAATTCCACTAGTGAAAATGGGGGTATGGAGAGATTTCCTAGTAACATTGATGCAGTGGTATAAGCTGGTGTGGGGCAGGGGGAAAACACACTTGGACCCATGGTGTACAACTGTCTCAGAATCAATATGTGAAGGACAACAAAGGATGGGCCTCCCTACGCCATTGACCCCACAAGAAGTTACACCACTGCTCAGATTGCATCAATGTTACTGTATTCTTAATTTCCACCTTTTCTTTGTGGAATTAGTGATGCCCAGGTGGAAAAGATCCTAAAATCACAAGGCCAAAGGTACGGTTCACAGTCAGAGCCAAGTTTTCTACTAATGATGATCTTGTTAGCAGAGATCAGGTAAGGCTTTTTTAATTGCTTAGTTTAACAAACAAATAGGCATTAAGTGTCACTATTTTCTGCCCTGAATTAAGGGTCTCTGTCCACAAAGAATACATGTGAGGAATAAATCTGGATTTGATACAGTGATTGGATAGAGAAACTTATTTGGCTTTGATGTGAAAGTAACAGACTGCCTGTATCCCTGCCAAATATCTGACCGATCAATGAGCACCCATGTGTGTAAATCGGTGAGCTTTAGAAGTTGCAGTGGGAAATCTCGATTGAAAATGGCGAAAAGCCACAAAAACTTCTAGCGAGGACTTCAGTGTGAAAATGACCTAAACCTCACATTTGGACCAAAGCAGAGCATTCAGGTTTACAAAGATGCGACTGCAGAGGAAGCAAAAATCAATTTAAAGCAGCACACTGGCCAAGAACAGAGTCATCTAAGGTAAGGTTAGACTCAACCGACGCAGCACTAAAACTCCAAGGACATTTCCCCACAGCAGTACAACAGCATGAAATACTGCACCAATGGGCGCACCACCCTGAGAGACTGGAAACCTAAAGTGTCATTCTTTGGTTAATGACTATTGCAAGCAAACAGACCAGAACAGCCCCAGAATAGCAGAGCCTTGTAATTTACACAGCATACATTCTTATGACGCTCCTCTGAGTCCACTCTCGTGTAGGAAGGAAGGGTGAATAATGATTTATAGACACATCAGCAACAACAGATATCGGGAACAGTGAGGTCATTCTGTTACACCAGAGAGTGACTGATCATTAGCATGGGGGATGGTCAAACCAAGACATGTTTTCGATCAATAAACAGTGAAATCCACCACCTCTCTGCCTTATCACATACATGTGGGAAGGCTGTTACAAAAAGCTTTTATTCTTGACAGCAGTGGAACTGCCTCACTGCCACTGTGGAATACTACAGAAAACTTCATACAGTGATCTGTAAACCACTGACAGCAAATGTAAAACTATGTAAAATGTAAAATGGCATTAAGGGATGGGTATAGGGGGATGATAGCGAAAAGATTAATGATAGCGAAAAACACTACAAATGTCTGCTCATTGACCCAATCCAGCATCAGCCATTAGAAAATGCAGCTATGTTGGAATGCATTAAGGCTGCATGAACAGCAATAGCAGCACCGTTTAACATATTTCAGCATTGACCACTTTAGACCAATTTAGTACTAGTTCTGGATACCCATTCATAGTTTCTATTATTGAGTAACATATATCATGTAATAGTCTAGGTATGTTTTTTTGTTTACTTTTGGCCTGGATGTACCAGTCTTGTGGGGTTAACAATAGACGGACCACAAATAAAGAAAAATGGGGCAAGGATGGGAATGACCTGATCCAATATCCAATAATAAAGAAAATGTTCATATATATATAAACAGGCTATCTCAAGCAGGCTATGTGTTTTGTATGTGTTTTTTTAACACTTCATGATATGCTGTTTTCTTTAAACATAGACAAAATTCAAGCTTAAAGATGGTTACTAATGATAGTCAAGCCTGGAATATTGGTCTAAATCAGTCTACAGCCCAAGAAATTTCTTTGCGAGCCCAACCCAGATCCGGTCTAAACCCAACTACTGTGTTGTCACATTAAAAGCCACCATTAGATCATGGATTAATAAAATAATTAAATATAAAACAAAAATAATAATAAACAAAATAAAATGACAATCAAATAAGCAAAAACATGATCTGATAGTAGACCTGCCACTGCCAGCGGACTTGCCACCTGACCATCACCTGATATCTGACCTCCCATACTGTGCTCTTCTCGTGCTGTGTGGTCCTAATAGCATAGTGAGATCTCTTTATCCTAAAAGCCTTAACATAATCTTTACATAAAACATGTTACATAAATACATTTTCTTTGATACAAACATGGACCTTGGAGGTAAATTGTATCAGCAATACAAGAGTGTGACTTCAACATGTCAGATTAAAAATCATTTTAGGGTAATAAATGTATAGATGGAGGGAAGGAAGAACAGGAATAAAGCAAGAAGAAAAATACAATCAGGAGGAAATGCCAAGCAAAATGTGAAAAATTGGAGTAGGGTTGTGAGAACCCAAGCAAGAAATTGAAACTTTAAACAAACTCGAGCACCACAAATATTGATTTAATGGATATTTTTCAAACTCTAAGAACTCGACCCATGTTCACAGATAACAGTATACTATACGGTTCCAGAAAACGCATTAGCAAATATGTTTGAGATTACTTAACAACTAAAGATGATTTAATTCTGACCTAAGTGTTCTTTAAGTCAGTGGACTGGAAACTTCCCATATATTTTCATTAAAATAAATAATTGAATTACCAAATCAAATTGTAACTTTTTTTTTTTAGTGAATTATCCCATTAATCCATGATTACAGACTGATAACAGTCACAAATGTGTTTGGTAGTGAAGAGGGTGATGAGCAGAAGACATTTCGCACTGACCTTCTCCTCCTCCCCACGCTGCTTTCTCTTCTCTTGAGCGGCAGCTTGCCGGAGTTTGTCCCGCTGCCGCTGCACCTCCATACGCCTCCCTCGCTCTTCTAGTGAACGTTGATATTGTTGCCGTGCACGGAGTTCCTTCTCCCAAAGCTCTTGCTCTCGAACTACTGCACACAGGGCCAGGGGTCAATGTCGGGAAATATAATTACTGACCTAGCACTGCACCAGCCACTGCACCAGCCACTGAACCAGCCACTGGACCATTCACTGGACCTGCTATTGGACCAGTCACTGGGCTAACCACTGGACCTGCTACTACACCTACCACTGGACCAGCCACAGGACCTGCTACTGGACCAGGCCCTGGACTAGTCACTACACCTGCTACTGGACCACTAGACCCACTACTACACCTACCACTGGACCAGCCACTGGACTAGTCACTGCACCTGCTACTGGACCTGCCACTGGACCAGCCACTGGACTAGTCACTGGACCTGCTACTGGACCTGCTACTGGACCTGCAACTGGACTAGTCACTGGACCTGCTACTGGACCTGCAACTGGACTAGTCACTGGACCTGCTACTGGACCTGCAACTGGACCAGCCACTGGACTAGTCACTGGACATGCTACTTGACCTGCCACTAGACCACTACACCTGCTACTACACATAACACAGGACCTGCCACTGGACCAGCCAATGCCATTGGCCTTGGCAACAGTCTTAAAATTAAAACTAAGAGATGTGGCAGGTTAAGCGTCTGAGGACTCACACTGGTTTCAGTTTCAGTTTAGTTTATTATCCCCACAGGCCAGTAAACACATACAGACAGATCACAACTACAGTTACAGAAGGCATGAACTAAATGCTGCATTGTCAAATAAGAACACTACAGTGACCTAGTTGTTAAGTCAGCAAATAGTGGAAAGGCATGCCTTGTTTAATAAAAGGGTGGTGCGAAGGCTATTAGGGTCCATTTACTTCTGGTAAGTTAATGTGACTGGGATTTTACTGGGAGGGATTGGAGAGTGCAAATGTGGTTTGGAGTGTCATATGTAATAACACTTGTGCAGCATTTCTCACAAACATCTGAAGTGGCTTAAATGATCACATACAAATCTGTTTCAAATGTGTATTTAATTCATTGAAGCAATTGAAACAACCAGGTGTAAACGAGTTCTCAGGTTAAATATTTGTAGTCCATCTGCCACCTATCTATACTGACATCATGGAAATGTAAAACATTCGTATATATTTAAATGTTTCATTGCAGTTACAAAGTGCTTAAAGGCCAAAATGCTTCCAGTATCAACTTACCATTAACCTTCTCTTTCTCTTCTTTCCTCTCTCTGACTATTCTCGCCCGGTCTTTTTTCGAACTGCCATCTTCACAGAGGCAAGGGAAACAAAATACATGGACAGTGAACAGAAGGATTCTGCACATGCTCTCAAGCAGCCTTGCAGTTGTATTAAACGCCTAAATGCATGCAAATGAATGCAAGGTCAAATGTACTCAGAAGAAAAAATGCTAGAAGGGGCTCTTTCTCATTTTCTGACCTCAGCTAATCCTTGAGGAGGCTGTAAAATCTCCAGTAAATCTACATCAACCCTTGACAGAAGATAACTAGGGAAAAAACAACACTGACATATTGGAAGGAGACACACCCATTTTAGTAGGAGAGATTAAATCCACTAAAATTGTATGCAATTATATCCACTAACATTATCCAGCCACTAAGCCTGTCATAGAAATAAGTGCCATATGATCTATGTGATTAACAGTAATTGTCTTTTTTTCTAAAAAAAAAAAAAAAAAAAGATTATTCATTGGATTAAGATACGTGTCTGATGTGGACAAATCAACGAAATGGTCGTCAATAATTAAAGCCAGACCCAAATGTTGCACTCGCAGCTTTTTAGTCCACAGTGATGTGCACTCAGCACTGGGCTCTTACCCAGAATTTTATAAGATATATGTAAGGACAAATCAGAGAGGATGATTCTGCTTAAAGGAAGGGAGGAGGGTGTGAATGAAAATTACTGAACGGTTTGGGTAACATATCAATTTTGTGATTTTACCTCTACATACAATTATGATGCCTTTCAAGATATTAAAGGGCTAATATAATCACTTTTTTAATTTAGAAAGCTTAAAGTCTCTAAATATTGTTTCAAAAGATGTTGATTCATCAGAATACCCAGTAACTCATCTGGAGGTGTGACTGGTAGTCTTGTCAGAAATACGGTGATTGGTTAAAGGCTCATTTGCAAATTGCAGCCTTCTGCGATATCAGTATTGCAGAGACCAAACGATTACCAGACGATATGCTGAGCAGCCCTAGTTCATTAATTTAATTTGTCATTGAGCTGTGTTATGCTTGTAATCTGAAGTGAATCACTGTATATAAGCAAATTAGCTCATTTACTAAAATTAGTAATGGCTGACTGCGGCGCATACTGGGGCTGGACGTCATATGAGTCCATCCTAAATGCACGTGTTTACACCAAGCATGCTTGAGCACCATTATTTTTTTATATCTGCAAAATACAAAGGAGTAATCAACATCATTTAGAGTGGCCTGGTGTGAAATTGTTTATTATAGTAAAATTTACAAGCTCTGATTTCTTTACAGTAGCGATGACCTGTGTCATCTATATATATCTCTCCACTATAAATGAAGTAACACACTTTAGACCCAAATTCTGTAAAAACGATATAAAACGTATTCATAGTTTCATGTAATGATTTTAGGGGTTCCAGACACCTGATTCTTTTAGTTTCTTTACAACAGAGCATTTCACACCAAACCACTTTGAAAGACCATATTTACATCCCAACCATCTGACTGGGGATAATTATAGAAAAATAGTTGGTCAGAAACCATAACACACGTGAAACATGGTTTCTGGGGGGACGTCAGAGCTAGCTGAGCATTTGTGTTTGATGATAGGTGGGGAAGGTTAGAGATAAAGCTCCAACACACACTGGTCAAGATACGTTTTGGATCGCAAACATCCAACCCAACTCATCCCAAAGGCACCACACATACATAAACTACATATATATATATATGTGTGTGTGTGTGTATACACATTCATGGACAACATTCATTGACAAGATGTTTGTCTTTTAAACGTTATGATATGATAAACTGAGCTTAATATTACTATAATTTTCCTTTAAGCTTCATCTAAAAATGACAGTAGTACCTTGGGATGAAATGGATGTTTGTGATCCAAAACAAATCATCCATCCATCAGTACATGACTTCCTTAATGCTCCCGTGGCTTAATGCAATCAAATCCTCACATCACTGCTCCAACATGTACTTTGAATCCTTTCCAAAAGGGCTGAGTCTGTTACTGCAGCTATTAGGATCCTTGAACTGCAAAAAAATGATGGATGATCTGCTGTCTACCAGGCATTGTACATCATTGTATGTATCTTAAAATCCGAGCCATTCACGTACAAAATAGATACCTACATA
Organism: Brachypetersius altus; assembly: GCA_037974465.1. Classification (NCBI taxonomy): domain Eukaryota; kingdom Metazoa; phylum Chordata; class Actinopteri; order Characiformes; family Alestidae; genus Brachypetersius; species Brachypetersius altus. The sequence goes on from JBBPDB010000001.1 coordinate 7,893,191, forward strand.
AGCTATGTATCTAAAGAAACACATGCCCATCAACCTGCTTCCCTTCCACACCTACTACTACACACCATTTTCCTGCTTGAACAGAATGAAAGGGCTGTTATTACATGATGATGCTCTCATATGTGCTCATTGCATGCATTGCATACTGTGCTAAAGTGGCAACTCACATATTTGCCATATTTTTTTCCACAGCTCTTTAAAATGAAGCCCATCTGGCATGTATTTGAATTAGTATCGTTTTATATACCCATGCACCCCTTTTCAGCCATTTGTTCAGTATTAAACCACCTACAGTGCATGTTAAGTGTGTGCTGAGATGAAAACGTACACAATATAATATAAAAAGATAAAGAAATAAAAGAATAAAAGAAAAATACAGTAGAAAAAGGTTTTCTACACATCTTCGAGGAATCACAGGTTATTTCTCACATACACGCACGCACGCACACACACACATATATATACGTATACATATACACATACATACGAAAACACAAACACTCTCAAATACGCATACATGCACAAACAGAAACGCACACACAGTGCTGGAGAGCACGCTCTTCACTCACTCTGAGATAAAGACGCGCTGAAGTGCTTACTTGGGCTCTCCACGGCTGTGGCCATGTCCTCGTCTTTCTCCTGGAGTTTATAGACACGTCCAAAATACAGAGACTGAAATAAATTATTGCCCTGATGGCATTACGCCCCCAAACGACCGTGCAGGGAATGACAGCAGTCCTGTGAATGACACTGTGTCTATACAGCCCGTCTACACACTGGAGCACATGTTTACTCCTCTCTGAGATCAGGTTATCGATGAGTTTGCGCTACTGCTCGAGCTCGAGCTGCCTCTGGCCATAAGCACCAGCACGCGCCCCCTCCTCCAATCCCCCCCTCCCTGTTCATCACACTGAGTGTATCTCATGCATTACGTCACTTGTACACAGTTCTATATATGGTAACCATGGCAGCTGAATTTCTCCCTGGAGATGCAGGCACGAGCCTCCACTCTTCAGTGTAATACTAGCAGTGCTGTGAAATTATCTGCATTCTTTTAAATGTACTGTCATATAAAGATAGCTTTGGAGCATCAATAGCAGTAATTAAATTCTGCACTCAGTTTTCATAAAAAGTGGATTAAAATATGAATAGCGCAAGAGAGCGTGTATATACATCGATGTATACAATTTATCTATCTATATCTATATGTGTGTGTGTGTGTGTGTGTGTGTGTGTGTGTGTGTGTGCACAGTGTGAAAATCTTTCTCTGTATTTAACCCTTTCACCAAGTAAAGCATTGGGCAGCCAAGAGCACAGAACCCGGGGAGCAGTGTGTGGGGATGGTACAGTACCTTACTCAAGTACCTCAATGGTCCCACTAGCAGTACTGGAATTCAAACCCATGTGCTTTCGAACACCTTCCTTAACTCTCTGAAACCCAGGCCTCCATATATACACACACACACAAAAGATAAGATGCTCCAGGATCAATGGTGCAACACAAGAGGAAAAACAAACAACACAAGCGCAGGCAGGACAGGAAAACACAGAGTATAGAGCAACAAAACACAAGAGCAACAAAACAGCAGGACAAGACATTTAGTACAGTCGACATTTGAATAAATACAGTATTATGACAGATACTGTACTCTAGCAGTGGAGTCATTAGGTGTACAAAAATGAAGAACAGAGGCAGAACAGCCATAAATAATAATTGTGAAAATAAGAACTGGAAAACAAAGAGTTTGCTACAAGAACTAAAACATATGATTCACATGTTCTTAAACCAGTACCGCATGATGCAGAAAATGCAGTGCCGATTCTGTTCTGCTGAAAGTGACAGTTCTGATGGGGATCTGATGCTGCATAACTTAAGATCCTGAGGTGTGCCTTCGGATTTGAATTCAGCACACTGGATAGCATAGAATAGGCAAAGCAGCAGACAGAAATGATTGTTTTGTGATCCAACGCAGTAGGAACAGCAGGACAGAAAATGTGCAGTATATTATAGGTAGTATAGTAGTTGTGGAGTAAAACTGTTTCTCAGCACTGTCTCAGAATGCAGACGGTCAGTGGGGTCAGCAGAATTCTGCAGCAAGTTCAACCATTTAAGCTCTGATAAATAGCTCCTATACCTCTTTGGCTGAGGCCACACACAGTTTTTTTGGCCTCAGTTGTCCAGCTCTAACTGATATATATATTGCTTTCTGACACGCCCATTTTCAGCTGATCATTTTAAACTTGCTTTGGTCCAGTGGAAAAAGCCACATTTACACAATATTCCGTCTACACAGTCAGTCATAATTCTGTGCTGCCTTAATGAAGAGCTTGTTGTGGTTTAAGAGGAGGACGTGTTTATGGAAATAATTCAGATATTAAGTCAGTTCTAAACTATATTTTCCTTTCCATGGAGAATCTCCGTTTAGAGTGCTGTATAGTCCAGGACTAGGATTAATCCCTGACTGGAAAACTAGAAAACTGACCTCTAGTGTTTGTGAACAACATTAACCTCACGGCTCTAGTTCTGAAGTACAGCAGCAAAATTTAGACATTTGGATTTCAAAATCAGAAAGTCAGAATTTGTTACTGATCCTGGAGGACATTGCTTATAGTATGACTGCATAGATACACAGACACAGATAAGAGCAATATAAAATATAAAGTCAAAAGTCAGAGTGGTGGTGTAAGCTGAAAGTGTGTCACTCTGATTGCACACGGCGTACGTGTCTCACTGCATGATAGTTTGTTTCGTAATGTTTATTGTCAGTGAGAGACGGACTACAGGGAACCAGCTCCTCTAGTCCTCCAGCCAAGACACTAATCAAACTCATCAATGTAGGACCATCACAGTTACTGGATTAAAGAAAGCAATGGTGGGTGGTTTGTCTTTTGATTAACATTTTTAATTCTTTAAATTCTTTCTCTTGTGTCATTACTGTAACAATTCTATTGTTGGATTCATCATGAAATTTCCACAAAGTGTAAGGGTCAGCTGGTATCTTCAGATTATGCAAAAACAACTGTAAAAAGTAACATTGATTTTTAAAAATGAAACAAAATTAAAATGAAGTCTAGGCTTATCTTTAGTATTATAGAATGTTTTAAGGGGTTTGACGTCCATGGTTTGTTGTAAAGTGTAATTAATAGTCAAAATACTCGTTTGCTGATATGATTAATAGTAGCCGTCTTAAGATGACTATTAAGTGTTTTTAGTGAACATATTAGAGGAGCTCTCTGACTCATATGTCAGGCTTATTTCTGGGATTTGAATACAATGCAATAAACACTCACTATGTTGTGCACCTAATGTTTAGATAATTACATGAAGGTCATTCTACTCGTTCTTTGTGTAGAATATTTTTAAGCAGAAACCCGTGATCACATGCAGAGTGTGGAGCATGACCCACTTAATCCATTCCCTATCAGAACTCCCTTTAATCTCCGCAGAGAGAAGCTGCTTTCTCGTACTCCACACCCTGCAAATACACACACACACACACACACACACACAGACAGAGCAGCTCTGTCTCTCCATGTGGGGAGGCACGTGTGGGTGAGGGACTGAAACGTGCAGTGAGTCAGATGAATGATGCTCAAAGGCAAATACCAAACTGCACAGCAGTCTGCGTGCACCCCCCACCCCCCCGAAGCAATCATAAACAAAGTGATGTCATGTTTCAGTACAGAACAAATCAGTGTTAATCAGTCATTCTCCATTATATTTAAAAAAATATTGAAGAACCTTTCATACCGTTTCCCCGAATTTTACAATTACAATGTTTGTCATATGTGTAAAATGAAGCAAATTTTAAATTTCCAACCTCACTTGTCTCCTTGTGTATGTACCAATATCAATTAAAAAAAATCTTTATGACATGCTGAACATCTCTTTCTGTGAATCTAGCTACACATATATATATGTATATGTAAAGGTAAACCCTTATTTGTACTGTACAGTTTACACCGAACTTCTGTAGTGCTAGAATGTAAATACTGATGTTACCCCTGTATAGACTGGACTGTAATTAATGCAGGGGCGTTCTCTTTGGTATAAGCAGGAAAATTCATTTAGTTTACACAAAAAAACCCCACATGCGAACCCTCGAGACACTCCACAAGGGAAATTCTGGACTGGCAGCAGCAAGGAGAAAAAAATAACATTTTCGTATTGGCTTCTTTCAATCCTTCTGTCTCTGAGTACAGCTGACAGTGACGTCCAGGCCTCGTGCGCCATGCCCCCTCGTCCTCATGCTGGTTGTTTATGTTTGGGGCAGCACTGAGCAGCAGAGGTTCATTCTGTTCAGGTGTTTGATTGCCTTGGTAACCGGCACGTGGCGTACAAGGCCCGGACGTCACCATCAGCTGTACTCAAGAGGCAGGAGGTTCGAAAATCCGCGATGGACTGAAACCGCGACTGTTGATCATTCAAAAAAAGGTCAAAACTGCTGAAGGCTGGACAGATGGACATTTGTAGAAATGTTGGTTTTGGTGACACTGCAAACAATTGCTTTAAAAGAGCCTATTTGCACTTTCCTTTTAATATTTGTAAAGGCTGGTGGATGGGAGTAAATGGTACCTTCATCAAGCTTGCATTTCACAAAAGCTAGGAATAACTTAAATATTTAAAGCCAAAAACAAAAAAATACTGAAAATACAAACACACTGGACTAAGCTTTCTTCTAATCACTATAAATGATCATTTGAAAAAAGCTCAAATGCAGAGTGTCAGCTTGTGTGTTCATTGTTGACTTTTATTTCAAAATCAAAGTTTCTTTCGATCAAAAGCAGCAGAGGAAGAAAATGACAATGACTTTTTCACTAAACTCTCTGGTCAACCCCAACCTTAAAATTGACCAATTAATCCTGCGATCATGTCGCTCTTGCAAAAGGACACATTCCGGCATTTACTGGCTACTTAAATACAAAAATATTCAGGTCTCAATATTTCTGTAGTTCTAGCTTTGTGGTTGTTTTCAAATTTAGAGAGAGGGGGGAAAAAAAAGAGACATTTTTCTGGCCATTAAGTTATTTTCTTCACTTAAGAAATTCAACATATACAAGATTTGAAACAGACCTGCAGAAGTCTGAACATATGAGCTTAATCTAGGCATGCACTGACACTTGGCATTAACATCAGAATCCACCGATACTGTAGTCTGAAGGCTGTTAGGAACTTTGTGTGAAGGTTTTTAAGAGTTTTATTGTACAACATGCCACAGATACTTTGTGTTTGAACAAGGTACATGACACACCTGTGTGCATATGAAATAGCTTTGTAATGGATTAGAACAGGAAAGCATGATATCTGCTAGGATTCAGTATCAGTAGACACTTAAGGCCAGTGGAGAATCAGTGAATTCCTAATATACGCTCAGCTTCTCACTAAATACAGTAGTTCTAAAATCAGACTCTTCAATTACCATTAACAAAAACACAAATGGTTAAAAAAAAAAAAAAAAAAAGACTAAACAAACAAGGGAGTTATTCTTTGCCAATACAATGAATGCATGTTCAAATGCACTGTGTGTCCGATAGCCTATTTAATAACAGATTAGATAAAGACATTCAAAAACATACAAAATGCCAGTGGCGTATCAGCGGCATCAGCTATCTTCTGTTTTCCAAGAGCATTTCTGTCTCTCGACTCTAAAGAGCTCCTGAACTTTACAAGAATACAGACTGCAGGACCAAACATAAAATTGTTCATTTTTATTGCGAATCCATAGATTCTGTATTTGTAACTAAATTCCACTTGATGTGAAATTAATATAAATACATTAAAAGATAACAAAATGTATTGAATATAATGGTGCAGTCGTGTTATTAGTGACAGAACCCTAAATCTGAGCCACCTTAGACGTAAGGAGAGAGGGCCGACTCCACTGGGGACATCTGTCTCTGCAGGCTGCGAAAAGTCCACTTTCCCCTTCGTAGCAGCTCCAGATTAGATCTAGGGAGGAGGCATGACATGGCGTTACAGTGGGATTTACCATAGACTTTTACTTTGGTTATAAAATTAGTGATTTCTCTCAGATTCCTCTGAAATGTGTTTAAATCTTGGTCTGCACTTACATCATCAATGTCCTCGTCGTCGTCACCAATATCATCGAACTGAATTTCATCATCATCACCACCACCGAATGTATCTGTCTCGTTGATTTTGGCTGTAAAACATAATGCAGTAAGTAACTGAACAACTAGGGAACCTGTGAGATGAAGAGGTCTGCAGTAACGCAGATACACACCGTGCTCTGGAAGCTCTCCATAGGCTTTCAGGCTGCGGGCCTCATCAGCATTATACTTCAAAATTACATCTGCTTTGTTGTCCTGTGAGGAAGGGAAAAAACATTAATTAGCACTCCTATATTTTGGGTGGGGAAAAATATTCTGTGCTTTAAATGTTTGATGTGGATGCATGTTTTCAATATTGCACACTTCATGCTTCATTAGGCCAGTCTAGTGGAACCATGTCTAGAACTCAGACACATCCGATGGAATGATAAATCAAAAGTTAAAATATTTACTTTATTGGCAATAAAATAAATCTACAATAACAGGTCTACAGGTCAAAATCATCAGAGATAAGTTTGAGGGTTTTGTAGTGTTTTTCATTCTGATTTCAAATCTGTGTTTAGTTTTTCCAGCATGTACAGTTTTTGTGATGAAGCTAGGTCTATACTGCATGATAGTGGGTATAATTAGCATATAATAATCATATACTGAGCGTTTTTGAAGAAACAGTGGTAGCTGACTGACACTGATCATTATATCTATGCCACAGTGTGGCCTGTCTGACTTCACACAGAAAATATTGAAACAGTTACTTGATTGGTGCAAGTCTATTACAAATCTAATATTACTCATAACTCAAAAAGCTGATGTGACTGAAAAAACTGGTTTAGAAACGTGTTGTGGTTTCTGATGATTCTAGTTTTTTTTGTTGTTGCCCAGTTATCGAACCAGTTATTTTTTCAATCATTACCATTGTGGACTGATATCTGCAATTATTTAAGATATATCAAATTGAACAAACATTATAAAAATATTCTTGAAATTTGTAGAATTACTTAATCTTAAAAACGTAGTAATTTGTAAGAAAATAATGCACTCGTTTTATCTTAAAAATACAGAAATCTTTTACATTTCCAATGGGTTATAGGAGTTTCAACAAATCAGAAAAAGACAATAATATAAAACATGTATGATAATTTCACTTCTGTTATTATATAGGCCAGTTAATATGTTTGATGAGCGTAACTGTCTTACGGTGCTGTTATTGTCTCAGGTGTGAGCCCAGTTGTAACAAAAGGTCATCCTTTAGACACTTAGAGATACAGACCTCTATTATATTTTATACCTTTTTACTCTTAATTTCAGAGTAAAACATATCTTCATATTCTCTGCAGCTGATGTAAAACATATCTTCTGCAGCACATCATATCCTCTGCAGTTTATTTTTGCCAATATTACTGTGGAATGACTAAGTAATTGTAAACCTTTTTAATGGAAAGCCCACAGGGTATATTATGTAGTAGCCTATACATTGTAATTGCTCAATATATATTCATAGGTTATACCACTGAATAATCTACAGGTAAGGATGAGATAGCTCCACATGACACAGTGGAATATAATCGAACTCCATATACACACCTGATAATCCCTCAGACCAATGAGTATAATGTCCGATGTGTTTATCCAAACCTAGACACCAGTGAGAGCATGAGAACACAAGATTAAGAGAGCATCACACAAATGCTGAATCAATTTAAAGAAAAAAAAAAGCTTCCTGTTCTGCATCAACTCATTCATCTCCATAATTTAGTAAAACAATTTGAATTAACCGACTGATGTCAGCTAATCTGCCTCGCCATCTGAACCAATTGCCATGACTCAGGACAAAAGGCTGAACAATCCAAGCACTTGACAGGGTGTTGTCAAAATGCTGAGTCAGCAGAGACCTCCAGGCAGAATTGTACCTTTTTCCGGAGTTTTCCTCGGATGTGACAAAGCCGCTTGACTCCATCGAAACACATGGCCTCCAACCTGCCGTTTCCTAGCATCTTTATTACCTGTGCATATTCTGGAATACAGAAGAGGAGTTCAATGTATCTGACCACCTTGTGAAAAAACACAGCTGTAAGACGAGCATCAGGGCAGTTAATGACAGACTTTGTATAACATTACTCACCTTGACCATCCTCTTTAAACACCAACTCTCTCTTTTCTGATTCATTCTCATTCTTACCACGTCTCCTGTTCTTTCCTCCTTTACCTGAGGGCAGAACGGGAAATTATTGAAGACTTTTGCTTAAAGTGTA
>JBBPDB010000001.1:7904229-7915550 GCA_037974465.1 Brachypetersius altus
TCCAGAATTACAGTCCTGTACAAATTGTTGTAGTTATTACTAATCGTTATTACTTGCAACTTTCATAGGAACCTTTTACAATATAAGTGCACTTTGTAGTTTACAGTTACAGACTAGTGCATCTGTTTCTCTGCATGATTTATTAGCTCCCCTTTAACTGGTCAGGTCCCCCTCGGGATCTGCAGGGAGCAGATGGATCATTCTCAGCGCTGCAATGACACTGAGGCATCGGACTCTAGCCGCCACTGTGTACAAACACGCTGCGACGCACTCTAACTTGACAGTGCCACCACAGTGTTGAGAATGAACCACTGTCCGAATAATACCTCCTCATTGGTGGTCTTTTGGGGCATTTTGGACCATTGATAAATGGGGTAAAGTTAGTGCTGGGCAATAAAGCGATAAAGATAATGATCGCGGTATATTTTTCCCTTGAAAGAACCAATGCATATAGTCAATAGAAAGTTAATAGAACTCGTTTTGTCCATCTTCGACTAGAAGCCTATGATAAAGAGAACAGTGCCGAACCAGTCGTGTGAAAGCTGATGTCAGTTAGGTTGAAGCATAGAGCGTAGCTGCTCTTGTTAAAGCTGTGAGCTACAGCAGCTAAAAACAACAGGAGCGAAAGCGAGTGAAAAACAGAAAATGATAACTAAAAAATACACATACAGACAAATACAACCCAACGGAGGCCACACAAGGCTCAAAAGGCGAGGGCACTGTTGAAAAAAAAAGGTCAGAAGAAATGGGTAGTTTGGATATATTTGGGCTATTTAAAGTCTGACACAAAGCAGAGTAGCGCGCAATGCAAACTGTGTCTAAAGCATGTTCCTACAAAGACCAGTAATACTACAAATCTACTTATTTTAATTTTATTTATTGCAGTTCAACTTCTGACAAAATAAATAATATTTAAACCAAGATTCGTTTTGTCTTGTTATATAAAAAGGTGGTTTGACAGTGATTTGATTTATATCGTGATCTCGCGATATCGACTGATATGAAAAAAATATTGAAATAAGATTTTTCCAATATCGCCCAGTCTTAGGTAAATGAGGGTCTAAAAAGTTAGAGAAAAACATATGGACTACAATTTGTAACTGTGTACCTGATAAAATGAACATATGTGCATATACTAATAAAGTAAAAACACGGTGAGTGACTTAGGCTAGGATGTGTTTCGACCAAATCTTGGGTTACATCAAAGAATGTATCTGTGTCATAACTCAAGGACACCCTCTGTGTGTGTGTGTGTGTGTGTGTGTGTGTGTGTGTGTATCCATCCATCCATCCATCCATCCATCCATATACCCGCAGTGTCACCATCAGTAGCACAGTATCCCTGGCCTGTGTTAAAGAAGAGCCTCTCAAATATGAAGTGAGCCATATTGCAAAGCTGGAAGAAGAAAGTCATTTGGCTTCGGCTAGAAACATCAAGCAAGAGGAAGACGAGTGCCTGCTCTCCACGGAGGCGAGTGAGGAGCTCAGGATCGTTCCGAGGACGGATAGCAAACTCGAGAGTGGCCTGGAAAGACAGATGTAAACGCTTCAGGTGCTGGACCTGCGGAAAGAGCAATAAAGGCGTCCTCATGCAGCTTGAGATCAGTCACTTAAAGGAGAGAAAATTCATAGTCTATCGCTGTCATCACTACAGGAAGGGCTGTGTGCTCCAAGCCTCTCTGAAAGCTCATCAGAAGCTCCACGAGGATGTAGAATCCACCTTGCATGGACATGCTCTCAGTCACAGCTACAAGGGACATCACAGGTCCCAGAGAACGTACAGGGGCCCCCATCTGTGTGGAGGTGAAAAGGGCTCGGCACTTTAATGCGGCTCATGACGGAAGCAGCCTTGTGTACACATTTTGTGGTTATTTTTGTATGCCTTTCAAGCACATGGACAAACATCTGCGGGAGACGCCATACTACTGTAGCACTTGCAAAGTGTACCAGCTGACAGAGCGCAGCTACCTGGGCCACTTACACATTCACGGGCAGAATCACCTCCTGGGGCTGAATTCCCAGAAGAATCCACAGTTGTTGTACCTCAAGGAGAATTCATGCACACCAAGAGGCAGAGTGAAACACCCTCAGCTCCTGCAGCTCTGGGCAGGCCTGTAGAGGAACCGGTCAGGGTGATTATAGAGACTGCAGGAGGTTCGGAGAGCTGATGGTTGATATAGAGACAGGAGCTGCGTTATGAAACTGGAACAGATCATATTGTCCCAGAATTAGAGTCCTTACCCTTGCCAGAGGAGCTCTCCTATTCAGCAAGGACACAGATGATACCGATTGAGACTAAGACCATTTATCTTATCTGAGACTTATCTGAGGTGGCTGGATTTGAGCTACTGATTCTCTGTAACTACTGACTAATGGGTGCATTTTTTCCTGAAACTGCTGTTGTCATTACTGTGAGTTTCTTCTACTCTACTCTGTTTGAGATGTACCAGTTTGAATAGCCAGACATCTACTTTGGTTTTCTTATTAATGTAGAAATACATTTTTCCAGTAAATAAAAGTAACTGTCCCATTGTAATAAACATGGCTTTGGTGAGTCTTGTGCCTAATTCATATTTCATATAGATCCCCATTAAGGAACAGTAAGAGAGGTTATACTGATACATTGAATATCATTTTTGTTGACAGATTTATACTTTGTAGCTTAATATACTAGGTATAAGCACTATATGTCCAAAAGTTTGTAGACACCACCAAAGGATATCACTTTACTAATCTGGGAAGGTTTACCACGAGATTTTGGAACACCACCGTGAGGATTTGATTGTATTCAGCCACAAAAGAGAATGCTAAAGAAATTACTGGATGGCTCAGTAATACTTTCAGAAGCCCATTTCTAGTATAATTTCATGAACATTCATGAACAGACTACACTTTACAAATATACTGATCACCAAGGACAAAATGAGACAAAACCGCTGTGTGCTTTTGTTACTCAGCTTTTTTAATAATGCATTGCATTCCATAAACCTGAGTTCTCTAAGTATGTACAGTTCTGTGCTGTCTTGTGCTGTGAATGTCTTTTGCACGCTTGATCTGCAAAATCGGTTTGTAAAGCTAGAACTCGTTTCTCTTGTGACCCTGTTGCCACACGTTATATTCTTTTAAAGTGTTTTTTATTCCCCAATGGATGCCCTGGCATCAGGCATTCTTCTAAGAACACCTGTGTATTTTGTCCCTGATGCCAAGAGAAGACTGAAGGAGGAAATGGAGAAACTTTAAGACCTTAAAACACAATAAGGTCAGCACTCATGGTTTTAACATTCCAGAGTAGTTCCACTTGGAAACTGAACATATTTGGAGTGTGAAGGGAACTGAACATCTGATGGCATTTCATATAACAACTGTCCTTTTCTAAACAGCCCTCAGTGTCTCAATATAATAAAGTCTTACTCTATTATTTTTTTATAAAAACATAATACAGTATGTTACAAGTTTATATGCATGTATGATATTGTCTCTTGTTTCCCAAAAAAATAAGTCAGGAGAATGCTCTGGATGCTTTGCTTGTCTGGAGACTGGAGGCAGCAGTGATTGTACAAGCAAAAGACTTCTGTTGGTCCTCTCATAAAGCAGATAAGGAAGAATCAGATTGTCCACCAGGGGTCCTGTGAGACCACGAATGGAGCAGGACTGGACAGCTGGGCTTCTTTAAAGGGCAGGAGGACGGGCAGGCAGTTTTCCCGCAAGGTGTGAGGTGTGTGGTTGGAAGAGGGCGTCGGCTCAAAGAGCGGTGGAGGTAACTTTTTTCACTCCTCGCCGCTGAGCGAGAATGGAGCAACCTACAGGTTCCAGCACTGGGGGAACGTTCCTGTTCAAAGCAGAGTAAGTAGCAGCCATAGCGCCCTGTGACAGAGAGAATCAGCATCAGAATGGCTGAAGTAAGTTTTTTTTTTTTTACAGAATCCTGGATATGTATATTTATAGACATGAAAAAAAATTAAGCAGAACTGATCTATCAGTAATCTGCTCCCAGAGGAGCTCTTGGATATTTACAGAATAGTGGAAAAAATCCCATTTGACCTAATGAAAAGTTGGGACACACTCAGTTTTGCTTAAAAATGGACAGTTATTGATAGGACCGTTGTTATACACAGGGCTGCTACTATTAGTATCAGAGTAATAGACTGATTATTCTGGTTGTCAGTAATCAGATTTTAAGTAATAAAGTAAAGGTCTCAAAATACGTTTGTGCAAAAATATACACTAGAAGGTCTTTAAAAAATATAGAAATAAGCTGCCAGGCTCTGTTGTTACTGTAAGATACCAGTAGGAGGCAGGAGAGTTTAAAACATGTACATTTTTCTTGAAGGTCAATGGGAAATACCAATAATAATAATAATAATAATAATAATAATAATAATAATAATTTCAAATATTTTTGTTTCATGTACATAAAAGGTCACACTTAAGACAGAAAAGTTCTTTGTTGGGCTATTTTTAAAAAAACAATCACTAAGTAAACTGAGGTCAGCAAACTGTGGAGACATAAGACATGAAAGTGATGAATCCTGTGTATCAAATACCACAAAGGATGAGTAAAATGAGAAGTATTCAAAACACCTTGACCAGGTGAGGAGCGTCCTGTCTGTTGAGCTGGTATTTGGGAAGCTGGTCTTTGTGAACAATCCAGGGATGCCTCAGCACTTGCGCAGCCGTTAATCTTTGATGTGGGTCTACATGCAGCATTTTAGATACCAGGTCCTGTAGGCAATGTTGATTCATATGAAGAAAATCAGATGTTGATTCTGGGCTGATGCAGAGTATCAGTACTTGAGGCTTATTGCTTTACAGTGTATATTTAAATGCAGGGTCAGCAGCCAGTGGTACCTGTGTGTGTGTGTGTGTGTGTGTGTGTGTATAGCAATCGTGCTCTTATATTTATTTATATATCCACTCTGTACATACATACAGATACCCATGTGCACACACATATGTTTACATATAGTTTACATATAAAGACAGAAAGTGTTTTAATGGATTTTAATCGATCATTATGCCATTGGGTATTTTAAGTAGTAGTGAACCCACCTTGGCCTCAGATGAGACAGAGTTCCAGTAGCCACCAGTCAGAGAAAACTTTCCACTGCCAATCCGGGCCAGGATCTCCTCCGGTGTGTCCTCAGGGCCATTGGCGAATGGAGTGAACCTGCAAAACAACATGGTATCTGACGAGAATCTGACATTTCAAACATTACCAGCAGCTCCACAGTTTGTTTACTTTTCCATATCAAACATCTGTATTTACCCTGTTAGCATGGTGTATAGAAGGACACCTAGGCTCCATATATCACATGCAGCATCATATCCTTGCTTCTTCAGCACCTGGAGAGCAAAAAAAAAAAAATATCTGACTGCAAACACTTCCAAAAAAAAAAAAAAAAAGTGGCTAGTGATTCATGGATCAGGTTTTTTGTGAACCACACCGGCCTGACCCACAAAAATGTGAGTGTGTGTGTGTGTGTGTGTGTGTGTGTGTTTGTGTTTAAAAAAACATACACATTATATACATATACATAGATGTTAGATACACATCATACAGTCTTTGAAAATTTGTGGGTAGATCTTAAAAGAGCTGTGCATGCAAGACGACCAAAGAATATTACAGAATATTACAGAACTAGAAGTACAAGAACTGAAAGACTTTTAGCTGGCTATAAAAAGTGTTTGCAAGCTGTGATATCTGCCAGAGCAGGTGTTGATTATGTAAACATTTGCACAGTGCCACAATAATGTTTTTTTTGTGTTAAATTATGACATAAAAAGTAACTATGCATCAGTGTTTGCTGAAAATATTTCAGAGAGAGACTGAGTGAAAAATTGTTTTGGGTGGCCAAACTTTTTCATAGGACACTATATATATGGTGTGTGTCTGTGTGCGTGTGTCACATGTCTAATGCTGAAGTATACATACTATAGATAGATAAGTCACTGCTAAGTAATTGCTGACCACAAACAGTGGTTTGGTGTTGTTCTCTATATTGAGTGAGGGTAGGAGTACCTCTGGGGCCACAAAGTTGGCAGTGTAGCAGGGCGTCATGAGCAGACCGTTCTCTGCCCTCAGCTGTTTGGCAAAGCCAAAATCACAGATCCGGATAGACTCTGGATTTCCTGACTCATCCACATAGAGAATATTACTGGGCTTCAGATCTCTATGGACCACCTGAGGAACAGAGCAGGGTTATGGCAGGGTTATGGCAGGGTTATGTGAAATATTTTAAGACACTCAACGGCCTTTTATTAGTGGATTTCATTATAGATACAGACACACTTTCTCTCACTTTATCTATAATCTATAAAACATTTAATTATTTGAGCCAAATAAGCTCACAAGGGGTGATATATAATTCACAAGGTGTGATACGTATACACTGTATATAAATATCTACCCCTTGTGCGTGCAGGTACTCCACAGTCTTGGTGATGGTGTAGAGCACTGCGCTGGCCTCCCTCTCAGAGAAGAACTTCTGCCGTAGGATTTTATCAAGCAGCTCTCCTCCTTTCAGCAGCTCGGTCACCAGATAGACTGAGCGGCCATCATCGTACACCTGTGAAACATGTCACACATCAACTGTGTTCGATAACTATTATTTTTCTTGGCTGTCCCTGAAAGATTCAGTTCTTTAAGAAACACTGAAATCTGTTTTACATTATTTAAAATAATCTTTAATTTTTTAAATACACACTGAAAATTAACTGGAACAACTACATTCACTGGCAACTTGATTTGAAACATCTACCTTTGCATGGCCTGCCAGTGGCTCCCATGAGGTATTATAGGTTCACTACTTAAGTGTACAATTATAGACTATAGCCCATCTGTGGCAGCACAATTTATCAGTCCCCTACTACCCAATACATCATTGCAACGTAACATTTCATTCTTATGGTGAATATTATTCATTTTGGAATAACATTACACTGTTACATTGCTGGGTTGTCTATTTATTGTATTGTTTCTCATTCACACATTGCTGTACTGTCTACTTATTGTGTTGTTTCTGTCATTCCTTGCAAAACACTAGTCACTCTGGAAGGTTTCCATCCTGTTCACACTATACTGTTACACTGCTGTTACACTGTGTCTATTTATTGTATTATTTCTGTCGCAACTGCACTTTGTTGCTATATGTTGCACCATGATTGGGGGAGACACGTTTCATCACACTATGTATGTGTTCACAGCTGCTAATGACAAAGTAACCTTGACCCTTGATCAGGACAGCTGTTGACCAGATAGTATGTGAGTGGTATGGACTTTAAGTGTGTGGTGCTGGTATGAGTATGGCTTCTGCATCACTGTTAGATTGACAGTCCACTACCCAAAAACATTCAGCCAAGAGTGACAATGCAGTTAAACAATCATTACTGATGAAAGGTTATAGGATGACGAATGAAAACTGCCAACAAATGAGCGGCAGTCTCTAACTGAAGCAAGGTAGGCCTACAAGGTGGGTGTTTCAAAGAAAGTGGCCAGTAAGTGCATATGAACAACAGCAGAATAAAAAGCTTGCCTGTAATATTATTAGAAGTGATAGCTATGGATTTTTACATTCCAGCTTCAATGCCTGTCTGAACATTTGGCTTGTTTCCACTGTTCTCCATTCAGCATTATGTGCACCCTTTCTTTCTGAAATCTATAGCAGCTTCAGGGCCATTACACTTGCTTAGTCATACCAATAACTCTACCATACCTGCAATTTTTCATGTGCAGCTCAACTCAGGCCTCTTAATGTAATGAGGCCTGTAAAGTAATCACAGGACATACTAAAATACATTCAGAATTGGTTTAACCTCTAGCAATGTACGGAAACCTATTTAAAACATGCTTAGCTAAATACATATGCCAAATAAATATAAATAATTTCTATTTCTGATATGCTTGGCTGTGAACATTCTCAATGCCCAGTTACTGCTGATTCACATGACATTTTTCACTCATTGTGTCCAATGCAACTGCATAGCCTGTGGTCGTTCTTCTCTTAAAGGGGAATTCCACTGATTTTTATTTTAAGTTTCACCAGAAGTAAGTGGTTATGATGTAAACAAAGCTAGCACTATGTACTGTGATGTGAAATGTTCTGTGAAAATGTCAGCAGCGATACTGTTGTTCATAGTGCCTCTAAAAGTTACCTTACCAAAAGTTATTACACAAAATGGTTACACTGGTTGTTTTAGGTAAATAAAATAAAATAAGGAGAGACGGGTTACTTTCTCAACAATGAGTCAATTCACATCAAACAACCATGGCTTTGCTCATTTCTCAATCAATTGTAAAGAAATGGATAAAATGGGGTTCCCCTTTAATATGAGTATCTGAGCTAATATACATACAACATTTTTTGTATCTAAAAATAGCACAATGCTTTCCCCTCTACACACTTACATCTTTTAAGGTGATGATGTTGGGGTGTTGGCCGTAGCGTAACAGGATCTCCACCTCCTCTGTAGGATCCCTTTTGGCTTTATTGATGATCTGGTTGTGAAGTTAAATTGGTCATTAGTGAAAAACACAACAGCATAGTACGCACAGTGCGTATATTTGTGATGTAACTGAGCGGTCACCTTGACAGCGTACTCCATGCCGGAGCTTTTCTGAATGCAGCGTTTGCAGATTGAGTACGAGCCCACACCAATGTCCTCTTTCACCTCATACGAGTCGCTGAACTGGGCCGGGTTTCTGTGGAGCTGCTGCAGTGGAGAGAGCACCCAGGTGTAAATGTGACCCAAACACAAACGTCTGTACAATTCAGGTCATTTTAAATTAGGGCTGTACAATATATTGCTTATAATCATTTTATGGTTATCATCATTTGTTGATGTACTGATCATGTTGCAATATACAAATGAGATGAGGTTTATTAATTTATTTATCTTGAACAATCACAGCTCCAGATGAGTGTATCTTGGTGTCTTGATAGAACAATTTTAGAGCTTCATATCATTTAAAATGTTTAATGCTGGCTGGTAACTAAGGACTAATAGGGCTGAGATTCATACAGCCTATTTATAATTTCATAGCAAATGTACGTTGACGTGTTAGGGGTACTAAAACATCTCTTAGACTCATTCTCCATTTGTATTTACATTTACAGCATTTATCAGAAAGCGACTTCCATTCCTTAGCTACAGGGGGCAGTCTCCCTCTAGCAATGTGGGATTAAGGGTCTTGTTCAGGGACCCAGTGGTGGTGTGCTGAAGGTAGGATTCAAACCTATGACCTCTTGGTCCAGAGGCAAGTATCCTACCACTAGGCCACCACCACCCCCTGTGTACTCCCCTTCTTGTAGTTTAGTTCTAAAATGTGATAGGCTGATACAGGCTTAATGCCACTGTAAAATAGGCCACATACTTATTGATGAGACTACATTTGATAGTGTACAACACATTTTCTCCTGTACTTTGTAGTATTTGAGTAATGTGTTCAGTACCAGTAACATTTCATAAGCTACTCAAGCCTAATGCAGTCAAGGCAAATTAAAACAATTGAATTATTTTGGTCAGTCTTAAGCACTCGGCCAGTACTGATTCAGTAAAATGGTTTTAATATAATATAAAGCATATGATAGCAGTAAATGTACTCAAAATACATTTTGTTCATATTGCACATAGTTTTAACTCATGAATTTTTGACTGAACAGAGTCTGTGAATGACAGTGTTGTGAAGGAGAGCAGCAGATGTTCAGGACACCCTTTGTATAAAAGACAATGGCATGGAAAAAAAACGTGGAGGATGAAACCTTGAGACAAACACTCAAAAGAGGAACTCATCTTCCTGTGTGGAAACTGGTTGTATGACTTAAGAGTCTCTATATCAGAGCTGACTTTGACCAAGAATTTCCTTAGAATTTCCTTCCTAGTCAAAAGGTCTTTCTTCTTTTGACCAAAAGCCGACTAATTATAGCATTTTCTACCCACAATGGTCCAAAACTTGCATATGCAAAAAAACAACCCATGATTGACATTTTTTCAGTGTGAAATTCATATCCGTGGGTATATTAAGCATAACGCAGGTCTAGAAAATTATTTTTATAATCATCAGAAACCACAACACCGGTCTAAACCGGTTTTTCATGCTGATTTCAGATCTGCTTTCCGACCTGCTTTCAGTGTTTTTCAGTCACATGAACTTATTAAATTATGAGTATTATTGGATTTGCAATTGACTTGCATGCGTTTTTTATTAAAGCGCAGGCACCAATCAAGTAACTGTTTCAATATTTTCAGCGGAAAGTCAGACAGGCACATACTGTGGCACAGATATAATGATCAGTGTCAGTCAGCTACCCCTGTTTCTTCAAAAACGCTCAGCATACGATTATTATATGGTAATTATACCAACCATCATGCAATATAGAACTAGCTTCATCACAAACACTGTACGTGCAGGAAAAACTAAACACAGATTTGAAATCAGCATGAAAAACACTGCAGAACCCACACAAACTTACCTCTGATGATTGTGACCTGATTAGTTCATCATATATCATTTAAAAGTCATTTTTGATCCAAACTGATGACTTTTGCCTGCCTCACAGATGTCTTCTGATCTTTGTCTAATGTCTAAGGAAACCAACTAGATCTGAAACTGCACCTCACCTCCATTTCACTTTGAAATAAGTCATTCTAGAGAAGGAAAATGCGATTCAATTATGATTTGCCATTCATGCTGACTTTAACTATAGTTAAAGGAAAACGGTGTGTGCGTGTTTAGAGTACATACCTGCACTATGGCGCTCATGTTACTCTGCAGTGGTTGGGTCTCCTCCTCTGAGCTGATGGCCACAAAGCTGAATCCTCTGAAGAGCTGATGGGCATTGGCACTAGGGGGCACACCTGGTGAATCTAAAAACACACAAGCACATACTTTTCTTGAGTTCTTAATTAACAATCCTGTTCAACACCCACCGCAGAAGATGAAGATTTCATGAGTAAGTAAATGAGCTGTCCTCTGTTATCTATTTGTCCGGAGAGATGTTACAAATTGCCAAAGAAGCCTATTACTCATAGAAGACCAAGTGAGAAATTTTACCCAAGGTTAAGTGGCTGTTCTACTGCAATACCTTTGGGAGTTTTAGCTGTGAATTCTGGGTCAAAGTAGAACGTGTCATCCGGTCTTCCAGAGGCTGGCTTGAAGGGCGGATGAATCTCTCTTCTAAATAATTTCTGGAGAGCAATGATGAAACTTATTAAACCAACATGCAGGATTTCTCATTCTATGAATGAACACACACAAACACAAACACACACACACACACACACACACACACACACACACACACACACACACACACACACACACA
>JBBPDB010000001.1:7920695-7934288 GCA_037974465.1 Brachypetersius altus
AATATAACACAGATGGCACTGGATGACTAATTAAATGAAGGAGAGAAAAGAACATGTAGAGGGGAGGGGGGGGGGCAGAGAGAGAGCGAGAGAGAGGCAGAGAGAGAGCGAGAGAGAGGCAGAGAGAGCGCGAGAGAGAGGCAGAGAGAGAGCGAGAGAGAGGCAGAGAGAGAGCGAGAGAGAGGCAGAGAGAGAGAGAGAGAAAATCAGAGAGGGATCACAGGCGTATGTACATGGAAAAAGATCATATTTACCCATTTTGTGCACTTATTGGCCATTTTATCAGAAACACATACCACACTGCGTTACACTCTACCCCATCCACGAATGGAAACAGACCATAGTACCACTGCTGACCTGATATTTGGGTGATGGACCATTCTCACTGAGGCAGTTACACAAACATGGTACAAGCACACTAATATGTGTGACATCGATATGAGTATCAGACAGCAGTGATGTTGGGGTTTTTACACCAGTTTGTGTCATTCAATAACACCTCATCACTGCTGTGTCTGACATACATGCCTCTGTGCAACACACACTACTATGCCATGGAGGTTGAATAATAAAAAATCCACTGTGATAGTGATATTTATTTTTATTGAAACTCAAGGCCTCCATTTTTCCCCACCAAGACTTCCTTTTATTTGGCCTGAATGCCAAACACAGCCACACGTTCTGTGTTATTTGATTTTGTTATATTATTTTTAAATTTTTCAAAAGAAATTATACTTTTTATTTATTCTAATGCTAACTTTGTCAGCAGAAAGACACTTTCGTACTGTACATGCATTTTTTAGACGTTGTATTTTTCTAATATTTATTTATTTCTAAGAATGATACATATATTCAGTGCATGCCCTGTAGGGGAGGTGTATTAGACAGTCCATCGCAAGCGAAGATGGGAGAAAAACGAACTACTGGGAGAATTCAACTATCCTGGGTTTCTGTCTGTTGTGTCACTGTGTATGCCTGTAAAACCCAATCCTGAATCTGAATATCTTGCTGCAGGTAGGACATGTAAGAGCTGGATCAGGAAGTTCAGGCTGTGCTGTTATAGCAGCAAGGTGTCGTCTCTGTCAGGGCTCTGCCCGCTTCTGAGTGCGCCGTTTTTCCAGGTGGATGACCCCAGAGTTACAGAGTTATTGCGCCAAAGCTGTCGATCAGCCACATAGGCCTCCAGTAGTTTAGGCTTGATGTTTCATTTCTTCAAGGTCTCCATCAATTGATCTTTATATCGCCATTTTTGTCCACCTGGTCTTCTGCTTGGCCGTAGAGCACATGGCAAGGTAGCCAATGTTCAGGGCTATGGAAGATCGCGGGCCACCCACCTCAGTTGTCTCAAAGCTAGAATTGCTTCTATGCTGGAGGAATGTGCCTGTAGGAGAATGTCAGTGTGAGGAACATGGTCTTCCCAGCTACGTTGGATCCGTTGCAGGTATTTAATGTGGAAAGCCTTGAGTTGTCTAATATGTCTTTGGTAGACTGTCCAAGCTTCTGAGCCATATAGTAGTGTAGAGAGGCATACTGCTTGGTAGACTGGAACTTTTGTTGATGTTCGTAGATGGTGGCTCTCAAAGACTCGGGTGCGGAGTCTGCCGAAGGCAGAGGATGCATGGTTTATACGAACCTGTATGTCATCATCAACTGAGCAGTTGGGTGCTAAAATGCTGCCGTGGTAGCAAAATAGAGGGGGTGTACTTACTTTCACTCAAACAAAATAATATGACCAAATATTTGCATACGACCACATTTGGGGGGTGTTTCTGATAAACTAGCCAGGAAGCCAAGGAACAAGGAAGGTGTAGCTGATGGAAAAACACAAATAGTATGTGTATGTCCGCGACACGCATGAAAGTGTGTTATAAAAGCAGGTGGAGCTTCAGCTGAGCTGTGAATCTATGCTAAATCTGATTGGACTCTATAAATGTCCTCATGCTTTATAATGTGATCATTATTTTTCCCTTTGACAGGATGTTTTGAAGGAGAGTGAACTTTGAGGGTGTTCATAGAGGACAGTCAGAATCAGCACAGATTTACAGCTCAGTTGAGGCACCACCTGCTCTCGAATAAAACGCACCTTTTTCTAGTTTATTAGCTAAACCTTCCCTGTACCTGCAGTCATTGGCCATTTTATCAGAAACACCCACCATATGCGGTTGTATGTTTGGTCATATAACATTTTGTTGAAGTGAAAGTAAGTACACGTCCTCTTAAGGGAACGCATTGAGTATACGAACGCCCTCATGGTTCACTCTCACTCGAAACATCTTGTCAAATAAAAAACATTATTGCACAGTCAACCTAGAATTAGGTTTTGCACCAACACTACAACCTGCTTCCTCTTTTTCAGCTGGTTCCTCCCTCACTTGCCCAGGTTCTCTCTCTCCTGCCCAGGATAAAGTTGTCCTACCTTTCAGGGTTGCCTTCTTCAGCACCTTCATTGCATAGAGCTGTCCTGCATCAGGCCCGGTTATCTTCTTCACAAGAAACACCTGTAGGAATGAGACACAAGGGTGACATTATCTTATCCATTTCAGAGTCTGGGATGTATGCAAAAGTTTGGGCACTCCTGTTAAAAAGATGTTTAGTTGATTGTGTAAGTGTAAATTATTACAATTCATTTACATATTAAATGAACCATTACAGTTTATTTTTATTTAATTTAACATACTGGAGGATAAACAAAAAAGTAAATAATAAAAACAATAATGTGTTAAAATATTTTACTAAGAAATCAGAATCAGAATCAGAATCAGAAAACTTTATTTATCCCGGAGGAAATTGTTCAAAGAAAATCACTTAATTGGGAGGAAAACAGTTTTAATAAGACTTTTTTTTTACTTCTTAATTTTGATTTCAATTAGTTTAAAAACACAATTTTATATTCAGAGTTTCAGCTTGGTTATTGTTTAGGTTTAGTTTTGGTTTTAAGCATTAAAATGCTTAAAATAAGTCTGACAGTGCAAACTCAAAGACACAGATAAAAGACACACTTCACTGAAAAAGGTCACGTTCTCTTTGTTATTTAAGGCTTGACAAGGAAGTGGTCCCAGATGGCTCCAGAACACTCCTGATACACTGAAAACAACTAGCCTTTATATAATTTGTTTGCATTTGTTTGCACTTTGCAGTGGATGCAAATGTTTTGATTTAGTTTTAGCGTCATATTTTTTTAAACATTTATGTTTTGAAAGCACTGAATCCTACTCAAACAAGTAGAATACTGTATATTGCCCAGTTGTAGCAGAGGGTAAATCTTTGTTTCATTCTGGTATAAAAGTGGAACAAAACATGCCTTTTTTAAAATATGGAGTACATTTTAATGGCAAGGTGTACTAGAAACACAGTCATCGCTGTGCTGGTTAAGAGTAAATGAGACCGTAACTATAGCGACCATGGCTAAAAAGGCCTCCACGTGCAATTGAAGTGATTCTTTTCAGGAAATGAATTAGTGTGCACAAGAACAATTCTTTTTAATCCATGTATGATGTAGCCTTTCATCTTTTTTTAGATCAGTGCTGGCTGCCTTTGAAATCTGGTGAGAGAAGCAAGAACCAGATTTGCAGCTTTTAGATCTGAAGTTTCAACTTTATAGAAGGAAATAGATTTAAAATAGATGTAAAGTTCATTTTATAACAAGATTTAATGTGATTTAAGATCATTTCCAAATGCTGAGAAGTTTAAAGAGTACTATAATATGATATAAACATAACACCAAAAGTTTTAACATCTAAAATAGCAAACACACAAAAAAATTCAACGCACCTTGCCGAAGGAACCCTGACCCAGAACTTTACGAAGCTCGAACTGTCGTGGGTCGGCTTTCTCCGAGCCTTCTTTAACATGATGTGTGATACTGATCTCCTTGACTGGCACTTCATCCTGAGAGAAAGAGAGAGAGAAAGAGAGAGAAAGAGAGAGAAAGAGAGAGATAAAGAGAGAGAGAGAGAGAGAGAGAGAGATGAGAGAGAGAGAGAGAGATAAGTATGGACACTCACTCCCACACTAAAACAGGCTGCGTTGAATTCACTTGATTCAAACATGTACATCATTTCCACATAAAGAAAATACATCACATTTCTGACATCCCGTTTATTTACTGCTGATAATAACTGTGTCAATGAGATACGAATGATGTATTCATGTTGAAATCGTTATCTCTGATACATAGACACGTTATGATGCAGATACAACTGTATCCATTCTGAACTGCCAAAGCTCACACCTGAGAACCTCCAAACCTCAAACGCTGCTAATTTAGCTCTTCTTAGCGCAACACAGGAAAGTAGCTATGAGCGGTCTTATTTGAACTATTTAAGTTTATTAATGAAGAGTTCTCATTTTTGATAAAACACCTCTCCGATCCTACATCCATGCCCTCTCTAAACATGACGCATCAGCCCATGTTGTGCTATAAAAATCCGAACGCTGAAAAGGCTCGTCCCGTTCCAGTTCAGCCAGGCTTGTGCTGAGAGCTTCGTTCTTCTGAGATCTGCACGCATGAAGCTGAGTGAAGAGTAAAATAAACCCCAAACCGCTCAGTCTCACCCACGGCACGCACATCACAGCCCTGTCCTGCGCTCTCCCAATCGCTCTCGGGGCTGCCGGGGGACGCCGGGCCCTGCTCCATGGGTCAAGCGAGGGGGTCAAACCCCAGCCAGCCCCACTGGAGCACCTGCTGGCTGCTAGGCAAGAGAGGAATCAAGAAAGCAAAAAAAAAGAGAGAGGATGAGAGAGCACCACTCTGCACAAAGCCCATGTGACGGACAGCTTCCTACACGGTTGCCATGACACCACCCCCAATCCTCCTGCTCCATCCCAGCATCAGTGGGCGTGGAGGAGAGTGACTAAAGAGCTGGTGCTCGGGTTCTCGTTTAGTCTCTCTCTCTCATCTTTCTCACAGTATACGATGATGTCATTGCACGTTGGCGTGTTGACAAAGTGCCTTTCATCGAACTGCTGGAAGTTTCCCAGAGCACAGCACTCTTGCACTAGTCACCGTTCTCTATCCACACGTTCAGGGTCGAATACATATAACAGCAAAACTGTAACCATTTCAGATAATAAAAACAACACCTTAGTCAACAACCACTAGTCACCAACAAGTGAAAATAGGTCTGAAAACAGCGACCTAAACTTAGAAAGACTCAAACCTTCACACAAGATCTACCATCAATGTAATTTATAGTGGTTTGATATTAAATGTTTTGTTACTTGATTTCTTTACAGTGGTAGTAAATGGAACCAGGAAGAACAAATATATTTACTACACGTCTTTACATTTTTTACATGTAATGTGAAGGTAAATTCTGGCATAATACATTTCTTTGAGGGCTACTTTGTCTTTAAACACCCCAAATGCACACCCTGAATGATATGAATGAATGAACAACTGTTTTAGCCCAAACTAAAACAGAGTGAGGTTAGATGTATTGAACTCTTCAGACACCTGGTTTCCCATTGCTTTCACCGTGAACATTTCTGAGGTCCTCAAGAATTAAGCAATTCACACCAATGACCTGAATGTTTACATTTGAATCACTTAAAATGAACTGAAAATCAGAACTCATTTTCCATCACGTATTTCCAAGAGAAACATGGTATCTAGAAGGGCTTCTAAGCTGGCTAAGCCTTTCTGCTCAATGTTTGGGATGGTAAGGGCAGCTGAAACATGATACCATTGGTTACCATTGGTTACCATGACACCATCAGAAGTTTTTATCAAAGATCACAGCAAAACACAAAGTTAGTCTTTTAAATGATCATATGATTAATTATGTTTAATATAACCATAGACCTGAACTAACAAGGTTCCGATTTTCAGTTTGGCTAATTTATTCCTACTTATTACTTGCAATTAAAACTTCTTCTGGCTAGTGATGCATATTTTGTGTTAGATATAAGGACAATATACAGCAAGTAATCCACGGTCCTCCAAAAAGCAGAGCAGTGTTCAATCCCCTGCTCATGGAACAACACCAGTGCTTGGACAAAAGTTATTCCATGTAAGAGTGTCTCCTAAATGCTTATATAAAACACTGTACAGATATGTGCACTTTACTAACAATACCCATAAAGAAATTTACTGTACTCTTTACTGATGAACTATTCTTTTAAACATGGCAAACTAACGCTATGGTGCCAGATACCATCACTGTATTTTTCCCCAGATCTACCAAAACGCGAAATAAAGAATACTGACTGATCAGTATTTTAGTATCATCACCGGGAATGCTCAACCCAAATCCACTGTTCCCTCCAAGAGCTCATTTGAAGTAAGCAACTGGTCAGAAGTAACACTTAATTCAGTTAATTCCTCCCCAATGAGCTCTTGGAGAGAACAGTGGCCAAAGCCTCTCTCTCTCTCTGCCTCTCCGTACCTGGGTGTCCCAGTGGGAGTCTGGAGGAGTGGAAGTTCTCTCCATGGTGCAGCTCTGAGCCTGCCTGGACTCCCTTAGCACAGCCGGCATGCTGCCATGAAGAGAGGAGCTTCCTCAGGCCCAGATTCGCCCACCTCAGTGCTGGAGGTCAATGGATGGTTCCTGGCCAGTCTCACAGAGTTTACTTTAGTCCAAAACTAGAAGCTCATCCACAACAGTGAGAAAGTCCAGGCGCTAGGGTCCAGTTCTGGCAAGATGAAAAAAGCAACACTTGGCCGCTCTCGGTTTATGATATTTTAGATTTCAAAGGTCAGTCGGTGATCATTCAACACAGTCCAGAAACTGGCGATTCTGAGCTGCGTCTGTGGCTCCGAAATTCACTTAGCAACTTCCACCTCGCTGAGGAGGGGTATTAGACCAATCGAGGGAGAAGAGAGGGAGTGAGGGAGGGAAGAAGGGAGGAGAGAGAGATCAGTATGCCATCATCTCACACACCCCCACCGCCACCGCCATCCCGCCCCTCCCTGTGACTCTCACTGAGCAGAATTCACGCCTCATCTTAATCACACCCAGAATGGAAACTGACGCCTCAGTATGAAAATGAAGTTTCAACACTTGCAGGTCCATCTAACTGTCAAAAGAAGAGCTAAGGTTAATCGATGCCAATTTACTGCCTGTTCAGTAAAGACTTCTTCACCTGAGCAGTTCCTCCATGTTAATTACATTATCTGTGGTTCGACACAGAATGATCCCCTTCAGCTGCAAGACAGGCTTATTACGATTATTCATCTTAAAGCAATAGAACAGCAATAAAAAAAATTATTACAAAGATGACAATTTCCCCCTTTCATCCATATGTAATAGATCACGTTTGGCCTTTACAAAGCTGTACAACATACAATACAACAAGACAGTATGCCGTATTCCTAAACCAGAAGTAACAAGCCTGATATTTCTCCATTTTTGTAGTCAGCACAGAATATGAAGACGAATTCAGGGCTCCAGACAAAATAAAAATCTTAGGAGCCAATGGCAATGGTTTTTATTTTGTTGTGGAGCCAAAATATATTTTTTAGGAACCATAATCCCGGTCAAATATGATAGAAAAAAAAATATTGTCATGGCACATCTTGTCTCCAGTCTTGCCCTATGTAAAGAGCATTAAAACAAAAATCACGACATGGACTAAACTGTTGCCAAAGTAAAACACAGTGTTTCTCGTGTAGTTAATGTTTATAGTTGCCATGCTAGAAACTATAGCAGGCTGAACCTTTGCTAACATGCTGAACCGGTATCATATGGTCAAAGTTACCACTTGCTGTCTTTAAAACACAGTGGAGGTTTAATAATTCCTTCTGAGTGGACAGTCAAGGTGGTTAAAGTAGCGGAGCGTGTTATCCGATAGGATCAGGACAAGCAGTCAGTGTTTCTTTGATCAATCTGTGTAATGAATCTTCCTAGTGATCTGATTAAAATGATCCGACTCATTAGACTGAGCCGAAATTCTCAAAACTGATCACGTGACGTTTATAATCATGTTTGTTAATATTCTCACACTACAAAACCCAGAATGCACTGCACAAATCCCTCACATAACCACTGGGACCCCTCATAATAAAGATGCATGGGGTTAAAAATACAGCACTGATATTTGTCTTCCTAAAAGTATCTCGCATTATTCTACATTAACCAGCGAATGGAAGAAAATCCCTGGGTGCTCACCCCATGGCTCTAGTCATTCTTCAAAAGTTCCTCCCATCTTCAAAATCATCTGAAGGTTTTTTTTTGAGTTTTTAAACTGGAAAATCGATTAGAAAATCTATTAGGAAGTGAGTAGCAATGTTTTTCAACAGATGTCGTGATAATTATATTTTCATTTTGGCCAAAGACTGAAATGATGGTGAGATGGTGAGGCGTGTAGGTTGCTTTGGTTCATCCACAGAACCATTAATGTCTTCAGTACATTAGGAGCTCCGGAATAATAATAATGAAGCAAACTTCAGACCCCAAACCTGTCTTGGTAGATGGACTATAAGTAGGGGAGGAACTTCTGCACTTTTAGTCTCATTAACTCAATTATTATGAACAATGATATTTAGGCTGCGCAACTGTGACTGAGGAACTGTGGGACACTTTAGACCCCAGTTAATTGACCTTTCTTCTCAATGTAAACTATTCCTAACAATGACTACAGACCTGCCTTCAACTGTAAACAAACTCAAATGTCCAGAATAGACACCGGAAGCCACTTAATCCAAGACTGTGGCCTATTTGAGGGACAGTAACTGTGACAGTCTTAGTGGAAGTAGTGTGTGTGTGTGTTGGTGTGTGTGTGTTGGTATTTCAGAAGCTGTGACTCAGCCCGCAGATGGTGGCGATCCAGGATGTTCACGTCCCACCTCTTAATCACAGGATTAAAGGACACCTGTGCTGCAGACAGCACCCAGCAGCCACCAGCAGCAGCAGAGCTAATCTGCCTGATCATCTAAAGCGACTGGACGTATTCAACATTAGAGTTACACAACGACAGCAGCTGGCAAAGGAGTGTGTGTGTGTGTGTGTGTGTGTGTGTGTGTGTGTGTGTGTGTGTGTGTGTGTGTGTGTGTGTGTGTGTGTGTGTGTATAGGGCAGGACCTGACTGAAATGAAAACCATGTCAACAATGACTGACTTTAATGAGAAAAAAACTGAAACGATAATAAGGGCTGCCATTATAAATTATATTAGAAATGGCACAACCCACTGATTAATTTAATGATTCATTGAGTAATCAGTCTTACAAAAAGGTCAAATAATAAAATGATCTTAATTATTAGGGCTTGGATATTTAGTATATTTATATATACAGCCATGGAAAAAAATAAGCGACAACATCATTTTATTTTGGTTATTGCTTTTGTAATTGGGAGTGTGTTTGTGTCTATGTAAAATGTGCATGTCACTATTGTTATATAAACTACTGACCACACTTTCCAAACAAAAATGTTTGGAGAAAATTTTTAAATAATATATCTAAATCATTTATTATACCTTGGAAATGTTAAACTACACAACACTTTATTTTACAATTGCAACAATTAAAATAGTGATGTTAAGAGCAAAGTGTGTGCATGTGTATCTCTGTTTCATCCCATTGGAAAATGAATCAGGAGTGAAGCTGCTGGAATACAGACCATATAAAAGCTGCTCTACAAATACTACTGCACACACAACACATATGGAGGCATCTAATTTTTTACACAGCTCACAGTGCAATAGTTCAGAAAAGAATAGCAACCCGTGCATTTTGCGCACACACACACCAATAATTAGGACACTCACAAATGATTAGTACCAGAAATTTTGACAATTAATAGGGTAATAAGAGTTGTACACACTGCCTTTCAAAGCATCTTCATTAAAATAAAGAAGCCTTTAAAATGCCTTTATATTTATGTCCATTGGTTCTAATGGATTACCATTGTGCCACTTGCCAACTAATCAATAACAATTAATCAAATGGGCAAATTTTAATACATTAGTTCTAAGTGAGTAATTGTGGTAGCCTTAATTCAACATTAGAGCTGTAATGCCGGGGTTGGCCACGGTATGCAGTCGTGTGTGTTTGTGTGTGTGTGTGTGTGTGTGTGTGTGTGTGTGTAAAAGAGATTGAGCGAGAGGAAGAGATGATTCTGCATTCTATGAATGCACAGAGAGTCAACATGAGTGGGGCAGGGCTGGATTTGAGCCCTGCAGTGTGTGTGTGTGTGTGTGTGTTTGTGTGTGTGTGTGTGTGTTTGAAGTGTGCCATAGAGAGCCAGTTGTAGTGCTTAAGAGCCACGAGGCTCATGAGTGTGTGATCTCTGCATTGAGATTTCCCACTCTTCAGCAAAACACTGGAGAGACGCTGTAAGAGCCTCTTGGATTAAAAGCATGCTGCAGCAGCTCTGCACTGAGTCTGCATAGTCAAACACACCCCAACATCCAGCAGCAACTAAAACAGCAGGAATAAAATCAGGGTGGCAGGGGGTGCAGTGCAGTACAGTCCAAATAAACACTGCATATTAATGTCCTTTTGAAATATTAATCCTTCTAGAAGCAGATGCTTAAGTTCAAATAGAATTTAAAAGTACTTAAAGTAAAGAAAACTAAAGTAAAGAAAGTATTTCACTTTTTCAATCCAGAAGGACCTTCTGCAGTGATACCATAATTTACAGAAAATGCTGTGCAATATACTGTCTATACAGATACTGTGCTGATTTTGTAAAAATATACAAACCTTTTATTTTAATATACAAATGTTTTGTGTTTTGATATTTAAGTGAATAGAAAATACTACAGCACATTTTAATGATCATTTAATACTACTATCATTACTAAATATTAAAAAACTGTCACAAAAGATAGAGCACATTGCATATTCCTCCTTTACAATTTCCATTATGTTAAACTGACCAAATCAATACAAATAAATACAAAATTCTTACTGAAGTTAGCAGAAAAATGCCATATTTAGATTTGGTCATTGTAAAAGGCCAATCAAATCCATTTATTTCAGACAGGAAAGTAATATATTTCTTAAAAGTGTGAATTTAATACTGTAATACTTTTTGGACAAGTTCAAAACAAGTCCCCATTATGATCCACATAGAGAGTGCTAATACTTCAAAGAGTCAATATATTTTGCCTAAAACAAAAGTTCTTATGTACATATCTTTCATTATTTAGTAGGCATGCTTATCTAGAGACATTCTTAGAGTCTTAGTGACTGCTTTGTAATTATAAAGCTATGCTCAGCAGTCTCAACTCCACAAGTGGGAGCTATTAATGTTTCCTGATATAAACAGTGTGTATGATTACTCAGTTAATCACCAAAATAATTGCCAGCTTACTCATTCTATAAAATAATTGCTAAATTTGCTAAAGTGAATGGCTGCACAATGGAACCAGCTACTCTCACAGATCATTGAGCTGAGGTGCAGTTCTTCTCAAAGAAGCAACTGGCTCTTCCCTGTGGGAAGAGGGTGTTCTCCACTCCCCATCTATTAAAAGAACTAGCCCACCACAAGCATAACAGCACAAGCTAAAATAGGATGCTATATTATTGTCAATAATATCTATAATATTTATTTTTCAGTTTAGCATTAATTAACACATTTATATAATGCACAGCATGACTTACACCATTTTCTTCTCTATGTTAAAAAAGGCCACTTAAACACTTCTATTGGGACTGACAGAAAGTCAACAAAGATATTTATGTTTATAACTCATAACTATGGCAGTTAATCATTCCTGAATAGATTTACTGAAGTGAACACAAAGGTCGTGTGAAACCACTGCTACCAATCAATCAACTCAAGTGACTGTAAGATCAAAAGCTGATCCAATAAGTTACTAAATAAGTAATTTTCTCACCATCCTTTCTAGGATACTGAAATTTTGGGTTTTTTTATTCCAAAATGCTTACAGTCAAAATTAAGACCATATCTGGTCAGATGGCATGTTTCAGAACACATTATTACTGCATTTTTCTGCCAAAAAAATGCAGCAAACCCCAAACTGTGGACATTTACTGAATTAATTAACAAATCAAATTACGTATAACTGTGCATTATAAGTGTATACAGAACACCTCAGGTCATTTAATCGGAGGGGCCAAAACTTTTGCATACGACTTGATGCTGCTGACAATCTTCTGAAACATGGTATATTTTTAACTGATATTTCAGAACAATCCCTCATCAAATGATATACCATTAAAACTAAAAACTTATAAACCCATCAATTCACAGCATCTATGTTCTTGACGATCTATCACTCACACGACCCGGACCACTAGCATGAATTATGGCTGCCTCCTTAGTCCACGTCAGTGCTTTAGCCTGGCAGAAACCCGATCACTGTCCACTCAGAGCTACTTACAGCCAGGCTGGGGAATTGTGGAGGCTGTCTGCAGAAAAGTCCACGCAGAGCTTTCAGCCTGATCCGGACCGCACACACCAGAGCCTTCCGGAGGGCCAGAGCCCAGCCTTTACCAACGTCCATCCAGCCCAGAGATGGACTCACAGGTCGTCCCAGAGTGTGTGTGTGTCAGGCAGAGAGAGTGGGTATGGAGTGTTTATGTGTCCAGCTGTAGGACAGTGAGTGACCAGAGGGGAAGCCCACAGGAGGGGCGTGTTCAGCTCAAACAGGGAGATTTCCCCTCTGAAGCCCCTTCACAGAAAACCGGAGATCCCCATTCTGTTGACTACTGCCTAGTACGGAGTCACACACACACACGTTCCTATGAGAAGCTACAGCGTAGATTAAAAGCACCTGTTGTGCACCACCAAGCACTGCTAGGCTGTAACTGCTCCTCCACACAAGCAGAGAGCCAAAACTTCCTACAGCCTCAAGGGCAAGAATCAAAACACAGTTCAGCCACTCTACACTGTTTTATAATCCAATTCACTATACAGAAGAAAGCAGGGCAAACTGCAGGCTAACGTACAACATTTTATGTACCTACATAGATTCTAGAAGAATATGCAACATTTGAAATTTGACAGCTTTTTGGTATCTATATTCATTACAGAACACATGTTTCAGTGTATGATAAAGCATCTTTCTGCTAGCAACATTACAATAAATGCAAACAAACAAGAAAGCAGTCAAATGTATCAAGATTTGTTTGTAAAAAATCTGGTTGATATATAGATAAGTAATTGTAAGTGGAACATAGAACATATTGATGTACTGAACATAAAAAACATTAAACAGTAAATATTTAAATTTCTACTTTTATTTAGTATAATTAGTATATAGTATAAACATTCTCATTGCTCATCTTAACAGTTTTTAGACCTTATTTGTGCAGGTGCCTAAAATTTCTGTAGAATTCTGTCTATATGTTTTTTGATTTGTGATGTGTAAGTCATAGAATTCAATCCTATATTAATTTAACACCCTCTTGGTACCAATGGGCATGTTTTGAGGCATGTGAACAACTTGCAGCAAGAACAAGCCTGGCTAAAGTCCAGACTCCAAATGTTAGTTTTAATTCAGTGTAACTAAGCCTCCAACAGTGAACATGTCACCCAGATACAAAGCATTCAAAATAGTCCAGTTCAGTTTTTATATACAGACCAATCAAGTGAAAGTGATCATTCGGTCATACGTGAACACACCACAGCACACAGTGTGAACAGCACGAAATTTAACCTCTGCATTTAACCCATTCACCAAGT
>JBBPDB010000001.1:7934388-7974133 GCA_037974465.1 Brachypetersius altus
GTGGTGCTGAAGGTAGGATTCGAACCCATGACCTCTTGGTCTGGAGGCAAGTATCCTACCCACTGAGCTACCTCCAGCCACCTAAGAGGTGCCTAGCAGTTTTGGGGATAGAACCTGGACTTTCTGGTCGCAGGGCGGATGCCTTAACCACTAGGCCACCCAACTGCCCCTGTTGAACAAACTATAGATAGTATTAAGCAAAATAAATTAGATTTTTGTACTGATTTTAGCAGTTACTGTAGAGTATGAGTGTAATAAAAAGCAGAGCTCACAAATAATTGTTTCCGGGCTCACGGTTCCATACACTCAACAAATTAAGAGGGGAAAAAATACAAAATTCTCAAAAATGACTGTTTTCTGGGATGCTGGGAGCGGACTGTGGCGTTATCACTTTCACATTGTGATATTTTTTTGATGCATTATTACATCCCTTACTTCAGAGTATTTGTTAGACTATAACATGCCTGGTAACCATTCTAACACTGTATAGACAGTACTCTACATTCTGCGTTTCACACTGAGAATTACAATACATTGTCTGCCAATCATTTTCTCGTGGTCTCTGCAATACTAAGTTGATGAATCAAGGTCTTCGTGTAATCCGACAAAAACCGGAACAAGGAGTTAAATGTGTTGATTTTATCACAAAACTGTGATTTGAAATCAGGCTGTTTTAGTAGCTTTGTTTCCATCTACAGATTGCATGCTGGCAGGGGGAAACATACCATTTGAAACAATATTTACAGACTTTTAAAATTCAACAAATTAAAATAATATCTTGAAAGGCATCACAACATGTACCAGTGAAACACAATGCTGATATGCTTCCCATATCGTTCAGCCCTATTGTGAACCCACACTACTCGTACTAAATGTGGCTGGTACTTAAAGCACTTTGGGGTTGGATTAGAAGCTAAGAGAAACACTTCCACCGTCTCTGTGGAGGCCCTTTAATTAATGCCTTATTTATATACAAGCCACATCGTTCACTGAGCCACCACAGGAAAAGCAGTAGGAAGCATGATAGGTGTCAGGTTTACATAAAGGGAACACAAAAGCCAGCTCTAACTCCACTTTCCGAGTCTATGTGGTCGTGTCCTCTGTCAGCTGAGTGGAATTCTGGGAGTCAGTTACAGGAGGCCACTTGCGCAACACAATTAACAGCTCCGCTGGCCAGCCTTTGAGGACTGGGGAGTGAAAGGCAAGCCTACACGCTGTCAGCTTAGCAGCGAGGCACGCACCTCCGCCCGGGACAGCGGACATCCACGGCTGAATTCCAGAGGTCGAGTGGACGCTGGTCGCCGGCGGCAACCAGCTAATGAATTCACCACCAGATATCAATAGGCATGAGCACAGAGGAATGGGTCACTGGATTTGGGCTGTGCAATGGTCCTAGTGGGATGACTGTCAAAGTCAAACCCAAAATTCAAAGCAAACTTTATACACATTTATACAGTGGGACAAGACTGCAGGGTTCAAAAAGACACATATAAATAAACTATAAACTCTAAACTAGAAGAAAAAAATTTAGGTCAAGGGATTTTTTTTACATCCAAAACTTTTCACATCCAAAGCAATCAAATGGAGAACAAACAGAAAACTGGAATGCAATTACATGCAAATGATCAGCAGCAGTTCAGTGTAAATATACAGTAAATCTAAGAATATACAGAAACTCGGACAGATTTCAAATACACATACAAGCCTGTGTGTGAGGAGAGAGAGTGAGAGAGAGATAGAGAGGGAGAGACAGAGAGAGAGAGAAAGACTGACTGTGTTATGCAATGCAGCAGAGCAGCTGTGAGGCCTCCCAGACTCCAGTTACGTTTATTGTATCTGTGAAGGTTAGTCTGACCAAAAGGATCGACATGTTTTCCAACTGCAAAAGCCTTGATTGACACAGTCTGACCTCTCAGATATTCTGACACCAACGGTCACGGTATTCTTATTGGCAGCCGTCGGTTCAACATTTTACATGTTGACCTTTTAAAAAGAGGTATTTTCACTTTAGGTTGAAGTAATGAACAGATAGATGACAGGAAGACAGGTGTGCTGCTTTTCTAACCCAGTTATATCCACTAGTTATGCTCAGTCATTAGCTTTCGCTGGGTGAATTTATAGATCACATAAAAAGAAAACGGTAGTAGACTACCCTGGACATTCATAGAATACTGTGGAATTCTTTGTACATGTATGGTGTGTACCCCCAAGAGCAATATTACTCCACTTATATCGCTGGTGTAAACAGAAATTGTTTAAAAAAACAATGAAAAGTGCAATTATATAAATTTTTTTTCCCCCCGAAATAAATCACCTCAGCCTTTTTTAAAACATGCATCAAAGCTCCTGGCTACTTTAGACTCTAGGAGAGTAAAGTAAAGTACTGTGAAAAAGAGTAAATGCAATCAAGAAAGCAGTTAAAAAGTATGAAGATTGAAGGTTTGTATAATAGTAATTGATATTTTGTTAGCTGGTGAAGAGAACACAGGTTCGGTTCCAGATTCCTCCTTGGTTCCTTCAGCCGTTGTTTGGACTGTGAAACTCCATCAGCAGCTCCTGATTTAATTTAATGAAGGACTATTTGAGTCAATCCAGGTTTCTGATGGAAAGTACTGGTAATACTGGATTTCCACAAGGAAAACTCTGATATACTGAACATAATCACTATTTACTGTATAATGCATATTTGTGTTTATTCAGTTTTATTTAGTATATTTAATGATATTAAAGTGAAAGAAATACTCCCTGCTCATGTAAACGGTTTTTATGTTTTATTTTAACAGATGCCCTACTGTTTATCTCAAAGGGATGCATCGGCTCTTAGCTCATTGAGGCTAATCTGACTGAAGATAATTACCTAGCTTATTAAAACTTCGCAATAATCATTTTAAGGACATGTTCTGCTCCTTCAGTTTCCCTACAATGTGTCATTTAACAAATTCCCCCATGCTCACCCAGCCATGAATCAGCTCTTAAGAGAGCAGGGAATGCCCCCACTCCACACCCACAGAGAAATGGAAAGGGCGTTTTAAAAACAGTATTGGAGACGCCGGTCAAATACTGCTGACGTCTGCATCCAGGCAATGATGTTTCAATCCAGGGTACATGTGGTAATTTGGGGAAATTACACTGACACTTTATCCCATACCAATCAGCCTGGGGAATCTCTTACACATCACTAAACCTCATCTGATAAAACTAATCCAGCTCAAACAATGCTAAAGGGCTGCAGTGCCCTCGCAACCAGAACAGAGAGGACGGGGTTAACAGGAGACTTAAAAAAAAAGAAAAAAGAGACCCAGATAAAACCATCCTCGCACCCAAACGAGGCCAAGATAAACATGTACCCCGGACCGTTCTGTTTTTACATTTCGAGGCATCTTGCGTTCACATCACATCCAAGTGATGCGGAGACCCGCACTGAGTCATGTACATTTTACATCACAGGAATAGTCCCGTACGAGGCGAGGCAGAGAGGGGAAGAGAGGGAGGTATAATTTATTCATACATTTCCGAGCGGTGGACAGGAAGATCAATTTAGGTAATCAATTCTAAGTGAGCTGCTCTAATCATGTGGTACAATCTCTGCCTCGAGCGCCTCTCTCTCTCTCTCCCTCTCTTCTTTCTCTCTCTCGCATGTTTCCATTGATGGAAAGATTCTGAATCATAATTTATAGCTAAAAATAGTTTTAAAAAAGATGAGAGGAGGTAAAAAAAGCCCCTAACTCAGTTCACATCATTTGCATGTTTTCTATGCTTTTATCCTTTCTACTGTCTGTGTCTGTGTGTTAAGAGTTCAGGGCAGGAGAGGATGAGATGATCTCAAATTTACAGCATGTTCCTGTTTTTAATATTGTCCATGATATTTTCTGTATTTACTACACTATTCATATGATATAACCCCAGAAACAGCTAAGCAAACAAATGAATAAATAAAGCCATGCTACAGTTTGTTGTAATGTATTATCATATCTACAGTAATTAATAAAAAATAAACATCAAACAAGGAAGACTGTTTTGTGGTCAAAGTAATGGAGGCGAGCAAGACAACTTAATGTGGGGTAAACTATATATATTTTAATAAAACAAGCTTTTGGTTATCATTTCATATTCCATGACATCATTTGACTGTCTGTTTTGGAGTTTTAAAGAAACCTTTTTTTCCATTCTTTGTGTTTTTTAAATCACAGAGCTGTGTTTGCCAGTCAAAATTTACACCTGTATTTTATTCGCTCTCTTGGTGTGTGTAATACAGTTCCATCCTGAAGCTTATAAACGACTTCTTGTGAGAGTGAGCCTGGCTACAGTCAGTAGTTTAGTGTCTTAAACCTCCCCTATAAATCATAAATCATCTAAACAAAACTTATTTCTATTTTACTATGCAAATACTTGCTATAATATGTTTTTGCGAGAATTCACTATGCATGACAATTTCCTTTCACAGATCATTAATTTTAATGGATATACTGTGTGTATTTGGTTTTCTGGTTCATGTGTATTGAATGAACTGTGACTGTTTTAACTCTTAAGGTAAACTGTTCACAAACTGCAGGTGCACAAAACTAAGCTACAAAGATGCACAGGTGAATAAATTGCCTAAACATATGTGCTCCACTCTCCCTTAACCAATGCAGACACTGAATATTTGCACTCCAAGCCTTGTCACACATCGACTTTATGACTGTTTCTGTCACACTCTGTGTGTGGGATGAAACGGCAGAGCATTCTCCTCTTACTAATTTCCATGACTCTATTAGCTTCAAGGCCTGCGAGCAGGAAGCTCTTCGATATGCAACTCAGGACAAAACGTGTCGTTGTGGGTGGAAAATGATGTCACTTGGATGACACACACATGAATAAAGAACAGAAAGAGATGACACTGCATCTGTCAAAGTGTCTGGCTGCCTCATCACAGCTGGGTGACTGATCAATAAATGGGTATGACGGAAAAAAACACCTACATTAATCAGGTAGCCAGTGAATTTTAGCTTTATAGGTTTTAAATGACAATTTTTACAAATGCACACGCTACCTCACTGTATTATTCTGTTCATGTCTATATGCATCAACAGCAACCAGCACAATGCACTTTAGAGTATGTACTATTTTAATACTTTAGCACACTTCAGATATTTTATACACATTATTCTAAATATTTGTATTACTTAGTTGTAGTTTTCAATTTTCCCTTTAATTTACTGCTACTATACAGTCTCTTATAGTTTCAGAGGCTCATTTCACTATGCCTTGTATTTGTATAACAGTGTATCTTGGAAACAACTCAAATCTTAATTCACTCTAATCACTATGTAACTCAGTTAATAGGTTCATGGGAGTTACTGAATAATTTATAATAATCTCTTATATTTATATTACATTTGCAGTGTAACATAATGGACGATAACGTCATGTTTCCCGGTACTTGGCTGAAGTAAATTAAACATTTTAATAATAACAAGCTAATAGGCAGTTGTTAAAACATATCCCCAATCTGTATTATGTTTTACTACAGTGTCACCCTGTGTGTTTCTATGCCTGAAACCAATTCAAATCCCTCTAGTTACAGTGTTAAATGGAGGTCTGGTGGTCCTGGCCATTAGAAGGGTTAATAATGTGAAGAACACCAGCTGTTAACACTCCGTTTAGTTCAAAAACACATCCTACGTTTTTTACATGTGTTATAAACTTCACAGTCCAGCCAAAGCCTGTGATATATGACAGGATTTCACGCTATGTAAAGCTTTTCACACTCAGAAGAGCCAAAAGTGTGGCCAGTGGAACAAAGCTGGCCCAAGCTGAATTGGCGTGTCAGGAAATGACCACAAACACACACATATATATACATATACTCTCATATGTATATACACATGCATATATACAGTAAATCCAGACATTTACAGGGGCTATGTTCCAAGAGCACTCGCGAAATGTGGAAACCTGTGAATTCATGATGTATAAAAAAAAATGCTTAGTTTTATAGTGTACACCCTAAATATGCTCCCAAAACTCTAATACATTACCCTTAAAAAATGGTAAAGGTAATGTACAGTTTACACTGAACTGCTGTCTCCCACAGAGCTAGAATGTAAAATACTGATATCACCCCTGTATAGACTGTACTGTAATTCATGCAAGCACATTTTCTTTGGTATGCACTGCTTTCTTTGGTATAAGCAGGTAAATACAGTAATAATATAATTTACAGTAAGAAAAATTTAGGGCTTTAAGAAAAACAAAATGAAAAACACGACAACACTCAACACTCAAGAGCTCCATGCGAGAAACTGTTCTGATGTGGGAATCCTGGACTGTGTCTGCGAGAAATGCAGGGTAGCAGCCAGTGTTGTGCCAGTTCACACAGAAAAAGAACCAGTTCAAAGTTCAGTTTATTAAAAAAAAGAACTAGTCCACATTCATTGTTTATTTTAAAACAAACTGAACCAACTTCACAGTTGAACTAGTTCACATTTGTTCGTTTTTTTTTTTTAACCTTCTATTTAAACCTCCTTCAATCTTCTTGAATCTGTCATA
Source organism: Brachypetersius altus (assembly GCA_037974465.1). Lineage (NCBI taxonomy): Eukaryota > Metazoa > Chordata > Actinopteri > Characiformes > Alestidae > Brachypetersius > Brachypetersius altus. Next base: position 7,940,920 of record JBBPDB010000001.1, read on the forward strand.
CCACTGAACAATCACAGACACAAGTTACATTAAAAAAGCAATTTTGAGGTTGAGAATAGATCTTACCACTTTTTTTTCAGACAATATTAACACAAAATGTAAACAAAATGCGTGTCTAAAATGCAATATTTAGACAATATCGTTTATTGTGCTCAGAAAGGAACAGAACTAAAAGTAAAGAAAACATGTGGTTTTCCCATCTAAATCTAAACCGATTTCTTAAAAAACAGACTAAAACAAACTCTCTTCTGTAGAGTCATCCGAACTCATAGCACCAATCATGCTAGCCTGTAATCAATAGTAATGTGTCATGAGCTCTAAGAGTCGATGATTTTCGCTGCTCAGCTCTCTCTCTCTCTCCGTGGCTCAGCTCTGCTCACGGCAGAATTTGTTTTGATTGGCAGCATGGTGTCTTTCTGGCCAATCACATGTGTGGATATTGGATCAATGGAGGGGAGACTGTAATCAGCAAATGTAAAGAGTGAGCTGTGTTCAGTCTGGCGAGAGTGAATGCCTCTCACATGCACGTTCATAATTTGTGAACTGACAGTACCATCATACAATGACATATTTATACAATTAAATTTTTTATGGACATGTAGCTGAATTTATGTTAATATTTATGTTACAAAAGGAGTAAATTATCGTTTTCTTAATAATTTTGCATAAAATGCATGAAAAATTAGTCTCCCACATTTCTTTATACGTTGTTGCAAAAACAGGAGCCTAGATAAGGCAGTTCCAACCACTCAGCATTCAGCATCACCGGTATACTGATCACCACCTGACCATCTGGAACCATCAGGACCTGTTTCTTCACTGGTTCAGGCCTTAAGTTCATGCCTAAAGTTGGCTTTGTTATGCTTGAATATAGCAAATGTAGGTCTCTGTGTGGTTCATCGAATAACTACCCTCTGAAACTGGTCAGTTATGGGGACTGGACTGTCTTTAAAAGCCTGGAGAACTGTTCCTCAAGACTACATACCTCAATTGATTCAGTTCCTTCTTGGGAAGCAAAATATGACGAAACACACACACACACACACACACACACACACACACACACACACGTTATTGCATACCACACTACCACTTATGTAAACTGCAGCATTGGAAGGTTGAGTGAACAACTATTAAAGAAAATATGTTTCTTTTTTATTACACTTTTTTGAACAATTCCTTTCTGTCTAATAAAGACCAAATGGTGAACATACTGTAAATGTATTTGTGAACAAAGAATAGAGTGTGTTTTTAGCAAATATTAAGTGAGTAACATGCAAATGTAGTCAGTGTGTGCAAAAACTTGTGACTGGTAGTGTACACACACACACACACACACACACACACACACACACACACACACTTATTTAATAAAAAACATTAATCTAGTGCAATGTTATAAAAACAAACACATTCAGAATCTACCAATTATTTCTATATTGTTTGATCCCTTTGCCCCTTGGCACACCACAAACACTGTACTTTGGCAAGATAAAAAGTTTGGACACCCCTATACTAAGTTCATGTATGATCATGGTACACTGCTCACCCTAGTGTACAGAACCAAACAGACACACACACAGGGCCCATTGTTTCTCATCCCTCTTTCTCTCTCTCTACTCTCAGGCCAAGTCTATTCATTAGGAACATCAGTCTGCGCTTCACCGACACTCAATAGAAGACAGGGAGAGAATGTCTCCTCATTACTGAGCACAGAACACACAACACAGTCCCAACCCGAGCTAGAAGTGAGAATGCTGACATGCGTAATGACAGTCAGACCTTTTCAATATTTATGAACTTGAAGAGGTCAGATAAAGAGCTGCACAGCTAAGGATTGTATCTTCTCTTTATATCTTATTGGCCATTGTACTGAATGCCTTTTGTCTTGAGGCATGGTAAACAAAACTTGTCAGTTTGCATATACACATTACTATGTTGTTTTGGCAGGTTTCCCTTTTAGGAAAACCTTGTGATTCTACGAGGTGAAGTTACAGCTCAATTCTGCATCACGTTGAACTACACTCTGACAAACATACCACACATGCATACATACATGCATACATACATACATGTACTGTATATAGTATATAGTGAGCCACATCTCATTTCTTTATATTTTGCTTTGAATCATCTTGTTATTGCAAAAATACTACTTTATGCCTGACAAACCTATATCCGTCTTATCTACATTGAGCAGAATACATTTAAAAATGTGAACAAATGTTTTATGACATGCTGCAATATAGAATATAGAACTCGCAGCTGTCTTTTAGACAAACAGATATCTCTAACAGAACACACTGATGTATTGTTACATTTAATGAACATTACCCTTGTGTTAGTGGCTAATTCAGCACTCTTCTCCACTGTTAAAAGGCTTTCTGAGAGATAACTGGACCATAATCTGTTCTCACTAATATAAGTCGGGTATTTATTTATGTCAGCAGGCTCCAGTATTATTCAGACTCAACATGCTTACTGTCACATCTAAAGTCAAGATTATGTTTCTATGAGCTTCACATCCGTTTGTACAGTTTATCTAGAGAGTAGTTATGAAACACCAGAATTCACCTCCATAAGCTTCATCATCACAGTAACAAAAGCTACTTTCAAAGTGAACTATGAGTTTTATTATCTTTTTAAGAGCATGCAACACTGAACATAAATGGACACTTGAAAAGAGTTACAACAAACAGATACTTCAAAAGAGTTTCCACACAGTCGTGGGTGGAGTATGATGTCACTTGGATGACACAGACATGAATAAAGAACAGAAAGTGAAGACTTCTGTTGAGGAGTCTGATATAGATTTTATAAAATGTATATAATAAATAACACCTGAATGAGTTGCAGCCTCCACAGAGGAATGAAAGTCATGCTTTAGCTCATAATAATGAATTCAGGTGTTCCTTCTTTTATATGTCTTTCAAAGAATAATGTATAATTAGAGCTTAGAATGTATAATGTTTACTTCAACTGCTCTATACATTGGGTCAACACTTAAAAACAAATGGAACAAAACTGGCCTGCAACCCGTTTTTGCTATATTTACTCACAAAGTATTAAAAAAGCTTTAAAGTTACCATTTCATAGATATAACTAATTTTATGACGGTGAAATTTGGTCGACGAACAGACAAGAGAGAACATGAGGAAACAAAGGAAAACAGAGGCTAAACTGCTATCAGTGTTCTTGTGACAATGGATGTCTGAGGTCATTTGTGGGAAAAAAGTCTACCATCCTACCAGAATCAAACTGGGACAATACACCCTAATCTCCTGAACACTCTTAATACGAAAGTTCTCCTAAGTCACTAAGGATCCTACCTGTGCGATTCTGTGCCTGATACGCATTGGAAACATCTTCAACATCTTCATGTCCACATACCATCAGTGCAACACTATGGCCGCCAACCAGAGACAGTAAAGACTCAACACTGAGACAGCTTGGCAGAAGTTTATCCACTCATGCGCGATTCATACACATACACACACACTCGCACAAAGAAAAGCAGAGGAAGGGCCTGCCCAGGAAAGGCCTGGAGCTGCTGGTCAGCACCACGATTAGACCATGTCCTGTCCTTGTTCCCCTGGCAACATCTGCACAGGAAGAGACACAGCTGTCCAGCGAGAGCATCTCACCCTTTTTCTTAAAGGTTTCCACTACCTCACCACACACACAAACACCCAAACACACCCCTACGCATGTGATCTTCTGACCCTCATTTATGACAGCAATTCTACACTAGGAGCTGCTTGAAGGAGGGGCATGTCTCATATTCGAGTCAGTCATTTTCTCCCAGCCAATCAAAACAGCCAAGAAAGCACAATAAGACTGAACTGGTCTTTTTTTAATACTAGTGAATGCCAACATGTTTACACAACTTCCCATTTATGCCAAAAATAGTTGGTCACCATGCTGTGTGTCTGAAGTTTGCTTTATTTTTGCAGAGCTACAAGGCTAATGCAGGTAACAAGTAATGGAAGTGTATGGTTAGCATTAAATTAGCATTATGCACAGTGGCCATGTGAAGTGTTTTTTATTTTTGTTTTTATATGGCAGAAACCACAAACACACAAAACCACAAAAACCACAAAAACAAGTCTGTTTGAGATTACTTAACTATTTAACAACAGTTAAACAACAGACAAATATGTAAAAAGTTGATATAAAGTTGGCATAATGATAAAAAGTTGGCATAATGCTGAAATTCTGTGAATACATTCTTGTTAACAACAGCTTTGCGGCCATAGAGAAAGCTTAAAAAGAAAAATATGGGGACAGGAAAAATAGTTTGTTATTTTTCTGGCAATCTGTATATATTTAAGGCTTAACTTCACTAGGATTATCATGATGAAGGGCAGTTGCTTTTCCATCAAGGTGAAAATGGACTTAGCCATAGTGAGGCTTTAAAAGTCATTAAGTATTTCCCCTACAACGTTTTGTGTTTGTGTGTGTGCACTTGTGTGTGTATGTATGTGTGTGTTAGCATTTGCTTCTCATGGTTTCCTGTCAGTTTGCCTGGAGCGGAGGTGCACTTCCTGCTCGATGAAATTGTGCTGAATGGACAGAACCAGATCTCTACAAACCTCAGCAGGAATGAAGGAGATGTTCCCTCCCTCTCCCTTTCTCTCTCTCTCCCCACCAGAAAACACACAAAAACCTTGTGCTATGCTTCCCTACAATGGCATATAACAGCGTTCATGGGAACATGGAGATCATTTAAAAATTTGAATGAAAAGCTATCAGAGGAGTTGGAATGATACACTGATGAGCCACTTCATTAGATAAACCTTTGTACATTTTATCTGATGCCCAAAGGGAAGCCCCTGGGTCCTCTGATTCAACTGAGGAGCTACTTTAGAACAAATTACAGAAAAAGTTCATTCTGGCTGTGATAGAAAGCCAGAACACATGGTGCATCACAGCTTCCTGCTTATGGGGCTGTACAGTTGCAGACCGGTCAGAGCACCCATGCTGACCCCTGTCAACCACCCAACGCACCTACAATGGCCATGTGAGCATCAGAGCTAGACCAAAGGACTCATGTAAGGATGTGGCCTGGTCTGATAAATCTCTGACATCATGTTGACCCCTTGTAAAGAGATCCAGGGTGCACTATGGAGGAGGAAGGCTGGTGAAGGCAGTGTGATGCTCTGTGCAATGATCAGCTGAGGGTCCAATCATGTGGATGTTACTTTGACACAGACCACCTACCTAAACAACGCTGCAGAACAACTAGAACCTTTAATGGCAACAGTACTCCCTAGTGGCAGTGGCCTCTTCAGCATGATGATGCTCTCGACCGCAAATTATTTTCAGCAGATCCCAAAGCACGACATCATAAATCTCAGAGTTCATGTCTTGATGAGTCACACCTGTTTGGCAGCACAAGAAGGTCAATATTAGGCAGGTAGTTTTAATGTTACATCCAATTTGTGTGCATCTTGTCAAAACTTTATATTGCCAAACTAGCAACTTAACAGGAGAAGCACAGTTAATGTAAAATATGTTTCCAGTAAATGTGATCTTGAGTGGTCCATTCATTGTTAAATTTCAGGTTAGATGATTTTAGTGCAAAAATAGAGATGCAGGGTTTTCTTCGGACAGAGATGATCTGACCACTTTCAGACAAAAAAAATGTAGGGGGTGATATTTGTTTTCTGACTGGTACATCACACGCAGATGTGACAGTCTATTTTGCCCTGGAAGAAGCTCTGGCTTTTTCCCCACATTCCTCTAAGGGCCAGAGTGAAGTAGGCCATGTTCTGGAGAGTTCAAAAGGTGTGACGCTATTTGTTCTACCAGCTAACTTCACTTCCCGTGTGGTGTGATGGAGCGGGGAGGACTTCCAGCAGCCTCTGGTTCTTGGACAGCACTCAGGAAGCGCGGCGCCCCGATGAAGGCATTACATCACCCTAACGACCTGACCTAACAACCGACCTCGCGCTGCTTTCCAAATCCTCTTTTCACACACGGAGAGCCGCGCCAAGACCGTCCCAAAACACTCCACTGCAAATGTGGAAAAACATTAGGCCTACCTACAATCCTTTTTTCGTGTTACACACAGAGGAGATAATCTTCCACAACAGGGGCGTTAAAATGAGTCACTCTGAACTGCATCAATTCAGTGACGTGAATACATTTTAATAAATGGATCATTCTTATTCTAAAATCTGTTTTTCTAAGTCACATTGTAAGCATTGTAAAACTAAAGAACACAAGAGTGAATTGCAATAGACCACAGCCATGTTTTTTTTTTTTTGCTCACACACACTTTGAACTTTCTATTGCTTTAATTCAAAACCGTTTGGCAAAATGACGCAAAAGCTATCTATTTTAACGTTGATCATTACTTCAGTCAATAAATGTAGCAACCTTCTGAGAAGCAAACATGAAACAGCAACAATATTAGTATGCCAGATTTCTTTCATTGCGGTTCAGGACATCTTATCTCCAGTTTGTTCAATTCATCAGTGGGAGTTCAGCAGCTCAGATATTAAGAGTTTTGTTGTTGTATCTGCTCAAATAGTAGTCCGTCAGTGGTATGTTTGAGAGGGAAGAAAGTCATTACTTAGCTGGTCAATATCACTCATTTTCGCTTCTTAAAAATGACACGGCACCACTTTTCCAACATTGATCCTGAAACCTTGAGCATTAACTGATTCTTTTTTGTCTTTAAAAACTGCTGCCCTTTAAAACAAGCTTATTTTAATCAAAATATCTCAAACACTATTAACATGATAAACACTAATACTCTACAGGGAAAAAAACAGACATTTAACATCACAGAGTGTAAGAGTGTGCTATCCAGGACTGATTTGTTATCAGAGTGGCGGCATCATTATGTTTGGTCTACAATCAAAGTTAAGCCACCCAAAAAATGCTGCACTTCAGTGTTTCCCCCATCATTAAATACACTGTCTGGCCCTCCCTCAGCTGGTCAATCTTATTCTCAATCAGATCAATCAGACTGTGCTGTTTAAATAAATTGCTGCAAAACACTTGGTACACACACATATGGCTTTAAAAGTTTTGTGCTGTTCACAGAATAAACTTTGACTCTTTTCTTCACAACAATGGCATACTTTCAATGAACCACAATGCTTGGTAGAGGAACTGGCAATTACTTTTTTCCATTATTTATGTTAAACATTTGACTATATAATTTTTTTTATTCTCATTAATAATTAGGGAACAAAACCAAACACTAAAATCAGCAGATTTGCGCTCCAATCACATGATCATAGGCCAATTCATTATGGTAATTTGTTGCAATTTATGAGGTTGCCAGTTGCGTCAAAATGCTTTCTATGTGCAATTGCCAACTAACATATGGCATTTATATAATAAATAAATACAGCACTTCTTGGCAATTAACATGCAGATTGCCTCCTGTCACATTGGTGTACTTAGTGTGGTTTTATGAATGAAAATGATCAAACCCAGGCCCGAGGTGAAATAGATTTCATGACAGCACTGTTTTGTAGAGAATCCCAGCGCAATCCCAGAGCTCAGGGATCTGAACCTCAGAATCACACGCCAATCCAGTGTTCTCTGTGGTCACTAGAGTGGACCCCAGCAGGCTTGGGGAATCCTGTACTGGCACTGGCATGGACCCGGGACCTGCAGCAGTTTTGATGGCATCCCCTGGATGATTGGTAGTGTTCCAGCAACTGTGTCCTTCATTACCACACCTAGAACAGCACTTACTCATCCTGACAGAGCCCAGACAGGGCGCCAGCACAAAATAGCTGCATTTCTCCATCCCATCTCGGCGCTCTCTCACTGCTTTCTGAATCCTCAGCCCTGCCTTATCACAAGCCTCGCAGGAGCCACTTGCAATGATCTTTTATGGCACCAGGCCAATGATATCTTATAGGGATGGAGAGGCTTATGACAATGGAGATGTAGATTTAACACAGGTAGAACGGGTATTTGCATTATTAGAAGAGGAGAAACAGATCAATGCTACAATTTGCCAAAACATATCCTGTTTATTGACTTGAAAATGGTTGTAAAACACCAGTACTGCTCACTTCTTCTCCTTTCTCCAATTTCTACATTTCCATTTCCTTCCCTCTGGTTTCACTCCCTTTCATGAGGCCCTACGGATTCAAAAAGTAGAAGCTGCCTATAAGCTCCATTTAGCGGTGGGCTGAAGTTTCAGCTAAATCAAACGAAAATGAAAAGTCCCTCCATCACCTCCTGCTGTGCAGACTGAGGTCGTCCCGTTCGCTTTCGAGGCAGCAGACATAACAGAGAAATATGAAAGGAATGGCTGGCCTCTTTGGAGTAGCATTTAGCCTAGCTAAAGCTTAGTGGCACGTGTTTCTTCTTGGAGCACACGTGGCATCATTTTAGTTGGTGCTGTGGTGCTACCGAGACAAATGGCTTGTAATAAACTCCTCCGACTGACTGACAGTCGAAGATGATAATATGTAATGGACATATGAGTTACCCTGAGCATCCTCTCATGGTTTGGGAACTACTCTGTCCAGGCTTGCAAAGCCCTGCAGGGGGTGAACATCTATATCAGATGCTGTAAGACCAGAACAATTCAGATAATTAAGGACCATATTTATGTTCCCTTAAATAATACACTTCCAATGTCTGTATTTAGTGCCAAATGTCTTTTTAGATATATGTGTGTGTGTGTGTGTGTGTGTGTGTGTGTGTGTGTGTGTAAACATATATTCCTCTATTTTATTCAGTTTCTCTATTTTTAATGATTCAGTATTTACCATTTTTGCCAGATACTGTACTGATGCATCTGTAAAGATTACAATGACTTATCTGCAATAAAACAAACTGCACAATAACATCAGCTCACATTGTATTAATCGTGTGCATCATATCCTGTGGTGTTTTTTCTTAAGCACTGAGGCTGCCGAAGAAGCATGTAGAAGCAACTCAGATCAAGGACTGCAAATCTAAACATGAACAGGCAAAATGAAATAGCAACAAAACATTCAAGCTGAATTCACTAAAGCACTGATGCACGTCTGCTAAATGTTGTAAATGTAAACCTAGCACAAATTGGTCATAAGCATCATAGGCATACTGCGGTTAAATTACCATACCCCACTTACTAGCCTCAGTGGAACAGCAAAGATTTCTCATCACAGTCACTAATTCTCACTAATGCCCTTAAATGAACTTCTCTAGTGAACTTGCTCCTCAAACCACAAGCCTGCACCTTCAGAAGGTGTGAAGCTGCAGGGCGTTAATGGCTGGCTATTCTAGCTCCTGAGCAGAGGAACGCGAGTGAATCAACAGCGAGAGTCAGAGGAGCGATCCCACTCCTATTCAGAAGAAAACAAAGACGAGAGGTTAACCAGCGCTGAGTCTGGAGGCTGTCTCAGCCCTTTGCACAGTCACACACTTTGGCTGTGACACACACGCCGACGCGCTCTCTTGGCCTCCCTGGCGAATGCACAGTTTCACTGCTTTTGTGTCCTAGTAGCGTGGGACGTTTGAAGAGGGTGCCTCACTGTCCTCGTGGTGGAACGCTTAGAGAATGGCCTTATTCAGAGCAGCGTTAGTCAGTAGGTTAATACATAATCATGCAATTCATGTGAATCAATGAAAACCACTTTTATTAATAAAAATACTTCTTATCTAAACTGGCGCAATACTTGTTATATACAGCTTCCATATTCAGCAATATCACAAAGCTTTACTGCTTAGAAATGGCATGACACCACTTTTCCAACACTGATCCTGAAACCTTGAGCATTAGCTGATACTTTTTTTTGTCTTTAAAAACGGCAGCTCTTTAAAACAAGCTCATTTTAATCAAAATATCTCAAGCACTATTAACACTACATAAACACATACCCCACAGGGGGAAAAAATGACATTTAACATCATGACATCACATAGTGTAAGAGTGTGCTATACAGGACTGATTTGTTTCAGGACATTTGACATCAGAGTGGCGGAATCATTATGTTTGGTCTATAATCAAAGTTAAGCCATCCAAAAAACAATGCTGTATTTCAGTGTTTCCCCATCATTAAATACACTGTCTGGGCCTCCCAGTCAGGTTCACACACCGTTTGGCTTAGGCAAGATACAAACAGTATAATGTTACTGGCCATGTGCACTTCCTGGCGGCTGGTTTTATACGTTGTCTATTTTTTTAATGTAAATGTGCACTAAATTCAGATCCAAACTCAGGCATTAGTCCAATCACTGACATAACAGTGCAATATGGTGGTGTATTACAGAGAAGAGTGTTTAATCACAGCATGCTTTAATGTTTAATTGGAAAGTTCTCAAAGACACAGTCTCAAACAGCCTTTTACAAACTGAATCATTAGGTAGAGCTGGGTGTGATGAAATACAGTACTGAGTGGTATTAAAAGATGGGAAGGTCAAGCACTGTGCTTTTTCTTTACCATTTTACTACAGGAAAACCAGCAACCTTGCTCATCTGCTTCCAGACTAAAGCCCCGTATTTGTATTACTGTAAATTAACAGCCAATCTAATTTACAATAGCAGCAGCCAATCAGCCGCAAGGAAAAATAAATAGCGTTCTTGGATTGGCTACTTTTAAAGTACGGTACTTCATTCGGCACGTCTCCAGCAGAGGATGCAGTTTTCATGCATTTTAGGGTTATATTATTAAGAAAAATATAATTTACTAATTTTGAAACATACATTTTATAGTATTCATGTAAATTCAGCTACATTTCCATATAAAAATAACTATAAATGTTTTGGTAATATCGAAAGAAATGCAGTTTCAGCGTTAGTGCAGGGGTCTCAGCGAAAGCATCCGTGATGGACTGAAACTGGGTGGGTGTTTACTGTATGTGTATATGTATATATATATATATATATGTGTGTGTGTGTATGTATATTAGTCACCTATGCAAATTGTTACATGTGACAGTAAGAAGCATGCTGCAAGTTGAGCTTTCCCCAGCTGTAGGCAGAATAGAGATTACATAGGAAGAGCAAACAGATTTATATTGATTCTTATGATACCTCCTAATGGCAAACATCACCAATGAAGTCATTACAGTTAATGTGATCCTCTAACCCTTTGAAGTGGAGCTACTGAGGAACATATGGCCTCTACCAAACACCACCTATTTGGAAGCTATTAGGGATTTTCTGTAGCATATGGTAGGATATCGTTTGGCTTTTGACTGATGATGGACAGATTGGAGAGGAGTCCTCCGGGAAGCAGAATGGACTAGTCAACATAGTTCAAGTTTTAAATGCACAAACGCACACTAGGACTGCACTACATGGACAAAATATTTGTGTTGCAATTGAGTGTAAGGATGAGGTATTATCTTTAGTCTATTAGCAATAGTGTCATCCAGTCATCTGTCTGATGTCAGACATGCTGCAGCCACTGATTTTCTCGCTTCAGACAAAAAAAATAATATCTGAATTAAACATAAAGCTCAAACATGCTGGTGAAAGAACCTGCCTGCGAGTATGTGAAGATGACTCAGTGCTAACATGAGTCTAACAGACAGTGTGATGCCTCACCACTCTCACTAACACCTGAGAGAGAGAGAGAGAGAGAGAGAGAGAGAGAGAGAGAGAGAGAGAGAAAACAAGACATAGACAGAGAGAGACACACACTCAGAGAAGAGATAGAAAGAGTGTAAGAGGAAGAGAGATAAAAAAAGAAAAGAGATGGAAAGTAATTGGAGAAAAAAAAAGGAAAAAGGCAGAGAAAGAATGAGCGAGATAGAGACAGGGAGAGATGGAGAGAGAAAAAGATAGAGACAGAAAGAGGGGGAGAGAGAAAGTGAGTGAGAGAGAGAGACAGAGGGAGAAACTGACAGAGAGAGAGAGACTAAGAGAGAGAGAGAGAGAGAGAGAGAGAGAGAGAGAGACAGAGGGAGAGAATGAGACAGAGAGATGAGTGGGAGGAAAAGATGCAAGAGAGTCAGTACAGATGGCCGTGGAAGATTAAATACCATCTGCCAGAGAGATCTAGAGACAGAGCCAAACATTAACACACTACTAACACGCGAGCAGACATGGCTGACATGCTGAGGAACACACACATGCTCTGAATGGCGGCCTGTCATCAGGGTCATGCTCAGACCAGGGTGTGGGAGATGCAGGGGGAAAAAAAAGACAAAAACCCCAGGCTGCCCGTGGACGAGGCAGCTGCTGCCCGTGGACGAGGCAGCTGCTGCCCGCTGGAATTAAAGCCCCAATTAAGCACCTCATGCATTACTATCTCATGCATGCATGTGTGTGTGTGTATGTATATGCACACACCTGAGTGTAAAAAGTATCTTAGCTGGTCTACTGACACATGTTTGCATTGTCAGTTATTTATATTCAAACCCTGCACACAGCAGAGGGTGCCACAGAGCCAGCATTTCTCACACAGTGAAGGTTTGCTCAGGCATTTACCCTTTAAAACATGTTTCAGACACACCTGACTTAACTCATCAGAGAACTGGCAAGGCCTTAATGAACCAAATGTAGAGTGCTAGACAAGAGAAAATGCTTATTTGTGCAAATGCGGAACTCGTTAAATGCCTACGTTAAATTCAGGGCACAAAACAAGGTCTTTCTACTATTTCATTTATATCAGTGAGGCATAACATTTAAATCGTATTGTAAAGGTCCCAATCGTACGACAAAAACAGCACTGACCCAACAAGGCATGGACTCCACAGGACCGCAGAAGGTGTGCATCTTTATTATCTGCAACAGCAGCTTGCAAGGTGAGGCCTCAATGGATAAGACTAGTTAGTCCGGCACTGTCCACAGATCCTCTACTGTATTGTCAACACTTTAGGGTGCAAAAAAATGAATTCATCAGTTTAGTTCAGTTCTTGAGTTGATCGATGGTCCATTTCTGATGCTCACAGGGCTGTTGAAGGTGCTTTCTCAGTAGACAGGGCTCAGAATGGGCTCTCTGATTGGTGTGTGACTTCATACAAAGCAAGCCGTACTGTGTGTTTCGACATCTTTCTACCACAACCTTAATTAACTTTTTCAGCATTTTGTGCTACAGCAGGTTGCAGGGGCGCCGGAAGCAATTTTAATGTGGGGGGTGGGGTTACATCGGTCTACCTGTGGCTGGTTGGGGGGCGTGGGGTATTGGTGCATGCATGGAAATCTGGGGGGGCTTTTGTCCGGGAACCAATAAGTGGCAGGGGATGAAATAAATGATTTTGAAAAGGGGGGGTGGGGGAGTGGGCAAAAGAACCATCATAACATGGGGGGATTTTATAATGGTTCTGGCGCCCATGGCAGGTGGGATTGAACCAGATACTGACCACTACAAACTGGGAACACCTCACAAGACCTGTTTTGGAGATGCTCTGGCCCAACTGTCTAGCCATCAGAGTTTGGCAGATTTATTTTGTTTGTAAAAAAATAAGTAGTTGATATTGTGTGAGCTAGTGAAGAGAACACAGGTTCGGTTCCAGATATCTCCTCAGTCCCTGCAGCCATTGTTTGCGTTTGTGAAACACCATCAGCAGCTCATTAATATAATTTAATGAAGGACTGAGTCAAACTCGGTTTCTGATGGAAACTGTAAAGTAATATTTGGATTCCACAACGAACACATTGATATACTGAACATAGCATCATTATTTACTGCATAATGGTTTTTGTATTGATTTTTTTCTTACCCTATTTTTTCTTCTTATTTAGCATATTTTGTAACGTTCATGCGAAGACCGCCCCCCCCCGGACAATTTAACAGTTTTTAAATATTATTTTTGCCTAAGCCTTTTGCACAGCATCATATCTCATCCCTCGATGGGTACCACTGTAAGAAGATCACCAAGACCAATCAATGGCACTCACTTCTTCCTGTCTTTCCTGTTTTTAATGTTGTTGATATGTGCACTTTATCATTAATAACATCATAATTCAAGATTAAGCAAAAAAAAAAAAAACCTACACCATATCCACTTATCAGCCAAGACATTTTTAATTTTCCAAATCTAGTTTAGAACTGCAGCAGTAAGGCCAATTTTTTGTAAAAATACAAATCTTTTTTTCCTAAAAACTGCATTCAGGTCTTCATGAAGAGGTGGCAGACTGTCCATGTGCTTTAGGCAGCAGAATGACTTCATCACTACAGGCATAACAAGGGCGGGTATTCACAAAGCAGTCGTAAATAAGATGACCATGTCCTAAATCACAGTCTCTGTGAGCTACTGGAGATCTGAATGCGGTCTGAGCAGGTAGAGACAAGTTCTGGTGATGCATTTTGACAAAAACAGTTTGGGCTGTTTGGGTGACTCCAAACATTTATTTGCTGAATGACTACATATAATGTAAAATTGACTCTAAATTTAGCAAATGTCCCCAGGTGCAACTGTACAACAGCCTACTACATCATGAATCTCACATTAACACCTGAGCCTCACATTCTCTCTCTCTCTCTCTCTCTCTCTCTCTCTCTCTCTCACACACACACATACACACACACAACCATAGCTTCACATTTTATTTTTGCCAAGAAGGAAAATTAAACTATTTTGAATACAGACTCAAAACAGAGTCTACTTTGACAAATATATCATATTGTACACACACACACAGGCCCCCTCCCCCACGCCCTCACACACTCCGCTCTGACCGGCGGCCCTCAGTGAGGAGAGACGTGACAAAGGAGAAAGAGTGACCTGATTTAAGGCCACTTAACTGGGCACATCAGCACTGCACTAACATACTCACTCACTTATTAACACACATTAACTGGCCTTAAATGTATGCCCCCTCACGCACAGCATTAAAAATCCAGGCACAGATGCTAAGCAAACACATTTTACACCACGTCAGGATGTGGGGTTTCACATTCGTCCCAAATCTCACATGCTTTTCTGAGAATACTGTGAGATTGTCAGTATTTAAGGAACACCGTTTCTTCACAAATGGAACATCATTTGACTTGCGTAATTAGATTCAGCGCAGTGTATAAAACACTGAATAAACATTTTAAAAATGTGACTCTTTTTGTCAGCTTTTGTGATATTTTACACACAGTGCCATGGCACTAAACGCCTCTTTCAGCAAGATAATGAACCTGCAACAAACAATGTTCAGGAACGGTCTGAGGAACATGACAAAGAGCTTGAGGTGTTGACTTCGGTCCAACTAAGTATCTGTGGGACGTGCTGGACAAACAAGTCTGATCCCTGAAGGCTTCACCTATAGAACCTGAAGAATCTGCTGTTAACATCTTAATGCCAAATACCACAGCCCAACCCCAGAGGTCTTGTGGAGTCCACATGCATCAGAACTGTTTTACAAACACACAGTACCCATCTGTAATCCTACTTAATCCTATCTTCAGGAACCAAAAACAACACACTCACACACACGTCTTTTAAACTGTGTTTTAGTCTACTGGACAAAGATTAAAATGACAATATGCCACATGCTTTTAGGCATAGTCTTATCAAGTTGAAAGAAGAGGTCAGAAGGAGGGCCTGTGATTCGCAAAAACAGCAGCTGAACTGTCAGCGTGAGCGTGTGTGTGTGTAAGAGAGAGGAAGAGAGAGAGTTAGTGAGTGAGTGAGTGAGTGTGTACTTTCAGGAGAGAAAACAAATACTCTGGAGACATTTCTAATGACATCCCAGCTTTCCTCATAAGATCTATAGGCCCATCTCCCTTGCATTTAAAAATCGATGCCTTTCAGGACCACTGGAGAACACAGGAAGAGAGAGAGAGAGAGAGAGAGAGAGGCGAGAGAGAAAGAAAAGAGGTATATATGTCTTCAAAGATGTGTTTGATATTGACCTGCATCATCATCTCTGTTAAAGTCCTATGATAAAACTCATGATTAGGTTTGTCACGATTATTTGATTATATCATTCCCTTCATTCTGACATATCCGTGACATCACACACAACCATTGCTAAGCATTTGAGGTCAAGAAAGCATAGTTTAACTCATTTTCAGGGCAGGATACCACCCCACCCCCCTGGTTTAACACTAGCTAATGTGTGTGTGTGTGTATTAACAGATAACAGAAATGTCAGTTAGTGTTCTCCTCCAAGCATGGTGAGGGGTTCACTGACAAGATGCAGTGGCACTTAATGAGCCTAGATGGAGGCCTGTGCTGGCCTTCACCTTCTCAGCTTGAAAGCATGAAATAAAAGAGGGAGATGCAGCTAAAGCTTGGTCAATAAATCACACTTTTATTGTAAGTAGTAAGAAACAGCTTGATTGCATGCCTTTGTTCTGTAGTGTTTTTATATTTATATTTGAAAGAAACATTTAAAAGATTGCAAGTTTCATCTTCTTCTCAATCTTTCCCCCATTTTGCCTTGTTAAAAAACACTGATTACTCAACCAATAGTTATAGTTAATAGTTAATATTCAACTACTAATACAATCAATGGTGATTGCATGGGTCACTGTAGTTGCACATTATGTCATATAAAGTCAGACACAACCTAACTCAATTACACAGCACTGACACCACAGTGTGTTTTAGAACAGTGCGAGTGCAGTGGACGACTCCAAGACATGCCTGCATTCAAAAAACCTTTCTGTCCTGCAGCCAAATCAATGCAATCTCTGTCTGAAGGGACCCTGTAATCAATAATGTGCACCTCTCATCTCCTTCAGAGCACATGCACACAGAAAGAGTGGCTTCTATCTGCAAACCAGCATTTTAAAGCAAGGTTTATTGAAAGCACAAAACAAAGAAAGAAAGAAAAGACAGAGAAAGAAAGAAAGATAGGGGAGGAGGAAAAGAGTAAGAGAAAGAAAAGAAAGAAAGAGAAAGAATGAATAAGACAGACAGAAAAAGAAAACAGAAAGAAGAGAGGGGGAGAGAGAGAGAGAAAGAAAGAAAAAGAAAGACTGTGTGCATAATAATGAAACACTTAACAGTCAGACTTACCTGGCATGGTAGGTTGTCATCTTCTCCCAAGGAATCCTCCAGGACATTGTGGGTATCCTGCAGTCATAAGGTGCAGAATGTAAATACACACACTCACATGCTTACTCATCCAATATGACACCCTCACAGAGACAAATAACCACAGTACAAACCTAAGATGACAAGGTATCAACACACCCTAACCTGCAATACAGTGAGTAATAGTGGTCTGTTCTCTCTATGTAACGCAGACGGCCTCAGGAGAGTTTCTGCAGGAAGGCAGGGTGTGAAGATCAGTGTAATGGAGTGCAGGCCATTGTTCTAACAGTACACTGCTGTTAAAGCAGTACTGTTAATGCTATTATAGCATTCTAATCTTCGGTCGATCACCACATATAGTGATGCCGAGTATTCACAGTAAACTGGTATTGTTACATTGATTTTTAACTGATTTTCAGTAACATTTTCCAATTTACTTGACCAAGTCTTCACTGAAATCTTTAGCACAATAAGACAAACCCATAATCCAGCATTTTTTGACATAATCTGTTAACTGTTCTGTCAGGCTAAGCATTTCATAACTAATTATATAGAATGGATATTTTTACAGAAATGTGTGTTTACTCTTCTATCAACAGCCTAACAGCCTTTATATCAATTTTATCACCTTAGCTTCACATAGTTCACTTCATTATGAGTTTACAAGGAAAAAATAAATAATATTTCAGAGAGTTAAATGGATCACAGATCATGTGCTGTACTGGGGTAATCTAAATTATAACATACTGTAATACTGAATGCTCTAATAAACTGGAATGGAAAAATTAATACATTCATTTTAGGCATGTCATGCTTATCTGATTCTAATCAATTTCTCAATTAAAAAAATAAAACAGGGAATCCACGGGTCATTATAAAACCATGTTTAGTTTGAGTGTGTCCCTCAAGAGGGTGATATGGACTTGTGTGCATCGTTGAAAGGGAGAAAACCAGCAGGATCTTTCTAACGTGGGTATGTTTGTAGTTACATATGTATTAGGGTTGCGGGGATGAACTGGTTTTACTAAAACATTGTGGTTAATCCAACGTTAAGAACA
Organism: Brachypetersius altus; assembly: GCA_037974465.1. Taxonomy (NCBI): domain Eukaryota; kingdom Metazoa; phylum Chordata; class Actinopteri; order Characiformes; family Alestidae; genus Brachypetersius; species Brachypetersius altus. The sequence goes on from JBBPDB010000001.1 coordinate 7,958,865, forward strand.
CGGTGAACACGGACAAAAACAATACATACGCGGATCACGGCAGAAGCAGAATAAGAGACAACCATCACCGGGACTACTCTATATCCACCTACGAAGCGCTTCTCCTGTGCGAGAATATTTTGAATGTCCTAAATATGCTACAGCTACTAGCGTCCCCCGAGAGAGTGTTCAGCAGTAGTGGCAATAGTCTCTCACCTCATCGTTCAGGGCTGAGCTCAGAAAACGTGAACATGCTCACCTTTTTGCACTTCAACTTGGACTGATGTTGTGAACTGTTAAAGCTCTTATGTAGACAGGTTTTACATTCTTTTCTTGTCTTTCTTTTATTGACACTACATTTAAGTGTTTTAGCAGCAACAATGACCTCTGTGATGCCTATAGATGAGTACAGATTACTTTTATTTTTCTAGCTATGCAGCATCTTTTAAAAGCAGCAATTTTAACTGCATTTTTAGGTAGGTCTGAGTTCATTTCTCTTGCTAAAAACAAACATCAAAGAAGCTGGATGTGTTTACTCATGTTCCATGAGTGTGTTAAAATACAGCTTTAAATATGTTTGCCCAGAGATTACTTTTACAGTCTTACAGATGGTTACAGAGATTACTTTTAATTTACAGAGATTACTTTTATTTTACTTTTATTTATATCTCTGAAAGGCAGCAATAAATAGTGTCTGAAGTTCAAAACCTTTAGAGAATGTTTGTGTGATTTATATACATTAATACAGTTGTGAAATCAATTCAAATAAAATAACTGCGTTCGACCCAATTATGTATATGTATATTAAGTCAACTTAAATATATGTTGATATAATGTACTTCACAAAAGTCTTAAGCGCTTGTGAAAATTATACTTAAAAGCTCTTACTACTAGGCAGTAGTGCCAAGTTACTGTTAAAACACTAATATTACAATAAATACAAATAACATTAATACAGTAAATAGTGGTTTTATGTTTGGCAAAGTGTTCACTCAACCAATTCCAGACCTCTTTCCTAATGGAAACCCAGTATTACAGGTAAATCCATCAAATACTTGGGTTGGCTCTTTTTACTTCATGCACATGCACATATTTACAGTACTGTGCAACTCGTAGGTACCTTTTACACTAAAAAAAGTATGCAATTACTAATAAAAATCAGTTGCATTTTAAGCAAGCTGCCTTTCTTTTTGCAGTATTGCAATATGTATTAATTGAGACACTGTGGTATTATGACCAACTGAATTATGATTTTTTTTTTATGCTCTTGGAGATCATTCAAGAGAATGTTCATTAAAAACTGAATGACGCGGCTGTAACTCAGGCTGGGATAACTATGAAAAGGTGCACTTTTCACATTATACAGCACCCTGCCGTTGTGCAAACAGCAAGGATTTAAGTGCCTATTAAACTGGGCGGAGTCTCGGATGAGCCTCTCTGTCACTGCATCGGCAGCAGACTGACTGATGACCCTTTTCCATCTGCTGACTGGCACGACCGCAGCCACTCGTGCTGAAGATCACTCTGCTCCTGCACACATTGGCTTCCCACGCAATTCGCTACAGCTTACAGGAGGACATCTGGTCAATATGAAAATATATTACATTGTCCAGAATTAGACATCAAGAATTTTGAATGCCCCTACATCGTAATTAAAGCAAGAAACTGGCAGGTGCCTCATAATATGGTGTTTACACAAACAGGAACAGGAAGTTTAATCTAAGATGAGTCTGGCTGGTAATTTCATATACTGGGTCCAATAACTAGAGCTGGCAAACGTCTGTGGCCCAAATTCACCTGATGTGTGTGTGTGTGTGTGTGTGTGTGTGTGTGTTTAATGACCCCATGTTATGGAAACTGTCATTTTTAGCAAAAAGCTTTTAGTGTAGAAATGCTTGTCAAAACCGGTCTCTAAGCAGCATAAACAGCTTCTTCTAAACTCGTCCATTTAACCTTTAGCGAATTAGTCTCACTTTTGCTTAAGTTATAAGGAGAGTTCCAGCCCAGACTGCTTTTTGCAAGAAGCACAGAGCAACCAATCAGAGCATAGTCACTTACATATTAGTATAAACATCACAATAACAAAATGTCAAACGGAAATGGTCACAGGGCAAACAGTCAGAGCGATATTTACATATTAGTCTTAATGGCACTGGGAAAAATGTGAAATCGGAATTACAAATAAAAAACTGAAATGCAACCATTTTTAGCCCATTTTTAAACATCCTAAATCAAAGGGGAAAAATAAATGTGAATGTAGGATACAGCCCTTATAATAAACTGTGCAGCTTTATTGGGCTGTTGGCCATGTTAAAGACAGTATAATTCATGATACCATGTGCAATTTGATAGCATTTTTAAGAACTAAAAAATGCAACCATGTTGACAGCAGCTGTAACAGAGAGAAACTTGTGTGACTGGCTGTATTCAGGTTCCACAGTGAGAACGGTGTGTAATAGTTGCCTTATTACTGCTTTATCACAATGACTGCAAATTTTACAGCCTCGCCTTTCCCAACAATGAGGACCTGAAAACCGAACCAGCAAAAAACCAGCGAGTGCTCTCCCGAATGGGGTTCAAATAAACTCCAGAGGATTGGTCCCTCAGCGGGACACCAGCTGTGCATGCCTAAAAGTCTGTACACACCTCTGATCTCAAATCAAAGGTACTAACACTGAGCTTGCTCTCAGGCAGTCACACTCTTGTCTCAGAAAGTGGGTGCTTGATTCACTTACAGAGGACACCCTGGGGCCTGGTGTGTAGATATGTGTGACAGGCAGAAATGACTGCACAGTGAAAGCAGAGGCATGGATCTGCCTCTGAGAGTAATCTCTGGCTCTGTAATTCACTGATGCCGTGACGATAAAGGAAAGGTCAGCTGATGTAAAAAAATAAGCATAAATATGCAAGACGGGCATGTACGTATAAAACCCAGCTTATCATCTGATCTCAAAGGTATTAACAGCGAGTTTGTCCTCAGTCACAGGCGGTCACAGCCTCTACACTTGTGTGTGTGCTTCACTTATGGGAAGACACTCTTGGGCCTGGTGTGTGTCTATATTTGTGTGTTTATATGACAATCTGAAGTGAATGCACAGTGAAGGCAGAGGCATATATCTGACTCTGAGATTCACTGATGCCATGACGTTAAAGGACAGGTCAGCTGATTTTAGGAAACTGAGTGAAAACATGCATATAAACAAACACTCTTACTAGACTAAAAAAAAAAAGCTTAAGGTGGATTTTAATTTCAACACACTCAACGGTGTACCCTGGTTTGCTTATGCTGCCCCACTTCCAGGTTTATAAATTGTGCAAAGTGTCCATTTGTCATATTTGAGCACACTACAGCAGTGTGAACAGTGTAACATTCTTTCTCAGCATTTAAGCCATTCAGCAAGTGAAGCAACGTTCAGCCACGAACACAGCAACTGGGAGCAGAGTATGGGGATGGTAGCTTGCTCAAGGGTACCTCAGTGGTGCCACTTACAGACCTGGGATTCAAATCCAGGAACTATTGATCACTGGTCCAACTCCATAACCTCTAGTCCACCAGCTGCCTGATTCATGAATGAATTTGGGTGCCAGTCTCTTACATCAGAGGTATAGAAATAGCAGGCATGGCTTTGGACACAGCCTGCCAGTCTGTCTGCCAGGACTGGGGATATAAAGGGGCATTTCTAATAAAAGTAAGGTCTTAAATAAAGTCTGCTGTAACTTACTTCGTGACTCACCTCACTCGCTGCACTCCCAATGGCCATCTTTCTCCAGGGGTCAGCCAGTTGAGCCAGGGGCATCTTTCAGGGCTGAAGTTGGACACACAGACAGCGAAGAGAGAGGAAAATAAAAACAAAAATAACTCCTTCTCACTGAACCTGGCCTCTCATGAGAAGCCTCGTTGCAAAGAGAAGAACAAAAAGAAGCCGTAGAGTGAAAAAAGACGGGTGTCCTTGTGAACCAGCCGCTTTTAAAGTGACCAGGTCGTCTCCACACAGCCCTCCACCTCCCTCCCTCTTCTCGGCTCTCGCCTCTCTGCTCGGTCCCTACACTCTCATTTCCGTTCTCTGTCCAGATGAGCCGCTCCCATTGGTTGAGCCGCCTGTCAATTAAAGCCAATCTCAACTAATGTTACATTCGGAGGGCGGGGTAAAAGCTCCATTCTCGAATCCTATTGGCAGGTGAGTCACAGGTGCGTCACAGGTATGAGGGAACCGGTTTTTCTTGACATGCATATTTGTTTGAGCACGAAATAAAGAGCGAAAACAACAAAAAACGCTAGGAAGACATCCAATATATATGCGTCTTCCCATAACTGTCAATGAATTCACAACTGTCAGAACTATCAACAATTGCTAGACACCAATGCTGATCTCGTGCGACCCCTGGCTGTAAGGCAAAGTGGTCCACAAAGTGCCCCACTGTAAAGTCAGCGAGATCTCTATAATAAATTTGCTTTAAAACACTCTGAATGCCTTTTTTATGTGGACATTCTGGAAAATCAGATCTCCCTTTAAGGAGCTTTTTGGTTCTCATTAACTGGGATTAAGATTAATTAATACAAAACTGGATAGACCTTGCTAAATAGAATTTTAACTTCAGCAAAATACAAACTTCCAGTTTAACTAAACTTCCCACAAAACTTTACAAATTGTGTATATTTAACTCCGTTTTCAGAATCAATGTGCCTCAGTTGATTTATTTCCATTTAAAACACTAGTTTGAGGGCTTTGTTGCTCCCTGTGCTATTTTAACACAAATGATTTACACAGAATCTTCATCATTATCATCATTTATTTAGTCCTACTGTGTGCTGTGAATTATTGCATTAACTTATTAGTGCATGCCATCATTTTACCATCAAATATGGAACAAATACAGGGGGCAGAGGTTACATTTTTATAAAACCATTTGAGAAATGAAGAGAATTTGGATACATCTTCAGCGTTATGTGCTCATTCAGTTTACATCGAATAGAATGAATGAAAAATTAAATAAATACACACAAAACTCATTAGTGGGTTAATACACATTCTTATTCTTAAAACAAGTAAAAGTTTTGAATACAACAGAAAGCACATTTCATACACTACATACTGTGGGTACTGGCTGATGCTCTGGTAGAACATTTTACTGTTTTTTTTTTAAACAAAATACAACTGTATTACACATAATTCACACCCAGAAGCAAGGTAACTTGTAAACATCAGGTTGCCTTAACCAAAAAGCCAAATATCCATTCAAGTATTTTCTTTCAGTTGGAAACTACAACACATAACAATCCTGAAAAGCCAGGCCATCAACATTCAAAGTATTGATGATTTCTATGTAAAATGACACACCTATTCCAAAGAAAATGAGTAACACTTTACTCATCTGCTTTCAGGAATGCAAAACTTGGCGCTCTAGATGTTGCCAAATTTGTCCCTGGGATTTGTGCGTTTGCAGTTAGGTAACATACACAAAGGATTTTGGACCTCAGTGCTTAGGGATAAGACTCTGCTGCTGGCTATAAGGTGCTTTGTAGCAAGAATGTCCTGCTCGTGTCAGGATGAGGGTTTTACGTGACTTTTAGCTGATGGACTTGAGCTTGGACCAGGGGTTGGTGCCACGCACCTCCATGGGTGGCTCATTGTAGAAAATGTGGTTGCACAGTTCTTCCAGCGGGGGTTCGGGGTCAGACGTGGCAAACTGAGCCGCCTCCTCAATCTCCTTACGGATCTCCACGTCAATTTCCTATTTTGGGAAACACAGAGTGACGCTAGAATGAGTAAACAAACATTTCTATCAACGGATCTGTAACTGAAAGTCCTATGTAGGACTGAGTATCTATATTTACAGTATACCGCACATCCCTAAGATAAAGCCAGTACAGAGTGGAGAAATTGTATTCAATCTTCCTTCTTATAATTTCGGCTGCTCTTGATTAGGGGTCACCACAGCGGATCAACTGTCTCCATCTCCTTCTGTCCTCTCCATCTTCCTCTCTCACACCAAACTGCCTGCATGTCCTACCCCACCTCATCCAAAAACCTTATACTCTCTTCCTGCAGCCCCATCTTTAACATCCTTCTCCCAACACACTCAGAGTCTCTCCTCAGCATCCTTCTCCGAACACACTCCGTCTCTCCTCAGCATCTTTCTCCAAACACACTCATTCTCTCCTCAGCATCCTTCTCCCAACACACTCAGTCTCTCCACAGCATCCTTCTCCCAACACACTCAGTCTCGCTTCAGCACCGGTCCAAACCAACACAATGTTCAACTATGGGTGAAATGTTAACCAATGTAGTCTTTTAAACTGGACGAACAAACATGAAACTGCCATAACAAGTAGTAGGACATGATAACTGGGCAAATAACTCCTGACACGGGCCGGTTTTAGTGTTAGCTGCTGTGAGAATTTACAATTTAGGTGCACCTTGATTTCCTCCAAGCTGGCCATATTGGTAGTGATCATGCGATCCTTCAGCATGGAGATGGGATCACTCTTACTGCGCACTTCTTGGATCTCCTCACGTGTTCGGTAACTGGAGGACATAAATACAGTTAGAAGAACACCACAATGAAAGTAGCTGAAATAAAAACTAAAAACATTAAGTGCTGAAAGCAGCTGCTAATGCAAGCTGAGTAACAATAATGGTGAGGAACAGTGAGGGTGTGGTCAGGGAGGTCGGGTTTATGCTACTAAAACAGCGATAGTGGAAAGACCATGGGAAGCGGGAGCATCTTGCGGTGGGGGAAAGCTCGAAGGCTAACCTCACCTGACCCCGGGGTCACTCATACTGTGTCCATGGTAACGATAGGTCTGAAGCTCCATTAGAATTGGACCCTGAAGCGGACGGGCCAGGAATTGGGTCAACAATAAACCCAGAGTTACAGATTTGTTCTCCCAAAACTGTTACCACACAGTGCTGCAGTCGGTGCTAGTGAGTGGTGTGTACTCCAGCTAAACTTACCTTTCCTGATCTGCAATAGTCAGCTGCAAACTTGGTAGCTTCTCTCACACAAAGAATGTCCATCCCATCCACCTAGAAGACAGTATTAATGTTCAATCACCGCTTACTGGTCAGTTTATTAGATACAACCAACACTAACCAGCGAAAGGTCTTTACAGACCAAGATTTTCTATATTTACATATTAATATTTACTAAAAATTAAATTTCAGCATGTTCACCATCTGAGTTCCTTTATCACTTTCCGATTTTTTCAACTTTCCGATTTTTAGCAAGCATAGAATTCTGCAGTTTATTAAATGAATGGATAAGTGGTAAAACATGTGGTGTGTATAAACTTCCCTCAGATGCAATAAAGTACTCTATGTGGCAGGTGTTCCCAATAAAATGGCATGGTTTCCATATTAATTTCCTATTTCTAATAAAATGGAGTCTGCTTCAATCAATTCATGAAGAGCTTCTAAAATGAAACATTTTCTGTTTTCCAATCATTAGTAATTAAACATTGCTGAATCTCAATATGCTAGGAGGACACAAGAGAATATGAATCAATCATGTACGTCATTTCATGGAGAAATTACTATTATACTATTCATGGAGACCGTTACTATTCAATTCCTCTATAAATGCTTGCATCATTACTTTATTTCAGGCCCTGATAAAGTGTAATCCATCAATATGTCCAGACCAGAACACGGTGATGTGCTAATAATTTTACAATGTGTGTACTATTATTATAAAGTAAAATAAAGTAGAAAAAAAAACTATACCCCTCTATAAATGTAGAGATTACTCAGTGTCTGTCTCAGTGTCAAACACTGGCAAAAGCATGGCAAAAATGAATGTTTTGCTGTAAATCTACACGACACTCTTCAACAAATACTTCTCTTTTTGTTATAATGAGCTACAAGTAAAATATATAATTTAAAATAACACGCCAGCAATAATTCCTGATAGCTGTGTATAAATGTTTGTTACCCTCAGTCCAGGAATGAAGTCTCCTCTCTTGTAGTAGTCTGTGCTGGCCGAGGCACGCTCCACTGAAGTTCCCATGCCATACTTGTTGTTTTCACAGATGAAGATGCAGGGGAGTTTCCACAGTGACGCCATGTTGAAAGACTCAAATATCTGACCCTGATTCATGAACCGAAAAAGTCATTAGCAAGGGAACGCAATGCACCTTCTATCAGTACTGGGGTCACTTTTGTAAAGAGCATCTGACCTGGTTAGCAGCTCCATCTCCATAGAGTGTGACACACACTTCATTATTACCGTTGTACTGGCACGCAAAGGCCACTCCAGCTCCAAGGGGAACCTTTGAAAGGATGATAAATATCTTAATAACAAATGTTTTGTAATGTTGGGGAATGAAACTTTGAGATTTCGATACCAGTTTATTGGAACTAAGTAGTTAAAGTTAAAGGACAGTCTAGAATTTGTCTCTGCGTCACCACACAACCAATTAGCATGATGTCAGACATGCACTGCTACAGATTCTTTCATCATAAAAATGTGGTTTACACATTTACACATGGATGTGGTAAAAAAGAACTGTGGCATTCAATAACTTTTGATGGATAATGTAGTTTTGTTGAGATGCCCATTAGAGACAATTAATTAAATATCAGTACTTGATTGAAATTAAATTTGAGTAATGATTCAAATCCACAGTACTTAAATATTGGCTGACAGCATCAGTCAACCAATATATCCGTTGAGCCCTTATGTACTTAATGCTGTAGTCTTATAGTACTACAGAAGTGCATTCGTGAATCTCACCTGGGCTCCCACTATTCCATTTCCCCCATAGAAGTGTTTTGCATACATGTGCATTGATCCTCCCTTGCCTTTAGCAACTCCACCCTTTCGACCTGAGAAAAGTTATACAACATAAATGCAATACAAAACAGTGACGCAATCATATAGTATTATTTATAATTTCGGGACTATTACATAAATGCCTCTTATTGTAAATGTCCTGCTTAAATTCCTTTTTTATTCTGAGAATGGCCATAATCTATGCTTGGGTAAGAAGGCTCTTAAGGGAAGGCTTCACAAAATCCCTTTCCATTTAACAATGTCTTAAAATAATCCTGTGCATCGTCATTTGTGTCCCAAATATTAGCATTTATAGCATTTATAACACAGAAATTTTGTTTAGTTTCAACCAGAAAAAAGTTAAATGATGCCTAACAAGGTCAAGCCAAAGCAATTCTAAGCATCTTTAGACTTAACCAGTGATTAACTGTACTACATGTGGTGCTAGAACGCCACCTTGTGTGCATAAAGCTCATAGCAACAATTGAGATCCTCATCAGAAATGTGGGCTCCTGATAAGGAATTTCTGTTACTAAAATTGTTACTCTAATTAATACGGATGTTCATTATTTTCACAATGTATTCTCTGTTTTAAATCAGCATCATATACCACACCATTGTAATATATTAAGGAATACTCAAGTCTTTTTCTACACTACTATTTTGCTTTTATTACTGTAGAGCATTACCAGTAATGCCATAAATCTCTAAATTACACAGTATCTGCCCAATGGCTTCTCTGTTTAGGGAAAACAGCCAAGATGACCATTCAGCAAATAGAGATTTATTTGTGTTTAAGGATCTATAAAAGTGAGACAGACCAGTGAGTTCAGCCATAATCTCCTTCACAGAAACTCCTCGGGTGTAGGTGTATCCATGAGCCCGATATGCCGTGATCAGGTGGTCAGTGGGGTTAATGCCTGCCTCAATGCCCACAGCACAAGCCTCCTGAGAGAAAGCACAAGTACAAACACTAGTGTATTAAAAGTGTGAAGAATTAGTCCGTTATCCTCAAAAATCTTCACAAAATTTAATAACACCCGTAACTGACATTAAGCTAAAAATGATCTACAGGTTATTGTATTATAGCTCAGGTTATGGGTCAGGAAATACAATCTTTGTTACCTTTTTTCGTATTCATTAGTTCTCTCATGAACAGGCAGAAAGCTTTGACACTAGGAAGGCCCTAAGAAGATGATGTATTAACCATAAAAAAATGAAGCAGCGAGAAAATATGACCTTTTTATTTACGTATTATGATAATGACAGTGCAATGATTCAGTTCAGTGCACCGAGAGATTTCAGCCACTAATCTCTACTCCATTACAGACTTTTTAAGTTTGATTACTTTTCACTAGGGGCCTCCTGTGCAGGAAAAAAAAAACCAGCCATGCAGGTCATGAGATGAGGGGCACCCGGTGCACAAAACAGACCAAAAATGACTGGTCTGTTGATTGTGATTTGTTTCTTCAAGTTAAAACTGACACCAGTTTGCTTGCAGGGATTTTTTTCTGCTTCTGTAGCTTTAGTCTCCATTTTGTGCAGAATGCATTTTTATGTGAAATCAAGCAAGTAGAGAACCTCCTGAGTGTTGTATCTTTTCTTGATACGAGGCATTTACAATAATAACACAGGTCAATACATTTTTTTGTAATCAGATCTGATTTCAGATCTGCTTTCAGTTATTATCAGTCACATCAACTTTTTGAATTTTGAGTAATATTAGATCTGCAATAGACAAGTAACTGTTTCAATATTTTCAGTGTGAAGTCAGACAGGCCACACTGTGGCATAGATATAATGATCAGTGTCAGTCAGCTACCACTGTTTCTTCAAAAACACTCAGCATATGATTATTATATACTAATTATACCAGTTATTGTGCAATATATAACTAGCTTCATCACAAAAACTGTACAGGCGGGAAAAACTAAACACCGATTTGGAATCGGCATAAAAACACTACAAAACCCACATAAACATATCTCTCATGATTTTGACCAGTTGTCAGAGAATTCATTAAATATTTACACATAGCTGGTGGCAGTTTGTCTGCTGCCACCAAAACTGTTTGTACGCATCTGTGCTGACTCGCACAGTGAGGGAAAATAGTGTTTTTAAAACTATCATCACAATTAAAACCATTTGCAAAGCTTAACATTCTGACGCTCAGTTTTAGGCCTATTTCAATTTTTCTATTAGCTTTTTTAAGCAATTTTTGGGATACAGATCCACTGGCCTGGTCTAAAGCTCTCACCTGCCCATCATAAAGGTGGCAGAATCCTCGGATAATCTTCTGCTTGTACAGCTGATCTGCTTTCAGCTCCATTCGTCTCATGGTCTGCATGGCGCGGTAGTACTTCAGCCCCTGCTCCCTAGTCAGCAAAGACTGTGAGGGTGGGCCTTCATCCAGGCGGTGCAGCTCACACTTCTTGAAGAGAATAATACATAAAACACATAAAAAATACTGAAAATCTTTCCAGTTTCATTAAAGGACCTTCTTCAGAATCTTCTGAAACTGTCATTTCAATATCCTCAAACACTGAAAGACAACATTTATTTGTTTGTTTAACTGTCCTTGCAACAAAAAACAAACAAATAACAACAACAACAAAAGACCAATGGAAATACAAACGAACAAAGTTAGGTATTCGATGCACAGCTAAACAATGCCGAGAATATTCAAACAAGACTATAAAAATAATACTCTGCTTTCCACTTACAAATAAACAATTGTCTCTATGGTTTTACGTCCCCATTACACTGTTGTCAGAAACACTGTTACTGGGCTGAAATACACTGGAAAATCACTAGATGGTTTAGATCCAGAAAGGTGGCTGCATGGTTTAGGTACAGCACAGTTGCTGTACACCTATGGAAAAACACCTATAAACTGGCTGCATCATCACACAAACACGCCTCCGAAGTTGCCTTCTGAGGTTAACTCATTTTACCTCCATAAGCTGACATACACTGAAGCGCTATCCTTTAGTGCTACAGCTGAGCTATCTGTATCAGGGATGGGAATGAACAGACCAGGTCTGTCAGGCTTCCGTGTTGATATCTGGGAGTCCTCTTTGCTCAATAGTTGATCAGTGTCTTCACGGACAACTATTTGGCATATTTTACCTTGATGTCAAAGCTGGCCTGGGGAGTGAAGTCTGCATAGGAGCGGGTTGAGACCACCAGTCTGGAGGCCTGAAGAAAAAGAGAACACTTAAACAGGACTATTCTAATGAAGCGATTAACGAATGAATGAAAAAAATGTTCAGAGTTAATGCTTGCATTCAATAGGCACTAACATAACTGCAGGTTGATGCTGCTACATTTCATTTTTAGACCACAGAAAGCAAATGTAAGCTCATGTAATGGTATGCAAGGTCATTCGTTTTGCTACTGTTCAGTGTCCCAGGTGATCTTTCACTAACAGAAAACACAAAGCTTCCTACAGACAGCAATGTCTCTGGAAAAAAAATATGAGGTTAAATATGAGAACTATGTGAGATATATGTAAATGTTAATAAGTGACCTCATTTATTATACTCATGCAGAGACTCTGCATAGTGAATATGCCTGAATATATTACTAGTCATAAAGGGTTAAATTACCAAACTCGAAGAAACCCTTATTATCATGATCTATAAATTGCTCTGGTACTAACTGATGGTAGGGGATGCTGAGGTGGCAGTGCTGGATCATGTGGAGTGGTTAAGTCAGCAAACTCAGACATGGCCGCCAGCAGCTGACGAACAGCTCTATGTGTGGACGACTGGAGAGAGAAGAGCCAGTCGATGAGGCCAGTTTAGGGACCTGATAGTTAGATCAATACACCTCAGCAGAACCTCAAAAAGCAGGAGGTACATTCCATACAAGAGCGTCCCCACAGTGTTATCATTCACTTTTCTCTATAGACTGATCTGACCTCCATAGGCTTTTCTAAGACACATTCACAACAAAACAATCCAAACACACATATAACAGCAATCTGACATAGACAAACTAAGAACTGTAGCAGGACAACAACAGTTTGAACACCCCAGATCAAATGCCATGTTTGGTTGGTTTTCAAAGTGAAAACAGTTGAATGAAAATAAAAAGTGAAAATGTTTAAATAAAACAACATAAACAAAGTGTCATTACTATTACACATTATATTTTACAATATTTTACATTAGAAAATAAATAGTAAGTGTGAATTAAATGTGAAGAAGTGTGCTCTCTATAGAGAACTGGCATGTTTTCACTTAGAAAATCAACAAAACATGAAATCTGACCAGGACTACCCAAGATTCCGCATACAACTGTGAATAAAAAAAAACCAGAAAGACTGAAATTTCAACTCTGGTGGGAGTGGGGGTAGGGAGAGGCAAGCTTATTCCAAACAGCATCAGAGCTAAAAGCACAATATTGAACTGAAATACTACAGCCTCTTTAACATCTTACCTCTGACACTGTTTGGGCACCCTATTAGACAACCACAAAAAAAACAGAAAATTGAGATGACTTGGTTTGATCTGCAACACTAGCACACCCACCACACATGGAGGGAAAGTGTCGAAAGGTCTCTCTCCACACACGTACTACTCCCATGTTTGATGTCCACATCTGCCTACATCACAAATCTTGGGTTGGTTGCTGTGTGGTGCATTCTGGGGAAACTTGGTTCCTCAAGTCTACACAAGTCCCCTCCTGAGGCATCCTTCATAAAATGTATGAATAGAGGACACCTCCGGATGTTTGGTCTAGATCCAATTTTAAATTAGATCTGTTATTAGGTGTGAACATAGGAATATAGAAAATCACGAGAATTTCATAAAAGAGAACATATTGGGAACTGGTTGGACAGAGCAATAGGTCATGCGGGTGCCATCTTTGCCATGCTGAGGAATTAATATTCGGTCACATTACTTTTGGGCACAATCAGAACATAGTAAGCTTTGTATCAGAACAGATTTCAGTAGCCCAAAAAGTTACATCATTATATCAGTGGCTACTGCCAAAGCAAGTTCTCTTTTCAAGTTTGGTATTTTTGCCCTGACTGCACTTCTGTAGTCTTGTGTTGTTTCCGTTCTTGTTCTTATGTTGCTCTATGGTTCTGGAGGAATGTTGTTTGGTTTTACTGTATTCTGTGTATACAGCTACAAGCCTACTTGACTTAACATCAGGTTATGTGGTTTTGCATGAATTACACTATAATTAATGTGAATTTTAATTACAATCTATTTAGATCAGTGACACATCAAACCTGTAGATCTTCACTATGCCCTACCATTACACCAATAGCGAGCTTAATGACATTGCATTCAAATCCATAGACTTTAATAAGGAATTGGTTCCCGTTTGTGGCTATAACAGCTTCCACTCTTCTTGGAAGGGTCTCCACAGGATTTTTGAGTTTCTATGGGAATGTGTGCCCATTCGTTCTGTGGAGGATTTATCAAGTCAGACACTGGTGTTGGACGAGAAGGCCTGGCTCGCAATCTTCTTCCCAATTCATCCCAAAGGTGCTGGGTGGGTTTGAGGTCAGGGCCAGTCAAGTTCATCCACTCCTAACTCTTTATGGAGCTTGCTTTATGCTGGGGCACAGTCATGCTGGAATAGAAAAGGTTCTTCCCCAAACATTTTCCACAAAGTTAGAAGAATGGCGTTGTCCAAGATGTCGTGGTATGCTGAAGCATTAATATTGTATTGTACTGGAAAGAAAGGGTCTAGCCCAAACCATGAAAAGCAGGCGTGTCCCAATACTTTTGTCCATTTAGTGTGTTACCTGGTATTAGTTAGCAGGGTAGTACAAGCCAAGGTCAGAACTTAGCAAGCTTAGCCAGGCTAACGGTCTGTGCTTTAAAAAACACATAAATTTATACACAAACACGCAAAAACATACATACATTTTTGCTGGCACCGCCTCTCAGCACGTTTGAAATGAATGTCAGCATGTTTTGCATGCTCCAGAGCTCCACAGCTGGTGGTTCTTTCTGAAGTGCGGGTCGACTCAGACCTTCCTTCCGGAGCAGCTTCTTCTCCTTCGGGGAGCCGGAGCAGTAGGACCCGCTACCACCTCCAGAGGAGCCCGGAGGAATATAGACCATCAGTTGCGATGGTGGGGTTGTACACCGTTAATAATCCTATTCCACTACGGTATTATTCCACATTATGACAAAAACACGCAACACTTAAACAAAGTAAAAATAAACCATCATTACCTTATTACAAAACATATTCTGGTTTGTTTAACTCTTTTCTTTGTTTACATATAATTTCATGTGTTCTTTATTTTGTTTGTTTTCAATATTAATGTACAAAATATAAAATAATAAAAACAAAGAAAAAACATTGAATGAGAAGATGTGCCAACTTTTGACTGGTGGACATCATAATATATACAGGTGCTGGTCATATAATTAGAATACCTTCAAAAAGTTGATTTATTTCACTAATTCTATTCAAAAAGTGAAACTTGTATAATGTATACATTCATTCCACACAGACTGATATATTTCAAGTGTTTATTTCTTTTA
>JBBPDB010000001.1:7974233-7996733 GCA_037974465.1 Brachypetersius altus
GACTGAATTGGGGTTTTCATTAGTTGTCAGTTATAATCATCAACATTAAAAGAAATAAACACTTGAAATATATCAGTGTGGAATGAATGTATACATTATACAAGTTTCATTTTTTGAATGGAATTAGTGAAATAAATCAACTTTATGAAGATATTCTAATTATATGACCAGCACCTGTATATACATACATTTATCTGCTGTATTAAATAAATGACTAAATAAATGATGAGGTGTCTGTTTCCCTTCAAGCCTATTTCTAAAAATTGTGGAAGGCTGTTTTGTGAATAAAAAATCTAATATGAATGCAATAAAAATAAAATGTAATAACGTATTAAATGTGTCAAGCTAATTATAGATAGCGATGGACAGATAGATAGACAGATAGCAATGGATGATAGATGGATTGATGGATAAATAGATATCTAGATAGGTAATATGACTGATTCACTGTGAATACATCATAGTGCAGGGAAGGGTTTGTGTTTACCATTTTCAGGAACCACTGGTTCAGTTAATGTTGTACAGGTCATGGGTTCGAATCCTACCCTCAGCATACCAACACTAGGTCCCTGAGCAAGACCCTTAACCCTAGGTTGCTCCTGTAGTAACAGAATGAAAATCACTTTGGGTAAAAGTGTCTGCTAAATGCCATTAATGTAAATGTAAATCTGAAAGTCCAATGCATCTAAAAGTTACAAAACAAATGCAAAGACTGCAAAATTATTGTATGAAATGGTTTAGAGATTATATGAGACATTGTGATCATTCTGAGATGTCTTTTTGTTTGAAAAAACATATGGATGGATGGATGGTTGTGTACTGTAAATATATTACTGTAAAAGCACTGGGACCCCTGGTTCCATCCACCACCAAATCAGCACATCTGTTTACAATGAACCCATCAAAATCTCCCATCAAACCACACAAAATGACTATAAAAATGTGTGATTTTAATTTTTGCTACATTGGTGAAATTCCCCTTTAAAAATATTTTTGTATAGTTTATTAAAGTAACGTATTTAAGTCAACTAAAGGATGAAAGACTTTTGCACTTTCTATGTGTGACAAACCATACAAATACAAACCATACTACGGAACCAGAACGACTAGAATATGACTCGGACTGAAGAAGAATAAAGCCTCTGGAGTGTGGTCTCTGGACTGTGGTAGGGCGAGAGAAACGCTGTAGTGTGAAAGACCAGGTGGACTCCAGACTGGAGGAGGGAGAGAGAACCTCTGGTGTGTGTAGAGGCAGGTGGACTCCAGACTGGAGCAGGGAGAGAGAAGCGCTGGAGTGTGCAGGACCAGGTGGACTCTAGGCTGGAGGAAGGAAAAAGAAACTACAGAGAGGGAAACTCTGGCATGTGTAGAGGCAGATGGACTCCAGACTGCAGGAGAGAGAAACCATTTTTTAAACCCCTCTCCCTCTCGTCATCAGCGGAAGGTCAGCTCACAGAGCCGGAAAGCAGGACTACCAATACGATCCGCCATTGTGGAGCAAAAGTCGGGGGACACAGAAAAAAAAGAAAATAAGAAAGGAGGGCTGCTGTTGTATCCGTCGACACGCTGAGTGGATGATTTGGAACGACTCGGGTCCCACACTCCAGTGCTGCAAGTCCAGATCCTGATCCAGATCCATATCCGTGGGCTCTGAAGGTTCCGAGGTCTGAGCGGGAGGTTGTCCGAGGCGCAGCGGGCCGAGAGCGAGAGCCAAGCGGGGAACCAGAGCTCAGGCAGCGGGCAGAGGTGGCAGCCGAGACCGTGGACTCTCAGCAAAGCAAGCAGCTCGGGCTCCTGGAGGATGTCTGCCACAACTGTCGATCAGGTGATTTACTGTTTCTCCCCCATTATCTTTTAAAATCAGCCCATTTCTTAACTAAACATCCCCACCTGCTTTGAGCTAACCTGGAGCTAACAGGCTAGGTAGCTAATGAGCTGCTGGTTGTTGTTAGGCCATGTTTTCCCCATGTTTGCTCGTTTCCTTCACATATACTCGCACATCAGGTCTTTACAGGCCCCTCATCAATCTCTCCACAGCCCATTTTTTCACAGGTAAATAGTTTGTGTTTACAGCCAAGTGTAGTTCTGATTAGCTCTATGTGTTTAGCCCATTAGCAGCTGCTGCTTCTGCTGCAGTTCAGGCCTCAGCTCTGAAAAATAACTCCTTTCATCAAAGAAGGAATGAAACTCAAGCGTCACATATCATCTCAGTGGCATTTCTAATGTGCGTTCTCTCTCCTTCTTCTTTTTGTCGTTGCTCACATTGCCTCACAGAGACCTAAAGGACAAGGAAATAAAGGTACGTCACCTGTTGGAGTTCACATTTGACTTTCTTGTACCTGTTTTTAGAGTCATGCAGGATGCTGTCCACGATGTTTAATCGGTTGTATTGAATAGATGTCCTTTTATGCAATATCATGTTATGCAGCACATCATACTTCAGTTCCTCTGGATTGTGCAGATGTGCTAGCCATGTGTATGCTTTTACATTGAAGAGCATTCTAAAAATTGCCCCTATAATGATTTGACGAGTTATGATGGAAAACTTGAACTGTGTCTTTGATCTTGGTGTGTAATTTCATTTGTACCTGCATAGTATTATGACTATAAACACTTCTCATGCACACCAGGTAGTCAACATAGTGGCAAACAAAAAGAGATGGAAATAAAACTCTTGATGTTTTTTTTTGTAGTGCAAAATGGTTCAATGCATCAGAAGGATGCTGTAAATGACGATGACTTTGAGAATTACCTAAGCAGCCAGACAAATCAGGTGAGTCATCACCTAATGTGTAAAGTTATGTTCTAATGTTATTATACAGTTCATTTTTAGACAGGATTGCAAACCAGTGTTTTAGAGACTGTGTGATTATTTTGTCTAGCCTGAAACACTCCACTTATTC
The DNA here is from genome assembly GCA_037974465.1 of Brachypetersius altus. Lineage (NCBI taxonomy): Eukaryota > Metazoa > Chordata > Actinopteri > Characiformes > Alestidae > Brachypetersius > Brachypetersius altus. The sequence goes on from JBBPDB010000001.1 coordinate 7,977,137, forward strand.
ACAAACAAATATGCTGTCCACCTATTTTTGAAAGTGCTAGCTACCTAAATACATTTCTGTAATGTATTTTTTCTCTTCCACTGAAATAATGAAAATCATTATATACTGTCACTTTTTTGTTAAATGACTTCCCATACAGAGCAATAGCTACCCACCAATGTCTGACCCCTACATGCCCAGCTACTATGCCCCATCCATTGGATTCCCTTACTCTCTGGGTGAAGCTGCATGGTCGACCGCTGGAGACCCTCCAATGCCCTACTTGACCACCTATGGACAGATGAGCAATGGGGAGCACCATTTCATCCCAGATGGAGTGTTCAGCCAGCCAGGAGCTCTAGGCAACACCCCCCCCTTTCTCAGCCAACATGGATTTAACTTCTTTCCTGGCAATGCAGACTTTTCCACCTGGGGCACCAGTGGCTCGCAGGGACAGTCTACACAGAGTTCAGCATACAGCAGCAGCTATGGGTATGCCCCTAGCTCACTTGGCCGGGCCATAGCAGATGGACAGGCTGGGTTTGGGAGCGACACACAACTTAGTAAAGTTCCAGGGCTCAGCAGTATCGATCAGGGCATGGCTGGACTCAAGCTCGGCTCTGACATGGCAGCTGTCACTAAAACTGTGGGTTCTCCACTTGGAGGAACCGTAGGTATGAGTAGTATGGCTGCCAATAGTGTGCCATCCATCAGCTCCTCCGCCCCTAAGCCCACGTCATGGGCGGCTATAGCTAGAAAACCTGCCAAGCCGCAGCCCAAACTAAAGCCTAAAGCCAATACAGGCATGGTAAGTGGTGCTACCATTCCCCCGCCACCTATAAAGCATAATATGAACATAGGTACATGGGATGATAAAGGCTCCATCACTAAGCCTCCCCTTGCTCAACAGATGCTGCCCCCTCAGCCCCTGGTGCAGCAGCAGCTCTTGGCCCATCCCCAGCCGCTACTGCAGAGCCCACTGCCACCCCAACCTCAGCACCAGCACCAGCACCAGCACCAGCAGCTCCAGCTGCCATCCCCACAGCCCCCTCAGCAGCTTCCCCCAGGCCCCCCTCACCATCTCCATCACCATCCCTCTCAGCCTGGTCCCCCCCAACCCCCACACCCACTCCCCCAGCAGAATGCACCTCCCCAGAACCGTTGGGTTGCCCCGAGGAACCGGGTTGCGACCTTCAACCAGAACAGTGGGGCCGAAAACTTCGGCCTAGGCGCCGCTGTGCCCTTGAGCACCTCGCCCTCCTCAAGTGAGGTCCACCCTGTGCTGGAGAAACTGAAAGCCCTCAACAACTACAACCCCAAAGACTTTGACTGGAACTTGAAGAACGGACGGGTATTTATAATAAAGAGCTATTCGGAGGACGACATCCACCGTTCCATCAAGTACTCCATCTGGTGCAGCACCGAGCACGGCAACAAGCGCTTAGATGCTGCCTACCGCTCGCTGGGGGCCAAGGGCCCACTCTATCTGCTGTTCAGTGTCAACGGCAGTGGCCACTTCTGCGGCGTGGCCGAAATGAAGTCCATTGTGGACTACAACGCCTACGCTGGCGTCTGGTCTCAGGACAAGTGGAAGGGCAAGTTCGAAGTGAAATGGATCTTTGTCAAAGATGTGCCCAACAACCAGCTGCGGCACATCCGCTTAGAGAACAATGATAACAAGCCTGTCACCAACTCCAGGGACACTCAGGAGGTGCCCCTAGAAAAGGCAAAGCAAGTGCTTAAAATTATTGCTACTTTCAAGCATACCACCTCAATCTTTGACGATTTTGCACATTACGAAAAGCGGCAGGAGGAGGAGGAAGCCATGCGAAGGGTAAGCATGGCTCTCCAACACACTCCATAGTAGCTGAAGGCAATCTCTGCATCTATAGCTCACACAGATCCTATCGCTCGAAGCCCATTGGATTAGAACACTGTCAGCACATCCATTCATTTCAAAGGGAGGGCTTTTAATAGTTCCTGCATTTGCAAGCCAAATGAGTGTTTCTCCATTATGTGTGCTTCAAAGGTGGGCATTAGAAAGCATCATTATTTTTCAAAAATATGATTAGGCATATATTAAGACAACAATGGCGGATGCTTTGGATGAGGTTGTTTGCCAAAAACCACTTTTATTTGTACAGTTTCACCTAAAATCTTTATTCAACCATATGGAAGGGAATACTTGTTACTTGGCCCCTTGTGGAACTATTCAATGGGTTAAGAGGAAGACATCATGAAATAAATCAAAAGGGGGGGAGGTCTGTAACCTCAGTATATTTCTAAAGAACTGGTACCAAACGGTGACCTCATACACCGAACAGCAAGCAGATGTCCCATTACTAGATAACAGACTGACCCCATTTCCTGCCCATATAATACCCATTATTAATGATTGTACCCATTAGCTCATCAGCTGCTTTTCATGTGTTAAGATATATAAAACTACATCATGCATGTGTAAGACCACAGATTAAAAGTGAAATATGTCAAACTGGTGCTCTGTTGGTTAAAAAGTGAAATACAATAACTTTTTTCTGTATTATTATTTCTTGGCTCCACCTCCCACTCGTGCACTTAAGCCACACCCCACAGCTTTTGTTGGCCATCTCTTCAGGGTCTGAGCTTTTTTAAAACCCCAATATATGTGTACATAATTTTCAAATGCTGCTTAAAATTGATACTCATTAAACTGCATCACATTTCACAGAGGAACACAGGACTCTGGCTCTCAAACTTTAACCCCACCCCAAGAAATGATCCACCCCATCTCAATAAATTACCAATCCTGAACTTAACCCAATTCCAAGGAATTGTCCATCCCAAACATTAACCCTAGCCCAAAAATATCTGTGCATGGTATTTCTAACTTTCTCATCACCTATAGGTTATTTTCCCCCATAGGATTTAGCTTGCAAACATCCAATGGTTATTTAACATTATCTGTATTAGCATGAATAGATACATAACTGTTCAAAGAATTTGCCACACAATTTCTTTTAAATACAATATCTTCTACAGTGCGAATTTAAAACAAGGTATTTTAGATGTATTTTAGGTCGGAATAAAAGGTTATTAAAGGGTAAAGAATATACTATAACCCCTTTTGACACAAGAGGTCTTTGAAATTTGATCCCCAAATATGAATGATGAATTATAGTCAGTCATTTTATTCTATGATTTTAGAATCTTAAATGACATCCAGACATTTAAATATTAATTCAATATGGAAGGTCAGTATTGATCAGGATTCTTAAAACCTCATTCCTGTTAGAAGTTGGTTTGATCACCTGTGTCCGGGTGCAGTGGGAGTATCGGGGGTATTGAGCTGGAAAGTGAAAGAGTGGCAATACTTAATCAGTAGTAAAGGTTACACAAGCATTTACTGTGTGTAGCAGGACAGCACTTTGGGGAATTGAGTTTTGCAGAGAGCCTGATTTCCCGTACATTTGATTAATAATCTGTCCTGGATTGCTTGGACAGTAATGAATTAAAGTACACTCGTTCCAAAGGCCAGTGAATTTTTTTTTTTTTTCTCTCGCCTCTCGAGAGGCTTACCTTTTTGGGGGTTGCCCTTTCCCCTGTTCGGGTCATAGAGAAAGATTTATGTAATCCTAAAACATCGGCAAAGCCAGGGCAGAAGCATATATAACCTTCAAGTGAAATATTGTTCATAAAGTTACCATTCATAAAGTTCAGAATGGTTTAAAAGCTCTTTAGCATTGACAGTATTGTGTTAGTTCAAGATAAACACGTTTCTTAGCTTGTAAATTTTCCATGCATACTTGCAAGCTTTGTGAGAAGATTCTCCAGGATTGTACACACACACACACACACACACACACACACACACACACACACTATGACAATACATACCAGACCATGGAGATGTTTGGGTGCATGGCACAGGTAGCATTATGCTCTTTCATACGTAACGATTTGGTTTAAACATACAAACTTGGGAGAACAGTCTTATGTAATTCTCCTCAGAAAACATCCATTAGGTGTAGAGATTGCTTACTGATATTGAGCCAATATCAGAAAGAAATACTAAATTTCTAAATAAGGCAAAAAATAATCCAGTCATATCTAGCCTCATGATAGATCAAACTCTTGCCTACATTCATTATTAGCTGTCTCTTCCTGTGGAGTAATAGTGTTTGAGTAGTTTGAGCATGACTGGCTACTTTTAGATGGTTATCTTAATGGAATTGTTTGGGGGGAAAAAGTCCCAATTTTCACAATTTCCCACTTACCCCAGCCAAGAGTCCAGAATTAGTCTGTTTAATTTAGAGCTGGAGCGACGTGACTACCATTTACTAAGACTAGAAGTCAATATTCACTCATTCACTCACTCAGACAGCTTTTTCTTTATAGAAACTATGTGGATGTGGTTTAGGACACAGTATGACTTTTTCTGAGCACAAAACTTTTTACTTGCAGGATGTATTTATTAAGCATTTCCCCCAGTTGTGTCTTGCTGTCATTATTGTATTGTGCTGTATGTTGGACTGTGTATGTCGAACTGGAGACAGGCATGACTGTACTGATATAACTTGCATTCCTCACATTCCAGTTCTGAGAAAGAGCAGAGGTAGAATGTGAGGGATTTGCACCCATTGACTAGACATGTTCATAAGTACCTTCGGTCATGAGTATTTTCAGGGCATATGAGAACCCCCAAAAAGGTAAGCCTCTGGAGAGGAAAGCAAAAAGAATCCACTGGCCTTTGGAACGGGTGTACTTTAATTCATTACCATCTAAGCTATCCAGGACAGATTATTAATCAAATGTACGGGAAGTCACAGTGAGACAAAGCCGGAGGCAGACATGAATTTCTTGATAAAGCTCACATTCCTCACATTCCAGTTCTGAGAGGAAGGATCTGCTGTGTCTCTGAATGTGAGGGTTTTGTACCCATGCTCATGATTTTTATTTTTAGAGCACAGCGAAGAAAGCAATGAATAAAATCAAGCTTTTCAACCTTTGAGATGAGCTTAATTCAAGAATGCATTAACTTGGTGAACTGATATTGGTGCCTGTTTTATTGGGTTTATTGGGATTTGATAGTTATTCTTCAATGTGTAATAATAGTTTATTTTACAGAATTATCTGTTTGTTTGTTTTTTTTAACAGATATTTGTATGGTTTAAATGTAACCTGCATACTTTTTCCTGCAGTGTACTGACCGTACTGCTGTGCAGGTTATTTTATACCGTGGTACTCACTCATGAAAATTTAATGGGAGGCCTGAAACATGCTGGGGGTGGGGGGTTTACAGACATGATTCTCAAAGATGTGATTATTTTACAAGATTAAAGTCTCAATCATTAAATGTATTTCACTTTGGACAGCTCTGTGGAAAATATCATTTGTGGGTCAAAATAAGTCATAAAAGTAAACGAAAGACAAGCAAATATCAGGTCTCTGTAAACTATTAAATGCATTAATATTTTATTATTATCAGTCCCTCTCCCACTGACCCGGGCAGTTGTTCTGTCTGGGCATCTCACAAAGGTGTGTTCTTTTAATGATGGTTACGAAGAACGTTAGCAAAAAGCTTATAGAACATAATGACAAATACAAATTACTCTTATTTGTTGTGTACACAAAATTTAAATGAGGATTAACATTGTTGACAGGCTAAGCCAAATGTTTACCAAGTCGCTTAGTAAGGCCCAAATGTTCAGGAATTTCTGTGATTGATAGCAATTTTAAAAGACAAGATTATCCCCAATATTTGTTGCTGGCTGATTTAACTTTGTCAAAAAATTGACATTTTAAACTTAATTGACCTGTTGTTTCGAATATTGATTTTTGTTTGATTTAGTTTACATCTTCGAAAGATCTTTGTGCTAAAGTTTGATATCTTTATGTTGAATATGGTGATTTGTAATTAAATTTCCCAGTTCTGACTGTATTGCTCTAATAGAGCCTCTACATATTGATGCTGTCAGTGGGATTTTCACCAACAGTGATAAATCTGCACTCCGTCAATATTATAAGGTCTGTAAGGTCAACCAGCCGATATATTCCGCACTTCCAGGGGGGTAAGAATGGACCATGCAATTTTGTGCCCATAAGTAATGTACACACTATTCAACAGACTGGAACACATGAGGTTAGGAATAATTATACTGCATGAATAGAGTGCAGACCCTCCCTCCTCTGAAAATATTGGATGAGATCGTTGCCAGCGTTCTGTAAAGCTTGTCCAACCCAAAAGTTGCTGTGAAAGAAGTCGATTGTGGGCCTTCATTACATTTTGCTTCTTGGAGCTCCATAAATGGTTGTGGGCTGAGGGTATAGTAAAGCATTTATACGATGAAGAGTATGGAAATATTTTCAGGTCAGTCTGATGACTAAAATAAATCTTAACCAAGTCCTCCTTAGTGAAGACATGGATGATCAGAATCACTGCTGTGAGGGATGTTCTACCACTGTTTGGGTGGTGTAGTGAAGATTAATAATGGCCTAGTAATATCAGACCACTAACTGTGGTCTACATTCTTAGCTATTCACACTGTGGGTGGTTGGCACTAAAGCTGTGATCATTCAGAGTTATCAAACCTTAGAAAAAAAAGTATTTTTTAAGTATCCCAATGTATTTGAGCGCCATCTCCCAATCCTACAACCAGAAGAACATATGAGGTTCTGTCCACTCCAGAAACTATCAATGTTTTGAGGTCTTTCTGTGTGTTCTTAGAATCAGCAAACTTTATTGATCGTATGCTGTGACTGCACAGTGACACAAAGATGAGAACAATATAAAATATAACATAATACAACTCTCCAGAAAATACACAATCATCTCATGCCTTTCTCTCTCCTTTTTGTTTTGCAGGAGCGAACTAGAAATAAACAGTAACCTTACAGAGATCTCCCTGCTAGAACTTCAACACTAATAATGTAGAACCTTGAATATTGCCTAACCACAGAGGAAGAAGGGGGTTCTGATATATTTTCTGCTGAAGACCATGTATGAACACTTAACACGACCATGGACTTTTGTGTCAATTTTCGATGCATCTGCCCTTACTCTCGAGTCTCTCTCTCTCACAAACAAGAAAAAAAAATACTACAAATTTCTCACTTAAAACTGTATCTTTTAAGCACTTTCAGTCCTTCTAAAAAGCTTCTACCAATTACACTTAATAACACTTACTGGACTTCTGTTTGGTATTAACTGACTAACCAGTGTAGTTGGTGTGGAGGATTATCTCATCAGACTTCTTAGGTTGTTGGGTTTTTTTTTTTAACGTTTTTGTCATTTCTTTTTTTCATCACGATTTCAAGTGCTCAGAGGAGACATAACATACAACAAATGTATGACAAATGACAAATCTTTACTTGAATCTGCGAAGCTGTGTGATTGTCCAGTTTCAGTGCAGGACTGAGAGGCAGGCAAGGCATTGACTTTTGGAAGGCCAAGTTGGAATAATCTGGAATAATCATGTCCGTTGGTGTAGACTGAATACTGCTCCCAATCGCGTATCTGTCTGTGCACCAAAAGATGGTTATTATGCAGCTTGGTGGATGACACCAGTTAATGCACTTTTTTTTTTTCTTTCTTTCTTGTAACTGTCATTCAAAAGTGCATTTGTCTAAGGAGACGCTTGCTCTGTGATACCATAACCCTCACAGCTGCCCTCTCCTCTAAAGTCTATGTACCTCACTCTGAAGCAGGCCTCGTGCTCGCCAGGCACCTCTGTGATGCTTTTGGGACGAACCCCCCCAAACCTCCTACACCGGGTTTCGTCCCGAATGCAGGAGCTTCTTAAGCTGATAGTCTTCTCCTTTAGGTGACTCACTAGCTAAATAAACATTATCCATGTTTAGCGATACAATGGTTTGAGTTTTACTTTTGCTTTTCAATCCAAAAAACAAAAAAAAGCCAAAAAAACAAACAAAAAACTTCCACAAATGTGCTCTCGGTCACTTGCGATAAGGGGCTCGTCACACGTCGTCCAGATTTTGTCGTGTTGCATGAGAGATTTTATTTTTGTTTTGGCATTTGAAACAATATATATATATTGAGCATTATTCTGAGGACATGCAAAAAAATTATATCTAATCTATTTAGGTCTTGATCATAAAAATGACTGAATGATTTAAAGTAAATGCATTGCTGTGGTCTTAAAAAGAATAGGACAGTCGAAACGGCCCCTTTACTAGTGGTCTGTGGCCCGGGCCGCCGGTGTCTGAGACACGATCCCTCCATTAAGGCCTGATCCTTCACAACATCTGTGAGTAATATAGCGCACTTCTTGTCTGTGGTATTTCCTGTTGGTTCATTAGCTGCCTTTTCCATAGATCCAGTAGGGCTTCTCTCTGTTACTCTCTCTCTCTCGCTCTCTCTCTCTCTCTCTCATTATGTCTCTCACTCTCTCTGCTGTATGTTGTGTTGTGAGGATGTGGCTAGGCCTCTACTGAGCGCTGGAAGGGCAGCACCTCATGTTTCCACAGCCAGACTGGCATTCCGGATGGAGTCGAAGGATTATAAAACCCCTGCAAAAAGAACCACCTCTCACCCCTTCACCGTGTGGTTTGATTTGTGGCCATGTTTGTATGGGTTACTGTAAATCAATGCTTCGTAATGATGCTAAATGCTAATTGCATTATGATGTGATTACTTAATCTGATTAAAAAAAAAAACAAAATAAATATAGATTTATGGAAACAGAACGCTTGTCTGTGTGAAATACACATTGCTTACATGGCATCATTACATTACATTTACGGCATTTATCAGACACTTCTATCCAAAGTGACTTCCATTCCCTAACTACAGGGGACAGTCCCCCTGGAGCATCTTGGGGTTAAGTGTGTTGCTCAGGAACCCAGTGGTGTTATGCTGAAGGTAGGATTCAAATCCATGACCTCTTGGTCTAGAGGCAAGTATCCTACCCATTATGCCGCCCCCACGCCCATGCCCTGTTAGATCAGAAATATTTGAATTTAAATGGAACTAGTATTCAGCATTGAGCTGTTTGAGATATTTTGTTATCAAGAGTCCGGTATTGGTAATAACTGCTTGCTCTGTATCTCCACATTGAGTTTCTTACACATTGTTCACAATAGAACAGTATCTGTTTGTACCAGTTGGTGGCGCAATGCTTAAATACTGTAAATGTTTCATGATCATAGGTGATGTAGTAAGACACTAATGCACTAGAGGGCGTCATTGTTCAAAACAAGCTTATCGCCCAGCAATTTATCTTTCCATTGATAATAATAAAATAAAAATGAATGTTTATATAGCACCCTTTTCATTCCTAATGGTGCATATAGTCGTGCATATAGTTTATAAATAGAATATTTCCTAAAAAATAAAATTTCAGCATTCATTTTTTTTTGTGAATGTATCTGATTATTGGGGTCCAGACACAACACTGTTGTTCTAAACGACCTGCACTCAAAACTCATAATAAGGATACATTTGGCAAATTCTTGGTGTTAGTCTTTACAGGTTTTATCTATTAAAGGGGAATTGCACCCAGTTTTAAACAATTCTGAACGTTTTAGAGCAGCTTGATGCAAAATGGTAAATAGAGAAAGAATGAAAAGCTGGAGGCAGCTTGAGTGGGTTGAGATCAGTGTTGGGGACAGCTCCAGTTCCAGCTCCAGCTCCAGTTGGACACCAATTTGGACACCAAACATGTCTTGGCTGTTCATCTACATCTGGGGTATGAACGAATTATGCAAATCTGATTTTTTTTTTCAAACCAAAACCCTTCATGTAGATTTAACCGTTTATCTAGATTTTTTGGAAAATGTGGAATTCCAGGTCACATATAAACCTAATTGTCCTTCTGTAGAGCAGTTTTTAATTCTTTTTAAGGGCAAAACAGTACAAATAGGCAAAACATGCCTTTGTCATGATCTGAGAGGATACCAGGAGTTTAAAAGACTTCACTGAAACAAAAAGGCAATGAGGCAAAATATGACTACCATGAGTTTGTCCACCACACTCTTGACCTTTAAATGAGAAATTGAGTTGAATTGAGTGATCAAGTCTGTGAGCAAGAAAAATGTGCCCCCTTCCCTGCAGTGTTGTCTCTTCAGCCTAGAAAAGCTCCTCCAGCCTCCAGTCTGCTGCCCCTAGAAGATCTGGAGCAGGCAGAGAGAAGAAACCTGAGAATACTAGAGTCTATATATAAGTCCTACATGTCTGAATGCCATGTATGGTATGTCTCTCTGGAAATGCCATTTTAATCAAGCAATTATAACATGGACAAGACACACATTGTCTACACGGTACCTTTCCAAAGGCTTAGTGCTGCCAACATGGTCCTTCTGTCTGACATGAGAGAACATTTCTCCTTCTGCCTGCCATTTGCCCTAATTGCACTAAGAGAGCTTCGAATAGAGACTTAACTCTGTCCTCCTCTACATGTTCGTTTGTACGCCCATCTGCTTCCGCATTCACTGCCTACACGTTTTCTTTCTGTTCGGGTTGAGTTTGAACAACACTGTCCATGCTATTAATAGGCCTCACAGCGCTGCCTCCAAATTGCCGGTTTCACTCATAAGCTCGAAGAGGACAAAGCCAGAATATGCAAATGGAGATTTAATTTCAGCTTTCTTAGTGTCTCCTTGCTTTTGCTGTTGCTGTAAGGGTGGAAAAGCTGTTGCATTGGTTTACAAGTGGAAGCGTAGTTGTCATAATGTTAACACTGCCTCCGTCTCCACTGTACAGACAGTATTGTTTCATAATCCTGGAAAAAACTGTGTTCTGTGTACACTATATTTTGTGATAGATGGACATAATATTAGAAAGGGGAACTTTAAAAAGGCTTTTATCAGTAGCTCACACACTGTATCATTTTGCAACAACTTTAACCATGTTATAATTGGACCAATACACCCAAACGGTACTCAAGACAGCAGGAAGGCAGAGCTGGAGTTCACTTTAATAAATGTGGTCAAATGTACAATGATTTAAGGGAACATTTCTCTATATGTAACAACATTCGACACAGAAGAACAATTAGGCTATGGGAATCTGCAGCTTGGTCTAGAGGTAAATCAGCTGTGTCTTGGTCCATTCATATTTTACATTTTGGTATTTTACATTTGCTGCTGATCTCAGATCTACAGAAGTCTAAAAAAGCTTTTAAGCATTAAAACATAGACGGCAAAATCATTATTGTGATTTCTTTTTTCTTGAAAGAGAGGGAGGCTTAGCCCTATTTGCCCTTTTATACCATTTTATATAAAGTATGTTCTTTTTTTACATGCCCCCTGAAGATAACAACTGATTTCAAACGATATAGAACTAAGGGCACTGAAATTAGGAGATTGCAAGCTTGATCCCTGACAATGCCATAGCCATTTGTCCTCTCTGTCCTTCGCATCACTCAGTGTGATGCTAGGGAGTGCAGGCGTATGATAGCTAATGTTGCAGAATTGGATAATAATGTTCTCCCTGAGCATGTTGAGCTGTTCAGTAAGTCTTAGCTAAAGGGTGGAATCGGGCATGAATAAAATGGCGGGGGGATACAGGGTACAAAAAAAAGAAAACTAAATAAATAAATAGCTGGACGCATGAGGCAATGTTAGTCATTTACGGCTGCTAAGCAGGAGAACTGAAAAAATACCAGAGTTTGGGATTGGTCATTGGAATATGCCTGGCACATTCAAAAATGGAGAGCATTAAAAAGTTGATTAGCCATGGTACAATTACCCCCTTTGACTGGGAAGACCAGGGGTCAATATTGATAGAGTCAATATTGTCGACATGCTTGAATGTAAAACGGGTCAGTATTCATTTTCATATCAGCTAGTGAAGATGGTGATTCTAAAGCTGGTGGAATAAGGACTAGGAAAAGAAATACCTTCTCACTTCCCTTTCCTTTCCTGATCTTCTGTACCATCACATTACATGATAATTTAGGCAGAGAATAAGCAGAATTTCTAAATAACCTCACACATGGGAAGCATAGAGGCTCACAAAATGATCACAGCAGATGAACATGAGGGATTGGAACCTTTTTCTTTCATTTTGCCTGTCACAAACAAACAGATGGCCATATTTGATTTGTCAGTATATTTAAAGCCAATGCAAATACTTTCAAATATACAAATCATACAGAATTCCTGTTTTTACAGTCACAAATTCAATGATTTTACTGTCCATTCAAAGGAACCAATACTGCTCCTGCATTATTTTACTTTTTATTTTACTTTTAAGGTGGCTGTATTCAGTGCAAATTACATTTACACTTCATTACTTGCTTGGGCCATTTATAAGAACAAACAAATGCCCATTAAGGTGTGTCACTTAAAACGACCCCAGTTTTGTGGTTGTTCATGAGTCAGCAGAAGGATGGGACTTTGGCCCTCTGAGAACAGTGTAAAATAACAATTTCAGCAGCTCACAGCATGAAAAAAATAACTCCAGCCACCCAACTCAGAGTTTAAGCAGAAATAAGCAACTTAGAGAGAGCTTAGGAACAAAACTGTGCCACTCTGGTATAAGACCTGTCACAATTGTCTGCAGACTATTCATTGTAAACAAAATCTCCTCAATCAATCTCACTTGCATGAATGTGACTGGATTTCAGTTTAAACCAAGAGCTTTACATGTTGGCTGACATTTTCCTTTACCTTAATATTAATCAGCATGTTTGCACGGTAAGGTTAATTCTGAAAGCTGTGAGAAAAAGATTCCACTGGCATAGAGGTCAGAATAGGTCATGCTAAAATAAAGATTTTTTTCCCACTCATTGTCAGGTTACATGACCCAAACACATTGATTTCAGATTCAGACACCACCGGACAGGCCCAGCAGCAGGATCAATAAAAACGGTAAAGAACCGCAACTATCTCCATCCAACAAATGGCCATCAATAAGATATGGTCCTCAATCAAAATAAAAGGAGCAACAAACACCCACATGAGACACTCCCTCCACCATGCTTCCTAGCTAGAATGAATTGCCATGCTTTCTTCAAGCAGAACAACTGCTTGCCATTTACCAAAAGGTTAGCTTTGGTCCCTAATTACATCTTTAAATACATCCAGTGATATAAATCATACACATGATCTTTGCCCAACTTGAGATGTAGACTGAACAAATTTTGAAATGTTTTTCTCCTGGTAGATATTAGAGGGATTCATAGCTGCAGCCTTATTCCAAATGACTTCCACTTGATTTTCCTCACTGTGTACCAGCTGAGTCTCATGGCTTTAAAAATCCTTTTGTAACATTCTCCTACAAGCCTTAACAGCTTTTCTTCTGGAAGCTTTTGAAATATATTTTTAACAAGTAATATTGCACTTCAACAGAATTCAGTGAAGAGCATGCAAGCAAACTTGTGGTGTCTAATATAGGAGGGCAGGTCAAAGCCACACCTGAACTGATTACAACACCCGGCTCCAATTACCCTAATTACCTTTTTTAGGTCATTATTCTAGAGCAGCAGTCACCAGAAATACTCCCCTGCATCGAATGTGTTGCCCACCCCCCCTTACCTAACACTGAAACCTCTGATCCAACCAACCAAGGACTTGTGAAGGAGCTAACAAGCTGAAGGCGGCTGCGATTGGAGCTATACAGGAAAGGATCTCCAGGAACAGAGCTGACAACCTACAGGATCACAGTCAATAATTTTGACCACTTAATCAATTTCTTCAATAAAAAAAAAAAAATATATATATATATATATACATACCCCACACGTATATATATACACCCCACACATGTTGTGTTGTCCGTTAAATAACACTGCATTTGTTCATTATGGATTTATTTATGTTCAACATCACATTCTAGCTATTCATGTAGAAATTCAGATAAGTCCACAGTGTTCATTCAGGGGTTTTCTCACAACTGCAATTAATCAGAAATTTTACTGCAGCTGTTTACCAAGCATTTGCCTCGTCACCATTCATGATAATAAAAAAGCACATTTGACAAGTACAAGGGGAACGGTGCATTTGTATTGGGGCTTCAGTGTTGTTAAGAAAAAATACAAAATAAAAATGCAACATTATTTTGGGATTGGGATTGATGTCACTCAAAATAAGAAGATAAGTAATGGCAGTTCGGTGCACCTGATAAAACTAAACAGTATCAACCAGTTAAATCAGGTTAAATCAGTGGTTGCAGCAAATGTGATTTTCTATGTCATTGCCCCAAAGGAAAAAAAATGGCATCTTTATGATTTTTAAGATGATCATCACTATCGTTCTCATTATGACAGTTACAGTATGGCATTATTGATATCTGGGTACTGGATGGCCACAATTTGGTATGACTGAACACTTTTATCACATTTCATCACTTTTTATGTTTGTTTTTTCAGTTTTAATCAGGTGTCACGACCCACTGTTTGCTTTATATAACCTTTCCTTTTAGTCCAGAAAAGGGTTTAGTTGTTCCACAAGCTGAAGAACCTTTAAATAATCAAACTTTATTTGGTTCTATACAACACTGTTTCTAGGAGTGTAGCACTTTTGGGTCCTTAACACAAAGGTGGTGTGTAAACATCTTCTGGCCACTTTACCTTTACTTTTCCTTAGTCCAAGACAACTATAGTTCTGCAGTACAAAGAAAGAACCCATTCCAGCATGAATGTGTGTGTGTCTTTAAAGAAGGGGGTTGAGATGTGTGCAACATGAACTAGTAGACGTTGATTGTAAAAAATAAAACACACACACACGCATGCACATGCACACATACACACATGATATTCACTAAATGGGAAAATGTCTGAAGCAGTGTATAATTATTGCTAAGTGAAGTAAACACAGTTCTTTCAGTGAAGGGCTTTTGGGATTTATATTATCGGCTCTCCCTCAAGCATAAAAATGTCTCAGGAACCGAAAACTCATTAATAGAGTTGAAACTCAGGAGAGATGTTGAGGAACTTTCAGAGTCGTGTTTGAAAGTGAGATTGAAAATCAACCTTCATCATTTAACGAAAGCCAGCTCACAGAATGACAGATTTATTTAATGATCTACATGTGATCTAAAACCAACAGTAAAGCTAATTGTAAGGTTGAGATTGAAAAAATGTGCATTTTGGTCAAATGCATTCCTTAAAATGCCCTGTGTGTGTCTCTCTGCCATAACTGGATTTGAAACTACTTTTTAGATTAAAGCTTTCTCAAAACTACCATAAAACACAGTCCACATGCATCAGTCAGAGAATTCATAACTACTTCATGTAATATCTTTCTGTGAAGGATATTTAAGTGGCATGAAATAGACATCTGGTTCCATTCCACACTATGAGCAATTCTGATTCAGTACATTTCTCCAGAAGAGCATTTCACATCAAACCACTCTTATGTTGGTTTTATGCGAACATGTCGAAAAGCAATGAAATTCCCCTTTAAACTGATCAGCAACAAGTTTTAACTCCGGCCCAGAATTAATAAGGGAAGTCAAATATGAAAACCTAATGCATGGAAATTCTGCCTGCCTCAGTATTTCATTACCCACAAGGCCTGATGAGAGTCCTCCAATTTAGAGACATATTTGCCCCCATAATAGAGGTGTCCACACTCCCCTTGGAGATGGGAAGGGTGTATAGCATCCTGCATCATCAGTGTCTTGGAGGGGCCTCCTAACCCTCTCAGTGCAGCTCCAGTCCTGCAAGTTCCTCCCACTAATACCTAATGGAGATTAAGGGCCATTAAGGCCTCTTTGCTGCATGCGCAGTTTTGTATTGATCACATCGACTCAACTCGTTTTAGCCAATGATCCGATTACAACCCAAGTCCCCCCTCCACTGCCTCCCTCCTTATGTCTCTCTGGCTCGAAGGTCCTCCACTGGGCCATTGACCCATATGCTGACACATGCGTTTCTCATAGCCCTCTGTGCTTGCAAGGAGGGTCAGGGCTTTAACACACTGGATTTACCAAGAACCAGGTTAATGAGGCCAAATATTATTATTCATTTTACTATCGTTCTTGCTTTTTTTTTTTACATATGTACAAAGAGTTTTTCAGCAACGTTAGACAAAACAAAACAGAACAAAAAAAAGCCTGCAGTGAAGCCATCCAGTAATGCCCTGACATGCATAACATTTCCATTTCAGTAGCGTTTTTTTGCATCATTTTCCAACTCTCCAAAACTCCAACCGAACTTTACATTGTGTGAACATTTCATGATGAATGGGCCAAAACTGCTTGGACATGAACAAATATTAAGAACGTTTTCTTATAGGGGTTTCTATAGGGTCATACTATACATGCACAAATATTAGTTAAAATATAAAAATAATTAATTACACTATTTGTGGCAAAATTAATGTGACCATTACCATAATCCATGTTCCCCACTCTATCCTATGAGGGCAAACTTTGGCAGCATTCCGTGAGGCATATTGTTTTCTTCAAAAAATGTACAGCACTGGCAAACCAACATAATGATCAATACAATGTTGCAAACTACACTATAGACTTAATTTCCAGTTTATTACGTACACTTGGTATCAACTGCTGACTCAATACAAGAGCACTTCTTAGGTTTACATTTATGTTCTGCTGCTGCAAAATTTGTTGGTCACTCTCAAGCCCAGCTACCAATGAATATGGGCCACTGAACCAGTCATAGTGCACCTGTAGTGTAGGTTTTTCTTATCATTTATTCAGTATATAGAGTTTTTGAACTCCACAAGTATTGTAGTACTGCATCAATTTCATTGTTATGCTTTGGATTAAAAACTGATTCAAGTCTTGAAATGCCCAATTGAAAATGATTCATTATTCATTTTTTTATTTTTGGTATCTAGATAGATAAAGCAACCTACTCCTTCTAATGGGTGGGCCTTTAGAAGCAATACTTATCATTATCATGAAGGTGTTTCTGATGTTTAGGGCCCAAATTTAAGGGCTAGTTCTAGTAGTTCAAATGCTCAGTAATCGCCAATAGTCAGTCTGTAATATTCTGAGGTATTGTGAAGGAAAACGGGCAGTTAGAATGGAGCAGCTGGCTGGAGATGGCGTGATCTGGACACTCTGAAGGCCGTCATGGCTCGCTCGGCCAAAAGATGCCTGAGGGAGCGCTCTTTGAAATTGCCATGGTTATTAACATCGACAAAGCGTCTCTGTTAATCTATATGGATCCCAGCTCACAGAGAGTCCCAAATACATTGGGCTTCACAGCGCTATGTCTCTCTCTCTCTCCCTCTTGAATCAAAGGCTCCAATAAGCAGCAGCCTGATGTTATTAGTGACATTTGTCCCTCAGAGAAAGCCCTTACAGCTCCACACTTTAGTCAGGTACTTGACATTCCCTGATCTACCGATGGCATGGAATAATGAAGCATCTACAAACCGAGCTGGATCTCTTTCAAAAATATGCAAAAGTGTCTAGTCTCTGTGATCAGCCACTAGACTAGTCCCTCTGTTTGCACCTGAACAGAAGAAGGCATCCCAGAGGCCTCCGTTAAGCTAAGAAACCCCATCTGAAGAGTGTGACAGAACTGGGTCTTGGTCCACAGATCGGCTGGTGCTTCTGATTACTGTTCTCTGTCTCTCTCTCTCGCTCTCTCCCTCCCTCTCCCCGCCTGTTCCCAGGCTCTGATCTGACACACACCACTCCCTACATGACTGATAGATCCAGGACAAGCAAGTAACAAATAAAACCAAGGGATTCGTCACATATCATAGAGCGCTCAGAAATTGATTGGAATGCAGTGCAGATGCCTTGGCGCACCACGTCCCAGCGTTCAAGCATACAAAATGATAAAGATCTCCCATAGACAGTCAGCTGGAATGTTTTTTCCCTAAATGCTGGGAACTGTGTTGATGTGGATCATAAGACTTTTTGACACAAGTTGGAACACTTGGTACATAATTTTTTTTTTGCTGATATTTCAAAAGACCCACGCTAGTCCCATGACAAACCATGCAAGTTTTCATTGCTTGAAATCGATTTTTGGGGCAAGTCTTCTGCAAGAGTCTCCTGTGGTCTGGAATAGTCTGCAGTTCACATGCTGCTGTACGCGAGTAAATGAAAATGTCTTGGGAAAGATGATGAGTTTGAACCAGCTTTGAACTTTCTGGGAACTGAATATTTTACAGAGGATGCACAAGAGCATGTGTTAAATGTTTACAGTCCAAAAGATAAAAATGAATGAGCTTTTATTAGTTAGTTTAGACAATTCATTTGAATGTATTAATGGTAAACACTAACGTTAGAATAAATGCAAATAAATAATATGATTTAACATGTGTGAATGTGTTATTTTAACCATTTCCAACCTTCCTCTCGAGGAAGGTCAGTATTTAAAGTTACAATCCAATACAATCCAATAAATAAAATTTAACAAACTTATCCAGTGACCTAGAGTTTACTGAGAAGCCAGGAATCAACATTCTTGCTATGTCTTTCACGTTATATTTATGTATAGTGTTATACAGTAGGAAGAACACAGTATTTGCTCAGTAACACAACTACAAATAAAATTTTTGCCTTAACAGATAAAAGAAAGTAGAGATAGAAGAGCTGGCTGGTATCCCAGACTCATGTATATACACTTATGTATAGCCTTGGGCTTAATTTGCACTGTCAGAGGTGAGTCACACTGTCTTTAGTCCATTCTCTTGTGGAATCAAACAGTGGGATCTAATAATTAGAGTACAGGTCTGTGGACAACCTATTAGACCACTGCTGGAATGTGGTGATATTTTGTTGCTAACAAGCGAATGTGCATCTAAGAAAATGGCATCCTCCTTGTAAATCCTCCTAGATTTTAAAACTACCATAAATTTGTCTCGTAGTGGAGTAGCGTTTAAAACCTGAGTATACAGAACAAATACAACTGCTTAATTGCATTTTAGAATTTTCATTTACTCAGTTCAGGGGTACCCAGCTCTGGTCCTGGAGGGCCAATGTCCAGCACAGTTGGGGGATTTTCCTGCTCAAACACACCTGAATCAACTCACCTGTTGATTACCAGATTTAATAAATGTGTTTGAGGAGAGAAACTATCAAACAGTGCTGGACACCAGCTTTTGCACCCCCCCTCCAGTTCATTTTACTCATCGTTTTGGTCAGTCACTCTGACCTTAAGTCTTCCTATGACCACTGTTGTGAACAATTCTGATATGGTATGGTTCTCTGGAGTGGTCCGTTTCACACCAATCCGCTCTGAATCGCTTTGTTTACCTTCTTAATCATCTTAATCAGACATTCTTCTTTGGGAGGCTCCTTCATTCATCCCATTTTGTTTAATCAGCACTTTTTACAAACAATGTTGTCACAAAGCAGCTTCCAGGTCTGAATCCCTAGCAAGCCAAAGGAGACAGAGGCAAGGAAAAACTCCCTAAAGCTGAAATAAGTAGCCTTGGGAGGAACCAAGACTTAAAAGGGTAACCCATCCTCCTCTGGTCGACCCAGAGAGAGATAGAGAAAGAGAGGAAATAACTAACACTAGCAGGCCTTTGTGGACTAGACTTAATCACTGCAGAACAGATAGGATGGTTATGGCTAACAGAGCAGGTACAGTTAAAAGTCAGTAGAGGTAGTAACTGGCCAAGGGACAGTACCTGCCATTTTTCACCTTCAGCTGTACCTTTGAATTGAGAGTTCCTCTTTACCCTTGTCAGATATGTATGAATGTGGCATGTTACTTGGGTGGGCACCTGTGTGTGCGTGCGT
>JBBPDB010000001.1:8027125-8048075 GCA_037974465.1 Brachypetersius altus
AGAGAGAGAGAGAGAAAGGAAAAAAGAGAGAGAGAGAGACAGAAAGAGAGAAAAAGAGAGAGAGAGAGAGAGCAGAAAAGGAGCGGAGAAGAAGACTTCAGCTCTATCTGATGTCTTTATTGGCTTCATTGTGTTATGCTATCAAGCTGGAGCTCAAACAGGCATCCATATTAATGTGTGAAGCAAAAAGGAGTCGAGTCATTCAGGATAGAAGAAGCTTTAAACCAACAAAATAAATGTAAATAAATAAAGGCTTTTGTTAGATTACATATTTCTACATTAATAAAACTATAGAAACAGGTTAAAGTAGGAGGTCTGGAGGCCTGGAGTATTGGTGCTCGGGCACACCTGATTCTGCTTATGGGCATTTGAACAGGGGAACTGCTAAACTGTGTTGGAAACAGGCCCTTCAGGATACTGTCGATCACCATGGCCAACACATTTCCCCATAGAACAGAATTCCATTGACTCCAGGCACTTATAATAGAAGTCAATGGGGAAGGTGCTGAGGCAGCTGAGTGACAAAACACTCACAAGAGACGTGTTGAAATTACTGTGGCAATCGACTCGCACACTTTTACTTTAATGCGTTTGAGATATATTTACCATTGCAGCACTGTGGTTTGGTGGGATGTGTACAGATGGTTAGAGATTTAAAGGAAAGCTGTTTTTGTTTTGGTAGAGGAAGGCCATGTTGGGTGAGCCCAGGAGGAGCACTTCCACCCCCTTCCCTTAAAAGCTGCAAGGTAGATTTGTCATTCTATTAGTGCCATCACATCTTTATGGGCTGGGCTAATGAGATGTAAATGGGCTGTGTAAGGATATAGAGCAACGTTCTGAGTCTCAGAAACACCAATTATAGCGCGAGAGGGTGAGTAAGTGAGAAGCAGAGGGAGAAACATGGAGAGACAGACAGGAAGCGAGAAAGAGAGAGAGAGAGAGAGGGAGCAAGAGAGAGAAAGAGAGTACATAATATACCCAATTGCTTAAACGTGAGCTCAGCAAAACTGTTCCTGAATCCTGTCATGAGGATGAATAAAAATAGCAGTCAGAGCTTGTACAGTATCAGGATGTGGGGACAGTAATGACGGGACCTGGAGCATGTAGTTTCAGAGCCAGTGGAAGTTTAGCTGCTGCTAAAAATGATCACAGTGTTACTGTAGATATTCCTAACAGATAGACATATTCATTTTTATTGACTAGATAATTTAATTTCACACTAAGTGTATTTCAGCGACTTTAAATTTATGTGAGTAAGTCACAGAAGGCACACATTATTTTAATAACCTTCTTAGAGGCTGTGATTTAGCATCACATTCACACTGAGCTCGCCAGGCTGAAATACAGCCTCCAGTGTAGTGACACAGATACAGTAAACAATGAGAAGGAAGAAAGGTTTCTGGGCAAATTGATGTATATTTATTTTTTTATAATGAATAGATAATTTTATTTCATTTTATTTTATTTCAAAATCAAATTTTGGTTGAGGACAATAATCCAATCAGAATTTATCTACGACTATATGGCTGAACAAGCTCTCATTAGTTGGGACTTTGGGTTTAAAAGCCTAACAAATCAGATACAATGGCAACACAATTAGGAATTAACCAATCACGTTTTGATTTCCAACGTGTGGGATCACTGGGGAAGCATCCCATGAGGTCTTCTGGAAGTCCTAGATACTGACATTGAATACGAGCAGCACTCACAGAAATGTATCATCTATAATATCTATTATATTTTCAAGAACACTTGGAATGTCTATAACATGTTTAATCTAGAATAGCTGTATTCTTTGGGGTAACATACTACTAGAATTCCATATATGTGCTAGAAGTGATGTGCTTTATAATACTGGCATGTCTTTCCTTGTTTTGAACATTTTTTTGAAAATTGGTTCCTTAACCAGAATGGGTTCCACTAAGGTTATATAAGCCTATTCAGAAGCTTTTTTGTTAACATCATCTACAAAATCAAACAACTATATCTCAGGATTAGCAGTGCAAAAGGTTTTTGCACCATAAAAGTAACTTCTTTCACTTTAAGTGTATTTCAATGACTTTGAATTTGTGTGTGTAAATCACAGAAGTCTCACATATTATTTTAATCACCTTCTTGGAGGCAGTGATGTAGAATCTCTCTGAAGCATTTACAGTGTGAGCTCGCCAGGCTAAAATACAGCCGGCAATACAGCAATACAGCTATGCCTACAATAAACAATGAGAGACATCTCTCCCTCCCATATAATTTAACCCAGTCAATGTTTCAGACGTTTTTCAGCACAGATTATAGTGCATTCAAAAATGTACTTTAAATGTCATGTAAATAAAACA
The DNA here is from genome assembly GCA_037974465.1 of Brachypetersius altus. Lineage (NCBI taxonomy): Eukaryota > Metazoa > Chordata > Actinopteri > Characiformes > Alestidae > Brachypetersius > Brachypetersius altus. Next base: position 8,029,459 of record JBBPDB010000001.1, read on the forward strand.
GGCTTGTTGTGGTGGAAAATAGAAGTGTTTGGTACACAGCTTTGCATTATATTTTTGTATTTATGTGGAAAAGCACTCAAGCAATGTAGATTTATATAAAATAAATTGTGTTTTTTGTTGATTTAGCTATTATGTCAACAAGACTCTCCATCTGTTACAGTTAACCCCCACCCCCAGCACAATATATGAAAAAATATATAATTAAAAATATATATATTAGGCGAAAATCATAATGATTTTAAACAGTGCTAATGCAGCCTCAGTTACATGTCAAATAACTACATTATCCCTTCTAACTGTATGATCTGTCACATGCTTATAAAAGAAACATATTTTGAAAAAAGTAATGCACTCTATATTTTGGTATTTCAATAGATACAATTTCTTACTAAGCTCAAAGTCTTTTCTTGTTTTATACAGTATTTGACAAATGAGAATACTTGTATATTGGAGTAAAAATAGAAGTAAAACATTTCTGTATTCTATTAATATTTCTACTTAAGTAAAACTACAAATATCAAAAATTCTTCTACATAATTGTTTTAGCAATCATTGTTTTAGTGGTATACAACTTATAATAATCACTACCATAACATGTTGTATTATAATAATATTATAATTCTAAAAGTATATAAGTCTGAATTTTTTTACTTTTGATATTTGAATACTCTCACAGGCTGACAGATGAAATAAAATGGAAGATTAACTAAACAAAATGTATGTAACTAAACAACTAAACGCATTCATGATGTTTTCTCTGTGTGTATGTTTGATGTAGTGCAATCCCACAATGTTTACATATTTTGTCCCTGCTGTACCTCTGCGACTTGACCACTAGCTGCCACTTCCAGGAATAAAAGACCATTGGAGAGAATCCAGCAGCTTGATCAAGCAAGGGCAGTCATCTGCACATCAATATATGAGATTTGGCCTTCAATTAGAAAAAATAGAAAATGTGATCTTGTACACCTGGGGCAAACCATGCAACATTTTGTGCTGAATGTGGATGGGTGTGTGGACTTTTCAGGGAGAGAACAAGTGTTACATTTCAAAACCAGACCAGCACCTCATAAGGGAGAGCTGAAATTAAGGGGCGATGGTGTGCATCATCAATGGACAAGGGGCCTGTTGTCGGTCCATCTAGAAATGGAAGGTAAGTAAGTGGGGGATCATTCACCACCAAAAAACTCAATTCCAATACGTAGAGAAAACATGAAGAGACAAAGTCTGTTCAACCAGCCTATACTTTAGCTATTCAAACAAATTAAAATGGTTTCATTTAATAGATGGTCTGTATCAAGTACTAAAGCACTGAAATTGTTTTTACTTAGATTTTCCTTGTTATCAGAAAATATCACCTTAATCCAGGACCAAATCTTCTGGAAGCTTCGGTTCTCATTACTAGATCTTGACTGGACAGAACCGTAACGTTTGCTGGGTGAAATCTCTCTCCAAATGTTTTTCAGCCACAGATTTTGTTTATTTTTACATTTTTACCAAGGTAACGAGACAATCTGGGCCAAGAAAATAAGAAAAGCCAGGCTAGTCCAGAAGCATTTGCTGACTCCAATTTATTGCGATTCTTTACTGCAGTTTTAACTCAGAAAACCTCACCCCACCCCCAAACTTTCAAACAGTTTGTTTTAGCTAATGGCTAATACAGAAGCATTAAAAGCTTCCTGCTCTTTCAGTCTAAATTAGCGATGCATCCATGTTCCAGAAAGTGTCGAGCTGGGGCCCTCAGGCCTTTTTCCGGTTAAATTAAGGTTACTGGACTCTCTCCCTCAGCCCAGTGTTGAGCCCTGTATTCACAATGTTGTGGCTTAAGATGTTTGTGGCTTACGGGTGTCTCAGTTAATGCCTGTGATGTTTACAAATTGGCTGGAGAATGAATGGAGACTTACTGAGTCAATTGCGCCTTTGTCTCGATGGCTGGGAGCAGTGCAGGCGTGTAAGTGTTTGCTTCACTTTTAGGCACTTGTCCCAGTAATTGGCTGAGGCATGACAGGGCCATTCTTGTGCTCTCGGGGCTGGAGTGAACGCAGAGGTCCACTCAGTGCCTCTCAGCGGGCCAGAGGCACTGAAGGCCACAACTGGGGAGGCCAGTTCACTTACTGCACTGCACTTCCACCAGCAGGCACCCAGTAATGTAATGTTTCATCAGCTCATCCTCAGTCTGACACATTCAGTGAAAGACAGGCATGCTTGTCCCGCACATGATTACAATGTACACCCTTAGTTCAATACAGAATGCAGTGCCTAAAAATGATGTGTAATGTCAGTTAACTGGTTCAACATATATATACAGCTCCAGGAAAGAAAAAGAGGCCACTGCAATTTAATTTTCAATCAGCTTCTCTGAGTATGACAACCATTCCATGAGAATTCCTACATAAGCACCTCATTCTGCTTCATAAGGTACTGATTAGGGGATCACCTGAATCACATCTTATAATGTATCCAACCCAGTAGATTTGGCAAAGCACTACTAGAAGTACATCAAAGGTAATTGTTGCCATTTTGTTTTAGAGGGTTTTCTTTGAATTATTCAAGAAAGAAATGATACGCACTGCATCATTTATTTCATTTTCATGTGTTGTCATTTCCTTTAAAATACTGTGCTTTAAAAACAATATTGTATTTAGAAATATTGTCAGCAGTTTGTAAAAACTACGGTAAAGCTGTTCAGTTCAATATTTGCACCGATAAAAGATAAAACCTGAGCAACTGAACATTTTTGCAGTGGTTTCTTATTTTTTTCCTGGAGCTGTTTATACATTTATGTATGGAAAAATGGATTCTGTGTGTACATTATTAAAAACAGGAAAACCTTTTCCCCTGAATGAAATGTACTAAGCTTCACCTGTAAAAACTGCGCCCAGTATTTACATTAATCATTCAATACCTGTTTTATCTAATCAGTCCTTTATTAAATCAGATCAGGAGTTGCTGATGGAATTGAACATACATGCATTGGCTGGAGGGCGCCAAGTAATCAGAAAATATTAACGCTGCTTAAAAATCTTGATACTTATAGTATGTTTACTTATATATATATGATAATGCTATGTAGTTTATTTCTTGGTTTCCTCAGAGCATTACTGTTTGTGCAGAACAATGTTGTTGGCCACTATTTATACTAAAAGTGTTTAGAATGCATGCTAATGTTTCTAATAATGTGTTTTCAGGGTTTGATGTGCATCAAAGAGGACACTTAGAATTCAGCTATGAGCTTTTAGCTCCATAATGTTTTCCTGTTCCTAGAAAAGAACAGAAAGCCAGTTGACATAAATTACACTTAAAAACAACTTGGCAGCTCCAGAATTTCTATATAAACACTGAAATGTTTTTAAATGATACTGTAAATCAGTAGGATTTATTCTCAAAGGCAGGACTAGTTTATCAGTGGAGCCTGGATCATACATGGTTACCATCAAACCTTGGAGAAAACGATGGAACTGATTTTTACCATGTGACTCCAGAACAGGTGCCTGTCAGCCGGTGCAATAGAATTGGCAGTAAGTGTTCTCTTCCAAGCATGCTGTGACGTCCCATGTCATTTAATCAGCAATTGGAAAGATATGGAGGCATTTCATGTCATATGAGAAAGCACATGCTATCTTTTCCCTCCCAGCTTTGGTACTGTGTGATTGAGGGAGTCCTAACTAGTAGATAGAGCTTGATTTGTCTTAATTGGGGGAGAACATTGGGGAAAAATATAAAAAAGTTCAATAAAAAAGTTCAAACTTCATAAGAACAGCTTTGGTAAGACACTCTCTCAAGTATCTCAAATGTATGTTACAATGCCACATGTTTCAAATGCTGGGATTTAGCAACTGCCCTTTGGCTTCTATATTTTCTTTACTTTTTTAAACAAAGAAATGTGTGGTTTATATGGTAACCAACTGTATGCTACAGAAGTGGCAGATACAGAATAGGTTGAAAGCAATGGCTTATTCTTTTAAATAACATTATATTGTCTTTTAATCACTATTATATTTCATATATATTAAATCATTTTGTTCCATAAAACATCTGCTTCATTGCAAATATGATGGTGCATTACCGTGTAGATCTCAAAGGACACACACACAAATACACTATAGGCCTTATCATATGCTGCCATAAAACACACTCACTCATTATAGTGGCTCCAGACCAAGACGGTGGGTAGATTCCACATCTCTCTGAATGTCATATATAACAGGCAACTGGGTCTCACATCTTCTCAGATTGACCCATTCAGATTTCATGGATGGTTTCCCAGGAAACATTTCATGTTACACTGTTGGAAGGCACCACCTGTACTAAAATTCAAATGCTAATATACTACATGACCTTCTGGCACATCTAAAGTCGTGTCAGTTCACTACATTTCAAGCTAGCTTTTGGAGAAAAAAACATTTGCTTGGTATGAACTGAACTGAGGATGCAGCCATCAATCTTTCTCTAGATGGCTCTTTTCAGACGAATACAGACTCACATGACATGGACAGGGTGCCTCTCAACAACAAAAAATGAACATCGGGCAAATTTCAGTTAAATAGTACAATTTTTCATGTAGGATGGGGATTATCAAAGCCTAATATAGGTATCTAACATGAGCTGGAAGTTGCTTGCTTTATTCTAAAATGGGTGCCCTTAGAATAGACCTTGCCCCAGAGATTAGTCCTCTCCTTCTTCAGATTTATCTTGGGGTTGGAAAAATATAATTTATTTATTTATTTTTAATAGGAAAGGTTTTGCCTCCCACATGTTCTCTTTATTTTTGGCATTCTAATGGCGGCAAAAGCTCATTTGATATAGCCCAGCTCCCCTACTCAAAAGGCCTAGATACATAACGTTATGACATTTAAACCATGCACTACCAGTATGGTGATTTATTTAATACTAAACACCAATGAAATGTTATCATTATTGATTGGTCATTAGAGGACCGTCATGACAGTCATCAAAGCAAAATAGTGATTAACATATGTGGACACTGTACACAGTCTAGTGCACAATGACTAAACCTGGAGAATTATCAAACTTCACAACTGGGGAATTTTGACCAAACTTCACAAAATGGCTTTCTCTCTCAGGCTTGGATTACTTGTTTCAGGTACCAAATTTTATAGTTGGTTTTTAAATAGCGTGTACAAGTTGTTGGTCATAAAATTATCTAAGGGGTTCAATACATTTTTATACCAGTGCAAATCAGAAAACCTTACAACAATTAACAACGCTTTGAGAAAAAGTACAAAAATACATTTTAACAAAATGAATCCTTACCAAAGCTTTGAGAAAAAGTATCAAACAACATATTCACCAGCTCTAATCATATATTAACTTTTTTTTTCTCTGATCATCACATCGATCTCACACCTCTGCCTTATGGGTCTATTGGGAGAGCCTCATGTGTAGTTTTAATCCACATAGGTGTCAAAATGTCATACATTTTTTTTTTACAAGCTGTGGTGTTCATTATAAAAACTGCAACAACATACAGTACTGTGCAAAAGCCTTAGACACTTGAGACAATTACACTTAAAAGCTGTTTACTGCTGGGCAGTAGTTTTCAATTAGTGTTAAAAACACTAATATTACAATACAAGTAACAAGTCAAACAGAAGATAGCTAAGAATTGTTGTATGTACAGCAAAGCATTCACTTCACCATTTCTAAACCTTTCCTCATATAAGCCCAGGATTACAAGTAGCTTCCATCAAATAACTGGGTTTGCTCTTTCACTTTATTATATTAGATTAGGTAATTAGGTGTGTTGCTTATGGAATTTTATAAATCCACACAATGACTAGAGCTTAATCTGGAGCCTGTTTTCTTCTAAACACCCCACAAAATAACAGATACTTTTTAGGAAAACAAGTCTTTATACTTTTTACTGCTTTGCTTTTATTCTAATGTTCTCTTGTGTTTTTGCTGACAGAAAGAAGATGACTGCTAATATAAATGGTTCCAAACAATTTGCATAGGTGCCTAAGACCTTTGCACAGTACTGTAGTTCTTGCAATGTTTTTGTTGGTGCTTCGACAGAAAAGATCCTAACCCTTGAGCAGCCTTTACTTGGAGCTTTTCTGAAATATTGAAATATTTTAACAGCTTTGAAGGCAAATGAGCAGCCAGCTGCATGAAGTGTGGTTGACTCCCATAGGATATTATGTGAAGTAGTTGGTTGCTATGGGTTAAAACACCTCACCAGGTTCAGCTGAATTGAATCAAACCAGCAAAATATGAACATGCCCTAAAACAATATGGCAGAATGGTGCTTGTAGAGAGTATGTACAATACCCACCCAATACCCAAAGGCTGTAGCGTACAGGCTCCTAATTGATGCAAATATCTCTCCTTTTTGCAATACAAGCTTTTATCTATCAGGCATGAAATGAAAGAGCCTGCAAAACCAGATAATATGTCTCCTGCACTGACACTGGGCTATATGGGAATGCAAACAAAGTAAATGTGGCCCCAGATGACATGGCTGTAAAAAAGCATGCCCTGATCAATCTGCACTCCAGTGGAGGAGTGGTATGCAGCACAGATGGAGAACCATGTGCGCTGCCGTGTCAGAATAAGTGTGTCGCATTGATTGGCTCTTATTAAACGGAGGGTTAAAGGAAGGTGAAATATTGTTGGCTGAGGTGTGTGATCCTGCTCTAAGGCTCGAATCCGCTTTATCAGATCTTTAAATACAGACAGCGTGGAGAGAGCAAGAGAGAGCGAGGGAGAGAGCAAGAGAGAGAGTGAGGAGAGAGAGAGGAGAGAGAGTGAGTGAGGGGAGAGAGAGAGACTTCAGTGAGGCTTTGATAAATAATTCAGTACACTAGCACTCGTCCCACGGCCCACAGTCGCCCTGCAATCCCAAAGCAGCGCTGTGTGTATGCACACACTCTTTTGCAAAGTTTGTGCTCATCAAAATATCTAAAGTGCAAGAGCATGTGCATATGCACAGTAAAAACATAGCAGGGTCTGAAATGGATATTGAGAAAAGTTCCTCAGTTATTTGCCCAGAAAAAATACACTAATATGACAATAAATACAAAAAATAATTCAGTAAGTGGTGATTTTATGTGTGTCAGTACTTTCACCTAACTATTTCCAAACATCTTACAATCCCATGCCTGGCTAATTAGTCCTTCATTAAGCTTAATGAGGTGATGAGTTCAAGCAGTTCATGTGGGGACTAGAGCGGTCGAGAAGAAGAGGCAAAACGTTTGTTCTTCTAATTCAAAAGATATCACCTGTTTTTTTGTAAAAGCAATAAGATATGACTTTTTCTTATACTTTAACACATTGTATTTTTTAGGCAAAAATATTGGCTTAAACAAAAATTGGCTTAGATGTCCAGGACATTTAAATCATTTGCATTTAATTAATTTAATTTGCATTCAACACTCTGAGCAGTTGAAAGGAGGATTGTTGTTGGATCTGATTCCTCCATATTAAACTGATTCTAGATCTGTACTCCCTGATTCTAGATCAATGGTGTGTAAAACCAAACAACAACAACCGTGTCCTTAATACCCGGAAGACAAAATAACCCGTTGTGGATTTCCAGAAGATGTAAGGCAGCATATCTACCCCCATGGTGCGACATGTCTCTAGCTTTATTCATCTGTTTACATCTCTGAGGATCTGATTCAAAAGGCACAATAGCACTGTTATATTCTGAGGGGGCTAAAGAAAGCATAGCTACCTGCTCAGATCCTGATGAACTTAATACCAATAGACTAAGCATCCTGACCGACTGCAATACAGTGTGGAATGGTTATTGCACTGTAGCTGACAGGAGCCAACGAGTACTGAGGACTGCCCAGCACATCACTGGTGTCCCATGGCTAGCAGTTGTTGACCTGCAGCCTACACATTGTCTGTGGTGGGCTAGTAGCATATCTCACTTCCCCCCAGGAGGCGCTAAAGGAGCCTCAAGTCCTACAACAGCAGGAACCAGGAACAGTTTATTTTATAACACCATTCTTAAATCTCAAACCCAGTACTAGCCCACTCCCTCACCTCCCTTTCACATTTATGAATTCTAGCTCACAGCACTAGCCCATTGCCCATTACACATTATGGACCGTGCTCTGTTTCTTGCACGTACAGTATTTAATGTAAATAACTCACATCCTACCTTGTGCTCTCCTTGCCCCAATCTGTTCTATACATATTTAATTACATATCAGTGCATGAGACCCATAGTTTGTCTGTACTTGTTCACACTCAATATGTTTTATCTGTATATACCTATGCATACCTTTGTGCTTTACCAGTGAATATTCACTGCTTATGATTGAACAACCTTTATATATTGCCTGTACTTTACTCTACAACATGTACTCTCTGGTTAGATTCTAAACTGCATTTCATTGTACTTGTACAATGACAATAAGCCTGAACCTAATCTAATCTAACCTAATCTAATTTAGAATTTCTGTCTGCAACATCACAGTTATGAACCTTTAAGTTCACTCACCACCTCTTACACAGTGACAATTCAATAAACAAACAAGCAAACAAACAAATAAATTAATAAATAGTACTTATATAGCAACAGTGGGGAGAAATGTGAATAACAGCATATTATTTGCCTTCTATTGTCACTGTCTGTGTTTTTACCTGGTGGACATATAGTTCAAAAGAGAATTTTTTTGGAGAACATTGATATGCTCACAGTTTTTTCTTGTATGGTTTAGAATAAGACATTAAAAACAACGGCCGAAATCAAAATACCTGCAGCTACCACTGGTTCGTTGCTGATGCCCCCAACCCAGAAAGTCTGGGCCCTCTGTAATTTCAGTGCCATCCTAATTAGAATGAGGTTGCTAATGTGATTTTTGAGACTACATGACATTCTGCTTTTTTTTTTTTAAATGAATAAACATGTATCATAGCTAAAACAGTAGTAGTGATCATTCTGAGGCCAGAATTCGGTCCTTTAGATGCACATGTTCCATCAGCACAACGTGTTGCTTGTTAGTAATATTAGCCTTCTAGCTCCAGTGCAAAACGAATCTAGACACCAAACGTGTCTTGGCTGACTGACTACATCTGGAGTAAAGAGAAGATGGTCTAAATTTGATTGTTCATCAAAGCATCGCCTTAATATTTGCATTTAAGGGGGTGAACATGTGGGTGGGAAGCATTAGCTCATACTCTTAGTATATGGGTGCAGCACATATGGCTCATTTTCTTCTGATTGGTGACACACACACACACACACACACACACACACAGGGCACAGTATAAAAATGTTTATCCTAATCACTCCCTAATGACAGAGACTTATGTCCTTAGCATAGTTGATTTGTTTCCTGGGTTTTAAGAGTAGATTATTTCCATGGTAGAGATTTAGCATAAGCCGTTCAGAAACCACAAGCACTGCACTTCAGCCTCGGTTTGGGATTTTAGCCAAACCTAATCTGATTAAAGCAGCATTTCTCTCTCTCTGTCTCTGTGTCTCTCTCTCGCTCATATGCCACATCGCTCTTAGAGTCCTATATGGAGCGCTAGAAGTGGGCCAAAACAAATTGCTTTTAGTCAAGGCTGAAAAGTCGGTCTGAAGAAATAAAAGGTTGTTTTGGACCAGATTAATTCTCCTCTACGGCAGCTCCAGCACATCCACTCCCCAGTGCATTCTTCCACTGCTTGTTCTGAACAATGCTTCTTCTTTCAGCAGGTTTTGGAAGTGAGACAGGTTTGTTCTGTCCAAAGGCACATGTTTGTGTAAAGATCAATAGAAGAGAGCAGAGCAACAAAATACAGTTCACATTCTGGCAACCCAGCAAGCCGCAAAAAATGCGGTTCACGCACTGAATGATGAAATCTTTCAAGAAAGAAAGCACTGCCATTAAATGATCTAATAGCTTTCCTTTGTACCACAGATGTTGATGACATATTCAAAATATGCTCTCTTGGTCTTTTTCACTATTTTATACATATATTGTGATTGGCTGCTCTAAACTGTGTCGTACAGCTTCATACGTCTTTTAAATTGCATGTAAATTGTAGCATAGAAAGAAGCCACTCCTGCAAGATCTCACCTATGAATCTGTGGAGCTGTGTGTTAAGCAATGGCTGATTGGTCGTCCATTAGCATTGAGGGAGGGTCAAGATTCAGCCAAGACTTGGACCAAAGCAGAACAAGCGCAAAATCAAATGGGGCAGGTTAAGGACTTGCTGACAAAAGAGTAAAATGTCACAAATTTTTATTCAACCCAGATCAAAAGGCTGTGAAATGAGTATTAATTCTTGTAGAGAATGTGAGAGAGAGAGATGCATGCATGCAAGTGCATTTATCACTCATATATGCAAGTATTTATTCAGATAAAGACATATAATTTGCCCTTCATACAAAAAGCTACATGTATTTATCACAATGGAAAAAACACTGAATTCAAAATAGGCTGTTTTTGCAGCTAAGTGTCCATACATGGACTAAAAAAAGGTGAACAAATGCTTTTAGTTTGGAAAAGCCAGGAAAATTGGGATATGGGCCTTTTAATGTAAAAAATTAATTATAATAAGTTATGTAAGGCTAAAATGTAGCCAGAGGCACTCATATTTGCCTCAGTGAAAAGGGATCCAGCAGAAAGATCTAAATCATTTCACCCTACTGGGGAAGCCACAGAAAATTTAATTTAGGCTGACAATTACTGCAACAATTTTTCACGGGTCTGAATACGCCACGTCTGGGCCACAACTTTTCCGATAGTCGTTGCGATGGTTCTTCCAAATAGAGACTTAAGTGAAGTTTCTGAGATGGACCTTTGGGGCTGCTTTTCTGGACTGACCTGGATCCTTCAGCCTGAATTAAGTGAACCATGGTGACACTGGTGGGGTGTGTGTGTGTGTGAGTGGGAGGTGGGGGGGGGGTGGGGGCTGATGGCTTCACTTCCCTTTGTGTGCGTGTATTATGAAAGCTCTTCTAAAACCCTCGCCTGCCACACTACCAGCAAATCTATCCCGCTCTCACAGCCCCGGGGATCTGCAAAGCTGTGACGAGAAAAAAGAGAAAATACTGTGTATAATCGTAATGAAAAATACAATCCCTTTTTGCATCGAAAGCTAAAATAATCGGAGGAACAAAGAGAAAGAGGAGAGGAGCGGAGCAGGCCCGAGTCGGCCCGAGTTCAGTGTGCACTCATGCTGCAAATTTCATCAGTGGAGTCGAGTGGAGTATTGATTTGAAGCCTCAGAAACACGGGACATGATATTGGAGGGCCAAGGACGTCCATAGGAGCCAGACACTTCATCTGAGCTACTGGACACGGGTTAGCAAGACAAAGAACTGGGGCCTGGAATATTCTGGTGCAGCGCATCATAGCATCATACTACCTTAAGAATAAAGGTTCCTGAATGGTTCTTGGATTGAAGTAGAGTTTAAGGGAAAAAAAGCTTCAAAATAGTCTTTACATTGCATGGAGGAATTTAAAAAAAATCTCTCATACAAGCAAGGTTCTTTAAAATCATATCCATTGTAAGACTTTTTAGAGAACCAACAGAGGTTTCTCCCAAACTTTGTTTCAAAAAACCCTTTTTGATTCATTTCAGCACTTATTTATAAGTGTAGCTCAAAGTTTATTGCTGTGGGAGAAGAAAATGTAAAATATTTGCTGGTCCATATCACTACATGCCCCTCTACAGCCACTCTCAATCTGCTATAGTACTGATTATGCAAACTGCTTTCTATTGTTTAGCCATGCGTCTATTCTTCCCGAGGTCTTATTACAATGCATGGCTTTCAGGCCTCTGAATTAAGTATTAGATTACCTCATTATTTTAAGCAGACACACAAACTTCAACGTTGCTTATGAACCTGGGGCCATAATGCAGAAACATCCTAACTCTTATCAGACTAGACCTCATGACAACTTCAGTCAGGATCAAATTTAGGACAGGGGCCTGCTACCGAATAATATTGCTATGTTTATATGTGCCATGTTCTTTGTCTAACTCCAGGTAGAGTTCCAGAAAAAGATTGTTTCAGAAGCGGCACAAAGGTCCTAAATAGTGTAATGCATTGTCTCTGTCTGTCCCAATTTTTAACTGCAGGTGTTAATGCTGATAAATCTTGTCAGAAGTGATAGTCATGAATAATTAAGAGGGAGAGTTGACTGTGTTACTGTGAAAAATAACAATAGGGCAGTGGTGATGCCTTGATGAACAGCAAGGTGATGCAGTCACAATATTTTTATTTTTAACTTCCAGTTGGTTATGCCCCTTAAAAATAAAATTGTTACCAATTAAAAAAAAAATCAAAAAGTATTTAATGCTGTAATGAACAAATCTGAGCATAGAGTTGCTATCTTAAATTATGAGTTTGAAAAAATTGGCTTTAACCAGTTTCTTCTCTTCTAACTGTCAGAGCAAGCTACAGACTGCAGCTGCCAGAACCAGCCTGTAGACAACAAGTGCTGAAATGAATGGTTGGTGAGTGGACTGAAAGATTAGGCTTCACAAGATATTATGTTATGGTACTCTCAACTGAGCACAAAGCAACTGCTTTCAACCTGCAAGGCACTAGTTTTTTGTCCTTCCATGGCCAGCTCTCTGCTAATGGTAAACATATCCTCCCAGCCAAAGTGCAGTTGGTTATTTGAAAGTGCGCCGCGACAAGAAGGTCCTCTATTCAAGTCGTGAAGCTTGGGGCTACAACTTAGCTTCCGATGAGAGACTTCATGAAGAAACGAATGCTACTTCAATGTTTAAAATGACAAGAGAAAAAAGGAACCAGACCTAACGACATGCCTCCAGCTTTTAGTGCCGTCTACAAAGGGCATTTACGTAATGCTATTATGCTAAGCTACATTAGTGATACAACAATGTCACAGTCGAGCTAGAGTAGCCTAATTGCACCGTGTACTTCCATTGCAAGTGTTGTGGGTTTGGGAGAGCTTTACAGAATGTCCTAGCAATTGAACAGGATGTAATTGAGATATTGTTCAGATGGTGGCAAATTTGCAGAAGTGAACCACGACTATTAGAGCATGGCCTTCATTTTGGACCAAAAATGTCTAAACACATCTATGATGATGCTAACTATGGCCCACTGGTGCAGCTAACAGCAGTTATGTATGTTATGTAATGATCATTTTTGCCAATGATAGAAAAACAGATATTTGAAGATTAAAAAAGACATTCTGTGGTAAAGACTCATTTCTTACAGCTGACTGAAACCTGGTTACAATACAACTCTACAACTCTTCCATATCTAGAACTTCCACTAGGCCTAGAGGGCCATTTTTTTCATTAAATGTTCATTGTAAATCAAAACCTAATTGGTAAAATCAATCACTTATTAGTGACTGATCTGACACGTCAGGCTAAAGGTGCTAGAAACTCTAGGCCCTGAAGGCTTAACCAGTGGAGGAGTACGCTTAGCTGTAACTACTGAGATCCCACAAAGAATGGAAAAAACATAGACTAGATCAATTTCTGTCAGCATTTTTTTAAAGAATCAAACCATTTTATTTTCAACCAATGCTGAAATAAAAGAATCACATAAATACAAATATGATTATGTTAACCCATCAGGTCTTTACAGAAATAGAAATGTGGTATCCTTGATACTGGAGAGCATGGCCTAACTCCTTTACATGCAGATTTAAAGGAGAAGCCTTGCTTTTTTGTTTGACCAGCATCCGCCAGAAAAGGTCTAAACTGTGATTCAGATTTTTCATAAAGTTGAATAAGATTGTTGCAGACTTTCCATAAACTTTGTCCAACCTAAATGCAGTAGCCACAAAAACGCGCACTTGTGGGCAGAGCGTGGACAGGTCAATTTAACGAGAGGCTGATTGTATTTGATTTGTGCGCTACATGCTCTCGTAGGCCCGAGCAGCTCTTCAGAGACAGAGGAAGAGACAAGGTAACTGAGTCAGCCTGGAGCTTCTCCTAAAATAGGACTCCTCGAGCTCAGGAGGATTACACAATATCACCGATTACACTACTAGAAGACACCCGCTCGCATCGCAATAACAAAACAAATAATTTCTCATTCTCTCCCACTCCCCCTGTTTATCCCAAGCTCAAAGTTAAGTTAGGTCGCAGAAAGCGACAGTCATTAGGCAACAAAACAAGCTGTTTCTGTCTTTAGTAGGGGAGTACGTAATTAAATCGCCAAGAATGAAAAGCAAGGACATCTAAAGCGGTTGCTGACCTGGGTCAATAGGCAAAGGGTCCAGCTGCTCAATCTGCCATAGTATTGACTTATGTTAAATCTATTCTATTGTTTAGCCACGCGTCTATTCTTCTGGAGGCCCGTTTAGAATGCATGGCTTTCAGGGCTCTGCTCGAAGTATTAGATAACCTCATTATTTTGAGCATATATACAAACTTCAACATTGTTTACGAATGCCAGACTGCTATATTCGACACGGTGGCACATCTGATTTATTTTGAACAGCGAAGCAGATGGCTGACATTGATTTGAAACGTTTTTTTTCCAAAAACGTGTTTTGCTTCATGTTTACTTAACACATGGAGAAACAACTGAAAAGATGCTTTAAATGAGTTTGAATGCAATTCAATGTGGTTTTAACCATTAAAGATGCCTTTAAATAATTCTTCCATGTGAGGTGTTAGGAGTGCATAAAGCGATTATAGGCTTCCCCACAGGAACATCATAAATGAATCAAAGCAAAAAATCATTGCCACAGTCCGACTGTGCATAGGGACTTGTGCAGGAATGAAAATATGCACCTATAAATGGGTGCACAGTACATTATCCCCCTTGTACACACACATACACACAAATATATAAATATGCAGCAATAGGGTCTCAGCATGGCCAGCTTCTACTCCATAAATACTCTACAATGAAGTGTGCACATGTGTGTGTGTGTGTATCTGTGTGTGTGCTAGTGAGAGCAGTGATGCTTGGTAATTGAAGAGCAGTCCTGTCACTGGTGACCTGCAGGAGGCCAGGGATGAAATGTATTCCATTTTCTCTGTTTTGTGCTGGAATTGACAGCCTGCTGAGGCCCGGCTCTGACAGGCCTGACCGAAAAGTTGCCCCAGTGATCGCAGCACCACACACACATACATTTAGATTTGTTTTTATGTGTGTGTGGAGAGGGGCTAATATGTATTTATATATGTACTATAAATGCTACACGATTATTTTATAGTGCTTTGAAGACTTATTTAAGTTCTTAGTAAAAAAAGAAAAATTCTTTGTGGGCAATAACATTTCATAGCGTTTCAAATAAAAATAGGACAAATGTTAAATATTAAAATAATACAAACATGTATAACATGCCACAGTTTTTATCATTGGTGCCCAAACCTTTGCATATGACTGTATATAG
Source organism: Brachypetersius altus (assembly GCA_037974465.1). Lineage (NCBI taxonomy): Eukaryota > Metazoa > Chordata > Actinopteri > Characiformes > Alestidae > Brachypetersius > Brachypetersius altus. The sequence goes on from JBBPDB010000001.1 coordinate 8,044,767, forward strand.
TTTGTATATGTACTACCACATTTTTCTTTGTCCTGAAAATGTACAAAAGAAAACATGAGTGCCTTTCACCTGATCTCCTGCGGTTCACACACACTGCCACTCACACACACACACATGCACCACCTCCGGCTTACACAATATATTTACAATATAACTGCAATCACATAACACTATGATGCTCTCAGTAGACTGTCCCATGAATTCACCATCACACAGATCTTACAGGCACGCACACACACATGCACGCACACACACACGCACACACACACACACACACACACACACACACACACACAGCACGTGCCACAGGGTATCTAAGCCTGCATCTGATTTCACTGCACTCATACCACATAGGTCTTAAACCCCTGCGTTCCTTGTGCTATTCAATTTTGGGTTTATATTGTATCACCTCCCATTCTGCCTATGTTGGGCCTCGGCGCAGGAGAGGAGGAGTAATAAGCGAGCAGGACGTGTGCAATCAAAGTGTGTTTTAATATTCATTCTGGCAGCTCTTAGGCCTAATCCTCTCTGTGTGTAAAAACATCCAGCTCTTGTAGCCATTACCGCTTCCTCTAACCGCACCCACAGCAGAACAAACGGCGGGGAAAAATTAATATATTCAAAACCTTCACTTTCTGCCCTCTGTGTCATCCCTGCTGATTTGTTCTAATGTGAAAATCTAATCCAGACCTAGAAAAGCAGATTATGATGCATTAAATTCTTTTAAACTGGACTGTTTTAATACCACATTTGCCCTGGAAATGCAATGCGGGCAGATTACAGACAAAACGCTCCAGATATCAAAAACAAAACGATTCTGTTGTCAGATCAGAGAGTGGAGAACAATCCATATGAAGTCCATATGAATAAATAAATAAATAAAATGACACTCACACACTTTAAATGCTCCAGTTAACTGTATCATCCCACTGGCCATCTCTTAATAGCTCATTAAATATCTAACAATTGTCTGGTGATCCACAGTATGATTATGATTTTATTAGGTGGCTTTTTATAGGTCAGCAGTGATGAATAAAAATATGACATTTTCTGGCTACTAAAGGTACTCAAATGGTGAACATTTATGTGCCAGCAAAGACTATCTCAGTGCATGAAAAATACTTTTGACTGGTTGTGTGTGTGTTTATATACACACACAAATATCTAATATACCTCTAAAAATCTTGAGTGAGTGTGGGGGTGCTAGATGATTACAGAATGTAAGACACACTCAACTTAAACCACATTCTTTTCTTTAGAAACCCTGTCCATGCTCCACCGGCATTCTTGCATACTGTTGCCGGGTTAGACAAGCTTTATGGAACATGGACAAAAATATAATTCACACTAATGAGACACTGTGAGAATAATACATATATTATTGCAATGATATGACATCAACATAATTTTATGTTTCCAGATAAAAATGTCACACTACTAATCCAATTTCAACTAGGAAGATTAGAAATATGATATTTGAGATCATTAAGCATTTAATTTAAGGACTGCCTAAACAGGAGCTTCATAACACATGCACAAATGCTGAATAGGCCTGACAGAAGCCTGACAGAGTCCTGGGCAATGTGACAGCAACCTCAGGCTTGTAAGTTCCATTACCTATTAGTGATGCTGTAGGACAGTGCTATGTCACTTTAGATAAAGTGTGAGTCCAGTGCCATTTGCTTCATAAAATATATTTCCAATACTAACGTCAGTGGTTTATAAATACTTAAGCCACACTTTCTGAATGTACTACTCTATGCTTGTGCACGAAGTCCCTAGGTGAGTACAAAGAAAACTACTTTAAAAAAGTATTAGCATAAAAACTACACACGGTCTATCACTAGCAGTACAACCTTTACATACCTCCAAAATAAATATTTTAATGTTAAAATATATAAAAATCTATAATATTTAAAAAACACTTTACATACATATGTTTTGACATTATTTGAGACAAATTTTCTCATTAAGCTGAACAGATAGCATCATACGTGCAGACAGCACGGGCAGGTCAGTTCTCTTTAATCTACAAATCAGATCACACTGAGATCACAAAAAGCCATAATCGCTGCTACTAAAACTAAAAGTCATTGAGCTCTGGAGCAATCGTCCAGATTCTTTTCTTTTGATGGATGTCCAGTGCTTGATTGAAAGACTTGTTGTTTGGGGACTTTTTGGTATTATGGAAGAAAAATGCAGAAGCAATAAAATAATGCGCTGAAAATGGCTCTTGGTGTGTTTTGGGGCTAAGTAAATTGCATTCTTCCGGCGAGTAAAGTCCCCTGAGCAAAAGCCGTCCAAATTAGGAGCTGGGGGAACAATGTTGTATGCAGACAGTCAGCATTCAATCTCATTTAATGTTGTGCCCACAGGCTTCAGCTACCTCTGCACTGCTTTAACTCATATGTCCATCTTTCCGCCAAGTCATTAAAACGCTATGGGACACAATGCGATTTTTTGTTCAACCACAATGCAAAAAAAGAACAGATAAGAGAGATAGGGGAAAAGAGGAGAGTTGGGAAACAGTCAGAGGCCCTGCGAGAAAAAGTTATGTAACCCGCTCTTCACGACTGCTTCTGCTATTCTGTTTAAGCCAGTTGTTCACGGATAAATTCTTAACGTTTAACATTTCCGAACTTCCGGTGAATGCAAGCATAAATAGTTGCTGACATAAATGGTCACTTGAAATATAAACTGAACTCCTAGTAGATGCAAAACCATAGAATGGCAGGTAATTTGTGATCAGAAAACTGTATAATTCTGCATGGCACTGCAAACTGAAAAAAGCATTCCAGCATCTTTTATGTCAGTGACTGTGCTGATGTGATATATTGTATTTGTGTTTAAATTATGCACACATCTGAATCAGGGACATGCAGTGTGTCTCCTGCTGTGTGTAATTTGTGGAGGGGAGGATTTGAAATATATCGAGTGTGTGTCTGTGCCATGTGCGCATGTCCTTCTGCAGCTGGGTGTGTACCTGTGCCTGCTGGGCCCAAGGCTGCTCTCGGGTGGGATAATGAGACGGATAGCACCCATCTGCCCTCTAAACCCCAGAGACAACCCTGGCCGTCACACAGGCCTGACCCCTGACCCTGGATTAGGACTGGACCATGTGGCTCACTGACTGAGGGTGACAGAGTGCAGGGAGGGGGCAAAATCACAGATAACGCCCTCAGTCAGGAATATAGTATTAATTCAGGCAAATAAACACACACAGACACACATGCACACACACACACACAAACACACACACACACACACACACACACACACACACACACACACACACACACACACACACAC